>SJYO01052474.1:22343362-23027451 GCA_006410555.1 Capra ibex
TGTCAGGTTGAGAACGTAGGTATGTACTGGTGTCCTTTTTGGTATCGAAACTGATTCACCTGGAAACAACCGTTTCATTATAGAGACGAAAACTTATACGATAGATCCAACCAGTATTGAAAAGAACGTTCCTCACTCAGAGAAAATTAAAGTACCGACGTTAGTGGTAGAGGTCACTAAAACCTCGGGTTTTTCTATTTCAGACTGTGACAAAGGTGACAAAGGGTAGATAAAGGGTACTTTACTACCCTGGTCTACGGTACTAGAAACAAAAGACTTATAACTCGAAATTCGGTTGAAAAAGTGAGAGGAGAAAGTGAAAGTAGTTCTCCGAAAAATCGAGGAGAAGTGAAAGACGGTATTCCCACCAAAGTAGACGTAAAGACTGTAATAACTATAAAGAGGACCGTTAGAACTAAGGTCAAACACGAAGAAGGTCGTGTCATAAAGAGTACTACATGAGACGTATCTTCAATTTATTCGTCCCACTGTCATATGTCGGAACTACATGAGGAAAAGGACAAACCTTGGTCAGACAACAAGGTACAGGTCAAGATGGACAACGAAGGAATGGACGTATATCCAAAGAGTTCTCCGTCCAGTTCACCAGACCATAAGGGTAGAGAAAGTCCTAAAAGGTATCAAATAACACCAGGTGTGTCAGTTTCCGAAATCGTATCAGTTATTTCGTCTTTATCTACAAAAAGACCTTGAGAGAACGAAAAAGGTACTAGGTCTCCTACGACCGTTAAACGAGAGACCAAGGAGACGGAAAAGATTTTGGTCCAACTTGTAGACCTTCAAGTGTCAAGTGCATAACACCGGACCGAACGTCTTAAAACTCGTAATGAAATGATCGTACACTCTACTCACGTTAACACACCATCAAACTCGTAAGAAACCGTAACGGAAAGAAACCCTAACCTTATTTTTGACTGGAAAAGGTCAGGACACCGGTGACGACTCAAAAGGTTTAAACGACCGTATAACTCACGTCGTGAAAGTGTCGTAGTAGAAGGTCCTAAACTTTATCGAGGTGAGCTTAAGATAGTGGAGGTGATCGAAACAAGTGTCACGACGAAAGATTCCGGGTGATTTGAAGTGTAAGGTCCTACAGACCGACATCCACTCACTAGTGTGGTAGCACTAATAGACCCAGCACTTCTAGAAAAAACATGTCAAGAAGACACATAAGAACGGTGGAGAAGAATTAGAGAAGACGAAGACAATCCAGGTATGGTAAAGACAGGAAATAGCTCGGGTAGAAACGTACTTTATAAGGGAACCATAGAGATTAAAAGAACTTCTCTAGAGATCAGAAAGGGTAAGACAACACAAGGAGATGAAGAAACGTAACTAACGACTCGAAAGAATAGAGAAGAACAATAAGAGACCTTGAGACGTAAATCTACAAATATAGAAAGGAAAAGAGAAAACGAAAAGTGAAGAGAAGAAAAGTGTCGATAAAAATTCAGGAGGAGTCTGTCGGTAAAACGAAGAAACGTAAAGAAAAGGTACCCATACCAGAACTAGGGACAGAGGACATGTTACAGTCCTTGGAGTCAGGTATCAAGTAGTCTGTGAGAGAGTCTAGATCAGGGAATTTAGATAAAGAGTGAAGGTGACATATTAGTATTCCCTAAATAAACTAAATCCAGTATGGACTTACCAGATCACCAAAAGGGATGAAAGAAGTTAAATTCAGACTTAAACCGTTATTCCTCGAGTACTAGACTCGGTGTCAGTCGAGGGTCAGAACAAAAACGACTGACATATCTCGAACAGGTAGAAACCGACGTTTCTTATATTAGTTAGACTAAAACCACAACTGGTGGACCACTACAGGTACACGTCTCAGAAGAGAACACAACAAGTGTAGTCCACCGGTTTCATAACCTGAAAGTCGAAGTCGTTGTCAGGAAGGTTACTTAAAGTTCCAACTAAAAGAAATCCTAACTGACAAACTAGAGTCAGGTATCTTTTTTTACGGAGTATCCAGACCAGGTTGGTTGTCAAGACCACAGAAAGACACAGTACAAACTGACATTCACTTTAACGGAGAGGGTACTGGAATTGAAGTCCGTATTTCCTGGACTCTAAAGATAAGGACTGGGAGTTCTCCTTGGAGTATGACAAATCACCAGACAACTGAAATTATAAAGATCAGTAAACTTCGATGTAAAATAAATAAATGGAAAATTAAATAAATATGACGACGAAAGAGACCGGATCTTTACTGACCATACAAGTTAAAATTGAGACACCAAATTGGAGAAACATATGGTAATAATTTTAGTTAAAATCTTTCAGTGTTCGTACGACACCTCTGGGTAGGGATTTATGAAAATACTTACTAAATCACGTACCGATTTATTAATGTAAAACACCGTCTTTCTACGTGTCAACTATGTATTCTCCCTAACCGATAAAGAAACGGAAAGAATTTATATCTGATTTTAATACTTAAGAGTATATAAATTTTACATTTTAGTGAAACTATCGTATCAACTCTCGAGACTCCCTAAAAAGGAGGTGGGTGTCAAAAGATTTAAACCAAAGAATTCATAATCCTTTTATGACCCAATTCATATCCAGACTAGTAATACTCGTTAAATGTCCCGTGGGTTTTCTTTACTACAGAACGGGATCAGGAACTTTCGTTCCTCTGTCTTACTTACACATAGATGTGTATATAGTCCCGAAGGGACCACGGAGTCACCATTTCTTAGACGGACGGGACGTCTTCTGTAACCTGAACTAGGGACCCAACCCTTCTACGGGACCTCTTCCTTTATCGTTGGGTGAGATCATAAGAACGGACCCCTCAGGGTACCTGTCTCTTTAGGACCGTTCGATGTTAGATACCCTACTGTCCCCAGTCTGTGGTGAATCGTTAATTTGGTAGTGGTGGTGGATGTATCCATAGTTTCCGACTAACCACTGAGCATACCTCACTACTGAATAAGTAAGTAAGATGTATATGAGTCATTCAAAGGGGATGTAGGATTTGTGACACGAAACGGAACGTCTCCTCCACCATCTACTTTAACTGTTCCAGGGACGAGAGTACTTAGGTAGCCCTAACTACGGTATAAATAACTTCACAATAATGTACGGGCCGTAACAAGACGGTGGAAGTGTACATGATTGAGAATTAGAACGGTATTGATAGTACTCCGTACTCTATGTAAATATTGAGTATTCACAACCTTGGTTCTAGACTTGAGATCGTTGATAGGGGTATTGTGTTGAGGGTGAATGTATTAGGTGGTTGTACGTGTCCAAATAGTTGGACATTTGACACTATTTGTGAATCTTTTCTTCTCATGTTCTACGATAAACCCCCATCGTCTCCTTCACCCCAATTTCTTCTTGTGTACTTCTTACTAAATCAGTGGTCAATTCACTCTTATCTTCTATCTGACTCAGTTCACTTTCTCGAACCACTCAGGTCGATACGAAAATGGACCCACCTCAGTTAAAGATCTATTGGAATCAGGTTAGTAATTACAGATACGTGAGTTAACAAAAGTACTAAGGACAAACCAACGCAATGGGAATTCTGGGTATACCAACACACGTTGAATTAACTTGGGTCACGAAAGAAAGAAAATTTCGAGACTTCGAGTAGGGGAAAAAAGGGGACTCCATCTCTTCATACAAAGGTAATTGACGTAAGACGAACCCCGATTAGGTGGTATGTCCACACCAACTACAGGTCCACACTAAGGCTCCCGGAAAAGGAACGGGGGTACTCTCCTTTCCAGAAAGATTCTCCAGTGCTCTGGATTAAGGAGTCCCTTCCTTAGAACTCGAAAAGTGGTAGTCGTAGCACTAGTAGATTAAGATTGGGAAAGGACCTATAGATCTATTACTCCAAGGACCTTGGGTCTGTCTGGAGAATTGTAATGACGAAAAACTACAACAACTTGAGATCTTTAACCGGAGAAAGGGATAAAGTAAAGTAGCGTTGAGATCAGAATCAGTTTGTCAACTTCCTAGGTAGAGATGAAAAGGAAAAACGGAGGGGTTAGAATTAACGTGTTTAAGTAAAAAATATTATAAATGAAGAAGATCTTGTGTCCGGAAGAGTAAGAAAAAAATTTTTATAAAAAATTAAACATTTTAGATATGGAGAAGTACCAAAAGAAACTAATTGAGTCAAGTAATTTGAAAAAAAGGTTCAGAGGTCCGTAAAAACATACGATAAATGTACTATAGGAAACTTGAATTATTACGTTGAACCATGTGTACGGACGAATATAATGGGTTGGTATAACACATGAGAAGTTCCCACTCTTAATACGGAAAAGAGATATTAAGAAGATGTCTGAGGACGTACAACCGATTGACACGGTTGAGTTTTTATAAGGATTTATTGCTTATGTCACAGTTAAGAAATAATCAACAGATACTGAAAGAGACACACCAGAGTTGGAACTGAAATCAAACGGTTGATTTTTATGTGGGAAATATACCATAATTGATTCCTATTTGTTACACAAGTAACTAACTGAAAGAATGGAAGGTTAGACATCACAACCGTACCTCTTCTCAATTGGCAGTACATAAAACCCAAAGGTGACAGGAATTTTATTTTCAGGTTTACGACGTTACTTGTATTATCTCAGAATTTCTTTCTGAGTGTTGTTTCGGTTTTGTTTCATCGGTTGGATGGTTACCTGTTTGTTTTGTTACAAAGTCTCTACGAGTCCTTTTCTCTTTTTAGGAAAGGTCATTAGACAACCTCTCCGATCACTTTAAGGATGTAACCCTCCCAAACGAGATCTATTGGGACTTCAAAGAAAGGTTGATTCTACGATAAAATTTTAAGTCTCAGTTTTCATTCTCCTGATTTTCCTTACAATCGTTCACTGACATTTTTACTCCGGAACCCTTAAAAACCACTCTTCCAGTTATCAATAAAAGACAACTCAATCTACGATTCACGACACACTACGAAAGTTTCGTTGACACTATTTAATAATTCATGAACATTAAATAATGGGTGTAGTCCCTTATTATATAACGTCACACTCGACTACTGTGGTCCGTCACGACCGACTTCGTAAACAGATCTATAACGTGTTCTAACAGACTTTTCGTTGTCCGAGTAATCATTGAGTCCAACAACGTCCTCTGACACAAAAGGAACAATACTCAAAAAGGTAAAGGTTGATCTTTCACTTCTTAACATCTCTGTGTAAATGTAATCAGTTCACGGGACCACTCTGAAGACGGGAGACTTTAATAACCCTATTAGTGGTCACAAAAGGTTCACATTCGTTACTTCCTCTCTTGTACTGAAGAAGATGACTTTTATTTACAAAATACTTAAGAACTATTTATGTATAAACCCGAAAACTGAAAAGTCAATAGACACCGACTACACTTTACGACAATTAGATAACAAACAATTGGATCAACGTTCGATGTAAAAGATAAGACGAAGCACATTAAAATACTCCTTATTAAGTGTGATTCGTACGTCTCCGTACGGGGTGTATTCCTAATTAAGTATTTCAGGGATCTCTACTGGTAAAAAGTATCGTAGAAGTGTTAGACTCACAAAAGAAGATGACTAAGTTTCGTGTAGTAACTTAGACAATAGACCTCCTTTTATTTTTTATGAGAACGTAAAAGGAACGATCGTTAATATCCTCGGGAACAGTATACGACACCGAACAATCGAGACTTTGTGGAACTTTTAGAAATTAAATAAAGTGTATTGAAGACCTATAAGAATGAAAAAAAATAGTAAGAGATAACATTGATTACGAAAAGAAGACTCCATAAGATTTAAAATGGAGACAAGATTACACAAGTTGTAGTCGGGATGAATATCCGTTTAATAAAGTGACGAGAACTCTCGAAAGGTATTTTGAAATTTTCGTAGATAGGTGGACATGATTCGTCACACGACCAACTTCTCTCCTCCTTCCTCTCCACTCTCCACCTACTCACTGTCGACCTTCTCCTACCACCTCAGAACCTTTTCGTCTCTTTCAAGTCTTGTCCGATCACACATTGGTTCTCGTTCCGACGCATATGATTCATGGAGGGTCAACTTTTCATCCTCTGGAAGTTGGTAAGACGGACACTTATAGTGAATGACATAATATAAGTGTACTTTTGCAAATTATTAACTATCCTTAGTAGTCGAGTATGAATGAATATCAAACATTGAATAATCTTTCAACTTTCTTTTTTATTGGTACGTTTATTTGATCTTATTGGTTATCCGACTATCGGACAACCTTGACCTAATAGGTCTCGTTTCCTTTGGTATCAACATCTGGCAGATAGTAATAATAAAAAAAATTGTAATATGAAAGGAAACAGACCCCAAGACAGAATCTGGAGTAAACTCTCAGTACTCCGTTCTTGTATGGTCTCAATCTTCCTGGTCGGTTCTAATCTTGACACACAGAAAAGTTTTCTGGGACATACCCCACCCCCCCCTACTGACTCGAGAACCAATTAATGATTGAGTAATACTCGTTAAATGGTACATACAGTCCGAGACAAGATTCACAAAATGTACACAATTGCGTATAGATAGGATACTCCAATCATTATGAATGACAAGGGTAATTCTACTCTTCCTTTAACTCCGTGTCTCTTCAATTCATTAAACGGATTCCAGTGTGTCGATCTTTTAGTCTTCACTCAAACCCGTGTCCGTCACAAGAGGTCACAGACTTAAAGATCAGGGACAACAGGAGACGGACAGGTCACACCGAGTCGTTACGGAAATGAGGTGTCCTCAGTGTAAGTTAATTCCCGACGACGACGACGATGATTCAGCGAAGTCAGCACAGGTTGAGACACGCTGGGGTATCTGCCGTCGGGTGGTCCGAGGAGGTAGGGACCCTAAGAGGTCCGTTCTCGTGACCTCACCCAACGGTAAAGGAAGAGGTTACGTACTTTCACTTTTCACTTTCACTTCAGCGAGTCAGCACGGGCTGAGAAGTGCTGGGGTACCTGACGTCGGATGGTCCGAGGAGATAGGTACCCTAAAAGGTCCGTTCTCGTGACCTCACCCGACGACAACGGAAGATAAAGGGAAGAATACCGGAGACAACGACGTCTGTGGTGAACGAAGAAGTCGTAGATATGAGGACAATTTATTTTGTGTACTTTCACGTATATTTAACGTTTCTGGTTATTTTTACAATAAAGTAATAAAGGGTTTGTCCATTCGAACGGGGAATTCAGGAAAGGCGGAATTTAAATTTTCAAAAGAATAAAAGATTTCGGACATCCCACTATCTTAAGACGAGACGGGTTTTCCTACGATCGAAAGATAAACATAAATTTAGGTCATGTTACTTTTCGTGTCAACGACCCAGTGTGGGCGGTACACCGTCCCCGAGTCACTGATGTGTAACGACCGCCGATGACAGGACCTGTCCCGTCGTTGTCCTGTACAGATAGTGACATCTTTCAAGAGAACCCACCGTGATCTGTCTAGTGTGTTCTATCGTAAAGGAAAGTTTACTCCGTTGTAGTATTAATATAGTGAAACCATGACCTGGTAGAGTAAAAAATTAGTAACAGAATGTGAATATCTTATTTATCCTATGGTACAGAGAGGGGGAGTAAGGAGAACAAATAAATGAAAAGGGAAATTTTATTTATGTGAACCGGGACAAAGAAAGAAAGAAAAAAAAGAAGGGAGGTCAAAAGAACGAAGGTGAGTAAGAAAGTACGACTTTTACACACTTTCCTCGACGGGTTCGGATAATTTACACAGTTGTGGAAACGGAGGCCTGTCGGAGGAAGGTCTGAACGAAGGAAGTCTGTCGAAAGGACTGGACGTCCTCTTGAGAGACTCTGTCTGGGGAACCTGAACTCCGAGGCGTAGTGGGAACTTAAGTTAAAGAAGGACTTTCCGTAAGTATACGACACATAAATAAACGTAAAAAGGACGATACACAAACAAATAATCATTCTGTCTTAAGTGTGTCACGTGTACAGTTTCTCGTAGGTCCTAAGATAAGTCATTTAGTGGGTTCTAGTGGTTAAAGCACATAGAAAGTCCGGTAGGTCGTGAAATTGTCACTGAACGTGTAAAGTTGTCTGGTAACCGGATTAGGACACCTCGTCTGTAAATCATCGTCGAGAGGTCAAAAATTTTCAGTATTGTTTGTCCTAGTCAACAAACAGTCTATGAGAGTGACCTTCTGTCTCCGACCTGACAAGTGAGAAAATAAATAAGTAGGTGGTCTGTAAATAAAGGATATCACGTGTGAAACGTCCCGTGACTCCTCAGTCTCAATTTCCGTGTTGTAATTGGACTTTCTCGGTTATCGGATCGGTCCTTTTGGTCGTAGATTCATTCACTGCTATTATACCACCTTAATTTACGAGACTAATCTCTAAAGATCTGACACAACTACCTTAATAGTTACTGGTCGGTTGTGACCCTCCTACACCTTTGTCCTTTCAGAAGACCTCTTCACCTGGGAGGTCTACTCAGAACGTTCTGTTGTCAATAGATTCGTTTCCGAACATTCCCATACTGGAAACGTCCACAACTCACCCATACCCCAATAACCACTGTTTGCTCTGATTTCGGGCGAGATCTAATACTTCTCGGACCTAAAACAGGACCTTTTTTTTACCGTATGACAACCTCATAAATTCGTTCCTCATTGTGAGTGGTAACCTAATTATAAAATCTGGTGTGTGCCACGGTTGATAACTTGACCTTCGTTTTTATGGCCTCTTCTCCATTAACGTTATTAGGTCCACTCCCGATTCCTTCCGAAATTGATTTCGGTACGTCCCCTCTCCCTCTCTCACCCGTCGAATTTCTCCCTAAAACCCAAACTTTGTCGTTCTGAATCATTGTGTAACTTACTCCCGTTAATTCGTGTCACTCCTCAGATTCTATTACCGGTCCAAAGTTAGTTTCTATAACGACGTTTTTAAAGAGGTACCCACTTTCTGGTGCAATTTACTATGGATATTAAGAAACGTCCTGACACCCAGTATTAAATTTTAAAATAATTGAAAATCCTGAGGACTGTTGAAGGTGACTTATAACATTTTATATTATTTCGATTATGAGTTGTAGATGTATTATACCACCCTATAGAAAAAAAGTCTATGACATCGTTTTGTAATTCGTATTTCATGAATTGTGACCGTTCCGACGACATGTCAGTATAAAATCACACAATAAAAACAACTTCATATTAACTACATGTTATAATACTTTCAATGTCCACATGTTATATCACTAAGTATCAAAAAGTTCCAGACTGAGGGAAATATAAATAATATTTTATAACCGATATAAGGGACACAACACGTTATATCAGAACGACGATTCCACGATTCAGCGAAGTCAGCACAGACTGAGACCCTCTAGGGTATCTGCCGTCGGATGGTCCGAGGGAACAAGGACCCTAAGAGGTCCTTTCCTGTGACCTCACCCAACGGTAAAGGAAAAGGTTGAGTAATTTCACTTTTCACTTTCCATTCAGCGAGTCAGCACAGACTGAGTCGCTGGGGTACCTGACGTCGGAAGGTCCGAGGAGGTAGGTACCCTAAAAGGTCCGTTCTCATGACCTCACCCCACGGTAACGGAAGAGGTTATATCGGAATATCGATAAAATATGTATTATCAAACATGGAGAATTCAGGGATGGGGATATAACGAGGAGGGATGACCATTGACGATCGAACAAAAGATATAACACTTAAAAAAAAAACAACAACAATATAAGTGACCAACAACATAAAAATCAGAGATACATATTCACTATAGTATGTGATCAACAAAAAGAGACAGACCGAAGAAAGTGAATCGTATTATGGGAGGTGGAGGTAGGTACAACAACGTTTACCGTTTTACAGTAAGAAAAAAATACCGACCCATGATAAGGTAACACACACATATTATATGATATATACATCATATTATGGTGTGTGTGTGTGTATAGAATCGTTAACATTTATTAGGACGAGACTTTTAAACCCATGTACCTACAAAAACTTAATCACGGAAACAAAAAAGAAAGTCTATATGTGTGTGTATATATATATGTATNTATAAAAAATATATATATATATATATATATATATATATATATATACGATGACGATCCAGTGAAGTCAACACAGGCTGAGACACGCTGGGGTCTCTGGGGTGGTCCGAGGGGGTAGGGACCCTAAGAGGTCCGTTCTTGTGACCTCACCCAACGGTAAAGGAAGAGGTTACGTCCTTTCACTTTACCCTTTCACTTCAGCGAGTCAGCACAGACTGAGACACGATGGGGTACCTGATGTCGGATGGTCCGAGGTGACAGGTACCCTAAAAGGTCCGTTCTCATGACCTCACTCCACGGTAACGGAAGAGGTATATGTATATATATATAGAATTGGTCCACACCTTAAAGTCCCAGTACAACATCAAGATTAAAATCTAAAAACTCTTTGAACGCATGATAAAAGGTGTTACCGACATGGGTAGATGTAAGGGTGGTTATCACATACTCCCAAGGGAAAAGAGGTACAGGAACAGTCGTAAACACTAAACACAATAAAAACTAGTGTCGGTAAGACTATCTACACTCTAGCATAGACTAACACCCAAACTAAACGTAAAGGGATTACTAATCGTCACAACCCGTAGAAAAGTACACGGACAACCAGTAGACGAACAAGACAAACCCTTTTACAGACAAGTCCAGAAGACTAGTAAAAATTAACCCAATCCAAAAAAACTATAACTTAACATACTCGACAAGTGTATAAAATCTATAATTGGTAAATAACTAGTATAATAAACGTTTATAAAAAAGAGTAAGACATCCAACCAAATATGATAACGACCATTATCATATTTAAACATATTAAGAAAACCTTTTATTAAACCATCATACGTGATTTTCCCGAAGGGTTCACCACGATCACCATTTCTTGTGTGGACAGTTACGTCCTCTGTATTCTCTACACCAAAACTAGGGACCGAACCCTTCTAAGGGACCTTCTCCCGTACTGGTGGATGAGGTCATAAGAACGGACCTCTTAGGGTATCTGTCTCCTTGGACCGTCCGATGTCAAGTATCCTAGTGTTTCTCAGTCTGTGTCGACTTCGTTGAACCGTCCGTGTGTGTGATTTTTCATATCTCGTATATTTTTATACAAGTAGAACGGTACTTTAATATAGTTTCTATCAGAAGTTTTCTTCTTTTCTCGATACTATACCTTCACACATAACGCAACCATGAATCTGAACACTTGATAACAAGTACTGGGTTTACGACTTCTTGTTCCTCTTCTCATTCATTTTAACCAATATAGTTAAGGTTCCTTCCAACTGATCGACTCTTTTACTGCTGATAGTCATGACATGTTCCTTTAGCACACACGATTCCGAATTTCGTGTAGAACGATCTTTGGGTCGCAAGAAAGACGTCGAAGAGAACTTTATCGTATCTTCTTATGATTGCCTTGTTACTAGTCACCTTTTGCCTTGTGGTTTTCATAGACATGTACTTATTTTTGACTATAAATACCCAAATACACCTATTCCAGGTTTTATGCAACTTTTTTTAAAATTGGAATTCTACCATTCCAACACCTCTCATAATAAAAGGTACAAAAAGATATCGACAACAAGGCAGACAAAAACACGATACTACGGTATTACCTATGAAATTGTTAATATTTTCATTTTTCGTTTTGTCAAAATAAAACCAAATCTTAACATAACAAATCCAGAAGTCAAAAAGGTGTTCTACCGAACAATAATAGGAAGGGTTAAATCTTCTCAATCGATAAATTATTATCTTGTGTACACGTCGTTAAGATCATGACGTAAGACGAAAGATTTTAAGTAAGTCGTGTTCAAAGTGCCTTCGGGTGGATGTGAAACCTCGATAAATTAAAAAGTGTCAAAATACGGGTACAACATACCATCGTTGGTACCTTTTTAGTTAACTTACAATTGGTACGACGTCTTTTATCTACTTTACATACGACACTCGAGATTTTTACTGTCTGGGTCACAATAAAACCGATAAAAAGTACGAATTATTATTGTTTACCTTCGTCCTTCCTTGTCCGGGACATAAACTTAAGAATGACAAGAGAACACAGTGGATGGACTTCGACAAGTCGTGGTAGAGGAAAAGTAGACTACGACACCGGAGAAAGGAATGGAAGAAGGAGGAGGAGAAACGGGTGAAAAACGGAAAAGAGTGTATTGAATACTAAAGCGGATGGACTCAGGGTGTCTGTGAGTGACCTCTACTAAAAAGGACCTCCTGTTGTTCGTTCGTAAATAAACTGAGACCTAAAAACAGGAGTACTTTCCGTAACTGGACAAAGAGGGAGAAAAAGGAGGAATTTGAAGAGTGTATTTAACCGAGCCTCTCTGAGCGTACAGGTAAGTGAAGGAAACGTGTTACGACACAGGTTAATCTCGGGCTACTCTTGGACCAAGGATGACTGTGGTAGTTGTAGATTCTTTTAATCACTAAAAAAAAAAGATTTTATTTTTTCTATTTGGTGTGTCTATAGTACAGTTATCCTGGTTTCTTTTGCTTTCTTTCCATTATAGTGGGAAAGCTCCCGACGTCTATCCTCAACCACTTCCCACTCTTTTTGGACAATGGTCTTTTGTTGCACCAGTGGACTAAAGTATATTTAGCGCCGTGTAGACCCTGTGGGTACTGTGGTCTCCCTAATCTGTCATATCAGGAACAACGTGTCACTGATTACGTCCTTTTCTTAACTTGTCAAAACCCCACTGTAACAATCCAATGCACTTACAAGCGTTAAAATACGGGTCGACGAGAACAATGTTTTAGACACTCTGAATTTTACTCATAAATAATAAACCGTAATTTTATTTCTTTACTGAATACTTAGGTCATGGTAAACGAAGAAAGTGGAGAACCTCGGGTCTAAGACACTTTTAGTCCCAGACCGGAGAGTAGAGGACACGGACCGTGTCGCGACCGTCCTCTGAAAGAAACCTAACAACGACAAACGTCAACGCAAATAGGACACGCACGTCTCCCACCCCGGGGCAGAAAGTGCACCATTTTTCCTTCGTTGCATAAACCAGCGACCTTTTCTTTAATGTCTTAGAAAAGACCTTTTTACACTACATTTCTAATTGAAGGTCACGAAGTCACATGTTGTATATAAATTTTGCATCTTACATAAGTTTAGTGTCTAATAACTTTATAAGTCACTAAATAGAGGGTGAATCCCGAGTAGTCCAAAGTTAAGACCGACCTAAACGATTTTAAACCGGTTCCTCAAGGAAGTATAGAAAAGTATAAAAGGACTTTGGTGGAAATGGTTCCGAAGTCTAGGAGTGACCACCCCAAACTTACTGTCGAATAAAGGTGGACGAAGAGAACACCGCATCCTAACTCGTGGATGGTTTCGATGATATTTGAGTACACAGACTTTCGATCTTATGATCTCAGTGGAGGTAGTTACGGGGGTCGACGTGTATGAGTGGAGACCCTCGGAGCCCGAGGGGAGGTGGGATATCCGTGAAGCGGGTATCTGGTAGTAAAGGAACACAAGGAACTTTATTCTAGTGGACCCTCCGTTAATATAGGAATACACTCTCTTGAGTAAAATAAAAATTGTTTGTAATATAATTTAACCTTTATCACAGGTCCATTCCATAACACAAAAACAAATTTACCATCCAAAAATACAGTAACTTTTGTCAATAACCATATAGACATCTCAAACCCATCCTTTGTAAATACCTGTCCAATCGAAACTTACTCTATTTTCGACAACGAAATTTAAGACCGTTACATCCAACAGTACAACAAGGATAATTAATGATAAAAACAGTTATACGTAACAACAGACCCAAAACCAGTGTTCTTCTAATTTGTTTGTAGACGATACGGTGGTTTTGTGTTTATAGTTTAGGGGGTTAATCCATTTCTATGTCTTTATAAAAATTCTCTTTAGGTCAATGTCTTCTCGAAGGGAATTGTCTATCCTTTGGTAGAAAGTCGAGAAAAAAAAAAGAAAAAAAGAAGAATGAAGTACTGAAATTTTTCGTCATGGGGTGTGTACGTAAAATAGACTTACTAAAACATATAACATGTTGGTCTAAATTGATTTTGGTGTTAGTGTGTGGAGTCAGGAGGATTAAAACTTAAATCTTTTAAACAAAAGTCATGAAAATCCGACAAAAAAAAAAAAGGCCCAAACCGAGGTAAAAGGGGGTGTTGTAGAACTAAAAATTTTGAAAGTAGGATTGTAAACAGAGTGACACCTTCTAATACTGTCAAGTATGTCTTTATTTGTGGTATGTGTTCAACGTGTACACACAAGTGTACCTGTACGGGATATTGTTAGGAAGGTCGTCCTGACATAGTGTTAAAACCAGGTAAACTATAAGTCACAAATATGACAGTACTTAGACGTACACTATAATACTAACGAAATCTATTCCATGATTTTATTGTAAAGAGAAGATATATGTAAAACGAAAAGGATCTTAATTAAGGAACGAAACAGTATTCGAAATAAAAAGCCACACAGATAATACTTTAGGTAGAAGTTTGAACCTATCTTGATACGTATAGGAAAGTCATGCAGTTTGTGTAGTTTATAAGGCAGTTAAGGTCGAAATAAAAAAACTCTACGAAGACCTTAGAAGGTAGAAGGACGAGATTGGACTTGACCCACTAGACATCTGGTCAAGATATGGACAATTGAGACTGGAGTGACATAGTAGTGGAACTCTTTAGGGAAATGCAAAGGACACAACCTATTAGACAATGGACCTAAGTCTCAGAAGGGGAAAGAACAAAGGAAGAAAGAAACCTACCACATCTAGGATGTCCTCGGAGGATTTTTCACATCTTCCCTTTATCTAAAAACTCTAAAGACGTAGACACTTTATCTGAAATAAAATGAATACGTAAACTAAATATAAAATTACCAAAACACACACACACACACACACACACACACACACACACACCTTATTTTGAGTAGAAAAGAGTAGTAAAACTTACACAACGAGGTAAAAGAAGACTGGTCGCCAAGACGGCAACTCTTAGGTCTTCGACAAGACTCGGGATTAGGAAAGAGATCCTAGCCAAAAGTGAGAGTTCACTAAAGTTTTAGAACACACAAAGAAGTACACCCAGAAGGGAAAGGAGAAGGAAGAAAAAAGAAAAACACTCTTTGAACTGTCCACAAAAGTTAAATTTTTGAGTGAAAGAACTCAGGAGGTTATAAAATAAAGAAACATTACCAGACACAAAGACAAACTCTGAAGTTTCAAACTACAACTTATAGGACATACTTAGATGATTAAAGTACTGTTCAAAGGTAAACGAAATGGAATACTTTATAAAGGAATTGAAAGAATAGATAACTCTACAAGGATAGAGTGAATAGAAAAATTAAAGATACTAGAGAAAGAATAAGAGACTTACAAGCAAAAATATCGGAGGACAAGAACAACGTACCTGTCTTACAGAAGAGAGACTCGAATAATAATAAGAACGTCAGTAGAAGAAGAATACAGAACAAAGACACAGGTGACTCAAGAAAAGACAAACCACACCGTAATCCTTACACTAGGACCACGAAAAGTCTTCGAACTTTTCACACCCCGTCCAAGTGACTGACACCAAAATGAAATTTTACTCGTCCATCTGTACCAATAGATTAACCTTCTATAGGTAAATACTTATAGTCATACCACAATGGAAAACCAGTCAAAGACTACTTTCAATCCGTCGATTTCAGACTTACGATTCGTCCCTTCCCCCTGATTCCTAAGGGGTAAGTCGTATGTCCGAAAGTGAAATATCTTTGAACGAGTCAGGAACCACACGAACTCAAGTAAGAGGTACCTCTCACTACGAGAGTAGACACGTCTGTCCGACCCCGACCTCCTTCTGTGACTGGGTCCAAAAGTGACTCAAGCTAAAAGTGAGGACGGAAGACCTCAGAGACCACAAAGGTGAGGATCTCGGAAGGACCACGACCCACCTCACCAACGAAACGATAGTCAATGTAAGGTGGGGAACACCCAAAAGGAAAGTCAAAAATATGACACTATTCAATTAAGACTGAACTAATAGTAGACGAAAAGTCGAAAACTTTGTAGTTACTGTAAAAAAAAGGACAAAAAACGTACAATATGAGTTGTTAAATTAACCTATCAACTTCCTTCACCTCTATTTGCTTTCGCAAGATAAAAGGTACAAATTGGTCTGAGGTCCGGTGAGGCGTCAAGAAAAAAAAAAGAAAAAACGACGAGACAGGACAATCACTTAGAAGCTCTTGTCACCCCGTCCACTTGAACCCCCCACAACACAGTACACTGGACGGTGGTAAAAGACCCAAAACTTTCGCCTCTCCCACCTCATACTCTTCTCTTCTCCTTTCCTTCGTTTCCTTTCGTCTCAGCCCATTTCTATACTCTCTCTTTAATTTCCTACTTTCCTCTTCTCTCCGAAAAACTTATCACTTTACTTTCGATAATTACCTCTTTAGACCTAATTACACAGGTAGAAGACGTACTTAGACGTCTTGGCGGAAGAGCAAAGGAAAAGTAACTTGACTCTTCGTTACTCTCAAGAAGGTGTTTGACCAGAGGTCTTGGATTCGTGGACTACCTATGAGATCATGAGAACATTTTTAATCGAAAATTCAATGGGTCAGTAGGAGACTGAACACTTCGGTCTGAAGTATTAAAACTTAACTTATGTAAAAGAATATAGAGAAGATCAAGAACAGAATATCC
This sequence comes from Capra ibex, assembly GCA_006410555.1. Classification (NCBI taxonomy): domain Eukaryota; kingdom Metazoa; phylum Chordata; class Mammalia; order Artiodactyla; family Bovidae; genus Capra; species Capra ibex. Next base: position 22,360,131 of record SJYO01052474.1, read on the forward strand.
GAAATTTCTTTCACTAATTAACAAAAAATACACTATAAGAAAGATAAAAGTATAATCTTGAATTGTATTAAGTGTCATGAGTACCCTCTGTCATATACACCATATAAGTATCTTTGTGTTTTACAACTTTAAGTTTCCTTAGAACTCTAAGGACGGACGACAGTTCGTGGGAAGAAAAATCTTTACTTTTTTGACTATAGGTCTCTCCACTTCACAGACGGGTCCCACCATGTCTACCGTTTACCCGTACTAAGTCACATCCTTACTCTTTTGACATAGTACAGTGCTCATTTGAACAACGATCTTACAATCCTGTTCATACAGACAGTATGATAAGTAATAAGTTATGATAAGTATAAAGTCCTAAAAAAGAGTATTCGACGAAAAATAATATATCTATAAATGAAGGATATCATATACCAATTTTATATGTCATTATGTAAACATCTCTCTTACTCAAAATAGACTCTCAGTGACGTACTTATCTCTAACATTTTAACATAGTGTCTTTAAATACTCCATTGTTTACCAATAGGAAAACGGTAAACGTCAAGACTAGTCAAAAGTAAAAACACGAATCGACTATAACCCTAATAACTTTCGAATTACAAGAAAAGATTCTTAGGGGAATCTATTTACTATATTAAATTACGTTTCACAATATTGTATGGACGACATAAAGGATATCGTGGAACCCATATCTACAAAGAACCAAAGTCACTTAAACTATTATTTAGAGATTTCCTACTTTAAAACGAAACTGAATATGTGAGTGTCAAACGTTATTATCCTTAGTTTTTTGATAAGAACGTTCAAGACCATACAAAATTGTAACTTTATTTATTTCGGAACACATTTGACCAACTAATCAACACTAATTTTACATAATTTGGGATGATGTTAGGAACCAAGAATCTTGACTACAAAATAAAAGAAAAGTTTACCGGTATAATTACCAATAACTTTAAAAAAAGAGGTATAAGGAAGGTGAAGTTCTACTCAACAGACAAAGAATAACATCTTTTCACTTTAATTCAGAGGGAACATGTATTCGTGTTCCACAAATAATGTAACACAAATTTAATAATTACTGTTAGTGTAAAAGAGTTCTTCATAACCTGTGCAAAGTGACCATCACAGGTAATTTTTATCTAAAACGACCGAAGACCGACCGATTTAGTTAGTATTTGAATGAAGACTTTATAAAGAACTGCACAACTAGGACCACACATACGTACATGGTATGTCGATGAAAAATACCAAGAAATTGGTACATAAGGATGTCAGTGACTGTCCTCGACCTCTTAGAATAAACAACAATTGATCTAGGACAAGAGAACCAGGGTATAGGGATCCGATGGGATGTCACATCGTAAAGAATGTGGTTTAACTGTACGACAAATGTATAACCTAACAAATGACACTCACGGAGTTCTGGTCTTTGGTACAGAAGAATAAGTAAAAACATAGAGGTCTAAGGTTGTCTCGTGAGTTGTACATCATTCGTGTACCAATTATGAGACACTCACTACCACCCATACGTACCAAAGTATCCCTCTTCTGAGGATGTCCTATGAGAAAACCTTTCGACAATTACTTACTTTAAAAACAGGTTGAACTTGGTCTGGTTTCAGTTGAAAGGATTCAAAAAGTCAGTCAGGATTACCATATTTTGAAACCTCAAGTGTAAAACTGATATGATGGAATGGACAACTACGACAAATTAATGTAGATAACTCCTTTAAATTACTGGTTCCCTTGTTAATATTCTCTAATATCGTTTCATGTTACCCACATGAATCAGTAATCCTATTACTCCAGATGTGAACTAAGGAAGAATCAACACACTGAAACCCCCGTCAAAGATGTTATCTTTTTATTCAAACACCATAAATGGGATGAATAAGTTATCGTGACCTTATAATACACCCACTTTACTCTATAATTTAGTACCACTTGATCATAAGTTATGTGGTAATAATAATAATGTTAATAAAAGATAAACAAGGTTTACCGGAAAATCAAGTCCTTTTCCATTATCTCAATTAAAGAAAACACATCCCTCAATACGTGGAGTTGAATGATTAACAGAAGATAAAACCCATTTTAGTAGATTTTAAATAAAATTGTTCGTAAGAATTTAAGGATGTTACGTTATCGTTTTTGGGTTCATTGAGTTAAAATTTTACCAGTTTTATGTTGTAACATTTAGTTGATATGAAATTATTTTAAATTTTTGTTTATCTATTTTTTACCAGTTTCTTAAATTTATCTGTAAAGAGGATTCTTCTCTGTGAGGGGTATGTTCACAGGTACTACATATACTTTCCCTGAAGGGACCACCGAGTCTACCATTTCTTAGACGGACGTTACGTCTTCTGTGTCTAAGTTAGGGACCCAACCCTCCTAGGAAACCTCTTCCCTCACCGATAGGTAAGGACATAAGAACGGACCTCTATCGTACCTGTCTCCATATACTTTTCCACGAGTCGTAGTGATTAGTAGTCCCTTTACGCTTAGTTTTGATGTTACTCTATAGTGAAACGTGTACAATCATACTGTTAATAGTTTGTCTGTTTGTTGTTTTATATTGTGCACAACCGTTCCGATACCTCTTTCACCTTAGGAATATGTGACAATCACCTTTACGTTTTACCATGTTGGTAATACCTTTTATTATCTCGGAGGACTTTTTGTAATTTTTATCTTGATGGTATATTAGGTCGTTAGAGTGTTGACCCATAAATAGGTTTTCTTAATTTTAGTCCTAGACCTTCGTAACGGACGTGAGAATAAAATAAACGTCGTAATAAGTGCTATCGGTTCTCTACCTTTGTGGTTACAGATAACTGTCTACTTATCTATTTCTTTTACACCACATATGTATTTTACCTCATAATAAGTCGGAGTCGTTTCTTCCTTTAGGATACTAAACTCTGTTGTACCTGATTGGACCTTCTATAACACGATTCATTTGATTCGGTCAGAGTTTCCTGTCTACGACATACCAAGATGAATACACTCCACAGATTTCACCAGTTTCAGTACATCCACCGTGTCACCACTCTTAGGTGGACTGTCACGTCCTTTACGATCTCTACACCCGAGTCGAGGACCCAGTCCTTCTAGTGGATCTTCTCCTCTACCACTGGGTGAGGTCATAACGACGGACCCTTTGAGGTACCTGTCTCCTCGGACCGTCCGACGTCAAGTACCCCAACGTTTCCCATCTTGTACTAACTCGTACACGCGCGCACGTGTGTGTGTGTGTGTGTGTGTGTGTGTCATCTGTTTGGTATCTTTGTTTCTCTTACCACAAACGGTCCCCGACCCTCCTTTCCCTTTACCCTTCAACAAGTTATCCCTATCTAAAGGTCACTACNATTTCTTAGACGGACGTTACGTCTTCTGTGTCTAAGTTAGGGACCCAACCCTCCTAGAAAACCTCTTCCCTCACCGATAGGTAAGGACATAAGAACGGACCTCTATCGTACCTGTCTCCATATACTTTTCCACGAGTCGTAGTGATTAGTAGTCCCTTTACGCTTAGTTTTGATGTTACTCTATAGTGAAACGTGTACAATCATACTGTTAATAGTTTGTCTGTTTGTTGTTTTATATTGTGCACAACCGTTCCGATACCTCTTTCACCTTAGGAATATGTGACAATCACCTTTACGTTTTACCATGTTGGTAATACCTTTTATTATCTCGGAGGACTTTTTGTAATTTTTATCTTGATGGTATATTAGGTCGTTAGAGTGTTGACCCATAAATAGGTTTTCTTAATTTTAGTCCTAGACCTTCGTAACGGACGTGAGAATAAAATAAACGTCGTAATAAGTGCTATCGGTTCTCTACCTTTGTGGTTACAGATAACTGTCTACTTATCTATTTCTTTTACACCACATATGTATTTTACCTCATAATAAGTCGGAGTCGTTTCTTCCTTTAGGATACTAAACTCTGTTGTACCTGATTGGACCTTCTATAATACGATTCATTTGATTCGGTCAGACTTTCTTGTCTACGACATACCAAGATGAATACACTCCACAGATTTCACCAGTTTCAGTACATCCACTGTGTCACCACTCTTAGGTGGACTGTCACGTCCTTTACGATCTCTACACCCGAGTCGAGGACCCAGTCCTTCTAGTGGATCTTCTCCTCTACCACGGGGTGAGGTCATAACGACGGACCCTTTGAGGTGCCTGTCTCCTCGGACCGTCCGACGTCAAGTACCCCAACGTTTCCCATCTTGTACTAACTCGTACACGCGCACACGTGTGTGTGTGTGTGTGTGTGTGTGTGTGTGTGTGTGTCATCTGTTTGGTATCTTTGTTTCTCTTACCACAAACGGTCCCCGACCCTCCTTTCCCTTTACCCTTCAACAAGTTATCCCTATCTAAAGGTCACTACGTTCTCCTTATTCCGGCTCTCTACGACATATTTCATGACGGATACCAATTGTAATTCATAAGTGAATTTTAAAACAATTCTCTCATTCAAAGTACAAGGATGGTGTGTGTGCGTGTGTGTGTGTGTGTGTGTGTGTGTGTGTGTGTGTGTGTGTGTGTTTCCCTGGTACTTTGTGCTTCTCCGAACCTTTACTACCTATACAAATAATGGAACTAACACTACTGTCATAGTATTCATATACGCGTACAGGTCTGAGTAATTTGACATATGTAATTTATATACGTCAAAAAAAACCACGTAGTTAATATGAAGTAATTTTGACAATTTTTCCAAAAAACAAAATTCTCAAGAAATTTGCTTTTACATGCTACCGAACGAAAGTTTTTATACAGTTAAGTGGGAGAGAAAAATCAAGATAAACTTAGGTTCTTCAATTTATATATTGATATGCAAATTGGAAATTTATAGAATTTGTGTATCTAGTTTAGAAAGACACCTTTCAATGGTACACGATGGACCTCTTTGTGAGGTTCATGAATGTAATCGAACTCTCTACCTCAAAATTTACAAAACCACGAAATAAAAACAAGAGACGTCAGATGAAGATCGAATCGGGGACAACCCGTAACCAACACCACGTCAGAAACGGAACTTATCAATAAATCGATTTTATTATTACTAGAAAGTCAATAATCGAGAAAGAAAATTAGTTCTTACAGTTAGGGGAAACTCATAGACAATTTTACGACGAAGCACACTTCTGGTGACTAGTTTTCTGTTATATATCCTCTTAAGTCCATTACAACCATTCATCTGATTCTATATTGAACTCCAAACGTCCGAAATTCTCGACAACAACTCTATGATAACTCTCATTGGATAAACGGTTTCAATAACCCCCCCGAAGGGACCATTAAGTCACCGATTCTGAGGTGTGAAGGTTGTGTTCCCCGGAGAGTCCCTTGATCTAGGGTGTACGACAGTGATTGTCAAAAGTGCTACGTTGACTTCTAGGATGTACGACGTCAGTTCTGGGTAACGTCGGTTTATTTATTTATTTATGTATTAAAATTTCCATAAACCTGGACCCGAAGGGACCTCCGAGTCACCATTTCTTAGTCAGATGAGTACTCCGAGTCACCATTTCTTAGATGGATGAGTACTAGACTATCTGCCTCACGCACTTCTTGATACCTACTTCAAAACACTGGAATCTGTCGTCCGTCACTAGTTCTGGTAGGGGTTCTTTTTCTTTGGATTTTTCCATTTTACCAACAGACTACTCCTCCGGAATTTTTATCGACTCTTTTCTCTTCGTTTTCCGTTTCCTCTTTTCCTTTCTGTATACTTACGACTCAAGGCTTCTTATCGTTCTTCTCTATTCTTTCGGAAGGAGTCACTAGTCACGTTTCTTTATCTCCTTTTCTCATCTTACCCTTTCTGATCTCTAGAGAAGTTCTTTTAATCTCTATGGTTCCCTTGTAAAGTACGTTTCTTCCCGTGTTACTTCCTTGTTTTTACCATACGTGGATTATCTTCGTCTTCTATGATTCTTCTCCTCCGTTCTTATGTGTCTTCTTGATATGTTTTTTCTAGAAATGCTGGTGCTACCACTCCAGTGAGTGGATCTCGGTCTGTAGGACGTTACACTTCAGTTCACCCGGAATCCTTCGTACTGATACTTGTTTTGAACACCTCCACTACCTTAAGGTCAACTCGATAAAGTTTAGGACTTTCTACTACGACACTTTCACGATGTGAGTTATACGTTGGTTTAGACCTTTTGAGTCGTCACCGGTGTCCTGACCTTTTCCAGTCAAACGTAAGGTTTGGGTTTCTTTCCGTTAAGTTTCTTACAAGTTTGATGACGTGTTAACGTGAGTAGAGTGTACGATCGTTTCATTACGAGTTAAGAGGTTCGGTCTGAAGTTGTCATGTACTTGACAAGTTCGACAAGTTCGACCTAAATCTTTTCCGTCTCCTTGGTCTCTAGTTTAACGGGTTTAGACAACCTAGTAGTTTTTTCGTCCTGAAGGGACCACCGACTCTTCCATTTCGTAGACGGATGTTATGCCCTCTGAACGTAAACTAGGGACCAAACCCTTCTAGGGGACCTCTTCCTTTACTGTTGGGTGAGTTCATAAAAACGGACTTTTAGGTACCTACCTCCTCGGACCCCCGATGTCACGTACCCCAGTGTATCTCAACCTGTACTGACTCACTGAAGTGAAAGAAGAAGTGAGTGAAGTAGTTTTTTCGTTTTCTCAAGGTCAAGGTCATCAAGGTCTCATAGATGAAGACGAAATAACTGATGTGGTTTCGGGTTTGACACACCTAGTGTTGTTTGACACCTTTTAAGAATTTCTCTACCCTTATGGTCTGGTTGAATGAACGGAGGACCCTTTATACATACGTCCAGTTCTTCGTTGTCAATCTTGACCTGTACCTTTTTGTCTGACCAAAGTTTAATCTTTTCCGCATGTAGTTCCGAAATATAACAGTGGGTCGATTAAATTGAATATACGTCAAAAGTCAAGTCAGGTCAAGCCAACGAGTCAGTAGAGACTGAGAAACGCTGGGGCACTTAACGTCGTGTGGTCCAGAGGGACTGGTAGTGGTTGAGGTCCTCAAGTGAGTTTGAGTGTAGGTAGCTCAGTCACTACGGTAGGTCGGTAGAGTAGGAGACAGCACGGGAAGAGGAGGACAGGGGTTAGGGAGGGTCGTTGTCTCAGAAAAGTTACTCAGTTGAGAAGCGTACTCCACCGGTTTCCTGACCTCAAAGTAGAAATCGTAGTAAGGAAGGTTTCTTGTGGGTCCCGACTAGAGGAAATCTTACCTGACCAACCCAGAGGAACGTCAGGTTCCTTGTGAGTCCTCAGAAGAGGTTGTGGTGTCAAGTCTTCGTAGTTAAGAACCGTGAGTCGAAAGAAGTGTCAGGTTGAGAGTGTAGGTATGTACTGGTGACCTTTTTGGTATCGGAACTGATCTTCCTGGAAACGACTGTTTCTTTACAGAGACGTAAAATTATACGATAGATCCAACCAGTATTGAAAGTAAGGTTCCTCATTCGTAGAAAATTAAAGTACCGACGTTTGTGGTAGACGTCACTAAAACCTCGAGGTTTTTTATTTCAAACTGTGACAAAGGTGACAAAGGGGTAGATAGACCGTACTTCACTACCCTGACCTACGGTACTAGAAGCAAAAGACTTACAACTCGAAATTCGGTTGAAAAAGTGAGAGGAGAAAGTGAGAGTAGTTCTCCGAAAACTCAAGGAGAAGTGAAATACGGTATTCCCACCACAGTAGACGTATAGACTCCAGTGACTATAAAGAGGGTCGTCAAAACTAAGGTCGAACACGAAGAAGGTCGAGTCGCAAAGAGCACTACATGAGACGTATATTCAATTTATTCGTCCCACTGTTATATGTCAGAACTCCATGAGGAAAAGGATAAATCTTGGTCAGACAACAAGGTACAGGTCAAGATTGACAACGAAGGACTGGACGTATGTCTAAAGAGTTCTCCGTCCAGTCCACCGGACCATAAGGGTACAGAAAGTCTCAAAAGGTGTCAAATAACACTAGGTGTGTCAGTTTCCGAAACCGTATCAGTTATTTCGTCTTTATCTACAAAAAATCCTTGAGAGAACGAAAAGACACTAGGTCGTCTACAACGATTAAACTAGAGACCAAGGAGACGGATAAGATTTAGGTCAAACTTATAGACCTTCAAGTGTCAAATGTATGACGACTTCGGACCGAACCTCTTAAAACTCGTAATGAAATGATCACACACTCTACTCACGTTAACACGCCATCAAACTCGTAAGAAACCGTAATGGAAAGAAACCCTAACCTTACTTTTGACTGGAAAAGGTCAGGACACCGGTGACGACTCAAAAGGTTTAAACGACCGAATAACTCACGTCGTGAAAGTGTCGTAGTAGAAAGTCCTAGACTTTATCGAGGTGAGCTTAAGGTAGTGGAAGCGATCGAAACAAGTATCACTACGAAAGATTCCGGGTGAACTGAAGTGTAAGGTCCTACAGACCGAGATCCAGTCACTAGTGTGGTACCTCTAATAGACCCAACACTTCTAGAAAAAACATGTCAAGAAGACACATAAGAACGGTGGAGAAGAATTATAGAAGACGAAGACAATCCAGGTATGGTAAAGACAGGAAATAGTTCGGGTAGAAACGTACTTTACAAGGGAACCATAGAGATTAAAAGAACTTCTCTAGAGATCAGAAAGGGTAAGACAACAAAAGAAGATAAAGAAACGTAACTAGCGATTCCTTCCGAAAAAATAGAGAAGAACGATAAGAAACCTTGAGACGTAAGTCTACGAATATAGAAAGGAAAAGAGGAAACGAAAAGTGAAGAGAAGAAAAGAGTCGATAAACATTCCGGAGGGGTCTGTCGGTAAAACGAAAAAAAGTAAAGAAAAGGTACCCCTACCAGAACTAGGGACAGAGGACAGGTTACAGTGCTTGGAGGCAGGTATCAAGTAGTCCATGAGCCACATAGTTTAGATCAGGGAATTTAGATAAAGAGTGAAGGTGACATATTAGTATTCCCTAAACAAAATCCAGTATGGACTTACTAGATCACCAAAAGGGATGAAAGAAGTTAAAGTCAGAATTAAACCGTCATTCCTCAAGTACTAGACTTGGTGTCAGTCGAGGGTCAGAACAAAAACGACTGACATGTCTCGAAGAGGTAGAAACCGACGTTTCTTATATTAGTCAGACTAAAACCACAACTGGTAGACCACTACGGGTACACATCTCAGAACACAATAACCTTCTCCCTCGATACTGGTCACGTAAAAGAACCGTTTTGAAATAATCTAAAACGGGACGAAGTAAGGCGTAAGGTTCCGGTTTAAACGGACAATGGGTCCTCAAAGAACTGAAGGATGAAAACGTAAGGTCATGGGATATTACTTTTCCTGTAGAAAGAACTCACAATCAAGATTTTCCAGAACATCCAGAAGTATCTTGAGAAGTTGAAGTCGAAGAAGTCGCAATGACCAACCCCGTATCTGAACCTAAGGACACTGTAACTTACCAAACGAAACCTTTGTCTCTAGTAAGACAGTAAAAACTCTGACGTAGGTTCTTGACGTAAAGTCTGAGAAAACAACTGGTACTACCGATGGGGTAAAGAAGATTCCCTAAGGAAACGTGTCATCATCTATATTACCAGTAGACTCAATTTAAGTGGGTAAGGTCAGGTAAAATCAAGCGACTAAGGATCTTACAACTACAAGTGAGAACGGTAGAGGATAAACTGGTAAAGGTTAAACGGAACTAAGTACCTGGATTGTAAGGTCCAAGGATACGTTATAAGGAGAAATGTCGTAGCCTGGAACGAAGATAGTGGTCAGTGTCGGTGTTGACCCATAACAAAAACGAAACCGAGGTAGGGAAGTAAGAAAGACCTCAATAAAGAGGTGACTAGAAGTCATCGTATAACCCGTGGATGACTGGACCCCTCCAGAGGAAAGTCATAGGATAGTAAAAGGAAATGTATGACAAGTACCCAAAGAGTTCCGTTCTTATGGCTTCACCAAACGGTAAGGGAAGAGGTCACTTGGTGTAAGACAGTCTGGAGAGGTGGTACTGGGTGGGAAGAACCCACCGGGGTGTACCGTGCCGAATCAAAGCAACACAATCTTGTCCGACACCAGGCACACTAATCTACCTGATCAAAAGACACTAATACCAAAGTCACACAGACGGGAGACTACGGGAGAACGTTGTGGATGACAGAATGAACCCAAAGAGAATGGAACCAGAACCCCATAGAGAAGTGCCGACGAGGTCCTTTCACGTCGGTAACGAGGAATGGAACCTACTCCCGATAGGGGAGTGGCGACCGGGAGGACTGGAACTCGAACCTCAGCGAGGAGAACCGGGAGGACGCGGGTGCCCTCATGTTGTACGTTCTACGGTCCGACCTATTTCGTGGTCGACTTTAGTTCCAACGGCCCTCTTGTTAGACTTAGTTCTTGGAGTCTATACGTCTACTGTGTGGGAATACCGTCTTTCACTTCCTGATTTCTCTGAGAACTATTTCACTTTCTTCTCTCACTTTTTCAACCGAATTTTGAGTTATAAGTCTTTTGATTCTAGTACCGTACACAGGGTAGTGAAGTACCGTTTATCTACCCCTTTGTTACCTTTGTCACTCTCTGAAAACCCCGGAGGTTTTAGTGACGTCTACCACTAACGTCGGTACTTTAATTTTCTGTGAACGACGAACCTTCTTTTCGATACTGGTTCGATCTATCGTATAATTTTTCGTCTCTGTAATGAAATGGTTGGTTCCAGGTAGATCAGTTTTGATATCAAAAAGGTCATCAATACATACCTACACTCTCAACCTGATATTTCTTTCGACTCACGGTTTCTTAACTACGAAAACTTGACACTACGACCTCTTCTGAGAACTCTCAGGGAACCTGACGTTCCTCTAGGTTGGTCAGGTAGGATTTCCTTTAGTCAGGACTTATAAGTAACTTTCCTAACTACCATTTCGACTTTGAGGTTAAGAAACCGGTGGAATACGTTTATTGACAGAGTAACCTTTCTCAGGACTACGACCCTTTCTGACTTTCGTCCTCCTCTTCACTTACTGGCTCCTTCTCTATCAACCTACCGTAGTGGTTGAACAACCTGTACTTAAACTCGTTCGAGGCCTTCGACCACTACATGTTACGAAGTCAGGTACCTCAATGTCTCTTAGTCTGTACTGACTCACTGACTTGACTTGAGTGCATCCTCTGAGTCCAAAGTAGGGAACCAACCCTTCTAGGGGACTTCTACTCTTACCGGTGGGTAGGTCATAAGAACGGACCTCCTAGAATACTTGTCTCCTCGGACCACCCGATAGTAGGTCTTCTGGTGCTTTCTCAGTCTGTACTGAATCGTTGATTTACTACTGTTGTTGTCATAAACTTGCACTAAAACACAATATATGTACATATTGTATTTACGTCTCTACGAAACTGAAAAAGGCTTACTACCACGAAATTATGCACTTATACGAATAATAAAGAAATAATCTCGTAAGATGATATAGAACTTTATCCGTGAAGAATAAGTAGTGTGTAGGTCGTTTACGGATGTGTATAGTCTGAAGTGTACTGGGATCTCTATCTGACGTTACACTGAAGACACTTCAGTCCTTGGAAGAAACATAATAAGTGACTACATATAAGACACAGAATTTTCACAGACTGAACATTGTCTCGAGTTATTTATAAACAACTTACTACTTCTTCCCACCTACGGTGCTAACAGGTACGAGAGGGAAGTCATTAAATCAACTGTACTAAGACATAACTTAGGAGTAGACATTGGCTTAATGATTTAAGAGTGAAGACATTGACATTACTCGAATTAAGTTTCAGATTATGATAAAAAATGAGATTAGGTCTTCGCATTATTTAAATTTGTTATGAGTAAAACAAAGGTCACCAGTAACCTTACTACCAAAAAGGTCCGTCATCTGACCTTTTATACTTTAAAGGAATAAGAATCTATCAAACAAGTAAACCCCGTAAACTCGTGAATAGTCAAGTCAAGTCAGTGAGTCAGCACATGCTGAGAAACGCTAGGGTACCTGACGTCGTGCGGTCACAAGGGACGGGTAGTGGTTAAGGGTCTCGGATGAGTTTGAGTACAGATAACGTAGTCACTACGATAGGTTGGTAGAGTAGGAGACAGTAGGGGAAGAGGAGGGTGGAAGTTAGAAGGGGTCGTAGTCCCAGGAAAGGTCACACAGTCAATAAGTAGAGTCCACCGGTTTCATAACCTCAAAGTCGAAGTAGTAGTCAGGAAGGTCACTTATCAGTCCTGACTAAAGAAGATCCTAGTTGACCAACCTAGAGGAACGTCAGGTCCCTTGAGAGTTCTCAGAAGAGGTTGTGGTGTCAAATTTTCGTAGTCAAGAAACCACGAGTCGAAAGAAATATCAGGTTGAGAGTGTAGGTACGTACTGGTGACCTTTTTAGTATCGAAACTGATCTACCTGGAACCAACCATTTCATTACAGAGACGAAAAATTATACGATAGATCCAACCAATATTGAAAAGAAGGTTCCTCGTTCGAACAAAATTTAAAGTACCGACGTCAGTGGTAGACGTCACTAAAACCTCGGACTTTTTTATTTCAGACTGTGACGAAGGTGACAAAGGGGTAGATAAAGGGTACTACACTACCCTGGTCTACGGTAATAGAATCAAAAGACTTACAACTCAAAATTCGGTTAAAAAAGTGAGAGGAGAAAGGGAAAGTAGTTATCCAGAAATCAAGAAGTGAAAGACGGTATTCCCACCACAGTAGACGTATAAACTCCAATAACTATAAAGAGGGTTGTTAGAACTAAGGTCGAACACGAAGTAGGTCGGACCGTAAAACGCACAATATGAGACATATATTTAATTTATTCGTCCCACTGTTATATGTCGGAAAGGACTAAACTTTGGTCAAACAACAAGGTACAGATCAAGATTAACAACGAAGAACTGGAAGTATGTTTAAAGAGTCCTCTGTCCATTCCACCAGACCATAAGGATAGAGGTCAAACAACACTAGGTGTCAGTTTCTGAAACCGTGTCAGTTATTTCGTCTTTATCTACAAAAAGACCTTGAGAGAACGACAAAGGTACTAGGTCGTCTACAACCGTTAAACTAGAGACTAAGGAGACAGAAAAGATTTAGGTCAAACTTGTAGACCTTACAGTACAAAGTACATGACAACTTCGGACCGAATCCCTTAAAACTCGTAATGAAACGATCGCACACTCTACTCACGTCAACACACTGTCAAACTTGTAAGAAATTTAACGGAAAGAAACCCAAACCTTACGTTTGACTGGAAAAGGTCAGGACACCGGTGACGACTCAAAAGGTCTAAACCAACGTATAACTCACATCGTGAAAGTGTCGTAGTAGAAAATCCTAAACTTTATCGAGTTGACCTTAAGGTAGTGGAGGTGTGCAAAAAAACACCACTACGAAGGATTCAGGATGAACTGAAGTGTAACGTCCTACAGACCGAGACCACTCACTAGTGTGGTAGCACCGATATACCCAGTATTTCTAGAAAAAACATATTAAGAAGACACATAAGAACGGTGAGAAGAATCATAGAAGACGAAGATATTCGTGAATATATCTCAATCAAAACAGAAAACTTTAGAAGGGCAGTACGACAAACGGGATCATAGACCCTTAGATGAAACTTTACCGTTTTTGTTTGTTTGTTTTTAGAGTTTTGTGAGATTTTTGTCATGAACACTTTATTAGTCACATTTATGATCACGTATGTTGTATAAACAAATCAACGATTCAACACACACTGAAAAACACTGAAGTCCCTGACATCGGGTGGTCTGAGGAGACAGGTACCTTAAGAGACCCGTTCTTATGACCTCAGCCAACGGTAAATGAAGAATTACCCTAGAATCACTGGGTACCTAGCTTGGGACGTAGAGGATGTAGATGACGTAATATCGGCCTAAGACGCGACGACTCTGCAGATCCTTCGGACACTGTATCAATAAATTAAGTTGGAACAGTTCATAAGGAAGACGTTCACAAAGATTGGGGTGTAGACGACAAAACTGGGATACTTTTCACCTAAAAAACGGGTTGACCTTTCTATGACGACCACACCTACAAACGGGAGATCAGAAAAGAAAAAGAGAAAGGAGAAGAAAAAGAAGGGTGTTCACTACAATAAAGAGAAGAGTGAGAAACTGGAAGAAAGAGGATAGAGGAGGAGGAACAAGAATAAAACAAGAACAAGAGAAAAAGGAAGGGAAAGCGGACGAAGCGAAGGGAAAGAAGAGGAAGAAAAGAAAAGGACTTAAAAAGAATAGATGACATGGGTGCACAGGTAAACCCCTTACTTTAAACTCAACAGAACTTACTTACAATATCCATTTATAACGAACCCCTTTCACTCAATGATAAAGACAAACCCCAAAAGTTAAAAATAAAATTTACTAAATGTTGATTACACAAAAGACTCCCTTTTTTTACTTAGACAACCCACTAATAAATTAGGGAAGTGTTATTGGTAACCCTCGACAATTATGATCGTAGGGGACTTAGAAGTCTAACTCCCTGTCTCCGTGTCTCTATAGTGTATTGAATGGGTCACAGTGTATCGATCAGTCTCTTCCCGATCCTAAACCTCGGTCCTTCAGATCGAGACCCTGCTGTAAGTGTTGACAGTGTGGTGACAAGGAGACTCGTACAAACCGAGAGACTACTCGACACCGACTCACCAACAAAACAACGTCCTTCCCCCTGTGGTCGGTTTCGGGTTCTCACCCGAGAACAGATTTTGAACCTTTACTTAACAGGTTTCTCTGTCTACACGACTCTTTCGTTTTCTGATAACCCTTCCCCGTGTGTCCACCTCTAATCATCATATTCCCTTGGGTCCTCTTGACGAGACGGTGCACCGAACGTCAGAACCCAAAATACCACTACCCTAATTAAAGGCCTAATAGAAACCGGTTAGTAAGACTGAGTTCCAGGAAAGACAACCACGTGTGTAACGGGTCGATTCTACCTACCATCGTTCTTCTTAAGACCCTCCATCATCTGTACACTGTAGAGGAAAACTGGAAAAGACTTCAGCAGAACAACCACCACTAAACAATCAAGGTACAAAGAATGGTTCTGGAGGACAGTCTTTCATTGAGTACGTCTACCAGTGATACCACAGATCAGTCCCACCCACCAAGGTCAGTTACAAAAGACCTTGTGAACTCACCGATTCAGAGCAGGTCAAGACGAGGAGACAAGTACCGCAAGAGGTCCTCTCTTTTGATCTCACCCAACGTAAAGTACTGACGTAAGATCAAACATACCTGGGTTCCTTGGGTCGGGTCGGGTTGGACGGAGGACTCGTAGTCTTCGAAACTCGTAGCGTACCTCTGTCCGTCCTCTCCCTGTGAGATCGGTCAGGAGAGGTAACGGTGAGAATCCCCAGTTTACCCTCGTCGGACCTCGAATACGGGGAAGACATGGTCCTGAAAGTAAGGGAGTAAAGTAACGAGAAGTCTCATGTAAATTCCTACTACACCGTAAACTATCTGTTTTTTACAAACCACCCCACTCCCCTCTATTCGTGTCTAAATTCACACTGAAATGACAAAATTAGGTACAACAATTTCTATTGTGAAAAAGAAGTGACACTACACACTCTATTTAGAAGAGAAAGTGTTTCACGTGAACTTCGACTGTTTGTCTGCGTGAAGATAGTGTGACACGTGAACCGACGATTCAGGGTCAACATGTGGTGTATTCCTCCACTTTTATGACAACGTTCTCCACACTAATGTGAACAAGTTTGGAATCTTGTTTAAAGTGTCTTGATCGTGATTTCCTGGTTAATGTAATCCGGTTTAACAATAAAATGAATACACAGGTCTTTCCACCTTTCTGTACTACAGTTCCTATTAATCAAGTTTCTCAACATTATAACACTAAACATTATTCTTTATGTCTAAACCAAAAATTAGGTCAAAAACCGTATTTCGAGGATTTTAGGAACCTTAAATGATTCGCTACTCTCTTTAATTCCACAGAAAACAACACAATTACTCCACTGAAACCCTTTCGGGAAACTCCTCCTCTCTGAACGATCTTTAACTCAAGTTGGGGACTACGAGTACAGTCAGTACGGATACATTCCTTCTGAGGTATTTTTAAACTTTCCTACCCTAAACTTCTCCATACCAAAAGGGTCATCAGTACATGTCTAAGTTCTCAACCTGGTATTTCTTCTGACTCACGACTTCTCAACTAAGAAAGGTTAACATCACGACCTCTTCTGAGAACTCTCAGGAAACCTGACGTTCCCCTAGTTTGGTCAGTTAGGATTTCCTTTAGTTCGGACTCGTAAATAACCTTCCTGACTACAACTTCGACGTTGAGGTTATAAAACCGGTGGACTACACTTCTCGACTAAGTAACCTTTTCTGGGACTACGACCTTTCTAACTCCCGTCGTCCTCTTCCCCCGTCGTCTCCTACTCTACCAATTCCGTCTTAATGACTGAGTTGTCTGTACTTAGACTCGTTTAAGACCCTCTACCACTTCCTCCCCTTTTAGGACCATACCACACCAGGTACCACAGTGTTTCCCGGCCCGTACTGAATGGTTGAATTGTTGTTGGATTTCCCAACCACTTGAGAACCTCTAAGTCTCTGTCGCACCTTCGAGACACGGGAAAGGGGTGTGGAACGGACTCGTAGAGAACGTAGACCGACAAGGACTCAATATAGGAAAATATTATTTGGTCACTAGATCATTCATGTCACAGAGAGACTTAAGACACTCGGAGGAATGTTTAATTAACTTGGATTCCGCCCTCAAAACCCTTAGAGACTAGATATTGAGCACCCAGTCTTCGGTCCATTGTTGGACCCGAACACTGACTGTAGACTTCACCCCCTCAACCCCCCCCGTCAGAATATCTTGGACCTGAGAATTGGACACCTTAGACTATTAGAGGTCCATCTGTCAAAGTCTTTACTCAAGTTAACACCGTATGGATCAACCCCAGTCTCTTAACGGACCACTACCACGTCTTTAAGGAATGAGACATACTTAATCTTAATCCTAGACCCGTGAAAATTCTCGATTGTACAAAGATAACAGAAATTCTTGGTTGGTTGGTTTGTTTTTTTGGATGAATTAAACCAAAACGAGTAACGATAATAAACTTCTACGTAAGTATCTTTTATTCAATTATTATGAACTGACTGACATAGTGTAAGAATAATCCCAGTTAATATTCGGTAGAAAATTCTAGTTGACTGTTAAAAATGGTTAGTGAAAAAAACGACAACAGTAATAAGTCAATGATTTAGTACAGACTGAGAAAACTCTGGGGTACCTGACATTGGAGAGTCTCAGGAGACAGGTACATTAAAGGATCCGTTCTTAGGACCTCACCCAACGGTAAAGGAGGAAGTCTCCAAGAAGGGTTGGGTCCCTAACTTGGGTGTAGAGGAAACAATGTCCTCCAAAGAACTGGTGACTCGGTGGACTCTTAGAGTAGTGAAAAAATGGTCATCGAAATTGTTAACTATTTTACCATGGAAACAACTAGACAATCCATAGTTTTGGTAAGAAAGTACGTCTAGATTGTTCAATATATTAGTCTCTGAGTCATACTAAAAGAATCTTGAATTGAACTGTCTTTAACATTTGGTTGAACTCTGTGACCATTATTAGTACAACAAATTTCTTTTAGTGTAAGTTATAAGATATACGTCGAAACATTCATTAAAGTAAGGATTATTAAATTAGGAGGACCTAAAGGTAGTGTCGACCTTCAACTACGACACTGTAACAAAGAACAAAATAAAAAGAGAAAGACGTAATAATTATCTCTAAAACAAGAATTTTTATTCGTTGTTGCTTTTTGTGCTAAGAAACAGGAGAGTCTAACGAAATTGTTTTGAAGAGACGATTTTATGTCCCTCAAAATACTACGGTCGAGAAAACAGGATCAACCGATGTTCAGGTCATAACCTGACAAACCTATCCAACGGACAGAAACACGTTCTTCAGGAGAAACTTCTCCTTGAAATTTTAATTTGTTACCATAAACTAATTAACAAACTGAAAAGGATAATGAAGTCTCTATATTATAGAAACCAAGAGACATGCAAGCAAAGTCAAGAATATATACCACTCAGGGGAAAGTCTCGGGGTAAGTCACTTCCAAGGACCACGGGAACGGAGTATTACACCGACGTGATGCCCCACCGGGACTGACGTTCCTTGACGGAACTGATTACATAGATGGGGAAAAGGGTCCTATAGGGGGTCGTTCGGTGACTATTTACACCTTCATTTTACCGAACAAGATAGACTGGATTAAGCCTCGTTGAGACCTTCTGTAAAGTCGGAGTCGTAACGGCCACCATGACCCTTAAACAGTAACCAGGTGTCAGTCGACCTGAAGAGACGGGTCAGGCCAATGGTAGGGACCACCAGAAGGTGACCCGCCTCTAGTTCCGTTTATACGTAAATTTTGAGGATTCCAACGTCGTCATAACAGAATTGAGATATCAGGTCGAAGAATTATTAGATATCCGTTCATAAATTTATTTTTCTCGCACACCCAACAAAGGTGTTGCAAACGATGAATCACCAGTCGTCGTAATTATCTACTTATCAAAAATGGTACGATGATGAGAAAATTTCTTATTTAAGATTACAAGTTGGGTCTAGAAGATTTATGAATATTTTAGGAAGGTTCTCCTCCGAACTTAGGACGTCCATACTTAAGTCCCTACTGTTTCCTCTTCATTCAGTGAAAGAGACAAGAGAGTGTAACTTTGACGGGACTACTGTAACACTACTAGACATTATCCACTTTTCACCTTAAATCAGTAGAATAAATGACCTTGTCTTTTCGTCCGTTAATGGTGAAGAGTCTTAAATTCTATAAATTATTGTAATGTGTTTATTTCGACTCCCAAGTTCTAGACTGGACAGCTGTTTGAGTGCAAAATCCAGATTTATAGTCGATAGAGAGGAGAGTTCAGATCACTACTACGAATAGACCAATTCCACTCCTACTACTAATTGTTATAATTGTTACCTAAGGTACACTGTAAACATATCGTGAATAGTATAATGGGAAAAGTAGGGACCCTCTATCAAAGATACTTAGAACGGTGTCTCTAATCCTGTGACTCTGAACGAGTTCTAGTGTATCCTGGCTGGGAGTCCAGAAGACTGGGTATAGGTAAAAAGAAGTGAAGTTGTAGAATAACGTGATCGTTTGGTTATATATACATTTCTTGGAAAGCAGAGAGCCTGGACTCTGAAGGTCCATGAGTGTATACTCTATTTCTCTATTTTTAATACTTACTTTAACAAGTGTTTAAACGAGAATAAAGTTATTCTCGTTTAATAACACGTTAGGGTGTCTACTTGTTTGATTCCGGTTCCATTATAAGATTAAATAACTCGGGACTATTTTCGGTAAAACCCACTGTCTACGGTGTAGTCACCTGCGAAAGAGACTTAAAGTTAAAGTTAAAAAAAAAAGTGAAAAACACACGGTGAAAATTAGTGAAAATTTTTATTCCTATATAAAATAAAAATAAAAAAATTTTTATTCCTATATAAAATTACATAGGATACAAAAGGATGAACTGACTCTCCACAGACTCCAGTCTTTACAGAGTGGAGACAAATATAGTCGTCACAGAGAACATTCAGAATGTACATAAATAAGTTTTGTATCAGTAACTTGAGGTACACACGGTTCGTGACACTATCCATCACTCTTCATACCACCAGTCACACTTTCGGTCCTAAGTCATCAATACCTTGAATGTCAGATTCCACTTTTTTTTTTCTATTGTTACTTTTTTTATATGTCAATAACACCAACGATGTCAGTTTCCACTACCCCTTCTGACCTCCGGAGTCCTTTTAAAAGGACTCTTGTATGTAAGTGTCCCCGATAACCTTTCTAAACCCCTACCTAATCAATTTACGATTTCAAATTTAATCAAGATATTAGACGTACTCAAGATTCATAAAATTGAAACAAGAATTACGAGTTATCTTCCTGACGTAAACACATCGATAACTAAACCAAATATTCCCCACTGGACGATCCAGAAAACTTACAGAAATTTAAATGAAATAGAATAAGTAGTCAGTACCTATAGGTACTTTGGTAATTCAGTGTTCATATCAGTCAACACCTACTCGTTATACTACCTTTTTCAGAACCTCAGTGTGTATACACCGAAACTTTGACCTAAAGTTTGAGAACGGTCGACAACTGTGGGGATAAAGAGTCAAAGGCGTAGTCTTAACACCACTATTATGGTTCCAATCTTAGGAAAGGGATCCTGATACCTCCATGTCTTACGTACTCTGACCCTTCCTCACGAGTTCACGCAACCTCTCACATACATTTTACGAGTCGAGTTGTTTACTAGAAAATTAATAGTGATTTATTAGTTTTCCTTTTGTAAATGTGTCCACTCCTTTAGTCTGTCCCTTAAAATCTTTCGTCGGTTAATATTTAAGAAGGCATGTTGTAAGAAAGGGATTCACGATTCGAAATTTTTAATAAAGAACGATTTGACCCCTGTGGACGTCTTGTCCCTTAAATCTCAGGGACCTTAACATGTGTTAGTGAGAAGGTCTCACCCCATACTTCTTTATCTACCTTATCTGTACGAAACTACGTTCTCTCGAGGAGAAGGTGTGAAATCCTTAGATCCAGTTCAGTCTCTCAGAGAAAATTTTAACTATGTTAACTATTACTTATTTCCTTTTGTGTAGAAACTGTTTCGGACTTACAAACTGATTTAAAATGACATCGAATTGGTTTGTGATTGTCACATACTGCTGGAGAACAATATATCAAAATTTATCAGTACTAATGAACTCCACCCCTAAATGACAGTAAACAATGACGTCAACTAAACTGGAATACGTCATAAAAGGATCGTCATCTAGTAAAATGTAAGAATAGACCGAAAAGACTACACATGTAGAACAGTAAGTCAATATTGTGACAACGTCCGTCTTACCTCTGTCTTTCAGGAATCGAGACCTTTGTATTATCTGGTACCCATGAATACTTACCTGAGACACCGAAAAACTGACTACACTTCTATCTTCAACACTTACTCAAAGTTCCGATTCTTTTCCTTATAATTAAAAGATTGTGGTTAATAAACTCTCATTATGTAAGATGTTATTTTACAGGTATTTCGTGGTTTGCCCACGTGCAAGAAACATTCCTAAACGAGTCGACTTTATTTAATGAACACGTCAAGGAGAAAGTTCTTTCTATGTTTACCTGGTCCGAGTGTTTATTTTCCACTCCACTTCCTTATTTTTTATATCTGATTACATTTTAAGGTTGAACTGATTAAGACTTGCTTGTCTTTACAAGTTACCTAGACATCATTTACTGATTTTGTTACTTAAGTCTGATTTGGTATTCAGGCCTAACGGACAAAAGGAGTAGACTTTTTTAGTATTAATTTTAAAAGACCGGAAGTAAAGAAGACTAATACCTCAGTCTCAATTAGAGTCTTACTATGAATTCTATACCAAAAATTACCCTAGGAATTCATTAATCTTGTTAAAAGAATTTTCGTGTCAGTACAAAACTTTGTCGACAACGAGGGGTCTCTCACAATGTCAAACCTAGAATGTAAAGATACCAATGGAGTACAAAGGTGAGTGGTGTCAAGAAATAAACTAAAAATGTGTGTAATACGTCAAAAGTTCATTAGGGATCTCAAACAGGGTTTTCAAAAGAGGAGTTTTGTACATTAGTGAGGAAAGGTCAGAGTAAGTGATCGAGTGAAGGACGACCACCCAAAAGTCTTGAGACGGACAGTGGAAAAGGACAATAACTAAATTTATAAGAGAAACTGACTAGTGAAGTGAGGGTCGTGAAGTTAATGATGACACAGACGTAGATTGTTGTAACACCAATGTTGAGGGAAGAAAGAGGTATCGAGGTCTGAGTAACAAAGGTAAAGTCACAAGGTACCCATGAAACTTTTGGCGCACCAAGACTTAGTTTGAGTAGTTCAGACGGGGAGGACATAAAGGATGAACAACTTACTACAGTAGTGTCTTTTCACTTTTTCACTTTCAACTTCAGTGAGTCAACACAGGCTGAGAAACACTGGGGTACCTGACATTGGGTGGTCCAAGGAGGTAGGTACCTTAAAAGGTCCGTTCTCATGACCTCAACCAACGGTAAAGGAAAAGGTCCCGTAGAAGGACTGGGTCGTTAGTTTGGACCCAGGGGGTGTAACGTTCGTCTACGAGATGGCAGACTCGGTGGTCCCTTCGGGGTGCCTTTGGTTAGTGTTTCCGGTTTTGGAATCTCAGCACGAATTACCAAAGGATGGTGACGCGGTGGAGCTAGTTTAATTATGTTGGATTTATAAGCCAACCGGTTTTTTTAAACGAGACCTAAAAGACATTCTACAATACCCCTTTGGGATTACTTGAAAAAACGGTTGAGTCATATATGTTAAAAATAAACGGTCAGTACAAAGTCATTTCCTCCCTTTTTACAATGTTTCAGGGTGACTAAGATTAAGGTTAAAAGTGACAGGTGGACAGAGACCACTGAGTCTGTCATTTCTCAGACGGACGTTACGTCCTCTGGGTCCAAACTAGGGATCCAACCCTTCTAGGGGACCTCTTCCATTACCGTTAGGTGAGATGATAAGAGCGGGTCTCTTAAGACACCTTCCTCCTCGAACCATTCGATGTCAAGAACCCCAACGTTTCACAACCTATGACGACTCGTGAGTATGTGGACGGGGAGGAGTCATGACTATCATAGTGGGATCAGTAGTAGCAGGGGACAACGGACAGGATCATTGAAGGATTGACCCTAGGACCGGAGGATAAGAAAGGTAAGGTCCAACGGGAGAATATAGTGAATCACCAGGAGTAAGTAAAAAGAAGGTACTTTACGGCACCAGTATCTTTTCTGTATGAGGACACCCGATGACCTTTAATCCATGGAAGTAATGAGTATTAGAACGTGTCCAGAACTTACTGTACGTACCGGACCTAGGGTAGATGGAGAGTAGAAACAGAACATGAAGAGAGGGGAAGTAAGTAATTGAGGTGACGAAGAAAGGACGGTAAAAGGTGAGATAAGAGAGGGGAAGAGAAAAGAAAGACTGGAATTACCTCTCTATGGTTGAAATCCCTGTGAAAAGTAGTTATATTTAATTTACAGGAACGAGAAGGAGTATCCCGTACGGTATTGAATATATGAATAAACCACCAAAAAAACACAATTCGGACAAAATGGGCATTGTAAAGATTTGAGACCATTCTCAAAATAAGTGGTAATATTATACCAAAATAAGTGGTAATTTTATACAGGTAAAATAAGTGGTAATATTTAGGTATAGAGAACGTACCACCGACTGTCTATCACTTTGACAATCAGGGAGTCAGTACAGACTGAGAAACGCTGGGGTACCTGACATCGGGTAGTCCGAGGAGACAGGTACCTTAAGAGATCCGTTCTTATGACTTCACCCATCGGTAAGGGAAGAGGTGTACTAGAAGGGTTGGGTCCCTATCTAGGGTCCGGAGGGCGTAACGTCCGTCGAAGAAATGGTAGACTCGGTGGTCCCTTCGGGGTATTTATAAATGATTTCCTTACTTAGTTAGTAGTGTTGATAAAACCTGTATAGTCATCCGACTGATGAATGTCCGAGTCAGACACCGAATATCCGTTAAGAGTCGTGACTTCTCGTCTCACATCCCAATCACTCCCATGACGACAACGTTCCTATTAAAATCGTCACAAGATTGAATATGCTTCTTATTGGAAGTCATGACACCGTGACAATTAGTATGCCGTAACAGTGTGCATAATTTAGTCTAGTGTTGTGTGACCTGTGGGTAACACACCGATGGTGTACCAAGGAGAAACAAACCGATGGACTTCAAAGAAGGATTTTGTGTATCGAGTAGTACATTAAGAGGGCGAATACTTGAAAGACACCCAAGGATCGGAAAAGTTACATTTTGGGTTTAATAAACCGGACAGATTATTTCAGTAACAGTTCGACCTGGACAGATAAGAAAGGTTGGAGTTGGGGTCGGTCAGTACTGGGTTGTTCCGAGAAAGTATGGAACCGAAGATGGTCTTTACAGGGTCAAAACGGGGACTCGAATACATATAAACGGTAAATTTTAGGTCAAGAGAGTTCGTGAACTCATTGAGGGAGAAGACACAAGGGTTTCACACCATATGAGAGAAGTAGGATTTTAGTAATGTACGAGGTACTATTAAATAACCTTACGGGGAAAGGGTCTGATGGGTCGTTGACGACCCAATCTGACCCGTAAAGGTCACAGGTCGGTCTACGTACCGTATATTACCGTGGGACATTACAAACCCATTAACTTACGTAACGGTTAACACACCTTCATTTTTATGGAACGAGCAACTTCGGTACGACATTTATTTACCACTAAAAGAAGAGTTCACTGAGTTTTTCATACAAGTTTGGTATTACGTTAACTTTGTAGAACGACTACAGTAAAAAAAGAGAAATATAATCTTATACAATGGAATTGTGGTGATGTAGTCTCCTTTTGAGGAAGAAAAGGAGGATAGGGTCGGGCAGTCGTTTCCCGTCTCTATAAAAGATGTAAAAAGAAAAACCGGAGAATAACGGAATTCTACTCTTTGGTTTTCTTCACAAGAAGGAAAAAACAAGACACTCAACCTACCAAGTCAAGTCAGCGAGTCAGTACAGGTTGAGAAACTCTGGGGTACCTGACGTCGTGTGGTCCGAAGGGACAGGAAGTGGTTGAGGACCTCGAATGAGTTTGAGTACAGGTAACTCAGTCACTACGGTAGGTTGGTAGAGTAGGAAACAACAGGGGAAGAGGAGGACGGAAGTTACAAAGGGTCGTAGTCCCAGAAAACTTTACAAATCAAGAAGCGTAGTCCACCGGTTTCATAACCTCGAAGTCGAAGTCGTAGTCAGGAAGGTTACTTATAAGTCCTGACTAAAGGAAATCCTACCTGACCAACCTAGAGGAACGACAGGTTCCCTGAGTGTTCTTAGAAGAAGTTGTGGTGTCAAGTTTTCGTAGTTAAGAAACCCCGAGTCGAAAGTAATATCAGGTCGAGAGTGTAAGTATGTACTGTTGGTCTTTTTTTTGGTATCAAAACTGATCTGTCTGGAAAGAACCGTTTCATTGTAGAGACGAAAAGTTATGAGATAGACCCACCCAGTATCGAAAAGAAGGTTCCTCGTTCGTAGAAAATTAAAGTCCCGACGTCAGTGGTAGACGTCACTAAAACCTCGGAGGGTTTTATTTCAGAGAGTGACAAAGGTAACAAAGGGGTAGATAAACGGTACTCAACCTAGTTTAAAGACGGTAAAACTAAAAGTACCACCTCTTTATACAGTTGACTCACGAACACAGAAACTTTGAAGTGAACACAGAGTTTATTAGAACTTCTGGTGAACAGAGTATTGTATAATACAAAAACGTATTCAAAGAACGATGTTATGATACTCGATTTTTTTCCTTTAATTGAAATTTTCTCCAGATGACTATTTACACTCAAGCTAGGAACCCAATCCTTCCAGGAGACCTCATCGTTTACCGTTGGGTAAGGTCATAAGAACGAACTTTTTAAGGTACCTGTCACCTCGGACACCCAGGTACCCCAGCGTTTTATTCAATCGTTTTCCTGGAAGGATATAAATAGTGTCCTTCAGAGTGGATATTCTGTATAAGTATGGAAAAAAAAAATTAGTTTCGTGAACATGAACCTGAATACAATTTACTTAATTTTGTCGGAAAGAAAGGTGAGAAAGAGAGGACAAGATGTAGAACGCGTGAAACTAAAAAAGAATTTCCTGTAAGTGTTTTTATTACAAATTTGAATTTTTGTTTTTGGACTACACACTAATTCAGTGACTACAGTAAGTAAACTCTATATATATATATATATATATATATATATATATTATATATATATAATCCTATGTTTTGTAGGACTAACGAAAATTTATCCACTCTTACTGTCTATAAAACTCTTTGTTATAGGTAATGACTCAGTACACAAAGATATTTCATCGATTGGAGTAATTCACACAATTCATTTACAGAAAAGACTTAGTGAGAGAGAGAGAAATTTATCCACCACAAACGTAACGAGTTAGTGTCTTTTAAGGTGCACTTGGTTCTGGACCTCTTAAACTTTTTTAATAGTTCGCGGACGATCTTTGTGGATTACGAGCCCGTCACTAATACAAACGATTACTTCTACTGTAGTCCATGACTAACTATAAGAAGGAGTAAATCCTAGCATAAACGTGGAGTGTAGGAAAAAGATTATATAAAGTACAAGTCACATCTTAGAACATTATAAAGTGTTCTTAACATCGTAAGAATACGTTCATATCTGACGAAAGACGATGTATCTTTGTCGTCGGAAGACCAAAGAGTTAGACTTTACAAATAACTCATTTTAGGTCCCTGACTTTTCTTTATTCTGTTTGTTACTACTATCTGTCTTATTACACCTACTCCAATTCTTATTCCGATTAATAGTCCGTGACCTGAATTTCAGAGGTTAAATAAAGAAAATCCTCTACAATTTTGAGTCCGTCAATCTTACTAACTGAACAAATTACCACTGGATGACTCATAACTACTGAACTATATCGTCCAGAACATTGTAAGTATACACATTTCAAAGAACCATTTACACTACACAAAATAAACAAGAATAAGAGTATCCTCCTATAACCTTCGTCGTTTTTTTAATTTGGTTTCACCCGTAAAAGAGACCTAACCGAGACTATCAACCCCTAGGTTTTATCGTGGACAAATAGTCGTCCTCCTCTAACGTCTTCCCCGACACTGTTAAAATGGGTTTTCTCGTAGTTAACTACCATTCCTATGTGGTACCTCTTAAACAAAGTAAGATTGGCTTAGATTTGGGTTTTCGTTTTAGTCTCATAGTCGTATACTACTTTACGTAGGTAATACAATA
This sequence comes from Capra ibex, assembly GCA_006410555.1. NCBI lineage: Eukaryota > Metazoa > Chordata > Mammalia > Artiodactyla > Bovidae > Capra > Capra ibex. The sequence goes on from SJYO01052474.1 coordinate 22,387,158, forward strand.
CTGAGACCTATTTTAAACATCGTGACTACCGTCTTAATGGTTCTGTCATTGACAAATTCAATCGTGTAATATATAAAAAAATTAATCTTTTCTATAGGTGTTCTGTAAAAAATTTCCTCGTGACAACAACCGGAATCTATAGAGGTACTAAAATCGTCAACGGGAGATTCAAACGTTTATAGGTACCTGTATGTGTTGTCAATATCGTAACAACCTTCCTGTCACAAACGAAATATCGTTTGACTCCGCACTTCGGCCAAACTGAGATACCTATTTACTTACCGTTGTCTTCTACACCTTGTGGGAACTTTTCGTCAGATGGAGGGTTTACAGAAAAGGTCACTAGAACTGTCACTGATTTTAAGGATGGAAACGGTAATAAACAACCTTGTTCCGTAATAAAGGTCAAAATTAGAGTACAAATAGTTAGTTTCGAGTTAACCTTTAACTTTCTTTATAATTTTAGTCTCTTCATCAGTCAACTGTTTACAAACCATATAACCTCCAAAACAAAACCAAAAATTACGTACGACAAGTTTTCTAGTAAAGTAGTTACCACATTCTCATATATATAATTTCACTCTTATTACTGTTTCATTCCCGAAGAGACCATCGAACCCCCATTTTTCAGACGGACAGTCACCTCCTCTACGTTCAAACGAAGGACCCAGACCTTCTAGGGGACTTCTTCCTTTACTGTTGGGTAAGGTCATAAGAAGGAAGTCACTTCACCAATGGACTGGTCTGACTGTTAAATCGAATAATGGGTCCTGAGGTCCTCTGACCCAAGAAGGGTTCACCGAGTAACCGTTTCTTAGGCGGACGGTTCGTCCTCTGTGCCCAAGTCAGGAACCCAACCCTTCTAGGGGACCTCTTCCTTTACCATTGGGTAAATTCATAAGAACGGACCCTTCAGGGTGACTGTCTCCTCGGACCGTCCGATGTCAGGTACACCAACGTTTCTCAACCTGTGCTGAATCGTAGATTTTTTGGTCTTCCAATGTAATCATCACTAACCAAATGACTCAATCGACTTTTCCCTTGTAGGTCTAGTCTATTTAGAAGTCCACTCATCTTCGTGTCTTTGGGTCTTGTATCTGGGGATGATCCCCTTTCTCTTCTCTTTTTCAGACTCAAGTAAAATTTATAAGTCGTACTCCAGTGACCAACGACGGTGACCCTCTGTGTCTCCTCTCCTTCTTCACCACTCCTACTCAGGGTTAGACGACACGTACGGACTTGCCACGTACCACCCTCATCTCTACGACGGGAGACAAGAGGTAACTAAGAACGGCGTCCCTATCGGAATAAAGACCCAATAACCAGGAGGGAGTAAACAATACATATAAAAAAGTACGTTACTAGTGTTGTACTATATTATATATAAGTTTAAAGACTATCATGTATTTTCATAAAAGTATGGTAAGAAGAAATTTTATCCCAAACTAGCTATGAAATCTTCGGCTTGAGAACGGTTATTATCTTCTTTACATACCAAGCGTCTCAAGACCCTCCTCTTAAAACCTACGTTCAACCCTAGTGTACCTTTTTCCTTGTCAGTATATTTCTTTACATGTCCATTGGTAAATTTACAAAAGGAACCTCGTAAACACAAACAGTAATGGACTCTTTACTTCGAAAAGATACACCTATCATTGCTGTTGTAGAAGATGGAGGAACATAGAGAACAATATCAAAGAGTCGTCCCGGCTCGAAGGTAACTAGTAAGTTGTTTGAATTTGAACGTGTAGCCAAGAACGTTAGTTACTTGTTCATAAATAACTTGTACACGGTATACAAGTCACGACCTCATAAAGTCAAGAAAAAAAAAATTTAATACCCATAGATGAAATCTGTTTCATGAAATAATCCAAACCATCCTATAACTGTTTATTTGTTCTGTACTAAAACAAGCGGTCCTCAAGTTTTATGACACTCCTACTGTCTAGTATTGTTTTACACGACTGTCACGAAAAGTTGATAACGTTAGTACAGGGGGTATAGGACGTAACGAGATCGTCGATACCACAAAACTACGAGATGAAAGACATGAAACATGTATGTTTATTGTCACTATAATTTATATGTACAAAACTCACAATCTTAAATTGAAAAATAAACTTCTATTGTACTGACACATACACCTTTGTAGATACCTTAAAATTTTCGATGAATCTTGATTCATGTAAATCATCCTAGTTATGTTCTATCTTCCAGACATATTTGTAAGGAAAATTTAGGTAAATATATATAATTACCTACATAAATATATGGGTAAATATATATAATCTTTGATTGTGTACCTTTTACTTTATACATGTCGTATTAATTTTTCTTGTATTTTTCCCTATTAAAGTTATTTCTATGTAGAGAAGATTTAATTCTAGATATGACTTACTCGTAGAATATTGGTCTGTGAGGAGAGAACGTAAGGGGAACCGGGTGTGTAAAACTATACTGGAGGAAAGGGAGATAAATCAAGGAAACCTTTATCCAAAAGTTTATTTCTATATTAGACTCTTCGCGATCTCGTCGGGACATTTACCTCGTTCCTACCTACACCTCTCCCCGTGGGGTCACCTCCCTTGACTGAAGGTCCTCGACCTCATTCACTTCACTCTGTTTCAAGCACGAGCACTCAGAATGTAAACTCAAACTTCTCAGTGATTTATTCATTTACATATTTCTTTGTCTCTGAAGGTCTACGACTCTACATGTAACTTCTTTATGTTGTTTCATTTACATCTTTCTCACTGGTCCACCGGAGTCCTTCCTCCTCCCTTCCGTCGTTAATGATAGGAAACCAATTCTCCGAAACGGTTCCTCGATTGTAAACTCTGGTCTGTATTTACCGTTCCCCGAAGAGACCACCGAGTCTACCATTCTTAGACGGACGTTAAGTCCTCTGGACCTAAGTTAGGGACCCAGTCCTTCTAGGGGACCTTCTCCCGTACCGTCGGGTGAGGTCATAAGAACGGACCTCCTAGGGGTACCTGTCTCCTTGGACCGTCTGATGTCAGGTACCTCAGTGTTTCTCAACCTGTACTAACTCGCCGATTCGTGTACCTACCGTTCTCAGAAGTCGGTACACTTTTCTCCTCTCGTCGGGTAAGGTCCTATATCGTGTTTACAGAACTCAAATTCCATTTCTTTTGTTTTTTATTTTCCAGTCCCTCTGGTCTCATTGACTCTGACTCACACCCTCACTCTCGTCTTCTAGGTCTGGATCTAACCCTGTCCGGTCGAGTGCGTCCCAAGACCCCAAGAAGGACCTTCGAGGTCTTGACCCCCAGACCCCGAAATAGGATGGACATCCCATCTTCATTTATTCCGAAAAGTAAATCCTGTAACCAGTCTATGAAGAAAGTCTTTCTAAGGAGACTGTCTTCACATCCCTCCCAACCCCTAGTCCCCTCTCTTTTCCCTTTCCACTCAGTCACAGGTAGGGTATCGGGTTCACCATCCGTCAGAGTCGGAGTACTTTACACGATCAATCCCTACCTTGTGTCTCATATCTCTAGGACGACCACGATGACGACGACGATTCAGCGAAGTTAGCACAGGCTGAGATACGCTAGGGTATCTACCGTCGGGTGGTCCGAGGTGACAGGGACGCCAAGAGGTCCGTTCTTGTGACCTCACCCAACAGTAAAGGAAGAGGTTACGTACTTTCACTTTTCACTTTCACTTCAGCGAGTCAACACGGGCTGAGAATCGGTGGGGTACCTGACGTCGGATGGTCCGAGGAGGAAGGTACCCTAAAAGGTCCGTTCTCACGACCTCACCCCACGGTGACGGAAGAGGTCATCTCTAGGATCATCCATCATAAATGTCCTGTACCACTCACGACTTACGGGACCCCTCCCCACCACTCATTACCCCCAAGACTTGCTGTCTCGAGAAGGTCGATCCAGATCCTTTTGATGAATTGGCTTTTCCGTCGTTCTTACCATTAATCTTCCTGATTGACCTTAACCCAAGACTTTAGCGGGGTACCTTGACGGGTCGTCCACCGTAGGGTCCAAACTCTGGGACGGATCACATTCTGTGATCTTTGTGTCTAATCCATCATCATCTACGTTCTCTGGACCTTCAATTTTCTGTTCCCGTCTCTACGTCAATGGTTCCTTTTGACTCGTCTCTACTCCCTATTGGTGGATTGGGAGATCCCCTCCTTGGTCTTCTTCTTTAATTCGTAACGCCCAACCCCGTCCTCTACATGACCCTCAGTCCTCTCCTCAATCCCACGTACGTACAAGTCACGATGGTTCTTCGTACCAACTTCTTGTCTTCAAACTACCTCTGAGTCTACCACTCCTACCACTCCCGACCTCTATCTGTACCTTATGTTCATCTCCCTCCTTACGAAGAAAATTTCTTCAAATCGTCTTTTTGTTTCATCGCTACTACCCTCTTGAACTCTTTCTTCGTCTCAATGTCTTTACAGAAATCCCCTCCCGTAGATTAAATTCGTATAAAAGTCTATTTATACCACCACTCTTCCTTATAGTTCCCTGAAGGGACCGCCAATCCATCAACTCAAGTCAAGTCAAGTCAGCGAGTCAGTACAGACTAAGAAACGCTGGGTACTTAGCGTCGTGCGGTCCGGAGGGACAGGTAGTGGTAGAAGGTCTCAAGTGAGTCTGAGTGCAGGTAGCTCAGTCACTACGGTAGGTCGGTAGAGTAGGAGACAGCAGGGGAAGAGGAGAACGGGGGTTAGGGAGGGTTGTAGTCTCAGAAAAGGTTACTCAGTTGAGAAGAGTACTCCACCGGTTTCAACTGAAGGGAAAGGTTACGTCCCCTACATCCAAGTTAGGGACCACTCCCTCAATCCTAGGGTGTACGGGACTCCGGTTTTTTGGTTTTGGTATTTTGTCTTCATTATAACATGGTTTCCGAAGGGTTCTCTGAGACCATAACTCAGAGGGACGGTCACCCCCTATACGTTTAAGCTAGGGACCCAGTCCTTCTAGAGGACTTCTTCCTTTACCGTTGGGTGAGGTCATACGAACGGACCTCTTAGGGTACCTGTAACCTCGGACCGCTCGATGTCAGGTTCCCCAGTGTTTTCTCAGCCTGTACTAAATTACTGACATGTTGTTAACATTGTTTAAGTTATTTCTGTAACTTTTACCAGACGTATTTTTTTTTCAGAAATTTTTTATTTCTTTCTTATACTTCTCTTTCTACAATTTACACTTCATCTTAGAACTGTCTTTGAACTTCCTCTCCGTATTCTCCCTACACAATGGAAATTTAGCACACTAAATCAACCCTTTCTCTCTATATGGGTTTGTACATGTATTCATTTCCCGTTGTTCCATAGAATACTAATTGACAATTTAAACCTGTATCTATAGCTTCTTCAAGTTTTTTACATACTAATATTCAAATTCAACATTTTGAGTTTCGAAGTCCCTCCACTAACTCTTGTTCTTTTCTAACTCTTTCGAAGGGTTTACTCCCTTTTCTACCCAGTCGTCTCTCACCGTACCTCTTCACACTGCTTGTCTCCTCTCCACGTAGAGCACTTCTCAAATGTACAGTCACTTATTGCCCTATATTTCTCGTCAGTCAAATATCTTCCTAAACTTTCTTCAACATGTGTCTCCCGGAATACACAAAAAGTAAGTACACATAACATGTGACACGAATCGAAACTTAAGACTTACAGTAAACTAGTAGGTGCACAAATATAGGATAACAACAAATCTCATATAATTACTTTTAATTGGTCAGTCACTTTACTTACTTGAGTACCATCACATATCTACAGTTAGGATCAGAGAGTCAAACAGGGTGGGAGGGGAAGGGACGGAACGGGTGTACGGGTAAGAGGTGTAGACGGAGAGGTAAGGACAGACCATTAATCCAAGTAGACATGGTAACAAGATCTAAAGTATGTATACTCAATTATATGTTAGTATCTCGAAAAATTACCTGACAAAAGTCTTACTAGTTAAAGAGATTTCAGTAATTTTTTTTACAACTGCAGAGATCTACAGGAAATTCGTAGACAGCTACCACATCTTCTTTATGAAGAAAGTCCGTCTTTGTGACTTGACTCCACAACATCTTAGGTCTGAACCACCGTACAGACGAAGTATAAGGAAACTAAATAAACCCACAACGATTTTGAAATTGTTAGACAGGTTAATATTGAGAAAGACCACGTTACTTTTACCACAAATGAGGTTCACGATCCCGTTTACATGGGAATCCCTTACCCCAGTCACTCGTCTAAAAGTACGTTTAAGGTAACACCCACTATGACTTTATTGAACAGAGACCCATCTTTTATTTATTTCTTACGTTACAAGAAAGAATGAAAAAAACTTTTGTCATTGTGCACTTACAAAGGTCTACCACTCTCTTCTATAAACATGGGGGTCAACGGTGGTTGTGGGTCAAAAATACACAAAACCCCTTCGTCTCTTCTACGAGTCGTGTAATCGTCTGTTTCTTCTTTACACGAATTACATGAATTCTCCTTTTTGGATATCCTATAAGCACCGATCTTCACAGATCCCAAACTTGCATGAATCAACGAGTCAGTACAGACTGAGAAACACTACGGTACCAGACATCGGACGGTCCGAGGAGACAGGTACCCTAAAGGGTCCGTTCCTATGAACTCCCCCAACGGTAAAGGATGAGTTCCCTTAGAAAACCTGAGACCCTAGTTTGTTGTAAAGGAAGAATCGACCACCTAAGAAATGGTGACTCGGTTACCCCTTCGGGGTCCTAAACCTGTAATAAACATAAAGGTTAAACGGGTCAAGGTGGATTAAGTCTTTACCCATATATGTCAATATGTACAAAGTTTTAGACCGGAATTGTTTCAAATCATCATCATCGTCAGAGAGTCAGCACAGACTGAGAAACACTGGGGTAGCTGACGTCGGACAGTCCGAGGAGACAGGTACCCTAAGAGGTCCGTTCTTATGACCTCACCCAACGGTACGTGAAGAGATCCCCTAGATGGGTTGGGTCCCTAGTTTGGGTCTAGAGGGTGTAACGTCCGACTAAGAATGACAGACTCGATGTCACTTCAGGAATGTTTCAAATACAGAATTATAAGTGTCACTCAGGTTTTCAATCTCTTAAAACTTTCACCCTATAGGTGTCCAGGAAAAACAACGTGATTCTCGTAAAAAACACCCAATACAAAACTCATTTTAAAATGTAATCCGTTTCTATTAGACACTTGTATTAATAAACGAAGGTTAACCCCCGTTATGACCTTACATAAATGTACCTATTCTCTCACGGAGGGTCGTCCGATCTTGAAGCCAGAATAGTTAAAAGTCCGTTATCTTACAGAAGTTCGTCACTCCTCGTAGGAAAGGGATTTTAATTGTACCATGTCAAAAAGATTCTACTAAACGGGGGATCTTAGAGTTTTTTCGAAAGTTTTCTACACTATAATGACAATTGAAACTATCCGACCGGTGTAAGGTTTCACTTCATTAAGGATGGTAGGTGAATCGATAAATACATGAATAATAACGAGGACTCTCGACGACTCAAGACTTTCGATGATGATGAATTAGGATGAATTTTAAGGGAAACAGAAAGAGTTCTTCTTTTTTCCTATAAAATAGTCACCACTACCCATAATAAAATATCTGTAAACAGACTGGAGAGGGGAAGAGAAAGGGAGGAAGGGACAGAAGAACTTCTGAATTACGGAAAGACGGGGAGGGGTAGGTCTGTAGGTGTCGGAGGGAACTCCTGACCCCCAGCCAGAAGGAGTGGAGAGGAACAAAACCACGTAAAAAAAACGTGTGGACAAAGGGTGAGTCCGGAGACGGACTCGATGGGAAGACGACGAGGGGGAGTGGTGGAGTAAAAAAGAAAAAGGACGAGAAAGAGACTAGTCAGGGAACGGACTGGAACAAAACAGGTCGTTCTGGAGTAACTGGAACCTCTCAAAAAGAAATCTCCAGAGTAACTGAAAACCTTACCGGGAGTAAGACTAAAGAACAGAAAGACCACTCCGGTTGAAGGGACCACCGAGTCTGCCATTGCACAGACGGATGTCACGCCCTCTGGACCCAAGTTAGGGGCCCAGCCCTTCTAGAGGACCTCTTCCTTTACCGTTGGGTGAGGTCATAAGAACGGACCTTTTAGGGTACCTGTCTCCTCGGACCATCCGATGTCAGGTATCTCAACGTTTCTCAGTCTGTGTTGACTCGTTGAAGTGAAAGTGACCACTCCGGACTATCGCTTATATCATCCCTTTTATCTCGTTACGTCTCGTTGACGAGTAATTTCCGTCAGAGAGAGTCTAGCGTCACAGAACCGAAAGTAAAGACGTAGTACTTAACATTTATCCAGACGTGAATGGTTTTATTGTAAGAAACTGGGTGGGAGTTTTAGGTCAGTCAAGGTACACGAGTCTGTGAGTCAGTACAGACTGAGAAACGATGAGGACACCTGACATACATCGGACGGTCCGAGGAGACAGGTCGTAGAATTTTGGAAAACCGAGTAAGTCGGCAAACAAGTAAGTAAGAAATTAGTGAATAAATAAATCCTACCGGTCAGAACACAGTCTCTAACGATCTCTATGTTTCTTATCTAATGGGAACGGAAGATCAACGAGTGAGTCTGTATTTGTGACAGAAGTACTTAACTTCACGAAAGGAACAGACCACCCAAACTTAAGAGTCGGTCCTCCAACCTCGTGACGACGAATCGAACACATACCGACTGTGAGTCTACGATTTACCACCACTCGTATACGATGAGCTTTACCGGATAACTAAGAATAAATACTACTATCTTTACCACCATTACCTTTTTCGTTACGTGTTTATACAAAGAAGGGTGTTTGTTCTTTGAGACAGTCACTTGGTTTATCGTCCGAGTTATTAATCGAGGACTTTCTGAACAGTCAAATGAGAGACCCCGGTCTCATTGCTCCATCGAAAAGTCCACAATGAGAGGGAACTCGAAAGGGACGAAACCCAGTCTCTACTTTCGAGAGTGGGAAAGTGCTTCTAAGTTCCTCTGGTACACTCACTTGACCTATCAATCGTTCCCCCTAGTGAACTAAACCACTAAGTCTTACTTTCCTTTGATTCTAATTGAAAGGACCGTACGTTTACACAAGACCCTGGGAATAGACGAGGAACGTATCTCTTTTTCAGACGACCCCTATTATAGAAATGTAAACGTGGTACTCCACCGGTGATCGAGTATACGAGGACAAGAATCGTTTATTTTATCGTCTTTAAGGTCTTACTAAATAAATCCGGTGAAGACTCTAAAGTATACCTTAAAGTTATCCACGTAAACTCTACTGTTTACCCGTAACTAAAGTCTACATGACCTAAAGTCTTAAAATTTCGACCCTGTTAAAATTTCAAATCCTGTCTTTTAGTTCTAGTAAGAAAGTAAAACATTTACTTCTTTGACCTTGGGTCTCTTCTAACCACTTACCAACTGCTTGGTGTGTCAGGATCTCGACGTTGACCTTAGGAACAGACAAAACAAACTTGAAGATGAACTTAAAATATAGGAACTAAACAAAATAATAAATGAATAAAATCTCAGAAATTGGTGTATCAACTTTCCACAAAGAAAAAGGAGAAATACTACGAAATACTTATATTGTCATTACATAATACTTTAAAATTTTAGTTGTCGATTTTCACTTTGTTTTTATTGTGTAACCAACAATAGAATACTTTTTCTCAGGTTATAAAATTATGAGAAGTATAACTGAAAGACACATACATTATAAACATTCACCTAGAACTTCTCTTATCTCGAGAAGTAGGTCAAGGGACCGGGGACGGTAAATAAATAAAAATAATATGTGTGTGTTTGTGTGTGTGTGTGTATATATACACACACATATATATATGTGTGTGTAAGTCCATATATAAAAGAAGAAAAACCGACGTGACACACCGCACACCCTAGAATCAAGGGGTGGGTCCCTAGATTGAACACAGGGGACAGCCCCTTCGTATCTCAGAATTGGTGACCAGACGGTCTCTCCAGGGTTGGGGGTGAATATTCCCATCAACAAATTAGTGATTCAACACAGACTGAGAAACCACTGGGGTACCTGAACATCGGGCGGGTGGTCTGAAGAGACAGGCACCCTAAAGGGTTCGTACTTATGACCTCACCCAACAGTAAAGGAAGAGGCCCCCAAGAAGGACTGGGTCCCTAGTTTGGACGTAAAGGACTCAACCGTCCATCTAAGAAATGGTAACTCGGATCTGGGTCTCGATATAATTTTCTTTACCTCTTTAACGGTTAGTATTCGAAGACAATCAGATTCAGGTCACCGTGACTCAACATCTCTAAGTGAAACGATTGATGTCAACCAACCAAATCAGTGATCCAGCACAGGTTGAGAACACTGGGGTACCTGATATCGGACGGTCCGAGGAGACAGGTACCCTAAGAGATCCGTTCTTATGACCTCACCCGACGGTAAAGGAAGAGGTCCCCTAGAAAGACTGGGTCCTTAGCTTGGACCCAGAGGACGTGATGTCCGTCTAAGGAATGGTTGACTCGATACTCCCTTCGGGTTCATGTCAGTCCGGTGAGTAAATAAGTGAGGGAATATCCTTTGAGGGACGTATAAAATTTCGTCACGTCCTTGGTGATATTATATATTATCGTGAAGATCTTCAAATCACTCGTATATTTAGTGGACTCATGGACCAATTTTACGTCGAAAACTAAAGTTTCTAGACCCCACTCCGTCAGATTCACAAACTGGTCGGAGTCCAGTACCCTACAAGTACCCGGAGCCCGGTGTCAAACTCATTGTCCTCCCGTAATTCTCAAACAAATATCTCTATTGTTTGCATGGACTACAAATTAATCGTATTATGTGAGTGGACACGATTTCTGACGACTGTTTGAGTTCTACAGAATTTATTCTAGTAGATGTATTCTGAAATTTAAAAGTTTATATTTTTAAATATTAGTGATCAGACACAATTCACATGATAAAAGTCATTCATAAATCTAATCCCTTCATTTTTCAATGTCATTACACATACACACATAAACAGAGGAGTAATCCTTTAAACTTTGACCTTTCGAATTAATGATTTAAAATTTCTTTACATGTGTCTACGTGGACATAGAGGTGTCAGACGTTTCATCTATCGTTTCGAACGGTATAGCTCTATGTTTTTATACGACATGTGAATTTTTTTGACGTGAAGTCAGTATTTTTGTATTTCTTAACCCTTTCCAGGAATCTCTAATAAAACGAGTCAAGAAAGTAAAGAGTCATTTCCTTTAACTCTGGGTAAAACGGATTCACTCAACAGATTTCGGGGTATCGATGGACTTCGACTACCATCCTGACTTCAGACTGAACTACGAACTAAGAAACGAGTCAGGAAAGGACGAGACTTTCAGAAAGGGTCGCTCCCGACTCCGAGTTACTAGGAAAGAGGACAAAAAGGGACCGTATCGCCGACCTTACAAAAGTATGTACACATTGTATAAATCCCAACTCATAAGGGAAATATACTTCGGGGGATTGAAGATTTCCCCAGTCTAACGACAAGAACCAGACTCTTCGTGGTTATGACGACTTTATACCTTCGAATCCCTTCACGGGAACTACTCATTTGAAGTTCCCATGTATTTGAGACTGTAAAAAGTCTGTCATTGAACTTTGTCTTCTTGGCGGTAACATATCTCAGTTTTACTTAAATCCTCAGATCTTTAGAGAAGGAAGTTTTGTATGTTATCTGAGACCGTAATCGAACTAACTATTCTCTCAGAGTCCATGGAGACCTCTTGTATTACTTGTACTAGAGACCTTATAACACGACTTCCTCCGTCTTTACCAGTTCCCTTATACTCGTTCATGTACTGTCAATTCGTTATAACTCTTGGTTAATAAACCTTTGGGTATTATACCGAACTCGGTCACTCCTACTTCCTCCCTACACATTTCATGTCTTTGTAATCTTCTTTACCAGAAACGAAGTCACGAATAATTTGAAGTCAACTACCTTGGTCAAGTAATTTTGTTTCGTTTTGTTTCTTTCTTATATGTCTACTGTGTTATAATTCTTTGAAACTATAAGAAGGAGAGGGAGTTCTTTGTATGTCTTGTCTATTGATATCCCCGGTTGAGAAATGTAATGTTTTCTTCATTAATAAAAGACTCTTCAAATGGAACCCTAAGGAAATTTAGGTACCCTAAATAAACTACCTTAAGGTACCGATAGTGGTATCTACTTTATTCTATAAATATGTTTAAGAACCCTCACATGTTACATAAGTGGACTTACTTGTTAACCCCTGTAATCCCGTTTCCTCTGTAGTTTCCTTCGCACCCTGAAAGGACCACCATCTCACCTATTTCTTAGGTGGACGGTTACGTCCCCTGTACCCAAACCAGGGAGGTCCTTCTAAGGTGTACACCACCTTGTTGATTCGGTCACACGGTAGTGATGACTTGGACACGAGACCTCGGAAGTTCGACGTTGATGACTTCGGGCACTCGGGTATACGAGATGTTGTTTCTTCACTGACGAAAGACGTTGATCTCTTTCGGGTATACGTCGTCGTTTCTGAGACGTGTTGGTTTTTATTTGTTTATTAATTAAATAAAAAAAAATTTCCTTCACACTAGTCTCAAATGATTCCGATTTAACTGTTATAGAAGACCTCAGAATAAAAAACCAATGAATATTGAAAACAATTTTGAGATATGGTACGACTTGAAGAGGTCTTGAAAAGGAGTTCCTTGAATATAAAATAATTTTTCTGTCATCAATCTTTTTACTTTTCTACACAGACCTTCTAAAATCATCCGTCCCACACATAGGAGTCCTGAATCGTAAACGAATCGTAAACGAATCGTAAGTAATATACAAACAATTTAATCAGTTAACCAATTTTCACTACCGGTCATTGGGAGAACGAGAAGTAAGATTAGTACATCTATACTACAACCGTGGAGTAAAGTCAAGTCAAGTCAGTGAGTCAGTACAGGCTGAGAAACACTGGGGTACTCAACGTCATGTGGTCCGGAGGGACAGGTAGTGATTGTGGACCTCAAGTGAGTCTGAGTGTAGGTAGCTCAACCAATACGGTAGGTCGGTAGAGTAGGAAACAGCAAGGGAAGAAGAGGACGGGGGTTATCGAGGGTCGTAGTCTCACAAAAGGTCACTCAGTTGAGGGACGTACTCCACCGGTTTCATAACCTCAAAGTCGAAGTCGTAGTCAGGAAGGTTCCTTGTGGGTCCTGACTAGAGGAAATCTTACCTGACCAACCTAGAGGAACGTCAGGTTCCCTGAGAGTTCTCAGAAGAGGTTGTGGTGTCAAGTTTTCGTAGTTAAGAAGCCGCGAGACGAAAGAAGTGTCAGGTTGAGAGTGTAGGTATGTACTGGTGACCTTTTTGGTATCGGAACTGATCTGTCTGGAAACAACCGTTTCATACAGAGACGAAAAATTATACGACAGATCCTGCCAGTATTGAAAGGCAGGTTCTTCATTCGCAGAAAATTAAAGTACCGACGTCAGTGGTAGTCGTTACTAAACCCTCTGGTTTTTATTTATTTATTTATTTATTTCAGACTATGACAAAGGTGACAAAGGGGTAGAGAAAGGGTACTTTACTACCCTGGTCTACGGTACTAGAATCAAAAGACTTACAACTTGAAAATTCGGTTGTAAAAATGAGAGGAGAAAGTGAAAGTAGTTCTCCGAAAAATCAAGGAGAAGTGAAAGACGGTATTCCCACCACAGTAGACGTATAGACTCCCATAACTATAGAGAGGGTCGTCAGAACTAAGGTCGAACACGAAGAAGGTCAGGTCGTAAAGAGTACTACATGAGACGTATATTCAATTTATTCGTCCCACTGTTATATGTCGGAACTACATGAGGAAAGGGACAAACCTTGACCAGATAACAAGGTACAGGTCAAGATTGACAACGAAGGACTGGACGTATATCCAAAGAGTTCTCCGTCCAGTCCACCAGACCATAAGGGTAAAGAAAGTCTTAAAAGGTGTCAAATAACACTAGGTCTGTCAGTTTCCGAAACCGTATAAGTTATTTCGTCTTTATCTACAAAAAGACCTTGAGAGAACGAAAAAGCTACTAGGTCGTCTACAACCGTTAAACTAGAGACCAAGGAGACGGAAAAGATTTTGGTCGAACTTGTAGACCTTCAAGTGCTAGGTGCTTAACGACTTCGGACCGAATCTCTTAAAACTCGTAATGAAATGATCGGACACTCTACTCACGTTAACACACCATCAAACTCGTAAGAAACCATAACGGAAAGAAACCCTAACCTTACTTTTGACTGGAAAAGGTCAGAATACCGGTGACGACTCAAAAGGTGTAAACGACCGTATAACTCACATCGTGAAAGTGTCGTAGTAGAAAGTCCTAAACTTTATCGAGGTGAGCTTAAGGTAGTGGAGGAGATCGAAACAAGTATCACTACGAAAGATTCCGGGTGAACTGAAGTGTAAGATCCTACAGACCGAGTTCCACTCCCTAGTGTGGTAACACTAATAGACCCAGTACTTCTAAAAAAACATGTCAAGAAGACACAGAAGAACGGTGAAGAATTATAGAAGACGAAGACAATCCCGGTATAGTAAAGACAGGAAAAAACTCGGGTAGAAACGTACCTTACAAGGGACCATAGAGATTAAAAGAACTTCTCTAGAGAGCAGAAAGGGTAAGAGAACAAAACGAGATAAAGAAACGTAACTAGTGACTCCTTCCGAAAGAATAGAGAAGAACGATAAGAAACCTTGAGACGTAAGTCTACGAATATCGAAAGGAAAAGAGGAAACGAAAAGTGAAGAAAAGAAACGTGTCGATAAACATTCCGTAGGGGTCTGTCGGTAAAACGAAAAAACGTAAAGAAAAGGTACCCCTACCAGAACTAGGGACAGAGGACCTGTTACAGTACTTAGAGGCAGGTATCAAGTAGTCCGTGAGACAGATAGTCTAGATCCGGGAATTTAGATAAAGAGTGAAGGTGACATATTAGTATTACCTAAACTAAATCCAGTATAGGCTTACTAGAGCACCAAAAGGGATGAAAGAAGTTAAAGTCAGACTAAAACCGTTATTCCTCAAGTACTAGACTCGGGGTCAGTCGAGGGTTACAACAAAAACGACTGACATATCTCGGAGAGGTAGAAACCGACGTTTCTTATATTAGTTACACTAAAGTCACAACTGGTAGAACACTACAGGTACACATCTCAGAAGAGAACACAACAACCTTCTCCCACAAACGATACTGGTCACTTAAGAGAACCGTTTTGAAATAATCGGAAACGGGACGAAGTAAGGAATAAGGTTCCGGTTTAAACGGACAATGGGGTCCACAAAGAACTGAAGGATGAAAACGTAAGGTCAGGGGATTTTACTTTTCCTGTAGAAAACCCCCACAATCACGATTTTCCAGAATATCCAGAAGTATCTTGAGAAGTTGAAGTCGAAGAAGACGTAATGACCAACCCCTGATCCGAACTTAAGGGTACTATAACTCACCAAACGGAACCTTTACTTGTCGTTAGTAAGAAGCAAAAACTCTAACGTAGGTTCATGACGTAAAACCTGAGAAAACAACTGGTACTACCGATGAGGTAAAGAAGACTCCCTAAGGACGGACGTCATCAACTATATTACCAGTAAACTCAATTTAAATGGGTAAGGTCAGGTAAAATCAAGCGACTAAGGATCTTACAACTACAAGTGAGAACGGTAGAGGACAAACTGGTGAAGGTTAAACGGAACTAAGTACCTGGACCGTAAGGTCCAAGGATACGTTATAACGAGAAATGTCGTAACCTGGAATGAAGATAGTGGTCAGTGTAGGTGTGGACCCATAACAAAATGAAATCGAGGTAGGGAAGTAAGATAGACCTCAATAAACAGGTGACTAGAGGACATCGTATAACGTATGGATGGTTGGGCTCCTCTAGGGGAAAGACATAGGATAGTAAAACGGAAAAGTACGACAAGTACCCCAAGAGTTCCGTTCTTATGATTTCACCAAACGGTAAGGGAAGACATCACCTGATGTAAGACAGTCAGGATACTGGGCCGGTAGAACACACCGGGGTGTGCTGTACCCCTTCTCTATGGGGTGCAGGTTACATTCGCTATGGGTTCATTCTACCGTCCACAACACTCTCGGTAGTCTCCCGTCTGTGCGACTATGGTATTAGTGTCTTTTGATCAGTTAGATTAGTGTGTCTGGTGTCAGAACAACGCCGGATCGAGACGTATTTAAACTGTTTATGAAATAAATAACCTTACCGTTAAAAATTACTTTCCTTTTCGAATAATATTTGTCAACATCATTTTCTCAGAAATTCTTATTTTAAATGAAAAGACCATCAAATAGGCAGAAAGTTAAAGACTGACGTGACGATTATGTGTCTACTCTTATATTAAGATATTTGTGTATATCCGGACACAGAAAGTCAGTTTTGATTGACCTTATAAATCAAAGTACTAATATTTTCGGTACTTATACATGACAACGTAAAATTTATGAATATAAATATGATAAAACCTCCCAATAAGATAGATTGTCTTATTACCTTCCTGTCAACCTTTTATGTTATCTTTTATAGTCAATCCTTACATAAATAAGTAAGTTAAATTTCCACAAATAAACAGATAGTAAACAAATGATCACGTAACAACAAGGGGTGCTCTTGTGTCTGAAGTACTTCATCCCCGAACCAGAAAAAGAGACAACGTAGGGTTACGAATCCTATTGTAATCCGTGGTACCGACGACGACGATTCAGCGAAGTCAACACAGACTGGGACTCGTTAGGGTATCTACCGTCGGACGGTCCGAGGGGGTAGGGACCCTAAGAGGTCCTAAGAGGTCCGTTCTTGTGACCTCATCCAACGGTAAAGGAAGAGGTTACGTCCTTTTACTTTTCACTTTCACTTCAGTGAGTCAGCACAGGCTGAGAATCACTGGGGCACCTGACGTCGGGTGGTCCGAGAAGGTAGATACTCTAAAAGGTCCGTTCTCATGACCTCACCCCTCGGTAACGAATTTTATGGTTAACCTACTCACTTACTTAACTTAGGTCGAATAAATAATAGATGAAAATTAGTCCGTGATAATCTACAACCCCCGTGTAATCACTTTTTTTTTTTCTTGTGTGTACCAAGAACGGGAGTACCCGTTCAAACTACTTCTTCTACTTATTAATCCGATGTAGGTACGTTCCTCCACACAATACTGACCACTTACTCTCATACACGGTCCCTCTGGAGTACAACATATCCCTCTTCTTACCACAGTAAAGTCAACTCTACTTTTGTTTTCGTTCTAAATCTGTCTTGTTTCCACTAGCCATCCTAGTAATAAAGTTCATCTCCCTTCGTGTTTCCGCTCATCTGATCTCTCTCCTACTGTCACCTCCTCGACTTCTTCAAGTCATACCGACACCCATCTCCCACACACGATTCAATGAAGTCAGAACAGACTGAGAAACACTGGGGTACCTGACATCGGACGGTCCGAGGAGACAAGTACCCTAAGAGGTCCGTTCTTATGACGTCAGTCAACGGTACGGGAGGAGGTCCCCTAGCAGAGTTGGGTCCCTAACTTTGGTTCAGAGAATATAGAGGACGTAACCGTCCGTCCAAGAAATGGTGATCGTGGTGGACCCTTCACCATGGGGTACCTGATATCGGATAGTCCGAGGAGACAGGTACCCTAAAAGGTCCGTTCTCTGACCTCACCTAACGGTAAAGGAAGAAACCCCCTAGAAGACCTGGGTCCTTAACTTGGACCCAGGGGACATAACGTCCGTCTGCGAAATGGCAGACTCGGTGGTCCCTTCGGGTCTCCCATGCTCTTTTCTTATCCTTTTCCTGTCCAGTTTATTCTAAAATATACGAAGTAGTCCCTCAAGTGTAAACAAAACTTTCCGTTGCTTGTCCGTGCTTTTCCAAAATTCGTCTAGTCACTGTGTTAGCCTAAAGGTAAAATCTTTCTAACAAGACCGACATCGTATTGTGACCGTTCCACATTGGGACCTCCTTCCCCTGGTCAACCTATAATGTCATTAAGGAGGTTCCTACTGTCACCGGGTCCAATACTACTGACATAGACGTGACCCCCCCACCCCACCACCTCTCCTCACCTACCTATACTCTATAAAATTCTTTCTCTAAATTCTGAACCGTTAATTAACTCATAAATTCCTCACCTTTTAATACCTACTGTTCAACTAGACCTTAACCCTTTAGACTCACTAAACTCAGAGTTTAAACCAACTCTCCTAGTTTAAACTTACTTACTGACCCCTTCTTCCCCTTCCTCTCCTACTACTTAAGACACACCTTATACAACTTAACTTCCTTGGACACTCTATAAGTCGATGTCTATAGACCCTTCGTCAAACAACTAACACACACACACTTCAACTCCTTTCTACAAACGATCTTTCTCCTCAAACCGTCAGTGACCGGTTATTTACTTTGACTCACTTTACCTAGATCAGTAATACGACCGTCGTTTTACGTCCCCCGGACTCAATCCAGAACTCTCTGAGTCGAAATTCCCTTACACAACTTCCTCTCCTGGGATCCTAAGATTTAGAGATACTTAATGGGAGTCATAGGTACTCATCTGGGGGATTATAGTTTAAAGACTAGACATTGGTCTCTGGAATTAAGGGAGGGATTACAGAGACGTTGATATTGACTGCTGAGGTTCCGACCCACGAACTCGGTTCGACCTGGCAGTCCCAGGGAGGTTTCCCATAAATCTTGACCTCGACTTCCTCCTTATATTAAAGGGGAACTCTCACTCATCCACCACTCCGACACTCTTCACTCCGACCCCTCTAACAGTTCAAGAAGTGACTCTCCTCTTTCAACCAGACTCTACTACTATAACTGTTCATCGACCTTGTCTCTACTGTTTATCCTTCTCAAGACTCACACTAGTCGTGGAATTGGTACGGAAAGGACGTCCACACACTCTATCAAGTTCTGAAAAGATTAATTTAAAGAGGTAGGAATCGATTGTTGGATCACAGGTCTGATTGTATACTAATATAATACATCCTGTTAATCTTCTCTATTATATGTATTTCGTATGACTAACGATATGTCCCTCATGTCGTCCATGATATTGAATAGGTTAACGTTAAAGGGAAAGAAGATCTGGTCTTGGTACGTTATCTCACAAGACTCTATTCCTGACCAATTAAGTAAGAACACTATACTCTATTAATATTTGAGAGAGTTAAAATTTCGGTAAAACGTATCCCAAAAGAGAATAAACGTCGACTTTCATATGATATATAATAGTTTTTCACCCTTACTAAGTAAATTGTACTGTACTTGTACGGTGTAAAATTCTTCTATACTTTTTTAATTTTAAGATTCTATTTAGGGCTCCAATTATAAACGTTATGTCTGTTTAACAAATATAATTTAACTAAGTCGTCTCTGAAGAATTTATGACTGAAGGGCCAGTCATTTACATTTTACACTAAACTAAATAATTTTAATTTTACTATATGTCGAAAAGTCGTTAGAAAGTGACTCTGTACAAAGATATATTCAACGTCTTAATATTTTGTGTTCCTGAGACACCCTCTCCCTCTCCGACCCTACTAAACCCTCTTACCGTAACTTTGTACATATGATAGTACATTCTTTACTTAACGGTCAGATCCAAGCTAAGTCCTATGTCCTACGAACCCCGACCACGTGCCTCTACTCGGTCTCTCTACTATACCCCTCTGTCCACCCTCCCCCCAAGTCCTAACCGTTATGTACATGTGGACACCGCCTAAGTACAGTTACATACCGTTTTGGTTATGTCATAACATTTCATTTTTTGGTTTTTTTTTTTGGTTTTTTTTTTGTGATATACATTTTACTCGACAGTGTCTCACCGGTTAGTTATTTACCACTGAAACAGTAATTTTTTGTTTTGTTTTGTTTTGTGCTCCTTAAGAGGAATTAAACAGTTTAATTAAGTGGAAACCCAAGGAAATTCGTTGTACGGGAGATCAGATAGTTTTACAATAAAATGTCTCCCACTACAAGATGAAGGGTTTATCTGTTTGTCATTAAATCGATTCGTAAAAAGAAACGTCACATTCACTTTTGGACAAGTTTCACGAACATTCAAATAGTTTATTTAGTTTTCCGGATTCTCCTTGATTTACAAAGGTAGATCACACAAAAGACACAGATCATTTTAAGAATCGGAGTAACCATCTGTGAGTCTGTAACGTAGAATCGACACACTAGGAGCCGTTCATTGAATTGGAGATTGTTAAGAACGATTTATAATTAAAAAGGACGGAAATTTAAAACCACCACCTCCACCAATAACCATATATATGGAAAGTATTTCCGGTAAGTTTACTGAGACAAAAAGAGAAGTCAAGTCAAGTCAACGAGTTAGCGCAGGCTGAGAAACACTGGGGTACTTAGCGTCGTGTGGTCCGGAGGGACAGACAGTGGTTGAGGGCCTCAAGTGAGTCTGAACGCAGGTAGCTCAGGCACTACGGTAGGTCGGTAGAGTAGGAGACAGTAGGGGAAGAGGAGGACGGGGGTTAGGGAGGGTCATAGTCTCAGAAAAGGTTACTCAGTCGAAGGACGTACTCCACCGGTTTCATGACCTCAAAGTCGGAAAATCGTAGTAAGGAAGGTTTCTTGTGTGTTCTGACTAGAGGAAATCTTACCTGACCAACCTAGAGGAACGTCAGGTACCCTAAGAGTTCTCAGAAGAGGTTGTGGTGTCAAGTTTTCGTACTTAAGAGGCTGCGAGTCGAAAGAAGTGTCAGGTTGAGAGTGTAGGTACGTACTGGTGACCTTTTTGGTATCGGAACTGATCTACCTGGAAACAACCGTTTCATTACAGAGACGAAAAGTTATACGATAGATCCAACCAGTATTGAAAAGAAGGTTTCTCATTCGCAGAATTAGAGTACCGACGTTAGTGGTTCACGTCACTAAAACCTCGGGGGTCTTTATTTCAAACTGTTACAAAGGTGAGAAAGGGGTTCAGAAAAGGTACTTCACTACCCTGGTCTACGGTATTAGAATCAAAAGACTTACAACTCGAAATTCGGTTGAAAGAGTGAGAAGAGAAAGTGAAAGTAGTTCTCCGAAAAATCAAGGAGAAGTGAAACACGGTATTCCCACCACAGTAGACGTACAGACTCCAATAACTATAGAGAGGGCCGTCAGAACTAAGGTCGAACACAAGAAGGTCAGGTCGCAAAGAGTACTACATGAGACGTATCTTCAATTTATTCGTCCCACTGTTATATGTCGGAACTGCAGGAGGAAAAGGATAAACCTTGGTCAGACAACACGGTACAGGGTAAGATTGACAACGAAGGACTGGACGTATATCCAAAGAGTTCTCCGTCCAGTCCACCAGACCATAAGGGTAGAGAAAGTCTTAAAAGGCGTCAAATAACACTAGGTGTGTCAGTTTTCGAAACCGTATCAGTTATTTCGTCTTCATCTAAAAAAAACCTTGAGAGAACGAAAAGGCTACTAGATCGTCTACAACCGTTAAACGAGAGACTAAGGAGACGGAAAAGATTTTTGTTGAACTTGTAGACCTTAAAGCACCAAGTGTATAACGATTTCGAACCGAACGTCTTAAAACTCGTAATGAAATGATCGCACACTCTACTCACGTCAACACACCATCAAACTTGTAAGAAACCGTAACGGAAAGAAACCCTAACCTTACTTTTGACTGGAAAAGGTCAGGACACCGGTGACGACTCAAAAGGTTTAAACGAACTATAACTAACGTCGTGAAAGTGTCACCAAGACAGAATACAATGGGGTTTACGAGACGCCGATTTTGTAACTCGAATTTACATCTTGAACGTAACAAAAATCTTCACCATGGATAAAAAGTTACGTGGAGAGGTGTGTAGGGTTGTGCCCCGACTTGACCCTACACTGATAAACAACCCTTTTCTCAATCATAAGACTGGTTAAAGTGGGGGCACAATGAAAGGGGTGACCGGGTACGTCTTGGAAGATCGACGTCTAAATAAACGAATGTAGTGACACCAGTTTACCAATCTTGACATCAAAACAAACCCTTTCACTAATTATAGGAAGAAATTCCTGGGAAAACAAGGACCAAGGACTTTGTGAAGTTTCCCGAAAGGGACCGAAAGACACCCTTTACGCTTATAAGAAATACAGACAGAGGATAGGTCTAGAGAAGGTCTTTCTTACATCTGTTACGGTCGATTCGATAAACCACCCTCGTTGTAAGACAAGAAACAATTCTGTCTCGGTTCTAAGGTTTATACGACTAAGTCGTCTTGTGTCTCTACTTTTGACTTCTTCCCGAGTCCTAAGGTAGTCTTGGACACTAGGAAATTTATTCTAAGTTTAGGGTGATCGGGTGTCTCTTAGTCTCCTATAGTCTCTTCTTTCCTTTGAATCTCCAGTAGTGAAGGGTGTAAAACGGTTCTCAGTGGAGAGTCTGACTACATTTTACTCCTGTCCTCACGTGTCGGTGTAAAGCCAAAATGACTAAGTCATCTTGACCACTTCCGAAATAAACAACGTTTTACTTCGAAAGAGAAACTGAGATTTATCCGAATAATCACCGTGTGTCTTCCTAAAGGTGACTAGAAGAGAAACAGGCATCAGTCTCACTTCCACATCCAGACTGCTTCCGACTATCGACACTGTCTCTTTTTATGGTCGTCTGATCTCGGGCCTCTTACCCGACCGACGGTTAAGACCCGAGTCGTGCGACTCCTCACAGTAAACAGACTCGATGAAAATACTTTGTCTTCCGAAGAAACCACATAAACATGGACACTTTCCCTCGGTACCATATCGAATAGTCTCTTCGTCTTTTTGTTTATTAGGTATAACTAAAACCTAGGGGTGGATGTGGAGAAAAAAAGTCTTCAGAAACAAATGTGGAGTTGTGTGTCGGTCATAAGACCCTTAAGACCGAACTACGCAGGGTCTCCGTAACGGAATTACCCAGACTTCAAAATTAAGTCACCTTGGGTCTTTTGACAAATCGGAAAGAGGGGTTGGGGTACTGTCGTTTACAATGACGTACCACCTTAGCCGGACGTAGTAGAGATTCCGACTACGTTTCGGACTGAAGTCGAGTGATACGATCGACGTACTCAGTATAGAAGGGACTCCCGACGTTCAAACTAATTTACAAATTTGCTGGAAAATCCTGTCTACTAACACGTCAACCCGTTTGATAAACAAGAAGGTCAAGAATTATTGAAACCACACACAAACCTCATCCACATCTGTCTCAACCGTTCTCGCACTTGTTCTCTGAACCCATCAGGAACCTCTACTCCCACCACCACTACTACCACTAAAACTATATTTATCTCCCACACACACACGAATCAACGAGGTCAGTACACGTTGAGAAACACTGGGATACCTGACATCGGGTAGTCCGAGGAGACAGGTACCCTAAGAGGTCCGTTCTTGTGACCTCACCTAACGGTACGGGTGGAGGTCCCCTAGAAGGACTGGGTCCCCAACTTGGGAGTAGAGGACGTAATGTCCGTCTAAAAAAAAATGGTGACTCGACGGTCTCTTCGCGATTTATGTCTCATCCTAAACAATTTTCTTCCCGTTTGAGATGTGTCAAGGAGTCACGGTCGGGGGAGGAAAAGGAGAGTTTCTGTCTGTAGGTTTCGTACAAGACAGTGCCCACTGACAGATTGGTGGACCCTCAAGGGCGCGAAGGATTCCTGGTATCGGGACACTAGTCCTTCGAAAGACGAACTACCCAGAGATCTTTCAAATCATGACAGAGGTTGTACCGCTCATAATAAACACTTACCTAAATGAAGTCCCTTGAGAGGTCTATGCTATACACAAATATTTGATGGATGTCAAAGAAACAAGTCAGGTAGGATCCCCTTAGAATATTAATCGATATTAAATCGAAACGAAGGACTCCGAATCCATAGACAAAGGCCAACTGAAAATAAGGGGGTCGATTGAGATCAAGAACTTTTAGTGAGAGAGGACCAAACTAAAAGTCCACGAAAGTACGAGTAAAGTCCAAGGTCTACTTTTTTAAGGAAAAAACTCTGTACGTCTACCTGGTGTAAAATCAGGGGGACCACGAATAGTAGACCTAGGGAACTCACTCAGGTGAAACAGGTCTATGTAAAGATCTTATAACGAAGAGAGAGTAAGGTTTTACGTCGGACGGGAAGAAAACCGGGAATGAGTCGACGAGGTCATGTAAGTAAGTAACGTTGAGTCTTATTCGTGATATCTATTTATAGATTCGAAATCAAGGTGTCAAACATACAAAATAATAGACCCTTAGACCGAAGTCTCTTTGATATCATTGAATCCCCACCCCCCATAATAAGTCGTTTAAGAGGTATGTATATATAAAACATTTTTACTTTAAAACTGAAACATTCTATTTAATCGACACTGAAAAGAAGTCCTTTTTTTTTTTTAGATACAGTCGTTGAAAAATAAATATACTGGTCTGATAATTAGACAACCCTAATTGCTTAAGTACGTCGGACGAGTCTTTAATTACTCTGAAAAATAGGATACTTAAAAGAGTAAGTGAGGAAATCCGAGAAGAACAGAAGAACCGTCGTGACAACTGTAGTATTTGCTACAATGTGTAAGGTGATAATGTCGGAAACGTTCAAAAAACAACTAGTAATGTGTAAATCCCAGAACATATCATACCTAGAGACCAGTTTAATAAAACTTTAACATTATATTTTTCGTGTCCTTACTTTACTTTTACACGTCTTCACGCGTACGAAAAGAAACTTTTATAATATTAGTCTTATTTTTCATTCTCCATATTTTACACAGACCGTAAAACGACAAGACAAAGGAAGTAAACAACCGAATACATGAAACGACCAACTAGACTTTACACAATCATCTATACTACTGCCAGACACGTTCAGAACCGGTATTACACCCCTTCGAGTCTAAACTAAAACGTCCAATACACTCATGCGTCTTACTGGAATAGTAGTCACAGAGACACAATATTGTGGACGAAACCGAAGCACTATCTTATGAACAAAACCTTGTTCGGTTAACTCATCTCGTCTCGTAGAGACATAAACGTGTCTCAATGGACCTATTAAGACACCAATATTTCTCATCCTTTTTTTGATGTAGTAATATTATTGAGGTACGATAAATATACTCTCTTTATTATGAGACGGTTCACGGTGTCTCTGATTCTTTTACGTCAAAGGACGTGAAGTCGACGAAAGTAAAGGTTCCTCTTTTTGTTCAAACGAAAACCTAAATCTTTTCTTAGAAATAATACTAATGTTCAACCCAAAGGAATAAAATAAAGTCTTTTCAATGGAAACTTTTATCTTCCATCGATCTACACAAGGGAACGGGGTAAGGACGAGGACTTCCAAATTTTGATAAAAACTTAATGATGGACTCGGTGGTCCCTTCGGGTAAGAACTTAATCATTTACATAAGTTTTTAATTTTTAATCTAGTCCAAACAATATACTTTAGTAAATCTGAGTTAAAGAGATAATTTCGATAAAATTCAAATAAAAGACAAAACATACGAATTCGTAGGGTAGTAAAGAACGATGTCTTTTGTTAAGGGGACGACCACACTTTCTGGACCCGAGAAAAAGTTCGGAAAATAGTATCTGGAAGTTCATTACTCATTCTGGTAATACCGATCCCATGAGACGACTGATAAAATTCCCATGTCTCCTACACATGATTAGAACCCAACTGAAACATTCGGAAAGTTACAACTTGAAGATGAAAACCTACAATCTTGAATCAAACGCAAACTTATACATACAGAGTCGAGATATTTCAAACTCAAATAGTCAAAACGGGAACTTAATAAATGACTCCGAGAATTTCATGTAAGCACAGTGGCATCCTTATGTCATCTCCTCTCCCGTCGCCCAGGGGGACCCAGGGACGTCTCGGTCGATACCGCGACGTTCGTAGGAAGTATTTATTACTGGTTCTAACTTGACGAGATCAAACTTCCACAACTTACTACCCCCAAACACGGTCTCACAACGAGATAGAGAATACTGTACAACTCGAGTAAAAGTCGTTCCGGTTAACTTTTCGTCACAGTCGAAACCTACCTCTCCATATATCAGACACCGATGGGTTTCCTAACCTGAAATTCCCACAGGTCTCCTGTAAGAGAAGAACCTTTATGAAAGGAGTGGACCAACGACTGCTTACTCTGAGGTCCTTATCCTATTTTTTGCAGGATGATCAGAATAGAGAGACAGATCTCACCTAGAGGAACGATGTGTGGGTATCTTGTGATATGAGTGAAAATGCATTAGTGAGTGAACATGTAAATACACACTTTAACAAACTAACTACAACGACACGACACGAACCAATGAGTCAGCACAGGTCGAGAAACACTGGGGTACCTGACATCGGGAGGTCCGGGAAGATAGGTACCCCTAAGAGGTCCGTTCTTATGATCTCACCCAATGGTACGGGAGAGAGAACGTCCCAACTGACTACAACTAGGGGGTAATTTAAGATTCGAGGTACTCGAATTACCCACATAGAGGTAAAGAGTCGAAACACAGGTGAGACATACGGTGAATCTTCCGTGACCTACTCGTAAACAACTTACTTATTACTGGATTTTTATGAAGACACCGTCCACTCCATAAGTAATTCAAATATGATGTTACTTTCCGTAAGGAGGGGTCATCCTGTACTAGAGGTAAAAGAGACACAGTAAAGATCAACGATTTGACTGAAAGTCCAATTCTCTACCCGGACATTGGGTGATATATATTCGAGCAGTAGTTTCTTACACGAAGTAAAAGAAGAAGATTTCAGTGTCCTATTCTTACTTTTTCTTCCTTCTCTCTCTCTTTTCACTTTTCGAAATAATTCGATAACTACATGTCACCAAACCTCTTCAACATAACCTCTTCCTGTACCGTTGGGTGAGGTCACAAGAACGGTCCTCTTAGGGTCCCTACCTCCTCGGACCACCCGACGACAGATACCCCAGCGTGTCTCAACCTGTGCTGACTTCGTTGAATCGTCGTCATCGTCGTCGTATGTCAACAAACCCGAAGGGTCTACCAAGACACCACTTCTTAGACGGACGGTCACATCATCTGTACCCTCTATGTCCAAACTAGGGACCCATCCCTTATTGGGAACCTCTTCCTTTACCCTTAGGTGAGGTCATAGTAACAGACCTTTTAAAGTACCCGTCTCCTTGGACCTCCCAATGTGAGGAACCCCAGTGTCTCAACTGTGCGGACTTATCTGACTCGTCGGCAGGTCAACAACCACCTCTTTCATAAACTCAACAACGTAAAACAAATCACTTTGAGGATACATCTATAAAGATGAAGTCTACTTCAAAATACGTGAGTTAGACCGATGAGTTAAAAAAGAAACTAAAAGAAATAAAATAACTGACGACTTACCGTAAGCCAAAACCCAACACCTTTTACAAAAGGTACAGAGGTAGAAATTTCCTTTAGAAAGATTTACCGAATCAGTAAAACTTATGTCCAAAAACCACACAAAACAAAAATTAAATATCGTAGTCGTTTACCGAAGATAATATAACAATTGAACACGAGTAACTACTACTAAAAATTCAAGATCCCTCGCTTTTCCTTTATAGTGTCAAGTAAAGTAATGATACGTCGGAGAATCTTGTCCATAAACCTAAAGCAAAAAGTAGGAATTAAAAAAGAACGATTCGATAGACATAATAGAGATCAGACTAAAAATAAAAAAGTAACCTAAAAATACAAAAAACATAAACAACAAAAAGAAAAATTTTTTGTACCAACTTTTTAAACACAGTAAAAGGTCGTAAGATAATAGATATATATTCGGTTTTAAAAACTATGCATAGATTGTTTACCCACACCTTATCTAGTTGTTATATTGAACTCTATACTCGATAAGAACCACTTTCCTAAATAAAGAAGAGACACTGAACCTAAGAAGTTGAACCGTACTAAACCGACTCAGGAAAAAAATTAGACTAAAATTTCAAAAACTTATGTGTAAACCGACGAAGTCTGAGTGGACTTTACGTCGAAGTGACTTTATACTCAGGTGTTAAGTATTTTAATATAAAAATAGGGAGAACTATGTATTATCTTGTCGAAAAAGTATCTCAACCTTCTTTATAGTCGTTAATAAATAGGACATAATAAAAAATGTCTGATCCTTTGACCTTAGTTAATCTTATTTATTGAACAGATTCCCGGTTTCTTTCCTTGGTCCGGTCTTTGGGGTATAGAGAGAAATATTACTTAACAACAATTTACACTAGAGGATCAGACTTACTAAATGTGTGTGGTAAGATAAACAGAAAGATCGTAGTTTTATTTTCTTCCGGGAGAAACGAAATGAAAGAAGAAGATAGGTACCGTATCAACTTCACTCCGAGTTATAAGACAACATTTAAGGTTTAGTCAGTTCGGATTCTTCTAATTCCCCTGAAACTAAGTAGATAGATTGTGTTTGTGGATTTAATCGACACATTTAATAAACAGACACTTCGAAGAACTCAAAGAACACCACAAAACCTGACGTCGGTTAGTCTTCACTGGGAACTCAAGACTAAGATAGACCGGTCAGAGAGGAACTGGTTCCTCTTATAAACCCGTACTTGTCATCGAAAATAACAGGACTCTTACTGAGGGTGATCCCTATCGATGGACTCCGACCGGGAGTTAAGATAAAACTAGACTAATATAATATCTGTATCTAAAACCACAAGAGAAACTGGAGACCTTTGACACGGACCCGTATCCCTTTAATGTTTATGATGACTCCAGAGTCATTACTTCTATGGTAAAACATATGAATCCTTATCTATGGAAAAGAGACACCCTATGGACTCATCCCTTAAAAATACCAGGGTTTACATTGGTGTTGTAAGTTTACAGTCCTCTCAGATGATAATGTCTTTAAGGGAACTTTGTTAACTAGAGTCCTCCTAGTTTGGCACGGGTAACGTCTGTGAACTGGAAAATTCTTATTTCGGGAAAAGAAAGAAAGAGAGAAAGAAAGATAGGTAGGTAGGTAGGTAGATAGGTGGGTAGGTAGGTAGGTAGGTAGATAAAGAAAAAGGAGAGTTTCGTTTCTAGTCCCATCTTAGAGTAAGACAAGGTCACTTAAAAATATTTAAGAGGAGAGTCTAAAACTCAAGGAAAAAGGTAAACTCAGTGTAATAAATGTCTAAAAATAACCGATAATGAATCGTAAGAACAAAGAATAATAAATTTTATAGTTTTTTCTTGTAAACGTTACTCTCCTTTGATTTTTTCTCGGTTTATGGGAGAAAGATTGTAGAAGTCACGATGTCTTTACTGATCTCATGAAAAAAGTGTAAAATTGATCGACAAAAAATTTAGGTTCTCCAACTTAATTTCTAAATTTCGTTTTATTCGTTTTTTTGGGTCTCGATATTTAAAGTTTCAATCGAGTTGATGGATTGTGTAATTTTTCACAGTATATATTTCGATCTACGTTTGACTGTCCCTCCTTTCTTTTACAAACACATAACTTTGGGGGTTTGGTTTTCGTTTTAATTTTAAACACGACTGGGAAGAGGGAACTCCGACATCTACAGTGACGACAGGTCCCGTGGCAGACAATGAATCACCTTCCTTCTCTTTACCGTAGGTTCAGTGCTCACATTCTACTTTAGCAGGCGAACGGTTCAGGACTTCTACAGGACAATATCGGATATTCCGTTCCTTTCACCCTATCTCCACTCGACGTTTCTACTGGTGATTGTGGGTCCCTAAGGACAGAAACTACCGAGTAAGAAAAGAAAAGAAAGAAAAATTATGAAAAAGATAAAAACTATACCTGGTAAAAACTTCAGAAACAACTTGAACAATGTTATAACGAAAATACAAAACCGAGAATCTGACACTTCGTACACACTAGAATCGAGGGGTCGGTCCCTAACTTGGGTGTGGGAGACGTGACCTTCCGTTTCAGAATTGGTGACCTGATTGTTCCTTCAGGGGAGTAAGAAAATAATATTCTGTAAAATCTTCTCAGTCAAAGAGTATTCTGAATAGTAATATTCTGACAGATATGAATCAGTGAGTCAACACAGACTAAGAAACACCGAAGTACGTGACATTGGGTGGTCCGAGGAGACAGGTACCTGAAGAGGTCCATTCTTATGACCTCACCCAACGGTACGGGAAGAGGTCCCCTAGAAGGTTTGGGTCCCTAGTTTGGACCCAAAGGACGTAACGTCCGTCTAAGAAATGGTAGACTCGGTGGTCCCTTCGGGTAATAATCTAAATTTAAAATAAATAAATAATATATTTTTATAGAAAATTTTAAATAAAATAATACATATGTAAATAAAATACTGATTAAAAGTAATAGTCATTATCAACGATAAATAAATCTCGAATAACACATCTGTAAAGTATCTACAAAAAGTAAATTATTAAGTCTTATTAAGATATTTAACTCATAATAACAGTATATTGAGTCAGTCATTTCTTAGTCGACGTCACGTCCTCTGGGTGCAAACTAGGGACCCAGTCCTTCTAGGGGACCTCTTCCTTTACCGTTGGGTGAGGTCATAAGAACGGACCTTTTAGGGTACCTACCTCTTCGGACCGCCCGATGTCAGAAACTCCAACGTTCTCAGTCTATACTGAATCGATTATTTGGTGGTTTCCATTCTTTCGACTCGGAGGTTCATTTCAACGAGGTTCACTGTGTATCGACACTAAAGTCCTTCCGGACATCGACAAAGGAGTGACGTCTACACTCACTAGTGTCTTTGACGGTGGGATGTCCTCCGATGTCGACTCGACCCCCGACTCGTTTGGCAAGAGGCGAACGGGGTGGGGGTAGGTAAGTGGTCCCAAGACACAGGAAGGACGTAGGACCCTTCGACCGGAAAGGTCGAAGGTATGTCTTACGTGCAGGTCCAAAGAGAAAGGACGACAAAAGCAGAACCCGAACCGGTTACCCTTCGGAAAGCGTTCTATGACTCTCCTCTTTCTACGAAGAAGAGATGCAGGACACACCAGGACACCCGACCGACACCACCGTAGGAGAGTCCGACAGTGAGGGAGGTCCGACACGAGAAGGCACAGAGGTCGAAATTGACCCGAAGACACCTTTACGGTGAGGAAAAGAACTGAGAAACAAAGACGACCATAATGACAGAAGAGTGGCAACGATCAGAGTGGGAAGTAATGGAGCGGTAGAATAAACCAGGAAGTGAGATAGACGTACAACCATTTATCGATGAAGTAATTTTAGAGAAGTCGACTTGGTAGACCCTATTTAAGACAAAGGAAAACCCTAGGACTGACTATTGCCTCTGACTATCGTGTGGGTATACTTTTATCCAGTGTCTATTAAACGTTTCGTTAAAGTTTTGGAGATTTAATCCTAGTGATCGCACATGTTTTCGTGTCTATTCTTTTACTCATAAAATATATCCCGTACCGTCCAAAGAAAGAAAAACAAAGAAAAATTTGATTACATCTTAGACGTAAGTCCCTCTATACTTTCTAATCCTACGACTCTCCCAACTTCTGAAATTCTCAGACAATATATGGTCCGAAATCTCTTGACACTACAAAACTCGATCACTATTTTCGACAGAAACCCCTTTAAAAAAGATCATCGGTAAATATCCTTCTCACCTACACCCTTCTTTCCAACTCTAGTCCCTCTTCTTAATGTTACAAAAATTTAATCGGACACTACCCTCTGTCAAAACGTATCACCAACGTCCTTACCTATTTTTTTTTCCACCTTACTTTGTATAGTCTTCTTTGTAGTGATGATACTCTGACGGACGAACGGACATATTCCGTAAACGAAATTTAACCATATTCGAGAAGTGTGCCCCTCCGGGACATACGGACTTACATTGTAATCTAGTTTGATATTTTCAATTTAAACCTTAATTCCATTATAAATAAACATCACTTGTAGTAAGGACACAAATAGATAGAGAACCTGAAATACACTTTCGTGAATTTTCCAGAATTCTCCGATTCTTCGATCAAATTAGATAAATAAATTGTTATAAAGTCTAAAAATTAAAGACAAGGGTTTACTAGTCTGAGGAGTTGAACTGTAGGTTCCCGTAATGTCTGAGGTCCCTTTAACGAACAAATAATTCTGATAACTTCAACCTTTCTCATTAAGATATTTTCGGGGTAATAACAACTTTGTAAAAGGACTAGCACATAAGGACTTACAAATAAACTTTTATAAGAGAAAACCACCCCACCATTTACTCGACTATATGTAACTCGAGATATATGAGTAAACAAACAAATAAGTAGATCGTTTATAAAATCATTGACCCATAGTCCGTGTATCTACAAAATGGGTTCTCCAAAAAGTAAATGATAAGTTGGCAAGTTAGTGAACCAGTAAATATCACTTTCCAGTATTCCAATCTTTACTCCGTCCGGACCCAAACTTTGGCTGAAACCGTGAAAGACCGTTCCAACAGAACCCTTTTAATATAAATTCCGAGGAAAAGTCTACTCTATTTTATTAAAAACGTTTCTTAAAAGTATATTGACTCTTTTCCGTGAGTCTCATCCACCCAAATTAGGAGGAGATAGAGTGGACGTTGATTGGAGCATATTAGTGTTTCGTGTCTTCAAACTTTCTATCTATACTTCGTTTACCCTCATGTTACGAGAATTCACATTGACGTCTATCTTCTGTTTTATGTTTTGACAAATTCATATACTTTTTTTAATTATTGATTTCTTCTTTTATGTAGTATCGAAAAGAAGACAATAAATTGACCATATTTTAATTAAGGAACTTAGAGTGTAAAACAATTGTTTATACTGATACATACAACACTATATAACGAAACGGAACTCTTCCTTTTTTTATTAATATCGGTATTTTGTAAATTCTTTTAAGATCTTCTTTTCTCATGATTTTAATTAAAAAAAATTGTGAAGGGTTTACGTAAGATTCACCGAAAGGATCTCCTTTCTCTCTCCTTTTTTTTTACGTCTATATTAATGTCTATTCTGGGTACGTACAATCACCTGAATTTTTATTAGTACGTATAAATATCGATTTAACGATTAATGGTAAGGGTCTTAAAACAAATTATATTCGTTCAATAAAATTACCCCAATCCCGTTTTTGTTATACTACTATTAGATTTAAACACCGACAAATTGGTCGTGACAGTTTTGACGGAGAGGGGGAGGGTGTCTGCGGTTGTTAATTCGGAGTAATAGTATAAAAAAATTTCTTATTTTCCCGTTTATCCTTTGTCATATAACTCTATGTTGTGAAACTCAGAAACAACTAGTAACTACTCAAAGGGAACCTCCCAAACTTTCTTTCCGACTACCTTGAAAGTCCGTTTTCAGTACCCAGTCTTCAGGATAAGAACAGTGATTTATCTTCACACTTGAAGTCCTCTGGAGACTTGAGTGAGTGGGAGACACTTTACCACTATTATACAGGATACTCGACGTAGTCTCGACAACCCTTTAGTATACCTGTATTTACTACCAACAGTTGTTCAAAAACTTGACGTTTAATGGAATATGTATATTCCGTAGTGAGTGATAATTGAATAAGTGGGCACCTCGATACAGATCACAGTACTCCGTACACCTCACCTGTGATTTTGTTTTGCTCCACCTCCTTTGTCAGACAGGGACCTTAATTCTCATGCGTGAGACCCCCCTGAAAGGACCACCAGGTCACTGATTCTACGGTGAGGGGGTTACTTCCCCTAGGTCCAAATTAGGGATCGCTCCCTTGATTTAGGGTATACGACGTTGATTCTCAAGCATAGGACGTCGATTCTGGTCCACGTCGGTTTATTTATTTATTTATTTATTTATTTATTTATTTATTTATGAAAAAAAAAAAATTCCAAACCCGAAACTTCAATCCGGTTGGGTCCCACTGAGTTCCAAGTGGTGAAGTACTCGGGTCGTTAGTGGAAAACAGAACTCTAGAAGTAAATTGTTAGTGCAGTAGAATTTTGGACCAAAGGGATTACAATTATACCATTTTGTGGTCTGTAAAGTGTCACCTCAATATTCCTAGACTCTTCGAATCGCGTAACTTTCGTGAGTTACTCTCAACCGTTTATAGTCGAAAGGTCTATGAAATTAGAGATTCGTCCTTCTCGTCTGTAAGTATAGTTATCACTGTTTTGTCTCCCATTATCACCACGTTTTCTTGAAACGACGTCATCTCGACGTTGCGAAGGTCGAGCTCACTTGTCCTTTCTAAACTCCTCTCCATTCATAAATCTTACTTAGACCTTCTTTCCCAGGATAAAGTTATCGTTCTCCATACCAACCACTTCTTTTAAGGTCTGTATCCCTGACTCCAAATCTCCATTCTGTCAGTTCATTAGGTCGACAGATCTAACTTTGACGGGTTACCTTTGAAGACGGTACCACATTGAGCTAGGAACCAAACCCTGTTAGGTCACCTCCTCCCGTACTGTTGGGTAAGGTCGTAAGGACGGACCTCTCGTGGTACCTGTCTCCTCGGACCGTCCGATGTCTCGTATCATAGTGTTTCTGATCCTGTATTGACTTCGCTGAATCGTGTGTGTGTGTGCGTTATCTTGAATTGACGATCGGGTTGTACAAATCTAGGATTTAACCTTCGTTCGTATAAAACTTTTACCTCTTCGTTTTCTTAATTAATCGTTTCCTCTACGTTTCCGTTCTCTCTCCCTCTCTTTGACCTTCTGGTCCTTCGGTTACTCCTTACTCACAAAAAAAAAAAAAGAAAAAAAAATTTAAAATAAATAAAAAAATAAAAAATTTAAAATTTTAGAAATTAAGAATGTACGCAAGGGTTTGTACTTGGGGGAAGGGTGGAGGGAGGGGTATTGTAGAGAGACCCAGTAGGGGTACGTGGTCGAGGTTCGTACGACATAGGACGTAGTCTGTATCTGACCGCTAAGTTAAGAATGTACTATCATATGTACAATCTTACAGTAAGAGGGTTTAGTAGGGTGGAAGAGGGAGGGAGACTCAGGTTTTCAGGTAATATGTGTAGACACCTTACTCACAATTTCTTTCAGAACGGGCCGGGACAATCAAGTCTCCGATTATCCATGGTTCTTCAAACAACCAAAAATCGTTAAGTCTCTAATAATCACTAAAATCTGTCTTTTCAAAGGTAACTCAACACTTCCACTTTTCTAATGACAATTCCTCACTGTATACAACTCATCCATCGTTACACTTCGTGTCTACAGAAAAGTTGATCAAACACAAGGATCTCAATTTCTGATTGTGTAATGTCTAATTCAAGGTCGTTCATAACATATTAGCGATTCATTCACCAGAACGTCCGTTTGGTCCATCAAAGTTCCGAGACACACTTTAATGTCACCAAAGCTATTTTAAAACTTCGTTAAGATGTTTATTGATGAGACTCAGTACCGTAAAAATCCGGTGTCCCTTTTGTGATCGGCTTTCTTATGTTTGTTACAACTCTAGTGTTGGACCAGGGAACGACTCTAATATCAGACTCGATTCCGATCTAATGGGAGTACTGGAATAGAATTTTAAAGTAAATAAAAAACCGGTACTGTACGCACGGACACCCTAGAATCAAAGGGCCGGTCCCTACCTTGGGTGTAGGGGACACCACCCTCGTACCTCAGAATTGATGACCTGGTGGTCTCTTTAGAGGGAGTACGGGAATAAAAGTATACTAAATTTTTTGTTGTTGTTGTTGTTGTGAAAAAAGAAAAATTGAACGTGTCGTGTCCATCCATGGTCCATTTCCCCTTCCCCCTTCTTAGGGTACCTATGGAGTTTCTTTCCTCGGATTTCTGTCTGTATGAAACATGTCTGTATCCAAAAGAATGGAGAGTTCTAATTTACTGATATCATTAAGAGGGGGAAGGAGTAAGCGGGAAGACCTTTAGTGAACCTTACGGGTTGCGTGTACATATTATAAAATAGGATTAAGTTTTACCGATTCTACTTAAAGGTTCCCCAATCAAATCCCTGGACATGATGAGACTCCACCACAACCCACCTCCCTTACCGTGAAAAATTAATCGTATACTCACTAAGAATTCTAGTCTAATAAATCCCTTTAAAATTAAATAAAGTAAATAAGTGGAAAAGTTGTTTGTAGTCAACTCGTAGAAGGTACAAGATCGGTGAGTCGATCTATGACCCAATCTTTGTATTTATCTTATATATTCATAGGGGGTGAAAGGACTTCAAACGAAATACGGTGAAACAAAAATGTTTACTGAAACAATCATGGAGAAAAACGACTGTCCTAAAAGTTAAAATACATTTTACACTTTTACTTTTAGCACAAGTCACAAATAAAACATCATCGGAATACCTTCGTCCCACATCGGGTCGTAGTTATCACCGTGACGACTCCAGGAAGGAAAATGAGTCGTAGAGTCGTAGTTCGGTAATAATGAAACTTAACACAGACACTCGTAGACGCGAATAATTAGAACTAAAAAAAAATCTAAAACTTTTAAAAAACAAAAAATAAAAATTAACTTCATATTAATGATATGTTATAACATCTAACTAAAGACGGTATGTTGTTGTACTTAGTCAGTATCCGTATGTATACAAGGGATGGAGAACTTGGAAGAAGGGTAAAGGGTGGGGTAGGGAGGGGAGATTCAACAGTGTCTCGTGGTCCAAACTCGAGGGACGTAGTGTGTCGTTTAAGGGTGACCGATAGATAAAATGTATACCATTAACCCTAAAGAAACCTCCCTTACTACGACTTCGACTTTGAGGTCATGAAACCGGTGGAGTACGCTTCTCAACTGAGTAACCTTTTCTGTCCTCCTCTTCCCCTGCTGTCTCCTACTCTACCGACCTGCCGTAGTGACTGAGTTACCTGCACTCAGACTCACTTGAGGCCCTCAACCACTACCTGTCCCTCCGGACCGTACGACACTAAGTACCCCATCGTTTCTCAGCCTGTACTGACTCGTTGACTTAAATTGACTTGACTTACATACACAAAGTCACAATGAGAAAGTTAAACAGGAAGGGAGAGGAAGGGGACTCTTAAGACAAGAGATACAGACACACAGGTAACGACGAAACGTTTATCCAAATAGTCATGACAAAAAGAACTAAGGTACATATACACAGTTATATACTATAAAAAAAAGAGAAGGAATCAAGTGAGACGTATTATCCGACATCCAAGTAGGTGGAGTAATCTTGACTGAGTTTACACAAGGAAAAATACCAGCTCATTATAAGGTAACATACATACATGGTGTCGAAATTTTTTTTTTAGATAAGAAGACAGTTACCTGTATATCCAACAAAGGCACAGGAAACAGCAAGTCAGTAATTCGACACAGGTCGAGAAACACTGGGGTACTTGACGTTGTGTGGTCCGTAGGGCCAGGAAATGACAGAGGAACTCACACGAGTTTAAGTACAGGTAACTCAGTCACTACGGTAGGTTGATAGAGTAGGAGACAGTGGAGGAAGAGGAGAACGGAAGTCAGAAAGGTCGTAGTCTCAGAAAAGGTTACTCAGTCAGGAAACGTAGTCCACTGGTTTCATAACGTCGAAGACGAAGTCGTAGTCAGGAAGGTTACTTATAAGTCTCAACTAAAGGAGATCATAGCTGACTAAACTAGAGGAACGACAGGTTCCCTGAGAGTTCTTAGAAGAGGTCGTGGTGTCAAACTTTTGTAGTCAAGAAGTCGCGAGTCGGAAGAAATACCAGGTTGAGAGTGTAGGTATGTAAGATCGATAAACTTATCATGAAGTCACTTGTAACCCCATGTATACAGAAAAAGTTAATACCAAAGAAGTCCCATATACGTGTCATCACCCTAACAACCTAGTATATTATCAAAACGTACGTTTGTACGATTCAGTGAAGTCAGTACAGGTTGAGAAACGTTAGGATACCTGACAACGGGTGGTCCGAGGAGTCAGGTACCCTAAGAGGTCCGTTCTTATGACCTCACCCAACGGTACGGGAGGAGGTCCCCTAGAAGGGTTGAGTCCCCGACTTAGGAGTAGAGGATATAGAGAACGCAACCGTCCGTACAAGAAATGGTCATCACGGTGACACCATCGACATAAGGAAAAAAAATTCCTTAGAGGTATAATAAGAGGTATCACAGACATAGTTAAATGTAAGGATCGTTATTCCGTTCTTACAAGGGAAAAGAGGTGTGGAAGAGGTCGTACATAACAATCATCTAAAAAAACTGCTACCGGTAAGACTGGTGACACTCCACCATAGAGTACACATCAAAACTAAGTATAAAGAGATTATTACTCACTATAACTGGTAGAAAAGTACACAAATAATCGGTAGACATACAGAAGAAACCTCTTTATAGACGAATACAGAAGACGGGTGCAAAATTGACCCAACAAACAAAAAGACTATAACTTGACATACTCGACGATCATATAAAACCTCTAATTAAGAAACAGTCAACTAAATAAACAATAATAAAAGAGGGTAAGACTCTCAACAGAAAAGTGGAATAAATATCAAAGGAAACGAAACTTGTTCGAAAATTCAAATTAATCCAGGGTGAACAAATGAAAACAAAAATAAAGGTAAAAAGATTCTCCACTCAGTGTCTCCTAGAACGACACTAAATACAGTTCCTTACACGACGGATAAAACAGGAGATCCTCGAAATATCAAAGACCGGAATTTAAATTCAGAATTAGGTAAAACTCAAATGAAAACACACACCATAATCCTCCACAAGTCCAAAGTAAAAAAAAATGCACATCAACAGGTCAAAAGAGTCTTGGTGAATGACTTCTCCGATAGAAAAGAGGTAACGTATAAGAATGGAGGAAACAGTTTCCATTCAACGGGGAGTCACACACCCAAATAGAGACCCGAAAGATAGAACAAGGTAAGTAGATATAAAAACAAAAACACGGTCGTATGACAGAACTACTGACAACGAAACATCATATCAGACTTCAATCCTTCCAACTAAGGAGGTCGAGGCAAAAAGAAAGAGTTCCAACGAAACTGATAAACCCCAGAAAACACAAAGGTATGTTTAACACTTATAAAAACGAGATCAAGATACTTTTTATGGTAACCAAAAATCAAACTATCCCTAACATGACTTAGACATCTAACTAAAGTCATCATATCAGTGAAAATGTTATAACTAAGAAGGTTAGGTTCTTGTACTATATAGAGTGGTAGATAAACACAGTAGAAACTAAAGAAAGTAGTCGCGGAATATCAGAAGACGTAAGAACTGACTAAAACACGTAGACAATCGTTCTACATAGGATTCCAGCAACGAAGAAGGGAAATACGGTAAAGTTGAATACTTCCTAAACAACCTTGAGATGAAAGTCTATCACTCCCTTTGGACATCAAAACCGGAGTTTTAAAAAAAGACTAACCCCTCTATCATTTACGATAACACCTTATTTACCAAACCATCTACAAGTTTCCCTCCTATCTTCTTCTGGTAGAATCGGTCCCCTTCCAGTACCTTTCTGAATGAATCCCCTTCTATGTAGACCTTATCACACAGTTTCCTTTATAGTAGGTTCAGTACCCTTCTCTTCGTAAGACAAGTCCTTTACAGTGTACTTTCCTTCCCTCTTTCTTATACAACTCAGGTACTTATCGTGACTTAAATTGCACTGACCTTTTATCCGAAGGGCACTCTCTCACCGACCATACCTATCTTTTTTTTACGTGACCCGTGTCGTGTTTATCCTCAAAAGTCAATTAGAGTTACACTACTCTTCAGTAATTTCCTATTATACCCCAACTATTCTAACCTCTATTCCTCTAGGTAATTTTCAAATTTTTAAGTCCACTCTCCTCTACCACAGACTCCATTCCGTTATAGGTATTTCCTTCTTACCTTTCCTGTAAAAACTATCTCGTAACCACTAAATAATATGTACTATATTGGTCTACTATCAAATGAACTAAGAAAATAGTTCTAACAGAATAACTCTACTTAACCTAACGACTTGTTAACTCTCATCTACCGGGAGTACCACATAAAACTGGTACTATTGTATATTAACGTACAAACACTGATATAAGTGACAGATTGAACCTGAAAACTACCTGGTACAAAGGTTTTAATAGGGTAAGTGAGTCCTGATATGGTAGGGATTCTTTCCATATCTCCAAAAATGTCAACGGAGACACTCATAGACTTTGAGAAACTGAAGTACATCCACTCTTTTACGTGTAACAAATGACGGATAAATTTAAGAAAGACCATAAGACCGGGAAATGATTAAACAGAATAAACGAAAAGGAAAATACTAATGGTCCCTTCGGGTGAATGTTGACATTATTATAAAAATTTTTTAAACATTATGATAAAATTTTGAATATAGAGAAGAACTACGTCAGGTTCAAATTTAACGATATTTCTTATACGTCTAAAGGTTTTATTTCGATAAATTTATAATTACTTGATTTGTTTATTAAAAACTCTAAAAAAACCTGTGGATGATTTTATTATATAGAACTCAACAGTACTTTGATTCGAACTTTCCACGACTAAATATCACTATTATAGACATTACTGAGTCCTTTTCTCCGTGACCTG
Organism: Capra ibex; assembly: GCA_006410555.1. Lineage (NCBI taxonomy): Eukaryota > Metazoa > Chordata > Mammalia > Artiodactyla > Bovidae > Capra > Capra ibex. Next base: position 22,427,793 of record SJYO01052474.1, read on the forward strand.
TAGAATTATTTGTCAAGTTATCTTAAATTTATCTATACGGGTTAATGACTGTTTTGTGTTTCGTATTATTTTATGAACCGGTGGAATGGTAAACGTCTGTGTAAAATACTCAAATTTACCAAACTCCTAAGTATCTTAAATACATTTTATACACCATCAATTGTATAAAATTATGTAACCAAGATAAGACCTTACGGAAAATTGTACTTTACAAATTACTAATACCAGTTTACATACAGATACAGATATGTTAAAAGTGAGTGTATTTCCTTCATCCAGTGAGTCTTCTTCGTGATTAGATCTCTTTGACTGATGTTGGTTCCGTAAACCTCACTTTATCTGTTCCAGACCCTAAGACCGAGAAGGTCCCACACTTGGACCTACTTGTTCAAGTGGAAGGTCTCGAACAGAAAGGAGTAGACATTACACCCCATTATCACGAATGGAAGGTTCCAGCAAAACTCCGAATTTACTCTATTACGCTCATTTTGTGAGTCATCACACCGACTGAGTGTCATACAGATACAGTTGTCTTTCTAATCATCAAACAGATTCTTTCTTTACCTTTTAAAATAAATTCGTTTAGACCTCCTAATATGAGATCCTCTACGGGTAATCTTCAGTTTCGTGTCATTATATTCAAAAACTCCGATTCCCAATCTACAGTTCACCGTATAACAATTGTCGACTATGTTAAGTCTAGATGTGTATGTTTCGTTCCGCCAGTACCCAGTACCTTATGTGGAATTCCTTCTTCCAATAGAAGATTTCTCAACACTTTGAAATACCCTAATTCTAAAAATAGAGGATTCCTCCAGACTAATTACGTATACATATTGTGTGTGAGTTTCCTTCTCTCCTCCGAGTTCACGTTTCTTTTTGAAATACAAATTTAAAAGAGTAGAACGGTATTTTATACTTAAAGTAAAGTAGTAAACCATATTTTTATTATCGTTAATGGTTTTTTTATCCTTAGGTCTAAGATCGACGTCGAGTAGATGTTTAAATAATAATAGAACCTTTTCAGTACAAAAAAGGCTCAGACTCGGAGGAATAGTCATTTTGCTCGTCCACCCAACCTACTCAAGATTTAAACCACTAGTCACCATCCTGAGCTACTGATTACACTCAGTATAGACTTAAAAACAGTAGTCTTTTATATAGTAAAATTTACGGAATAAAATGGGACTCAGTAAGAGGGGACGTACTCTTAACTCTTATATAGACTAGATTCGTCTAAACCTTTGAAGCCCTTACTCCTGTACAACTAAAACTTTCACACGATCTATGGGTCCACTTCTTAAGGTACTCTATCAATCTCAATTTTGAGTTCCTTCCTCTGTTCTCGAAGTTTTTTTACCTTAAAGTGTTACATTTACTATGACTTCTTTACTTTCACTAACTGTCAAGGAATCTGTGTGTTTTTTCTTTTTATACGTCCGTTTAAAGTGTATATATAAATAAGTAAATAAAAGATTATAAGTATTACTCCCATTGAGTAATTCTTTAGTCACGAGTGGACTCTGTTAAATAATAATAAAAGTTTTTAAAATATTTTATAGTTGAATCTTCCTTATATTTTTAAACTTTTGTTAAACTTAAAGGTACATAAAAACAATACTATTAATCGTTTACAGACTGTATAAACCTTATCGACTTCGGTTAACATTCGGTTGTAAAACTCTTACAACAACTTAAAACGTACAGAGGCAGTCTCCCCGACCTGTATTTATCTATCTATCTTTTGACGAGTGCTGTCTCTACTGAAACCTTTTTCAACTCTAGTCCTTGTCTGTCTAAGTATAAAAACCAAATAAATGGAAGTCAATGTAGATCAATTAAACTTAATCACGTAAATAAACGAATATGAGATAGACACAGGTCAATCCCTCCAACTTATATATCATATCATCAAGACGTAAATTAAGAACTTGATCTGAGGGATCCAAGTCTAAGATCCAGACATAGTACCCTTTCAATAAACTGATAGAGTCACAATCAAAGGGGTCTACCTATTACCTCTATTATTATCATGACCGGAACATTCCTAAACACTCTCTATCTAATTTATTATGATTATACATGTTTCGTGAAGTTGATTATGTATTATATGTGAAATATTGGCAATCAACCAAAAGGGAAGAGTCACTAATTTCATTCAAAACCGAAATGATTCGGGTTTTCAATTTTCAAGACATAGAATTTTTTGACGATACAAGTCATCTAACCGAGTACATGTCTTATTCTTTTACGCTACTCACACCAACAAAAGATTAACTGAACAGTCAAAGTAGTATTTCGGTTTAACTCACATGATACCTCTGTGTTAAATCCAATTTTTGAAGAGGAGTCACTTTCAATAGTTTCTACTTAGTTATTACTATGTACAGTCTTTCCTTTTGGTGTGATATATAATTATCAATGTATACGCACGTGCATAAAATTTGACATCATCTGTCGTATTTAGAGATCGTATTATGATCTACGAACCATTGATAAACCATCTAAGAAAAATAATTATATTTTACTTAAAGTTTAAAAAACATTAGATTCACGAACTATTGACACAAATTTCTTTATTCTTTAAAGTGTTTTCAACAGAATCAAAAGAAGGAGACTTTTGAGACTGTATCCGGACTACCTATAACTAAAAGTAAAATTTTTAATTTTTCCCCGAGTTTACTCAAATCAATAAAAGAAGCTACTACTTTACGAGGGGTCTCCACCGGGTTCTTCTCACTATTTAGAAACTACGTGACCACATTATATACGTCATGTGACGTCTCTTATAGACCAAAACTCCAAAGTCACCGTCTTTTGGTTGACGTCCCTTAGACCTATAAGATCATGTCGAGACTGGAATTTACAAAATAGGTGAGTTTTCTTATTACGTGTCAAAGTTTTTTCAATTGTATCAGGGGTTTCTTTCACTCCTAAGGGGTGGGGGGGAAAAGGTATGCTGAAATCAATGTCACATGATTGGTCCAATACCGTGATCATAGTGGATTAAAATAAAATAAATAAAAATTTATAAATTAAATAAATAAATCGACAGGACCCCGAATCAAAACCGTACATCCTAGAAGTAGGGTCACACGCCGTACACCCCGTACACCCTAGATCAAGGGACTTTTCCCTACCTTCGACCCGGGGAACGTGACCCTCACGTCTCAGAATCGGTGAAGTGGTGGTCCCTTAAGGGATTACAGTGGATTAAAATTTTGTCTCCTGGGAAATCAAGTCATGACGATGAACTCTACTAGACTCGTCTTAGAATCGTCAGTTTTCTTAATTAAAAGTTTTACAAACAGAACCGAGACCCTTCGTTGGAGGTACCTCTTGTTGGTCCAGATCTGACTTCTTCGATATCCTACCCTTACAGAAAGAAGGAGGTCCTAGGATTCTTACACTAAAGGACGAAGGGTTTGAAACGACCGTAAAGTCTTACTTCTCCTTTTTTCCCCCTTTATTGGTCCTTTAATTCTCCTTTTTTTTCTTTTTTCTTTTCTTTATCCCGTCTTGTTGGGAATCTTCTCAAACGAGTAGAAGTCTTGGTTTCTGTCCCTCAACTTCAAGGGGTCCTTGTCGTCTCCACGAAAGGAAGGGAGGTAGGATACGTTTGTCTTCTGGTCCTCGTTTTCCTCCAAAAGTACGGTTTGTAGGTCCAGTAAATTGTTATATCTCCCCAAATGAGAGACTCACAGTAAAGAACACCTGACTGTTACGACCGTTTATGAAATACGTGTCCTATTTCATACTTCCTATTAAAACTAGGTACTTGTATTGTGTAGAATACTTAGTATACATAATCCTTATAAAATCAAATAGTGACAATAGTTTGGTTTGAACCCAGAAGAGTATGTCATTTCGGTTCGACGGTTGTGACCCAACACCATTTCCTTTTATGTTTCAAATAACCTGCCGGTTCGTCCGTCTTATCCGTAGAGTACGAGTTTTCTGGACTTGAGGGACTACCGAAAGTCCCATCCCAAAAATTTCTATCACACTCTTCTCTCCCAGTGTCCAATAGTCGAGTACGTGAAGAGCCCGACCACTACTCCATTGTTCCCTTACAAACCCCTTAGAGTCAGTAGTTGGAAGATCAAAGTTGATGAGACCCTAGATGAACTACCACAAATCGTACGTCAATTGAAAAGGTGGTCCACCTCGAAAATCGTCAACGTTTTTTTTGAGTTCTTATACCGAGTCCTATAATGGATATCAGGAACTCCTCCTCGATTTCCAAGAACTGAAATAAAATACCGATTTTATAATAAAACAGAATGAACCAACGAAAGGAAACAAAGCACATGAAAAAAGAGAAGAGACTAATTTAAACGATATACCTTGAGTCCCTTTCGGATGTTCTATTTCGAAAAGATGTTTGTTCTCCACCCCTCATGTTCTCCAGACAGGGGTCCTTCCCGGATGTTCCAAGAAGAGACAGAGTAGTACTAGTTGGTGTTTTAACAGATAAATTGTGAAGGAGAAAATAAATTATTCAGATCACAACACCTATTCGTATTAATAGATATTACGAATCGACGACGACGATTCAGCGAAGTCAACACAGGCTGAGACACGCTGGGGTATCTACCTTCGGGTGGTCCGAGGGGAGTAGGGACCCTAAGAGGTCCGTTCTTGTGACCTCACCCAACGGTAAAGGAAGAGGTTACGTACTTTCACTTTTCACTTTCCCTTCAACGAGTCAGCTCAGACTGAGAATCGCTGGGGCACCTGACGTCGGATGGTCTGAGGAGGTAGGTACCCTAAAAGGTCCGTTCTCATGACCTCACCCCACGGTAACGGAAGAGGCTATTACGAATCTCTACTTAAATTAAAATTAAGATATTCACTAAAAGTCTTCTTTTAGAAAAGATATTTAAAATTTTGTTATATGTGTTTTATCAAATGTTTAAGATGAAAACAGTACGAGACCGTTGAAAAAATTGTAGATCTTTCCGATCTACCACATTAGAATCCTGAGTAAACGGGTTCTCTATGTGTCGTTTCATTTTACTTTACGTCTCCCGTATGTTCTGTTACCAATTAGTTTTTAGAGGTTTTTTTGTTTTCGAGACCTGGTCTACCGAAGTGTCCACTAAACATAGTTTACAAATTTCTTCTCGATTACGGACAAGAAGAGTTTGAGAAGGTTTTTTAACGTCTCCTTCCTTGTGAAGGTTTGAGTAAGGTACTCCAGTGGTAGTGGGACAATGGTTTTGGTTTCTGCAGTGTTTTTTCGTTTTAATATCCGGTTATAGTGACTACTTACATCTACGTTTTTAGGAGTTGTTTTAAGATCGTTTGTCTTAGGTCGTTGTGTCATTTTCCTAATACGTGGTCCACCGCAATCACGATTTCTTGGGTGAACGGTTACGTCGTCGACCCTTCTAGGGGACCTCCTCCTTTACCGTTGGGTGAGGTCATAAGAACGGACCTCTTAGGGTACCTGTTCCTCGGACTGTTCGATGTCAAAGTACCCCCAGTATTTCTCAGTCTGTGCTCATTTCGTTGAATCGTATATGGTACTAGTTCAACCCGAATAAGTTTACTACGTTCCTAAGAAGTTATATACTTTTAGTTAGTTACACTATGTAGAATAATTTTTTAATTTTCTACTTTTAGTGTACTATTAGAGTTATTTACGTCTTTTTAGAAAACTGTTTTAAGTCGTAGGTGAATACTATTTTGTGGAATCTTTTACTTGTATTTTCCTTTGATGGAGTTCTATTATTTTCGGTAAATACTATTTGGGAGTCGTTTGTAATAAGAGTTACCATTCTTTGACTTTCATAAAGGAGATTCTAGTCCTTATTCTGTTCTCACGGGTGAGAACTGTGATAGTAAGTTACATCAAAACCTTCAGGATCGGTATCGTTAGTCTCTTCTTTTTCTTTATTTTCCTTAGGTCTAACCTTTTTTTCTTCATTTTGAGAGTGACAAACGTCTACTGCACTATAATATGAATCTTTTACTATTTCTATGATAGTCTTTTAATGACTACATTAATCACTTAATCCATTCATCGTCCTATGTATTAGAAATGTGTCTTTGGGGAATGTAAAGATATATGATTGTTACTTATTAGTCTTTCTCTTGAATTCCTTAGTTAGGGAAGTGGTAACAGAACGATACTTTGATGACTGTACCTGAGGAGACGGGACGGAGAAGAGGGAACAGGGGACTTGGTGAAGTATGTACGTTATACGTGAAGAGTTTCTCCACCAAATCGGACAGGTAAAGGTTTTATCTTTAAAGTATACTTACAATTAATTATTTTCCTATTAATATTTTACACAATAAAATAGTAGAGATGAAATTTGTATTCGGTCCGTGAAGTATTGTGGATGTTTCCACTCTATAAATGTTTTTCATAAATCGTGCAAAACGATAGATATGTCGACACTCATTATTGTACGTGTGTGTCCCCCTACCCGTAGTATACTTTTATAGAGGGTTCAGACTGGTCAAACCGTATCCGCTGGTAGGATACGGAGAAATAACGGAAGAAGTAACGGAAACCGAGATGAAGGAGATTGGATATTTGTTTATACCTATACCCACTAAGGACCACAGAGAAGATCTCTACCAGACTTTTAAGATAAAGGTTTTCAGTCAAAGTCTTTTGTAAAGAAAGGATACTAAATAGGAAAGTTTTCCCGTACAAATTCTGTACCCTAAAAGATAGTCTACAGTCTTAAAGAAATGTACATCTTCCGGATCCACATCGTTTTATTCTAAATTTTTTTAAGTCGAAATACCTCCATAACAACTGTTTTAATTCTATAAATTTCATATGGACCATTACTAAACCATATGGATATGTGACACTCTCTAGGGTGGTGGAACTGGTAGTTTACTCAATTATGTAGGCAGTGAGGTGTACAAGTAAAAATACGTAAATAAATAAATAAAAACCGACCCTGAAAGTTTAAATAAAAGAATCGTTTATAGACAACCTCTTATGTTAGAAAAGAAGATTTTGCTACCCCTTTGAACTCTCGTGAACGAAGTATAATATACGGGTCCGGAAGATATTTACGTTTAGAAGAGGTTCCCATCACCCACGAGATACAACCGGGTAACACCCTATGACAAGACAGTAAAGGGAGGAAGTCACAGTTCCAGACCACCTTATTTCTAAAGGTGGTTGTAAAGGTGAGAGACGAGGAAAACCCGGGGAATTCGTCACCCCATTCCACTACAGAATAAATGATCTCCAGTCTCTCCAGTGGGGTCCGGACCCTAGAGGTTACGAGACACTGGACTCCGACTCCATCGGTTCAAATACAGGAAAGGTCCCAGACCCGCAACGGAGAGAAGAGATGAACGGTACAGGACGGATGGGGTCCTGTCGTCGGTGGTGTCTTGCCCTCAGTCTCGAGTCTCTGGACGTCCGAGATGTCCCCATTCTTCCGACCCGACAACGACGGAGTCCCGGACCTGGACTCGAACCGGTGGGGAGAGACTCGGGAGTCGAATGGGTCCGGATCTCCCGGGATCCGGCGTGAGGTGATTCCTGTTGGAGCGACAGACGATGACGACGATTCAGTGAAGTCAGCATAGGCTGAGACACGCTGGACCGAGGGGACAGGACATTTGAGGAAATAAAAGTATAAGGTAAAAAAAGACTAATTGTCAAATTCTACCTATTCATAGGATCTCTAGGACCGATATACTAAAAAGTAGACTTTTGACAATGATTCTAACTCTGAGATATGTATGAAAATCTATATAATAACTAACTAACTAACACACACACACTCTCTCTCTCTCTCTCTCTCTCTCTCGCGCGCTCTCTCGCTCGTACGAGTCAACGAGTCAGCACAGGCTGAGAAACACTGGGGTACCTGACATCGGGTGGTCCGAGGAGACTGGTACCGTAAAAGGTCCGTCCTCGTAGAGTATTTGAGGTAAATTTTGACGTAAGGACCAAACGTCTGACGTAGGAAAGATTATGTCGACCTACCATTATGAAACGGGAGATCCAAAGAAACAGAGAGGAAAAGGGTCGAGTCAGAAGGACAGGAGGGTAGAGTAACAGACCGAAAGGAGACGAAGGAAAGTAAGGAGAACAAAGAAACACTCGTAAGGATGGTGTAAGAAATAAGAGGTTCTATGGAAAAATTGTCCTAGGAAAAAAGAGTAAAGGGAAAAATTAAAGAGAAAATAGACCATAACGTTATATCTTTCTTTACTTCTCTTAATGAATGACCCTAAATTGTATAATAGTTCTTAAAGACAAGAAAGAGGAAACGGTTGTTAAGTAATGAACTTTTATAACTGTAGTTAAAGGTCTATAAGTATTTACAGAGGTCAGTTATGTAGACTTAAAGTTTATTTGGAGGTTACCAAAACCACTCTTTCACGGTTTAAATAATGAAAGAAAGTAAAGAACATTTAGTGTCGTCACTCTCTAATCTTGTACCGACGTAGCCCTGTAACATTCTTTAGTCGGATACGTTTACTCAAAAAATAAAGGAATCTTGGGGAGCATGATCACTGACTTCAACGATTCTCGAGTAACTTGACAAAACTAGGATCATAAAGTTATGACGAAGGAATAGTAAATAGTTTTCATGTCGTTACTCCTAAAGAAAGTCAAGACAATTGGCATCTCTTTGTATGAGTGGACCTGTATATATTTTCTTGGTCATGGAGACTTGATTCTAAAATATTAAGGTACGAAAAATCTCTCTAGTTTTATAGTTTCTCGGACCACAGAGTATAGTACATTAAAACGGCACTATTAAGAATACGTATCACTGGGTTTTAGTACAGTAAAAAACCCAGTCTAGAAATTAAGAATCTCTTCTAGAAAGGTCCACCAACAGTAGAATTCTTTATGGTGACACGAATGTGGTATATTTGTCACTAACTTTCACTAGTTTATAAATTTGCGTTCGAGACTTTGACATTTTGATTTCGTCCTCAAGGTCTTCATTTGGTGTCTTACTTTCTCTCCGTCATTGGTTTATCTATTGCCATTTTCTTATTGAGACTATAGACTCTACTTTACCCAGGAGTCCGATTCACTTGTTCGTCCGGGTGAACCTGTGTAGCCTCACTTTTTCACTTTTACGCTTTACGTTTCTGTTGTCCTTTCGAAGTTTCTACGGTTTCTCTTTTCTTTCACAGGTATTGTCACGTCGCTATTCTGACTGTCGTCGTCCCTTTACCAGATTTACAACTTCCTTTTATTGTTATCAATATTTCGATATGAGTTTGATAGTACGTTCTTCTTTCCCTTTACTTCTATGAAATCTAGGATATTTCTGAATCTATTAAACGGAGTCTGAGAAAAACTTCCCCGATGATTGAAATTTTCTCCTTTTGACTAAGATGGTTATTCGTCATCCTATCTTCTTCGTTATACAAGGTTTTCACCGGTTGTAACCTTTAATTCAAGAACTGTTGTCACTATACAAACTCCCCGATCTTAATTCGGAAGGATTTGAGGAACGTCACAAGTCTTCTTTATATTTTTATAATTAATAGGATTATGAAGTAATATCTTAACCCGTACAATTCTTCAATTCCAATTGTTAATTTTCTTATTTTCATGTTACTATCAAATCTTTAGGGGTCTCCGTATTTTCCTACTACCCAACATGACTTTTCGACTAGTTAAGTTACCCTCAGTCTTTTCTTGTTTTTTATCTTCGTTGGTTTTCCTACCATTTAATCATTATGTTTTTATACAACCATCTTTGTCTATAGTTTATAGTCATCAATGTCATTTTGAGTTGGTAATTTTGTTTCTTTTTACAGTCTAATTTTAGATCGATTTTTCACTGTATAATGTGTGTCTGAATACGAATGTACACTAACATATACATACATGTGAATACACATGACACAGTACATTAATTTTTGTCTCACGATACGGTGTGTTTAAAATTACTTTTCTTTTTTCTTTCTTTCCACCATATCAGTTAATTTTAGTCTTTTTCAATACTGTAAGTAGTTTCCTATACTGGTAATACTTGACTTTACTCGATTTTTTGTTTTTGGTCTCCTTGTACTGTAATTGTCTTGATATTAGGTTTACTGGTTTACTCCCTATAGCAAATGTATAGAGAGTCTTTAATTATTTAATTAATCTGGTTTTATAAATCTTTCTTATATCTTCTAAATTTATCGAGTCGATTGTTTCAACTAGACCGTCTACATAAATGTTTGCGTGTGAGTTGTTTACACGTGTAGAGAGAAAAAAATACGCACGACTTAAACTCCGATAAAGAATATCTCACTCTTTACGTCTGAGACCTCAACTTGACTGATTCAAACTCAGAGTCGTGGTGTTACATGACCCGAAGAGATCACCAAGTTACAATTTCTTAGAAGGACGATTACGCCCTCTACGTCCGAACTAGGGACCCAGTCCTTCTAGGGGACCTCTTCCTTTACCGTTATATGAAGTCACACGAACGGACCCTTTAGAGTACCCGTCTCCTCGATCCACATGATACAATAAAATAGAACAATACCCAAGTCTTAGGAGTAGACATTTAATATCCATTATCATCATGGATACTGAAATCACTGAAAATTGTGCTGTACATTTGACAAATGTTATCACGTATTGTGTTCCATTTGTGAATTAGTTACACTCAACTGTCATAATATATTTTCGACGTTTTTGTCATCGTGTTTTAAGTCACTTTATTTAAGTCATTTTAAACCGTGGTTGATGTTTTTTCTCTAGTTTGAGAGGGAATCTCGACCTTTAACTTTTTATCCGAAAATTTATTAACTATTCAATTACTTCTTTCATTTTATCTATAGTATGTTATAAATATTAACTTACTGTCACTTATATCATGTATATTATTGAACACCCTGCGTTACTAGTGAATTTCCTCTCAAAGATCAATACTTACAAATATAATCTTTTCTGCAGTAAACCTTTCTTCACTTACTCCCAAGTCATGTTCTTCAATCTTTTACTTGTTGTCTCTTGGATGTTTCTTCACTCTCCTCCTTTTAACATACTTTTCCTTGTGTTTCATCGTTTTGCCATTTGTTCTTGCTATCCACTAAAGATTATTTTATACGTCCTACGAAAAAACTTTTCCTATAATTTCTTCGGGTACCTCTTTAACTAGTAACTTCTTCCCGTGTGTATTTGCGGATATCCGTTATTCTCCTTATTTTTTCTTCTTTTAAAGTCACGATTACTTCTGAAAACTTAAGATTCTCTGATAAGACTTGTGCAATACGGATTGTTGAATTCATTGAACGACAGAATCTAATTGACTTGTAAAGAAAAATTCTTTTATTTCTAACCGTTATAATTGTGTCCTTCTTTCCCTTTTAGACTTAAATGATTATTGTTAAATTTTATAATTCAACTATCACTCTTACAACGGGAGAGGGAGTTCCTACGTACGGTAGTCAATATTAAATAACATCTATCCAGAATCGGATACGTTGTTCTATTCTCCTTGTATATCCCTAACCTTATTTTTTCATCTATCCTAATCTTTTATTTATTGTTTTAATAACAAACTCCTTATATTCATAATATTGTTTTAAATATCTGTATAAAATTTTCATTAAAATAACCTATATTCTTAATAAATTATTAGAAAAATATAATATCTTTGTTTACAGTAACGTAAAAATTTTTAAGTTTTAATAAAGACCTTCTATGGATGAATAATTAAATAAAAACATGAAAATAACGTTTTGTCTTATCTGTAGAATCTTTGACTGGTGAACCCTTCAGTTTATTTACCCGACTATAATTTCTAGTCACACCGCTATTATCTAATAACTAATATAACTTCATTGAACGATACATGCACCTTTTTCTTTTATTTAATCTAAATATGAAGTGTAATATTTTGTTTTATTTTAGGTCTGTTTAAATCTCTGTATATACACCTTTTGTTTTAAATTCCCTCAAAACCGCTTTCATGCCCTCTTATATATTCGAACTGGGAACTTGTTGTCGGTTTATTTGTAATCTTACAAGTTCGAGTGTAGTTCTATCATGTTTAACATTTTTTAGTTCCTATATATTAAAATATGAGTAGTCCATTCTTTTTATTAAAACTTTTTATGGTCACTATTATTTGTATCCTTTCAAACATCTTTTAACCTTTGAGAATGATAACCCCCCTCCTATGTGACCATATTGGTGTATTATCCCGTTAAATCGTTATAGGTCATTATATTTTTTAACCGTAGGATTCGATCATTAAGGGGAAGATGTACACATACACACACGAGTCAGTACAGGTTGAGAGACGTTGGGGTACGTGACATCGGGAGGTTCGAAGAGAAAGGTACCTTAAAAAGTCCGTTGTTATGACCTCATCCAACGGTAAAGGATGAGGTCCTCTAGAAGGACTGGGTCCCTAGTTTGAGAACAAATAATTAAGAGTGTATACACGGGTACCTATAAGTGACGACACAACTATTGTTATCACTCTTTAAACTTTGTTATTATTGGTAAATATCCCTTTCCTGTCCATTTAACACCATATATTCAGAATTCTATTTGTTTGATCTAGAAGTAATAGGTGTGACTGGCATAGAACTCTCGTATCACCATCTTTCTTTTTTATTTTCATACCGCGTTATGAATATAAGGAATACTCGTCTTCGTATACTCCCTTTTCCTTTGATACCTACCCTTTCCTTCATGTCGTTGAAGTCATGACCCTCATACAGACCCCTCCTTTCCCTAATATGTAAGAACTACAACCCACACACAAAGTGTATTGGAAGAGAGACATTAAAACGTATAAGCTTTATAAAGTTTAATTGTTCCAGAGTCGGTCGTACCACAGGAATATTCGACGACTCTAGCTTGTCGTCCTCTGATCAACCGATCATACCTTATTCTTTCTGTACAGACTCGTACCGACTTCCGGTGTGTCCCCTTTGAGTGGCTATTTTCTAAATATTATTAACGACGTCAGTGTTTGGTATCTTGTTAGAATTGTACAAGTGGTATAGTTTACCTACGAAGTAATAAGTATCCAGAAAAGCCAAGATATGACTACAAGTGTCCAGTGTACGTAATTTTCACTATAATAAAAGTCTTTTCGTTTTCCTATAGTTATATATTTTTATATATAAATTTTTTCGTTTTCTCGTGTCTATAAAATTCACGTCAGAAAGGGGGCCATAAGAATTAAATTCTACGTACAAAGCTGGTCATTCACAATACATGTTACCTCGTCTTATAAGTTTGAGTATACGAACATTAAAGGTATTTATTTAGAAAACACGAAATACTTAAGAAATTTCTTAACCTCAATTATAGATATTTGACCCATTCTATAATCGTGTAAAAATACTTCAATACAAATACGAAAATAATATTGTGACATCAGTTAAATATTAACAAAGAGATATTAACCAATATAAAAATTTAAATCGTTTATATAGATATAACGATCATAGGATCGACTCCAGTAGTAGAAGATTTTTTTAAAAAAATGATTTTTTACAAAGAATTTTTTCTGTANGATATTTGACCCATTCTATAATCGTGTAAAAATACTTCAATACAAATACGAAAATAATATTGTGACATCAGTTAAATATTAACAAAGAGATATTAACTAATATAAAAATTTAAATCGTTTATATAGATATAACGATCATAGGATCGACTCCAGTAGTAGAAGATTTTTTTAAAAAATGATTTTTTACAAAGAATTTTTTCTGTATCTAAGAATGAATATGTAACTTTAGTAATATTTAGTATCATTATGTTGACTCAGATAATTAACGAGAGTATCGACTAAAAACAAATTCTTTGAATCAAATTCCTTATTCGATATACACCTTAGATTTTTCATATTACTTGGTCACTAACATTTTATTTTCTTCACCTGACAGTCTATATCAGTCTATCTCTCTGATTTGATCATTAATGGTCACTCCCACTCCCTCCCCGAAATATCCCAAACGTTCTCCATCGATGTTTGAGAACACACATTGTATCCGAGCCCTACATCACATGTTGTACCCCCTATGTCGGTCACAAAACATCATTGACATTTACCTTTCGTTAGAAATTTTAAAAAAAAGAAAAAAAATGATTATAAATAAATATAAGGGGTAGGACTCGAGGGGAGGAAGGAGGGAGGGGTATGGTAGGAAGACCCAGTAGAGTCACTTTTTTTTTTTTCCTTAATTCCTTCGGGTATACCCAATATAGTTCAGTCTTTTCCACTATCATTGTCTTCTACTTCAATCTCCCAATTCTCCTCACAGATTTAGTAATCAATTTAGTTTCTTACTCACAGCAAAATTTGTGTTTTTATTCCCCGGTCAATCGAACCAACAAGTGTCGCTCCACGATTACTTTTGTATTTACGTACGATGTTGTATCTCTTTTGCTTAAATGGTAGACCTGTACTTAGGTCAGAGGTAATGCTTGAAGAACGTATCTTTAACGAATTGAAGTAAAGGGGAGCCAAAAGATTATACGTTTTTACACTAAATAACAGGAATATCTCAAGAGAACTCTTAATTTGAATCATTAGGTACCTTTCGTATAACGTCTCACGATCTGTGTACGAGGTTTTAGTGACGTCTACCACTGACGTCGGTACTTTAATTTTTTACAAATGAGGAACCTTCCTTTCAATACTGGTTGGATCTGTCGTACAATTTTTCGTTTCTGTAATGAAACGGTTGTTTCCAGGTAGATCAGTTCCGATACCAAAAAGGTCACCAGTACATACCTACACTCTCAACCTCATATTTCTTTCGACTCGTGATTTCTTAACTACGAAAACATGACACCACAACCCCTCCTGAGAAGTCTCAGGGAACCTGACATTCCTCTAGGTGGGTCAGGTAGGATTTCCTCTAGTCAGGACCCACAAGTAACCTTCCTACCTACAACTTCGACTTTGAGGTTAGGAAAACGGTGGACTACGCTTCTCGCCTGAGTAAACTTTTCTGGGACTACGACCCTTTCTAACTCCCGTCCTCCTCTTCCCCTACTGTCTCCTACTCTACCGACCTACCGTAGTGACTGAGTTACCTGTACTCAAACTCATTTGACGCCTCAACCACTACCTGAGTACCCCAGTGTTTCTCAGCCTGTGTTGACTCGTTGACTTGAGTTGACTTGACTCTGTGTACAATCACAGGTCATTTACAATCAGAAGGAAAGTGCGGAGGGGAGTTAAACTTCTAAGAAAGAGAAGTCAGACTTTCCCGTTTCTCCGACAAGTTTCACAAATTCCTTCTTAAAAATCGTTTTGGTTGTTTACCGGGTTATAAATGTACCCTACCTCTATCTGAGAACATTAAGTTCATTTACATCTTTAATAAATAATGTTGAGTGTCAGAAGTCTCATATCTTATTTATCTGAAGTTCCCTGGGTACATAGTAAGTTTGACATACATGTAAAAAACACATACACTTGAAAAAAGGTCTACAAATCTAGACTGAGGGTTTCATATTCTGAGAGTTTCATGGCACTGGAAGATTTTATAATTATACGAGACCGAGAATTTGTATTCACCTTATAGGAAATATTTTAGCTCACACTATCACTCCTATTAGACACTATGGAAAGTGTAACCCTATTTGATTCTGAAGTTGAGGTTTTACGACTAACGAGTGTATAAATTTTTTTCGACGAAAAAAGGGAAGGGATGGTAGTTTCACGTTTTTCGGACCCCTTTTATGTCGTATAGAAACAGTTGGTCAGAAGTTACACTCGATTAAACGACCCTCACACTCCACCATACAGTTTCCCGAAAACTTCACCTCGACCAAAGGGAAACAGTCTAAACCAGTCTTGTTCGGATCGAAGAACAAGTAACTAAATCATTCAAAATTAACTTTTGAGGGGACACACGACCTTAGATGGGATCCGTGACCTCGACGACACCAGTTATTCTCTCTTTATTCGACTGTTTGACTGTTCTTCTAAAAAACCTGTGTCACCCTTCTTCCCACCCTACTGACCCTCTAATCCTAACTGTATATATGCCATGGTACCCATTTTATCTGTCGACCACCCTTCAACGACACATCGTGTCTCTCGAGCCGAGTCACAAGAGACTACGGGATTTCCCACCCTATTCCTCATCCCATCCTCCCTCCAGTTTCTTCCTCTCATATATATATATATATGTAGGAGAGACAGAAGTAATATATATACTTCTTGACATGTCTTTTCTAGAAGTGCTGGTTCTATTAGTGCTACCATACTAGTGAGTGGATCACGGTCTGTAGGACCTTACACTTCAGTTCACCCGGAATCTTTCGTAGTGATGCTTGTTTCGACCACCTCCACTACCTTAAGGTCAACTCGATAACGTTTAGGACTTTCTACTACGACACTTTTACGACACGAGTTGTACGGTCGTTTAAACCTTTTGAGTCGTCACCGGTGTCCTGATCTTTTCCAGTCAAAAGTAAGGTTAGGGTTTCTTTCCGTTACGGTTTCTTAAGAGTTTGATGGTGTTTTAACGTGAGTAGAGTGTACGATCATTTCATTACGAGTTTTAAGAGGTTCGGTCCGAAATCGTTATGCACTTGGCACTTGAAGGTCTATAAGTTCGACCAAAATCTTTTCCGTCTCCTTGGTCTTTAGTTTAACGGTTGTAGAGGACCTAGTAGCTTTTTCGTTCTCTCAAGGTCTTTTTGTAGATGAAGACGAAATAACTGATACGGTTTCGGAAACTGACACACCTAGTGTTCTTTGACACCTTTTAAGACTTTCTCTACCCTTATGGTCTGGTGGACTGGACGGAGAACTCATTGGATATACGTCCGGTCCTTTGTTGTCAATCTTGACCTGTACCGTGTTGTCTGACCAAGGTCTATCCTTTTCCTTATACAGTTTCGACATATAACAGTGGGACGAATAAATTGAAGATACGTCTCATGTAGTACTCTTTACGACCCGACCTTCTTCGTGTTCGACCTTAGTTCTAACGGCCCTCTTTAGAGTTATTGGAGTCTATACGTCTACTGTGGTGGGAATACCGTCTTTCACTTCTCCTTGAGTTTTCGGAGAACTACTTTCACTTTCTCCTCTCACTTTTTGAACCGAATTTCGAGTTGTAAGTCTTTTGCTTCTAGTACCGTAGACCAGGGTAGCGAAGTACCCTTTATTTACCCCTTTGTCACCTTTGTCACAGTCTGAAATAAATCCCCCGAGGTTTTAGTGACGTCTACCACTGACGTCGGTACTTTAATTTTCTGAGAATGAGGAACCTTCCTTTCAATACTGGTTGGATCTATCGTACAACTTTTCGTCTCTGTAATGAAACGGTTGTTTCCAGGCAGATCAGTTCCGATACCAAAAAGGTCACCAGTACATACCTACACTCTCAACCTGACACTTCTTTCCACTCACGACTTCTTAACTACGAAAACTTGACACCACAACCTCTTCTGAGGACTCTCAGGGTACCTGATTGGTCAGGTAAGACTTCCTCTAGTCGGGACCCAAAAGAAACATTCCTTACTATGATTTCGACTTTGAGGACATGAAACCGGTGGAGTACTTTTCTCAACTGAGTAACCTATTCTGAGACTACGACCCTCCCTAACCCCCGTCCTCCTCTTCCCTTGCTGTCTCCTACTCTACCGACCTACCGCAGTGACTGAGCTATCTGCGTTCAGACTCACTTGAGTCCCTCAACCACTACCTGTCCTTCCGGACCGCACGACGCTAAGTACCCAGCGTTTCTCGGCCTGTGCTGACTCGGTGACTTGACTGACTATGTCTATGTGTTTGTGTATATGTATATATGTATATCGACTAAGTGAAACAACATGTCGTCTTTGATTATGTTGTAACACTTCATTAATATTAGGTCAATTTTTTTTAGTGTCTTTGTCCTCAAGTCACCCTCCACCTCTACACAACCCTCTTCACACACACGGTACTACTTTTGGTCGATTTGACGACACCCTCTCCAGGAAATACTACACCCCTCACCCTTCCGGACAGAGATTCCCTCGTAATCTAATAGACGGTACGTTTCTTGTCCCTTCCTGTGGGTTCCCTCTCCTGGGTCGTCTCCCGAACACCGTCACCCTTTGACAGACGGTTCAAGTTTGTAATCCCGTCCTGGCCTCGATAACTTCGTAGGACTTACCCTCCCTCTGTCCATTCTCCATCCTAACTTCCCGTCCACTCAGAACAGTACGTTTATGAATGTTGTCCTAATCCTTAAACCCAAAACGATACTCACATTATCCTTACTTAATTTCTTGAGACTAATCTTCTCACTAAATTCATACTTTTAATACTGAGGGTACCGAGACACCTTTTACTTGACATATTGATTATGACAGTCCGAGGGACCACCATCCATGTCACGATTTCTTAGACGGACGGTTACGTCCTCTGAGCTCAAACTAGGGACCCAGTCTTGCTAGGGGTCCTCTACCTTTACCGTTAGGTGAGGTCATCAGAATGGACCCTTTAGGGTACCTATCTCCTCGGACCACCTGACGTCAGTTACCCCAACGTTTTGTCAATCTGCACTGAATCTCTGAGTCGTTGTTATTGTCGGTCACGACAGCACCCCCGTAAGGGGTATAAGTTTGGTGGTTCAATAATACATTTAAGACAGTGTTGGTTTATATATTGGCTAGGTCGGATAAACCATAACTCCGGACTCCCTTCCCCACTTAATGGTTCCAAACCCGGAATTATTGATCCATTCATCCTCATTAAAAAAATTACCCTTTCTAATCCTTCCGAGACTAAACTTACACATCTCCTACCCTTTAAGACAAAACATGTATAACTCAATATGGATGACTTGTAGGTACATCACTACCGTAATGTAGATCCTCAGATATTACGTCTCCTTTATATCAGACCTGTGCTTGTAACGTTTAGTTACCACAAGTGATTGTACAAAAGGACCACCGAGTCTACCACTTCTTAGACGAAAGTCACCTTCGCTGGTCCAAGTTAGGGACCCAACCCTTCTAGGGGACCTCTTGCCTACCGTTGGACGAGGTCATAAGAACGGATCTCTTAAGGTACCTGTCTCCTCGGACCACTCGATGTCAGGTACGCCAACGTTTCTCAGTCTGTGTCGACTCGTTGATTGTATATTATTGTAAATTTGTTACCCTGGTTATTTCGTCTCTTCGTTTCTCCCCGACTCACCATGGAGAGTAGGTCACTCAAAAAGAGATTTTCTTTCGTACTTTTACTACCACATCCATCTTCACCCACATCCATCTTCTCCCCCCATAGAAAAATTTAAAGAAAAATGAACCTCATACCGACGAAATGTCACAATACAATCAAAGACTCCAATTTACTTTACTCAGTAGATATACATATGTACATAGGAGCGGGAGAACTCGGGGGGAAAGGGGATGGGGGTGGGGAGATCCACTAGTGTCTCGTGGTTCGACTTGGGGGACACGATATATCATCCAACGGTAATCGATAGATAAAATGTATACCGTCAGGTATATATAGTCGCGATGAGAGATTCTACTTGACATAATCTTGAAAAACAAACACTTACCTTTACTAACTAAAAATCCCTCATTTACTACTACGAGACTCTTCTACGGAGTAACGTCAACAATCTTGACACCGTAAAGGAAATAGTTACCCAAACTGCAACGTGAGATAGATAGATGGATAAAAAGACGACTGATAAAATGTTTGGGTTGCAGAACCGAGAGAAATCGACCCATTTGTTCACCTTTTACCAACGAATATTTACGTTGACGGTTGAGACAGACATTTAGTGTCCGTTAGCGTCTGTATTTCGAATCTATCTGAAGACATCCGTGGTTATTCGTGTCAATGGTAGGGTACACCAACAAGACCATCAGGTGTCTTACACAGGATTATAAACATAAAGAGGGGACGGGGAAAAAGATCTTTTTTGTACCAAAGACAAAGTACTCATTAACCCATTTTAAAGCACTAGAAGGTTCATTTCCAGAGGGAGGAGTGTCTTTCTGTCAAATGGAACGAAAGCGTTATTTTATTCATGAGACGTTCACGAATGAAACAGACGTCACTGTTTCTTGAACAAATAGTAATTCTACACACATTCTTAGATCAGTCTCTCTCGAGAGGGTTTCCTCTCCTTCTTTCCGTACGAATAAAAGGTTTATAGTACTCTGTTCTCGAGTAACTGGATTGACTCTCCTGATGAAAGGTGTCCTGTCTTACTTTCTGACGTACTTAGAAGATCACCGATTATACAGTACTGACTACCCGTATGGGGTATTGTTCTTGATCGGTCGTCACACCTTGATCCGTGGAAGAAGGACTAAATTCCCGAAACTTTAAAGTAATAACGGAACAAACTCACCACTGACTCGTAATAACACATAAACGAGAGGAAAGGTTTAGGAATGTATTTCTTCAGTGGGGGTTTACTCAATCGATTGTGCAAGGGTTCAAGTCGATATAGTATCACCATCCGTAATACTTATATAGGTGACCAGAACGATTGGAGATATGAATCACCACCTGAAGGGTCCACCGAGCCACCATTTCTTAGGAGGACCGTTACGTCCTCTACGTCCTCTACGTCTTTTACGTCCACGTCTAAAGTGGGGACCCAGTCCTTCCAGGGGACGTCCTCCTTTACCATTGGGTGAGGTCATAAGAACAGACCTTTTAGGGTAATTGTCTCCTCGGACCGTCCGAAGTCAGGTACCCCAACGTTTCTCAGTCTGTACTGAATCACTGACTCGTATGTGTTTGGATCACCATATTTCCTTCTATAATGGTGTATTATCTTGAGTAGGGACTTCGATGGGGTCTTTTTAATCCTCTTATTGTTCATTTACGTTTACTTTCCGTTCATCTTTATTGTTGTAAAGGGGAGATTCAAATTAGTGAAGTCGAGGTTTATGTATAAAGTTGACGTAGATGAGTTTGGGAAGTCTTTCCAAACGATCTTTAACACTACTATAATAAAAACAATAGACTAAAAAATTAAAAGTCTATAAGGGACTTCTATAGAGACACTGTCTTTTAAATATCTCACGATTATTTTTCCTACATGACCGACCTTTATAAAATTCTATACTATAAAGAATTTCATTAATGAGTTTGACCATACCAGGTATCGATATTGTAAGACGTGTAATCGGACTAGAAAGTAATTAATAAACTCAAGTCCGTTTTTTTTTTTCTTTTTCTTCTCACTCTCCCTTAAATGAAAACCCTTTTTTCATCTAAAATCGTTATGAACCCTTGTCTAATTTTCTTGACCTCTTTTAAGTACAAAGAATCAGTAACTCCGGTAAAAAGAGGAATTTTCTTTCTGACACAAGAGAATAAGACTTTATAAAATTAAAGAATTCCAGTCCCAAACGTAGAAATCAAGTCAAGTCAAGTCAAGTCAGTGAGTCAGCACAGGTTGAGAAACGCTGGGGCACTTAGCGTCGTGCGGTCCGGAGGGACAAGTAGTGGTTGAGGACCTCAAGTGGGTCTGAGTGCAGGTAGCTCAGGCACTACGGTAGGTCGGTACAGTAGGAGCCAGTAGGGGAAGAGGAGGACGGGGGTTAGGGAGGGTCGGAGTCTCAGAAAAGGTTACTCAGTTGAGAAGCGTACTCCACCGGTTTCATGACCTCAAAGTCGAAATTGTAGTAAGGAAGGTTTCTTTAGGGTCCCGACTAGAGGAAATCTTGTCTGACCAACCTAGAGGAACATCAGGTTCCCTGAGAGTTCTCAGAAGAAGTTGTGGTGTCAAGTTTTCGTAGTTAAGAAGCCACGAGTCGAAAGAAGTGTCAGGTTGAGAGTATAGGTATGTACTGGTGTCCTTTTTGGTATCGGAACTGATCTGCCTGGAATCGGCCGTTTCATTACAGAGACGAAAACTTATATGATAGATCCAACCAGTATTGAAAAGAAGGTTCCTCATTCGCAAACAATTAAAGTACCGACGTCAGTGGTAGACGTCACTAAAACCTCGGGGGAGTTTATTTCAGACTGTGACAAAGGTGAGAAAGGGGTAGATAACGGGTACTTCACTACCCTGGTCTACGGTACTAGAAACAAAAGACTTACGACTCGAAATTCGGTTGAAAAAGTGAGAGAAGAAAGTGAAATTAGTTCTTCGAAAAATCAAGGAAGGAGAAGTGAAAGACGGTATTCCCACCATAGTAGACGTATAGACTCCAATAACTATAAAGAGGGTCGTTACAACTAAGGTCGAACACAAAGAAGATCAGGTCGCAAAGAGTACTACATGAGACGTATCTTCAATTTATTCGTCCCACTGTTATATGTCGGAACAACATGAGGAAAACGATAAACCTTGGTCAGACAACAAGGTACAGGTCAAGATAGGCAACGAAGGACCACACGTATATCCAAAGAGTTCTCCGTCCAGTCCACCAGACCATAAGGGTAGAGAAAGTCTTAAAAGGTGTCAAATAACACTAGGTGTGTCAGTTATAAATAATTTATAGAAACTATGTGTTACCTTCTATGTTTAGTGATTACAATGAGAATTTCTTACAAGTGAATGTTTACTTGAGATTACGTACCATCAACAATCAGATTCTCTTCAGGTCGATGGATGTCTTCAGGTTTCCTCTCTCTTTAATAAAAACTTAATTGTTGATCACTTCTGAAGGATATTCCATGTCGTAAATTCTTGTTTCATTCACGTCGTAATTGTATTCACATTTACTCATCTTCACGTAAGGACTCGCTAAATTGGTCACTAAGAGGTTCACATTGGGTCTCTGGTTGTCAGAGTTGTCGTAGAGCCTTAAACAGGGTTTACATTTTAGAACCCGAGAGGGGGTCTGGATGACTTAGTCTTTGAGACCCTCACCAAGGCTACTGGACACAATATTATTATTCAGAAGGTGTACTAAGACTACGTACGATTTTAACTCTTTGTGTCGTGACTTAATCAGTTAACTTTATCCTTCCACCCTTTATGTTTCACAAGACTCCTACTTTCTATAGAAATAAAGGGATCCGAAATACTATCTTCTCTCCGGTATTACTTTCTTTTTCTATCCAACCATATTAGATCTCATCCTTAAGAGTACGATGCGAAACCTTAAAACCGAATCAAGGTAACCGTCTCCCCTGGGAACTTTCGAGATACTCACCCTCTTACAGTAGTTTGAACTTCAGTCGTTAAGAAGACTGTAGTCTCATATCCAAGTTCTTCTCTAATGGTTACCCCTCTAGTGACCCCTTCCTGGTACATCCTCCAATAACCTTAACAGGTCCATCTTTAATGAATACCACTCTTAATACTACGGTCTCTACCTTTCTTTCTTGAGGTTCCTCTTCGACAAGACTGGGAACCCTTTCTTTCCTCTCTTCCTTCATTTTATCTTTAATTTATTTCTGTCATTTCCCTTTTCTCTGCTCACCTATAGTAATTAAACCAAAACCTTTAAAATTCGATAGAAATGTCTATTACTCCATCTTCACGGTACCCGACAACTTTTACTCAAATCTCGACGTGGTAGGTTATTCTGGTACATGCCAGTAACTTTTGAACTATACACCGACCAAGTTTAACTCTACACGACACTCATATTTTATGTGTGACTTACAACTTTCGTGTTTTCGATATTTCATCAAATTCTTCAAAATGTAATAAGAAACTTTACTATTATAAAACTGTAGTTTTATAGAACTTTCTCAACTGAGATGTACGACTAAGATTAAAGAGAAGGAATAAGAGGGGACCTAGATATAGGTAATACAGATGGAAAGTCGACAGGAGTAGTTCCAGTGATTATTGAAGGTTCAACGGTTTAGGTCACTAGTCAATAGTCAAGAGGAGAATGAACTACGAATTTTCATGAACTGTGTCAATTAGTAAGAATAGAGGGGAACCGAAGGTTCTGTTGAGTGTAAGGACCAGATGTAAGACACGGGAATCGACAAGAGGAGTCACAGGAACTGACCGGGTAAAAATAAGGGTTATAATTGGACAACCTTATGAGGTCCCGGGTAAGGAATCTCAAGAAGTCAACACCCGTATATAAATGAGTACAGATACTAGAGGTCGGTTTCTGGTGGACTTTGTGTGGATATCAAGTCGTTCAACCCAAACAAATAATAACCATCTCGTTCTTCTTGAATGTTGTGTCTCTTTACACTCCTCAAAATAATTCCACTGCAATCTTTCCTAAATAATGTCCCAAACCCTAAAACAACCCACTGAACGCCCTCCCAGATTCTTTACTACACAAAGGGACCACCGAGTCTAATCATTTCTCAGACGGACGTTACACCCTTAGTTAGGGACCAACCCTTCTAGGGGACCTCTTCCTTTACCGATGGGTGAGGTCATAAGATCGGACCTTTTAAAGTGCCTACCTCCTCGAACCGTCCTATGTCAGGTACCCCAACGTTTCTCAACCTTTACTGACTCGTTGAAGTGTGTGTTCCTTCACCATCAAGTGAGACCTAACCCACGAGAGTCTGTTAAGACACTAACTCACAGAATTATTTGGAATGGGTATCATCCACTTCTGATTTCTTTCAGATATCGACATTAATCATTTCTTCGTTACACGAATATAATTTGTCCTATAAACACCCCAAAAAAACACCAAACTTGTTACAACTAAAAAAAGACACAAGTACGTACTTATACCTTACCAGAAGCAGGAAAAACTAGGTAGTACCAGTGTCTCACCGGAACAGACTACAGTCACAAGATACTTTAATGAATACTAGTTGTTCACTTGTAGTTCTGGATTCACTGTCATGATCCGACCGAAGACCTTTAGTCCGCGACGAAAAAGAAAGAATGAGTGACTCATTAGAGCAGAGTACTGATTTCAGGTAGTTATACAAGTTATAAGATTTTAAAAAACGTGCCAGGAATATCGGTGTTTAACCCTACTATCGGTCTTTCGAAACAGATCTTCCGTAAAATTGACTCACATAGACTTAGACCCCAGAACTCTCAGGGGAGGTTCAGAGGAAGAGTCCCATCTGAGGAGATAGGACCAAATCTGTGGTGGTAGGAACCATCAACGAGTCTGAGGTTTGTAAAGGAAAGAAACTGAGAAAGTATCGAACAGAAAGAGAATATAGGGTGTAGACTATAAACCGTTTAGGTTGACAGTCACTAACATTTTACATGGTTCTGAGACTGACTAAGAGTGTAGGGGTCCTGAGGGAAAGACAGGTTCAGTGGTAGTATGGGGAGGACCTAAAAAAAACCTTATCAAGGACTGACAAGAGATACGTAGACTGAAAAGAGGTGAAGTCCGACAAGACTTGAACAGTCTGTCTCACTAGGACAATCTTTCCTTCAGTCTGGTACAGTGAATATCTACCTTTCGAGAGGCGATCGAAGGGTAGAGTAGGTCACATTTGTAGTCACAAGAAAGATACTGCATACACTAGACTTTGAAGAGTGACTGGAGTAAAGGACGATGTCAGTAGAAACGAGTGAGACGAAGTGACTGAAGGAACGACAGGAAACTTATACGATCTTTTAGTGGGTAAACGACAAGTCTCGGAAACGGACCTGTCACCAAAGGAGACGGGAGGGTGAAGGAAAGAGATATAATACGGAAGTAAAGGGAGTCCCTAAATGAGGGTTCAGTATAACCTCACAAGGAAGGACCGGAAAGACAGATTTTAATTGGAGGGTATGGACGGTAAAGAAGAGGCGTAAAGAACAAAAAGAAGGAATCGTGAAAAATGAGATTGTGTAAAGGGAATGGACAAACATAAACGACAAAGAAAAGGGTGACCTCATATCGAAGGTGTCCCCTGTCCTAAAGACAAACAAAACAACTGACGACATATTTCTCACGAGTCATTCTTAAACGACACATTTACCATATAACTGTCCGACCCCTGTCAGCTACCACCCCTGTAGACCCCGGAGTCTCCTCCTCCGTCGGACCTTCTCGTCCGACCCAGTGGGGAACGGGGACATACCCGACCTCCATAACTACACTTCATGAGGGTCCACACCATGACACTCACCGCGGTGTAGGAAAAAAGGTCAAAATAGGAACAAACGCCAACCTTTATAAGAGATCCTACACGAGTCCGGTTACTTTGGGAGAGGCAGACTCTGGGAGCGGGACGGGACACCTCACCGGGTGAGACCGGTAAGGTACAGGAACAAAGACTCGTAGTGTCTGGGATCCTTCGGTCCGGACCCTACTAGGTGTTGACGAAAACTCTATCTGTAACCACGGACCGTAAAACAAGAAAGACAAATTCTACAGTAATCAGTCTTTAAATCGATCCCTTTACCGTCTCATATGTTGACCCTTCCTCCCCCCCTTCGATTCTACAATTACAAAGATAGACATCACATTTCGCGCTGTCTACCATCCCCGTCCCACCGTACCTCATTCTTGATGACTATAAACAAAAGGGATAATTTGATAGGATCAAGGAGTAATTATTTTTCCTCTTTTACATTTCTTGAATGTCATCATCTAAATATCTTGACTTTGTCTTTCTAGTCCGGAACTAAAACATGCTTTAACACTGTAAATCATTTGACGAAGTCTCCAGATTTTCACAAAACTCTCACTGAAGAATCCTCTTAAAAGTCAACAACCCAAACGTTTTAGACCACTGTACACCGAATAGGGAGTACGTCAGACCCAACGTTTTGATTAAAAACTTGGTCCTATAAACACGCAATGTTTTAAGACAAATAAATAAACATATATAAATACACAAACATATAAATTTAAATAATTTTAATACATTTGAGGTGGGACAACTCATAAAAATTAAAAAACCAACTGGGATTACTACTAACTAGTTGCAAAAGTTAGTTTCAGTTCCACAGTCTCTACTGTTAAAAGACTGTCCATCTTACAAAATATTTAAACTGGACTTCGGACTTAAAAACCTTTTCCTACTTAGTTGACCAGAATCTCGTACTTTGTTAGTCTAGTAATCTCCGTCACGTCCGACCTAAACTGTAGTGGAAAAGAGTCAATGGTCACAAAACAAACTAGGTGGACATTATACATTATTGTCTACTAAAAAATTTTTTGAGAAACAAGGGAAATCACACTGTTTAAAGATCGACGGACTAAACGTGAATTGAAATTCTCCGGAATCCAGTGTCCTTCTTTTCTTTTCGGAGACCACCCAGTCCGAATAACTCCGGGTAGAAGATCTCTGTCCGTCTGTTAAAGACTCAAGTGAACATATAAAAATCCTGAGAAAGACCTGGATCTTTTTGAATATTCCACTGGTCGGAGAAAGTAAGTACTAGGTAGGACGTATTGGTTGGAAACTGTGTTCCAAATGTACATTTAGTTATCTATTTCCTTTCTTCCTTCTTTTGTCTGTTCAGGAAGTAAATGGAAAACACAGTAATTCCAAAACGTACTTCCTCGAAGTATAACTCAAACTCAAAATTATCTAAAGGTCTCGAAGGAACTTTTTAAGGATTTGGATTTTACTATTTGGGTCAATGGTAGTCAAGTCAAGTGAAGTCAAGTCAGAGAGTCAGTTCAGGCTGAGAAACGTTGGGGTAATTAGTGTCGTACGGTCCGGTGGGACAGGTAGTGGTTGAGGTCCTCAAATTGGTTTGAGTACAGTTAGCTCAGCCACTACAGTAGGTCGGTAGAGCAGGAGACAGTAGGGGAAGAGGAGGACGGGAGTTAGGGAGGGTCGTGGTCCCAGAAAAGGTTACTCAGTTGGGAAGCGTACTCCACCGGTTTCATGACCTCAAAGTCAAAGTCGTAGTCAGGAAGGTCACTTGTGGGTCCTGACCAAAGGAAATCCTACCTGACCCACCTAGAAGAACGTCAGCTGCCCTTACTGTTCTCAGAAGTTGTGGTGTCAAGTTTTCGTAGTTAAGAAGCCACGAGTCGAAAGAAGTGTCAGGTTGAGAGTGTAGGTATGTACTGGTGACCTTTTTGGTATCGGTACTGATCTGTCTGGAACAACCGTTTCATTATATACACGAAAAATTATACGATAGATCAAACCAGTATTGAAAGGAAGGTTCCTCATTCGCAAACAATTAAAGTACCGACGTTAGTGGTAGACACCACTAAAACCTCGGGGGGTTTTATTTCAGACTGTGTCAAAGGTCGCAAAGGGGTAGATAAAGGATACTTCACTACCCTGGTCTACGGTACTAGAAGCAAAAGACTTTCGACTCGAAATTCGGTTGTAAAAGTGAGAGGAGAAAATGAAAGTAGGTCTCCGAAGAATCAAGGAAAAGTGAAAGGCTGTATTCCCACCACAGTAGACGTATAGACTCCAATAACTATAAAGAGGGTCGTTAGAACTAAGGTCGAACACGAAGAAGGTCGGGTCGCAAAGAGTACTACATGAGACGTATCTTCAATTTATTCGTCCCACTGTTATATGTCGGAACTGCAGGAGGAAAAGGATAAACCTTGGTCAGACAACACGGTACATGTCAAGATTGACAACGAAGGACCGGACGTATATCCAAAGAGTTCTCCGTCCAGTCCGCCAGACCATAAGGGTGGAGAAAGTCTAAAGAGATGTCAAATAACACTGGGTGTGTCAGTTTCCGAAACCGTATCAGTTATTTCGTCTTTATCTACAAAAAGACCTTGAGAGAACGAAAAAGCTACTAGGTCGCTTACAATCGTTAAACTGGAGACCAAGGAGACGGAAAAGATTTTGGTCGAACTTGTAGTCCTTCAATTACCAAGTGCATAACGATTTCAGACGAACCTCTTAAAACTCGTAATGAAATGATCACACACTCTACTCACACTAACACACCATCAAACTCGTAATAAACCGTAACGGAAAGAAACCCTAACCTTAATTTTGACTGGAAAAGGTCAGGACACCGGTGACGACTCAAAAAGTTTAAACGACCGTATAACTCACGTCGTGAAAGTGTCGTAGTAGAAAGTCCTAAACCTTATAGAGTCGACTTTAAGGCAGTGGAGGTGATCCAAACAAGCATCACTACGAAAGATTCCGGGTGAACTGAAGTGTAAGGTACCATAGACCGAGATCCACTCACTAGTGTGGTAGTACTAATAGACCCAGTACTTCGAGAAAAAACATGTCAAGACACATAAGAAGGGTGGAGAAGAATTATAGAAGACGAAGACCATCCAGGTATGGTAAAGACAGGAAATAGTTCGGGTAGAAACGTACTTTACAAGGGAACCACAGAGATTAAAAAAACTTCTCTAGAGATCAGAAAGGGTAAGACAACAAAAGGACATAAAGAAACAACAAAAGGACATTAAAAAGGACATAAAGGACTAGTGACTCCTTCTGAAAGAATAGAGAGGAACGATAAGACACCTTGGGACGTAAGTTTACCTTTATAGGTAATGGTATCAAACGGTATTAAGGACCAAGGTGTAATTATAACCCAACCGATTTTTCAAGTAAACCCAAAAGGTATTCTACAACGTCTTTTGGGACTTACTTGAAAAACCGGTTGGGTTATAGACATACTGAACCTATTTAACGACTAGAAGGACTCGGGTTTAATAGGTATGTTATAAGTTCTAAAAATACTTCTTCTAATATATATGTATATATATGTATATATATATATTTATATATATATTACGTGTATAAATTTACAATATATCAAGACCCGTATCTTATCCTCCATGTCAATTATTAATAATATAAGAAAAAAAAAAGAATCCTCCTAGTCATCTTCGTCAGTACGCTTATATGTGAAGGGGTGTGGGGACGTAGGTGAGGAGGTAACAGAAGGTAGGGGGAGAGATATCTTGAGACTCCTGGAGTGAGAGTAGTATTTGGAGAGAGGTCGTCTACGGATGAAAATGTACTGTAAAACTTTACAAGACGTACTCTTGTCTATGAAAGGATCACTAGTCAATCGTCCTTATTTCGTCACCATCGATTGTCCATTGCTACACCAAGAGTTTGGAATTATCTCATTGGACCTAATATAATTTCGGTCGAGAGTCCATTAATTTCTACCTATCAAGAATCTTTTGGAGGTACGAGGACAGTGACTCACTGGATAGTGATAAGAGACAGGTGCCGGGTCGTCCCTCCGCTCCTCACCATTACCACACCCAAGATAAGAGTCTGGTTAAACCCACGTTTCAAAGATAGGGTGAATGATCAATAGTATCCATTCACACTATCTGACTTGACACAGAGGGGGTGGAACAAGTAGACAACTTCAGAATTGGGAGTAGTACTGAAAATCCTCTTTGAATTCCAATTTACTCTAGTATTCTCATCCTAGATTAAACTATCCCAACCACCAAAGCATTCTTCTCCTTCTCTCTTGAAAGAAAGAGAGGTTCGTGCACCTCCTTTCCGGTGTACTCGTGTGTCGTACTACCTTCGATAGACTTACGGTCGGAGTGGTCTGGGGATGGGACGACTGTGCGACTGGAGTCCGGAGGTCGGAGGTCTTGACACTGTTTTAATTGAAGACAACAAATCCCGTGGGTTAAATATCATAAAGTAATACCGTCAGACTCGTCTGATTAAGTCCTTCACTGAATTGGGAAACAGAGAAGTAGTCTTACCCCTAGTACCATTATTGACTTAGTGTTCTAATAACACTCATCATTTTCTTTACTATATGTATTCCCGAACCTTTAAAATTTCTTTCCTTGTTTTCTCAAACTCGTTGTTACATTGACAGGTCTAAAAATATACTAACGTTTTGTCTAGAACAATGTATATAGAGTAAGGTACATAGGATACGTAATCTCAGAGGGTCTTACGAACAATTTTTATGTCCAAGGTCTGAGGTGTAATCTGGATTTATTAGACTTGGAGAGACTACGTCGGGTTCTTAGGTCTTCAAGTCCACTAGACATGTGAATTTAAATCCTCGCGATGGAGTTTCCTTACCATACGGTTAGACAGAGTTTTACAACAAGATGTTTACAAATGACGGTCCTTAAGACTAATTTCCTTAAATACAGTCATCTACGGTTAGCTGTTCCTCTTCTACTTATCTTCAGAATAAGACTTCCGACGATAGTCTCAGACGGAACCGATAACAATTGGTCGTGTACTTAGAAAGTCTAAATGGTGTTTCCTGTCACCTACTTACGACCCAGTATTTTAATTAATTCTATTATATTGTTCTAATAATCCATTAAAATATTTAACGATGGATAAATTTATAGTGAAAAACTAGTCATTATCTACCCTTGTATCACACAAGTTCCTTTAATTGACTTCCTTCAACGACGAGTATAAAGATATAGACACGATAGAGAGTTTATTTATTGATCGTCCATTTCGTCTGAGAAAACATCTGTGTATATCGTCGACTTGACTTCCTTTTGTAGTCACGATGAGAGATGGGGTCGAGTGTCTTTATAACTGAAGAAAAAATCTCTATGGTTCAGAGTAGATTTACTAATTTAGAAATTTTTCGTACGGTTCATGGGTCGTTTACCATTAATGTTACGGATTAGGAGGAGGAGTGAGGAAGAACGTTCTGTTATAAATGAGACCCAATACAAAAACGGTCTTGTTAGTATCTGGTCGAAACCGACCACCTACAAGTCGACATAGAAACGGTACGTACAAACGTTCTACGATACATCTGAGCTGACTTTAAGTCGTCGAAACAGTTACCAATTTTTACAGAGTGATCCTTACATAATCGTAAAAATGAACCTAGAGTCAAACTAAAGATAAAAATAAGGTTAATTAAAATCGAGGGAAGAGAGAAGGAAGGAAACGATTACATGGGTTAGAGCGTTCGGTATACACTATCTCAAAACAATAAAATATCGGGATAAATCAACTTTATTACCTAAATAAGGAATATATCAAAGATGATACATGGCCGTTACACGATCGATGACTTCAGATCTAGACGGTTTTAACTGTAATTCGTTTTGTCCTTCCCCTGGTTACAACGTTTATTATGTACCTCGAGTAAACAATACTTGGACTACCCTAATCTATTTCGTAATACGCAATATTTGTTAATGGAAGGAAAGATTATACGGAAGTTCAGCGGTATAGTAATAACAGTAGTAACTCGTTGACATACATTTAATGTAAGTAAATAAGAAGAGAAGATTCACGGGGTATGTAAAAAGTGTTAACACGAATAAAAGAAACCGACGATATTTTGTAATAACGTATGAATCACGGAATTTTGTTGTGTTTACGTAGTAGAAGGACAAGACCTCCAGCCAGTCTTCAGACTTTACACAGAGTAACCCGGTTTTGGTTTCACAGTCGTCTCGACAGAAGGTAAGACCTCCGAAGTTCCCTCTTTGACAAAAGAACGGAAAAGGTCGAAGAATCTTAGACGAATGTAAGGAACCGAATACCGTGGGATCGAAGAAGTTTCGGTCGTCACTGGTTAGTTCCGAAAGAATACTACGAGACACAATACCTGACTTATAAACACAACGGGAGTTTAAGTAAACAACTTCAGGATCGGTGGTCACACTGACATAAACATCTTGACCCGGATTTCCCTTTATTAATTTCCAATTTACCCAAATGTTCCCATCCCTAACTAGATCACCCTAATCATAGGAGGGGTCTTTTCTGTACCTCTCAACGAGGGAGAAAAAGAGAGAGATAAATTTACGTAGTTCCTTTCCACGACACTCGTGTGTAGATAGATGTTGGGTCTCCTTCCGAGAGTGGTCTGTGGTCGAGACGACCGTGGAGTTAGAACTTGAAGGTCGGAGGTCTTGACACCCTTCATTCAAAGACAACAAATTCGATGGGTCAGACACTAGAAGACAATGCCGTCGACCTCGTCTGGCTATGTGGTACAGAGATCAAGACCAAAAGGACGTAGGCAGGAGGGACGAATTCCTGTGGACATTAAAATAACTCAGGTGGGTCTATTGTGAAAGACCACCGAGTCACCCATTTCTTAGGTGAACGTCACGTCCTCAATGTCCTATACGTCCAAGTTAGGGACCCAGCCCTTATAGGGGACCTCTTCCTGTACCGTTGGTTGACGTCATAAGAACGAACCTCTTAAGGTCACTTGTCTCCTCGGACCGTCCGAGGTCAAGTACCCCAGTGTCTCAACCTGTGTTGACTTCGTTGACTCGTACGTATTTACGTGGATCTATTCGGTCCTATTAGAGGAAAATTTTTAAATCGACTAATCGGTGAATTTAAGGTAAAGGTTGAAATTAAGGAGACACATCGTATTGTAAAAGTATCCAATAGTCCTCATCCTACACCCCTAAATAAAAACACCCCCGTAATAAGACGGATGGCGTTATGTATAAAAGAGAGAGACGAAAGTCTCCAATTCACAAAACAAAAAAGGAAAATAATGTAACGGAACCCACCCTCACGAAGAAGAAAAGTCGTTAAACACTAAGTTTTCAGTAAACGAAGGTACTAGACTATTTGTCTAATATTTCCGATTATCACTCAGAGTCATTGGATATAGGAGTATTTGTAGAAAAACTACTGGGAATAGGAGTAAATAGGACCACAAAAAGGTACAGTCCAACGGGACAAAAAAGAGGACCTAGACAACGGCCCGGAATCATCGGAGGGAAACGGTGAATCTTAGAAAACAAGAGAAGACTTTCATAAGAAAAGAGATCAAGTAAAGTGATATCCGTTTATTTGATGTAAATTTTAAAAGGAGGTTTAAGAACACCAGTGAGAAAAATCGTTATTTAGTGTTTTTACAAATCACCAATTTATTAAACAACTAGTATAAATTGAAAAAAAGACAGTTATATCCGTGTACTCGAAGGAAAAAAAAAATCCAAAAAAAAAACTATCAAACTAAATTAAACTAACGGACTTTATTGTTTTCGTAAAGTTCGTAGAAAGTAATACAGTAACTACAGGACTTAATTTGTTAGATGATTTAAAACTTGTTTCCAATAATCGTTTAAAAGTTTTTAAATTTTTTGTCAACAAAGTTTTGATAATTCATCATTTATATAAATTCTTTGATTAATTCTGCCTACGGTATTGAAGTAATCTTGTTTGCCGAGAAAAAAAAAAAAAAAAATTTCTTTCGTAATCACAATAGATAAACCGATAGTCATAATCGTTAAATAGATGTCATAAATTGTTTCATTTAACATCCGTTTTTAAATTATGTCAAAGTTATCTTTGTGGTGGGGGGAGGAAAAAAGGGGACTTTTACGTCGTCATAAACTTCTTGATTAAAATAGAGACGTAGTCAATATTCTTTCGTAGGGTAGATACTTGTCCTTGTTTTTTTCATAAATGTTTGGAACATTTGTTTAGACGTGGTAAATATTTGTATTTATTAGCTTTAATAATTATCGGTTGTCGTCTTTAATTTCGTAGTCAAGTTACTAGGTCCCGAGAAACGAACGAACGGGTCGAATTGAGGAGCGAGAGAGTGTAGTTCCTAACTCTAGTCTATTTCAAAACGATTATATGAACAAGTCCTGGTTAGAATCCAAGATGACTACTAGGTGTCTAACTGAATACGACTCAATGACAAATAGAGAGTCAAGAGAAGAGGGTCGGGGATTTTAGTGGAATCAGACCGTCTTTCGAAACGAAAAATTTTAAAAAATTATTTAGATGTAAGCATGTTCACACAGAAGACAACTCGAAGGAAAAATATAATTGATAGAATAAATATGGAAGGTCTTTGGTAAGAAAATTTCTGGTGATAAGTAAATTTAAAAAAACCAAAATAGATCAAAGGTAAAACACAGGGACCTAGGTGTAAGGTAACTCAGTACTACAAAGAAATCCGAGAAGATCTACCACTGCAAAAGAGTCTGAAAGGAACAAAACCTAACGACAAGGCAGCGAGTCAGTACAGGGTGAGAAACGCTGGGGTACCTGACGTTGTGTGGTCCGATGGGACAGGAAGTGGTAGGGGTCTCAAACGAGTTTGAGTACAGGTAACTCAGCCACTACGGTAGGTTGGTAGAGTAGAAGACATCAGGGAAAGAGGAGGGACAGAAGTCAGAAAGAGTCGTAGTCCCAGAAAAGGTTACTCAGTGGAGAACCATAGTCCACCGGTTTTATACCCTAGAAGTTGAAGTCGTAGTCAGGAAGGTTACTTATAATTCCTAACTAAAGGAAATCCTAACTGACAAACTAAAGGAACGACAGGTTCTGTGAGAGTTCTCAGAAGGGGTCGTGGTGTTTAGCTTCTGTAGCTAAGAAACCACGAGTCGGAAAAAATAACAGGTCGAGAGTGTAGACATGTACTGATGACTTCTTTGGTATCGAGACTCATATGCTTGGAAACATCCGTTTCATTACAGAGACGAAAAATTATGTGAAAGATCCAAACAGTATCAAAACCTACTGTAACTGTTAAACTAATCATTACCACTTCTATGAAACATCTCCCAAGAAGTCAAAATCTAACGGACTACAAAAGAGTACTAATCTGATCCCATTACCCGAAAACTCTTCAGATAATTCCCACGTACGGTCGAATAGTTCTACTGAATAGTGACCTACAATTGACACTCCTCGACTGACTTCAACACAAACAGTCCCAAGAGGTATCATTTACTCATTTCAAGATAAAGGACGAAAAGTATGACGTGACAAACCCTCCTCAGTGAATTCCTTACCCGTGGGCCCATGGTGGAGAGACTCCCGTCTCACAGTGTCTTTCGTAAACCTTAAGACACGTCCCCTAAGGGGGAGGGGGTCTGAATAAATAAGTCAGTAAATAAAAATATTCACAATTGAGTACTTGTAAATAAAATATGAAACCCAATATCGGGTTATGATGTAATGTCTAAAACAACGAGTCTAACAAGTAGAAACCGGTGTCTTTAAAAATTTCAACCGGGAAAACAGGGAAACTGAATAGTGGTAGTCAAACAAAAAAACTCGTGAAAGAACAAAACACCGGGTTATTCTATAGGGTCCTAATAGTACATACAAAGGACAAATAGTGATTTTAGTCAGTAAAGAGGTTCCTAAAGACCAAGAAAAGTAACTTCCCACTTTAATCTTTGATTCTAGACCCACGATCGCACAACGATGACCCCAGAACAATCAAGATTTGGGAAAGTCATTCACGTGTCTCAAACCTTTATGTACCCATATACGTTTGGATATATGTGTGTATATAGATATTAATAAAGGTATAAATAGGTAGCCGTAAAGATAATTTGACTTACACTCAAGTATGACTACAGAGGTTGAGATTACGTAGTGGGGTGTCTAGTAAGATCGGAGGAGGAGAACGAAGAGACATTGACAGATGAGGGTGTCCCCCGTGGGCGACAGACAATTAGGTAAGTCTCGATAATTGGACATAGGGTCACGAAATCGTTGATCTTATGTCACGAATCCGTGTCAAAGAAAACAGAAATCAGGAAAGGTTTCAGTGAAACCAGTCGTGGTGACTAGGGGTGAGGAAGTCCCTTCAACATAGTACATAAACATTATGTTAATCTAAGAGAACAGTGACAGACGTAAGGTATGACCTTAGGAGACTGGCGGATTGAATAAAAATCTTTGCAGTATGGAACTCCAAATGAGGAACACGATACTTCAAGATGTCAAAATCACTCATTTATCACGGAACACAGATGTTGGTGTCGTAGTATGTCTCCTCGAAGTGTCGGGACTTTTTAGCGATACAAACTGGGTAAATTGGAAAGGGAGAGTAAGAGGACCGTTAGTCACTAACTGAAATGGTCCACAGTACATCTAACTTAGTATGTCATACATCTAAAAAGTCTGGTCGAAGGAAGTGAATCGTTACACGTAAACCTAAGTGGATACATCGACATACCTAATTATTAAGTAATGAAAAATAGTGACTCATCATAAAGTAATATACCTACATAGTGTCAAATAAATAAGGGAAAATTTCCTACAGAACCAATACAGATCGAAAACCTCTAATACTTATTTCGACGATATTTGTAAATAAATGCACAAACACATGTATTCAAAAGTTTAGTAGAACCATTAAGGTCGTCAACTACTTAGTAAGTCACTTTGTTAATTATTTCGTGTTTTTACAAAAGACTTCACTGATATGGTAAAACTTAAGGGTTGGTCAGTACTTACTCTCTAAAACAACGAAATGAAAGAAAGGTCGATCCATAAAAACAAAATCAGTAAGACTAACCACACATTATCATAGAGTAACGACAGACGAATCGACATAGACCTTTTACACGATTCGTCGATATTTGCCAGTTTTCTTCTCTTTTATTTCTTACTGTCACCACCATATATACTAAAATTATATCTATTAATAAAACCCCTATTATTTTAAAAGATATTACATAGTGAATAAACTGAATAAAAGGTCAGACCCTGAGTTACTCTCTTAATGTAAGACTCTTACCCCAGAAGAAATTTAGTATGATTAAACCTTTAAAAACACAACATGTATATATGTATACAGAAGTAAAAAGAGACAGATAGATGTTCAGGTTGAGGTCAATCACTTCAGTGAGTCAGACTGAGAAACGTTGGGGTACCTAACATCGGATGGTTCGAGGAGACAGGTACCTTAAAAGGTCCGTTATCATGACCTCCCCTAACGGTAAAGGAAGAGGATCAACCCTTTTTTTTTATTTCGAAACTCTCGAGTCACCAATCGAGATCACCGAGTTTCTACCGACACACACGAAACGACGAAGAACGTAATTCCTTACCTTAGACTAAATTAAGGGGAACTTAAATCAGACCGAAATGACTGAACTAACTGGTTGTGTACGTCACTTACAGTGTACGTCTTCACTGTAAGGTCCTGGAGGTTCCGATTCAGTCTTCTTTGGAATATGGAAGACAGGTCCTGAGAAAATCTTGTAAAAGAGACGCTTGGGATCTGACGATTCTAGGTACTGATGAGACTCTGACGGTATAAAGTCTCCGGTGTACCTCCACGATGTCAGTTGACATCGAAGATCGGTAAGGGTGGTTCTAAGGTCTTTACACTTCGACCGAACCCGATAGACCTCGTCGGGTCAGTGGTCGACTTACGGTAGTTGGCACCGAAGACAGGTACGGACACCGGTTCTTCTTAATGAGTCTTTCTAAGAATAACTTAGGAACTAGGGAGTTTAATACTACTCACTATTTTACCAACAACAGTATTTTCTACTGGCTTTCTCATGGGTCACAAAAAGATCTAGACTCTCGCTTAGGGTGTCATGCACCATTCCGAGTAAGATACTCTAAAATGTCTCCTGTGTTACGACTCCGCACGTAATAATATAATAGTTTTTATTTCCTAACGTAAAAGTCCGGGACGGTCATGGAAATTAGAAGTGTGTGTGTGTCGATGAATGTGTTTTACTTTACATAGAAGAAATAATTTAAAGGTCTAGAAAGGAGACTATTCTCGATCTCAATAGATTGTGTATAATTAACATGTTTGTCTTCGACATTAGAGTAGACACTGTATTTTAATCATATACGAAAAGTGATGACTTTACTTTCAAACTACTTTTAACATTAGAAGGAAAGTTTTCACTCAAGGAAAAGTAAATATAATTTTTATGTGTGTTTCAAGTAAAAAAAAAGGAGACACCTTTACACGTAATCGTTCAGTACGATACTACACCTTAAACCTTTTCAAAGTGTTACTTTTTGGTATACCGGTGTTTAAATAAAATTTTATTTCTTTGAGTTTTAGTATCTATCACTGTGTTGTGCTCACAGAGGAACCCAATAGACCAATGTTACTGTCCAACATTACTTATTCTTTTTTATGAGAATTTTTATCGTGATTTAAGAGGAGGTTCTTTTCTACTTTTATGACGTAGTAATTTCACAATTTTTTAATCTATGACATTTTCCGTGAATATTCTATGAAATGATGTTCTCCTTTCTTTTTATTACCCTAGGTCAATCAAAAATTACTTTCCGTTATCTTACTTCGGATCAATTAATGTGATTGAACTTAACACCTACTGGACGTCAAATGGAAAGACAAGACCCTTTGCTTCTACAAACGAATCTTTTATAATATCACATTTATTCTAACGTAATTTTACGAATTGGTTGAATTCCAATTCCCTTTGACAAAAGTTTTCGTCTACGATTAAGTGTTTTTATTGTATAAAACTAAGGAAGAACCCGAACTTAAGGTAGTGTCATCTAGGGTCTACCTACGGACTACCCAACTATATCAAACTAAATAATATATACCATCTCTTCTGATTTTAACGTAAAATTTTTTCACATGATAGTGAGTATGTCTATAAAGGTACACAGTCTGAATTACTGCATCAAGCATCGACATCTTTCGAGTTATAACCGGACTAACAGACTGTATTCTTGACCTTCTTATTCATCCATGTAATTCGTTTCCCCATAAAGACCTAAGAATACGTATCCTATCCTTTACCAAGTACTCTTTCACTAGGACACATAATAAGTCAATTCTTGTTGAACTCGAAAAACTACTCCAATAAACTGAAGACCCTGGTAAAGTCCACTTGACCTTGTCACAACCATTGTCTCAATGAGGAATCAGGAATCGACTTGATACTTTACCCAATTCACATAAAAGTCGGGTTAATCAAAAGGGTCACCAAGAGAGGATGAGTGGATAGTCCCTTAGATAATAGAGAGACTAAGGGTCGAGTGGGAAAATAGGAGGTTTTAAACATTAAGAGGTATAGCCTAAAACAGTCGATTACCTTTTTAGTACGGATTCACGTTTACAGGAGTTCCAAAAACAAGAAATCGACATTAACGGAGTAGTTCCTCTCGATTGATAAAATTATAGACCTAATAACTCAATCTATATGGGACTTAAACTTAGAGGTATTAAGGAAAATGTAATTGTGATACGAAAAATTATAACTGTACACACATTTAGTGGACTTTGAGAAGAATTTTACACCTAAGAATAAGTCAGTAGACACAACCCGGACTCACTCAGACGTAGAGGTTCAAGGATCCACTACGACACATGATCAGGTACCTGATATAAGACTTATCGTTTTTAGATCTAGGACAAAGGACGGAGACAAAGAAGGTGGTAGTCAATTTTTATTACAGACGACGACGACGATTCAGTGAAGTCAACACAGACTGAGACACGTTGGGGTATCTACCTACCGTCGGGTGGTCCGAGGCGACAGGGACCCTAA
The DNA here is from genome assembly GCA_006410555.1 of Capra ibex. Lineage (NCBI taxonomy): Eukaryota > Metazoa > Chordata > Mammalia > Artiodactyla > Bovidae > Capra > Capra ibex. Next base: position 22,467,763 of record SJYO01052474.1, read on the forward strand.
GGGGTCCGTTCTTGTGACCTCACCCAACGGTAAAAGAAGAGGTTACGTACTTTCATTTTCACTTTCACTTCAGCGAGTCAGTACAGGCTGGGAGTCGCTGGGGTACCTGACGTCGGAAGGTCCGAGGAGACAGGTACCCTAAAAGGTCCGTTCTCATGACCTCACCCAACGGTAACGGAAGAGACTGGAGTTATTATTACAAGTGGAGTATCCTCCACTTATGACTTGGAAGGGACCACCGAGTCAACCATTTCTTAGACGGTCGTTACGTCTTCTGACGGACGTTACGTCCTCTGGTCCAAACTAGGGACCCATCCCTTCTAGGGAACCTCTTCCTTTACCGTTGGGTGGGGTCATAAGAACGGACCTATTAGGGTACCTGTCTTCTCGGACCACCCGATGGCAGGTACCCTAAAGTTCTCAACTTGTACTGACTCGTTGATTTGGTGATGGTGGTAGAGGATACCACGATATCTGTAACATACTCAAAGAAATATATTCCCCGGAGTACGTCAAGGACAAGTTCTTAGGAGGGTATATAACACCACCACCACTACCATACTACTATTCTTCTCAAACTTATTATACAACCTCTTAAACTCCGACTTCTGAAACGTTTATTCAAAATCCATATCTCAGAACCTATGGTTAGAGACATGAGTCGTCATCGGGTAGTTTGGTGGACGTAGGTCTCGAAATGGACTACCCGGTTATTCGTGGAGGTTAACAAGGAGTCAACAGGAGACTATTGACAAGTCTAGTGTCTCCGAAGACTCTCAAGTACAGATCCGAGACACCAGGTCAGTAGTGTTCTACACATGTACACACGAGTTAGCATAGACTGAGAAACCCTGGGGTACCTGATATCGGACGATCCGAGGAGACAGGTACCTTAAAAGGTCCGTTCTTATGACCTTTTACAACGGTCAAAGGAAGAGGTCCCCTAAAAGGACTGGGTCCCTAGCTTGGGTGTAGAGAACGTAGAGGACGTAACTGGTCACCTAAGAAAGGGTTGACTTGGTGACCTATTCGGGAGTAGTGTTCCAAGTCAAGTCAAGTCAGCGAGTCAGCACAGGCTGAAAAACGTTGAGGTACTTAACGTCGTTCGGTCCGGAGGGACAGGTAGTTGTTGAGGGTCTCAAGTGAGTTTGAGTGTAGGTAGTTCAACCACTACGGTAGGTCGGTAGAGTAGGAGACAGCAGGGGAAGAGGAGGACGGGAGTTAGGGAGGGTCGTAGTCTCAGAAAAGGTTACTTAGTTGAGAAACTTACTCCACCGGTTTCATAACCTCAAAGTCGAAATCGTAGTCAGGAAGGTTTCTTGTGGGTCCTGACTAGAGGAAATCTTACCTGATCAACCTAGAGGAACGTCAGGTTCCCTGAGAGTTCTCAGAAGAGGTTGTGATGTCAAGTTTTCGTAGTTAAGAAGTCGTGAGTCGAAAGAAGTGTCAGGTTGAGAGTTTAGGTATGTACTGGTGACCTTTTTGGTATCGGAACTGATTTGTCTGGAAACAACCGTTTCCTTACAGAGACGAAAAGTTGTACGATAGATCCAACCAGTATTGAAAAGAAGGTTCCTCATTCGCAGAAAATTAAAGTACCGACGTTAGTGGTAGACGTCACTAAAACCTCGGGGGTTTTTTATTATGATGAAACTCAATTGTAAAAGAGAGTATTGGACGAATTTTCGAAATCTGCACCTTAAACCCCCAACCCCCTCTGTACCCTCTCCCTAAAACAAATATTAATAGACATCCAGACCTCCTGAGTTATAAAGTCCTTTCTCTTAAGTTCACGTTGAAATATTACGGAGATTCGTAATTATTTTAACATGGACCCTTTATCTTCATTTCGTGCTACAAGAAACGTGGGAATAGAGCTCCCAAGAGGTTCTTGAATTCTATCTTAGTAAAGGAAGGGGAACCATTCTCGATCAGTAACCCCTTTCATTACTTGATAAAGAAATTACAGAAACCAACGAATGTAATGAGACATTAAAGTCCTTTGAGGTGTAAATTCACGTCTTTTTGACCTCAAAGTCATGGAGCTACGACTCGTTCGTCTCATCTCTTTGTTTTCTTCCTTCCACTATAATGGTCATGAACTGACACAGTGACCTCAGAATGACAGGTACACAAAACCGACTAAAAAGTCCTTTTGCAAAAAAAAAAAAAAGGGGAGAACCCAGAAAAAAGAAGTCTACGATAAAGATTTTCCAGTGAATAAACAGTATATGGATGATGACGTATAATTTTATGTCTTAAGTAGTTTAATCTGATTAGACTTTTTATGAGGGCGTTAAGTGAGTCATATGTAAAAATTATAATAAAAATTCTGATTATACAAATTCCCGTGTCCATGATAAATGCTACCTCGTAGATAGTTTTAAAAGTGGAGCCATCGTTGACAATAGAAAGTATTATGTAAACTTTATCGGAAGTACCAGGGAAATTGAAATTTTCCTATACCGAAGGCAGGACCTAAAAAAAAATTCCCTTCGTGATGGTCAGACTAAAAGACGTCAGGACGAACTTTCTACTTCTACAGTTCTACCTACTGTCGATTACTTGACTTACGAGTTATCAAGTAGTGGAACCAAAAAGGACTTTGGTAAAGAACAGGAACGAACCATTTAACTTTAGTGAACTAAAACAACGTCATGCACTGTCCTCGGTTTAGGGGGTTTATAGGTCTGTCCTCATTTAAGAAAGTCGTAGTGTTTAGAACACGACAGGTCCCGACGATCCGGTCACCCAATTCCATATCTTTTCGTTGGTACCGGAACAAGGAGGACCCTGACCATCCGAGGGAAGGAGGACCATTTTTCAAGAGAACCTGGTATCTAGGAGAGAGAATAGAAGGGTAAACTTCTTCCTTGTTCCACTCTTGACACGTATCTAGTCATATTTACTTAGAGATGAGAACTTTTTTATCGAGTCTGTTATTCAGGTGAGTAATAAGTATTCAGTATAGTGAAACCACATATTTCATATGAAGATCAAAAGTACAAGTAAGTCTCCGTATAAACTTAATATTTCACCGTAATGGGATATAACAAAAGATTGATAGAGACGACTTTATCAAGTGTATTTATCTTGTTAATTCATTATGGTTAGTTAAAGAAAAATACACCGTAGAACCGTATTTGATATAATTTCCTTTATCACAATTGACTCTAAAACTATATGGATTACACCGTAGTTGACATTCATATTTAACACTTCGTAGTAACAATAAGTATTAGATACTATAAGGAACTTATGGTGTGAAATAATCGTAATTTACACTCTAGAAAAACTTATACATATGTCTCACTATGTCTTTGATTTACTTCTTATATTACCCGTCAATTTACCAAGAAACCAAATATTACAACTACAGTGTTTCTATTATGGAAGTCAAATAAAAAAAAAGAACAACAACCAGTATCTTTAAAAAAACAAACAAAAACACACACACACACAGACAATAAATAAATAAATAAATAAAATCAACCTCAGATTAATTAAGTGTTATAACATCACCAAAAACGGTATGTAACTATACTTAGTCGGTACCAAATGTATTACCGTGAAAGGTTAAACGTTTTACAAAAACATTTATATTTTGTCTACTTCATATGTCTCCAATACCTCAACCCGTGTATAAATATATAGTCTTTGGACTACGAGTCTTTCAATCTACTGAACAGACTTTTCACTTTTTCAATCAGCGAGTCACACAGACTGAGAAATACTGAGATACCTGACATTGGGTCGTCCGAGGTGACAGGTACCTTAAAATATCCGTTCTTATGACCTCACCCAACGGTAAAGGAAGAGGTTCCCTAGAAGGGTTGGGTCCCTAACTTGGACCCAGAGGATCGCAACCTCCGTCTCAGAAATGGTAGACTCGATGGTCCCTTCGGGTCTACTGGACAGATTTTATTGTATTAATCACAGTCTTGGTCTCTAAAGCAGTTAAATTGTAGACACATCAGATTCGATACCAAAAAAGTCATCAGTACATGTCTACACTTTCCACTTGATATTCCCCCCGACTCACGGCTTCTAACTACGAAAGGTTAACACCACGACCTCTTCTGAAAACTCTCAGGGAACCTACGTTTCTCTAGTTTGATAAGTTAGGGTTTCCTTTAGTTGGGACTCATAATTAACTTTCTGACTACGACTTCGACTTCGAGGTTTCTACACCGGTAGACTACGTTTCTTGACTGAGTGACCTTTTCTGGGACTAAGACCCTTTCTAACTCCCCTACTCTTCTACCTCCTCTGTCTCCTACTCTACCAACCTATCGTAGTGGTCGACTCATCTATACTCAAACTCTTTTGAGGCCCTCTATCTTTACCTGTCCCTTTGGACCCCACGACGTCAGGTACCCCAGTGTTTCTCAGTCTGTGTCGAATCAATAACTTGTTTTCAACTCGTATATGATACACGGATAGTGGTATATATTTACGAGGTTTTTGAATACCAGATTACTCCCTCTCTCTTTAATATATTTATTAGTGTATTTGTTTATAAGTATGTACAACTGTGTACAAAGTTTACATTTCATTTCACGTGAAACTTTCTCATATGCATGGACTAATTCTTACACCCAATCCGTTCCGGATTCAACTCGACAAAGTTTAGGACGTTCTACTACGACACTTTTATGACGTGAGTTATACGGTCGTTTAAACCTTTTGAACCGTCACCGGTGTCCTGACCTTTTCCAGTCAAAAGTAAGGTTAGGGTTTCTTTCCGTTACGGTTTATTACGAGTTTGATGGCGTGTTAACGTGAGTTGAGTGTGCGATCATTTCATTACGAGTTTTAAGAGGTTCGGTCCGAAGTCGTCATGCACTTGACACTTGAAGGTCCACGAGTTCGACCAAAANGAGTTATACGGTCGTTTAAACCTTTTGAACCGTCACCGGTGTCCTGACCTTTTCCAGTCAAAAGTAAGGTTAGGGTTTCTTTCCGTTACGGTTTATTACGAGTTTGATGGCGTGTTAACGTGCGTTGAGTGTGCGATCATTTCATTACGAGTTTTAAGAGGTTCGGTCCGAAGTCGTCATGCACTTGACACTTGAAGGTCCACGAGTTCGACCAAAAACTTTTCCGTCTCCTTGGTCTCTAGTTTAACGGTTGTAAGCGACCTAGTACCTTTTTCGTTCTCTCAAGGTCTTTTTGTAGATGAAGACGAAATAACTGATACGGTTTCGGAAACTGACACACTTATTTGACACCTTTTAAGACTTTCTCTACCCTTATGGTCTGGTGGACTGGACGGAGAACTCTTTGGATATATGTCCAGTTCTTCGTCGTCAATCTTGAACTGTACCTTGGTGTCTGACCAAGGTTTATCCTTTTCCTCCTGCAGTTCCGACATATAACAGTGGGGTGAATAAATTGAATATATGTCTCATGTAGTACTCTTTGTGACTCGATCTACTTCGTGTTCGACCTTAGTTCTAACGGCCCTCTTTATAGTTACTGGAGTCTATACGTCTACTGTGGTGGGAATACCGTCTTTCACTTCTCCTTGAGTTTTCGGAGAACTACTTTCACTTTCTACTCTCACTTTTTCAACCGAATTTCGAGTTGTAAGTCTTTTGCCTCTAGTACCGTAGACCAGGGTAGTGAAGTACCCTTTATCTACCCCTTTGTCACTTTTGTCACCGTCTGAAATAAAAAACCTCGAGGTTTTAGTGACGTCTACCACTAACGTCGGTACTTTAATTTTCTGAGAATGAGGAACCTTCTTTTCAATACTGGTTGGATCTATCGTACAACTTTTCGTCTCTGTAATGAAACGGTTGTTTCCAGACAAATCAGTTCCGATACCAAAAAGGTCACCAGTACATACCTACACTCTCAATCTGACACTTCTTTCGACTTCCGACTTCTTAACTACGAAAACTTGACACCACAACCTCTTCTGAGAACTTTCAGGGGACCTGACGTTCCTCTAGGTTGGTCAGGTAAGATTTCCTCTAGTCAGGACCGACAAGAAACCTTCCTGACTACGATTTCGACTTTGAGGTCATGAAACCGGTAGAGTACGCTTCTCAACAGAGTAACCTTCTCTGAGACTACGACCCTCCCCAACTCCCGTCCTCCTCTTCCCCTGCTGTCTCCTACTCTACCGACCTACCGTAGTGGTTGAGCTACCTACACTCAAAGTCACTTGAGACCCTCAACAACTACCTGTCCCTCCGGACCGAACGACGTTAAGTACCCTAGTGTTTCTCAACCTGTGTTGACTCACTGACTTGACTTAACTTGACTTCAAACTCCTCACTGTACAGACACTAGACCCAGTGTACTGACTCCTCCTCGATTACCCACGGTTCCGTCCTTCCCTGGTGTGTACAATCTTTAACTTGTCTTGCTGTCGTCTGTCGTTCACGTCCCGTAACTCCCAGAACAGTGTCTCCAAATTGAAATAACATTTAATGTGTCCTTCATCCCCCTGGGGTCCATAAGACGAAGGTTCAAACCACGGATAAAAATAGTAAGTGGTAGAAGACTATCACGGAAGTATCTTCAGAGTAAAAAACAGAAATAAACGGATCACAAATTTATATGATAAAAGGAATATCTGATAGATATATACTAAAAATAGACAACCAACCACAATGACCACGGAGGACGTAAAAAAAAAAAAATTGAAACGTTCCTGTATTATGTCTGGCCTTTTAATATTATCCAAGACTATTCCCACACAAGGTAAGAGACACTTGAAGTTGATATACCTTAAGTTGAATTTAAAACTACATTTAAGAAGTAACAAAATTTTTTCACCAACGTATCATGAAACTTAGTTTTACTTTACACAACTGTCATCTCCTTTAAAAAAATTCTGTACCTTATTACGGGACTGACTAACAGTTGAGAAAGAGGACGGAGGTACGAGTAAGGATCCAGAATCGTCCGACATAAGTTAACAATTTGTTCAGAAACCGGAATTTCTACCGGATTTGGAAAGTATCCACTCAAAATACACATACAAAATTTCGTGTCTTCTCATAAGTGTAACTTCAACAAACGAAATTTTGTCGGATCTGAGACAGAAAAGTCACTTAAAAGATCTTACAACCTCTACCACAAATCCTGTGTATCTACACTAGTAAAAACAAAAGGGATCCCTTAGACAAAGACATGGTTTACCGTAAAACTCTAGTCATGAACGTCAGTGGACTCTGGTTTAGATCTTATTTAGATTTACAAACCTTTAAAGTGTAAAGGTTTTTTTTTTTTATTCCTATAAAAATTTTTCTATAATGATGAGTTGAATTAAAGTTACTCAATTAGTATATAGTAATATTTGTAAAAATACAAATATTTTAAGAGGTGTTACACAGTCTCTATTGTTCAAGGATCTGTAAATCTTGTACCGATTATCTAAAGTCTAAAGTAATATAAAGGACTCGGGATGAAAATTGGACCTTATAAAGAACACTTTATCTCTGTTAGACCCCTGAAAGGTCCACCGAGATCACCATTTCTTAGACGGTGGTTACGTCGTCAGTATTCTCTACATCCAAACTAGAGACCCAGCCCTTCTGGGGGGTCCTCCTCCTTCATCGTTGGGTGAGGCCATAAGAACGGACCTCTTAGGGTACCTGTCTCCTCGGACAACCCGGCACCAGGTGTCACAACGTCTCTCCGTCTGTACTGACTCGGTTGACTCGTACGCCCCGCTAAATTCAACCATAGTCCTCCAGAAATGGAAATTTCTCCTTACACAGGTACACACGAGTCAACGAGTCAGTACAGGTCGAGAAACGTTGAGGTACCTGACATCGGACGGTCCGAGGAGACAGGTACCTTAAAGGGTCCGTTCTTATGACCCCACCCAACGGTAAAAGATGAGGTCCCCTAGAACTACGTCCCTAGTTTGGGTACACAGAACGCACAGAACGTGACCGATCCATCTAAGAAATGACAACACGGAGGACTCTTCAGGAGTTCTTCTCAGTAGATATCTTTAATCTGAAGTAAAAAGTGAACGAACAAGAAAATGACTTTGTATCAAACTTATTTAGGTCATATATTTATTATTATCAGTCGTAACACTTCGGTAAATAAAAAATGTTTTAAAGTTTGTAATCATCAAAGAATAACTTCCTGTTAAACTTGAAAATAACCATTTATACGAGTGTGTGACTTTCGTTGATACTAAAAGAATCATAATAAGAAAAGGAGAACCAAGAAGGGAGAATACGGATACTTGTCATAATCAAAATTTTTAGTAGTATGATAGACATAACACTTTATGAACCTTCGACAATTCGAATACTAAAGTCATAAAATTTTACATTCGGAGTCGTGAGTTAGACAGTCTCGGAACAGGTAATTCTGAAAAAATTCAACTGAGAAGACGTAATAGAAAGTACGATGACTTAATAGTCAAGAGGAATACTGAAAAAAAGACTTACAATCAAAAAACAAACAACTAAACTTACTAAATACTGGTATCTAAAGGGAAGTACAAAATGTCTCTTCTGTTTAACTTAGTTATTTAATTTTTACAACATACATAAATTCGGATCAGAGTTTTTCGAGAATGACAAAGAGAAAGGTTTCAGGAAGGGAACTACAATGTGACAGTCCTTCTACGGAGGAACGAGTCCTACACGTGAAACCGGTCTAACTCAGGTAACCGAATATATGGTTACATAAGGGGTTGACCGTCAGTTCACGGAAGTCGAAGGGGAAAACTTTAGGTAGAATTTTTGAGGAAATCCAACCTATACTCCTATGTAGGTCCTAAAAGGAAAAAATAAATATAAAACGAGTTTTTATCAAAAGGTTTCCAGTACCATTACTGTCACGTTCGCCCCTGACCCGTCACTCACATAGATGTAATGAGTCTATATGCAATGAATCGTGGTGTAACGACTGTACACATATCTACAGGGAGACAATCGTGACGGAACACGACGGACAATGGTAAGTATCCTGTCAAACTAGAGACTCATGAAGAAAGTCAGGAGGTCCATACCGTGTCCCTGAACACTCGGTAGGGAAGAAGTATTTCGTCTAGATCCCGTCTAGAGAGTGCGTAACCGGTCATCTTAAACCGCTATCTTAAGGGAACTAACTAAAACTTTCATAAAGGGTTGGTAGAGGGTCTGTCTTACTTAGTCTTAGAGTTCACAACCTCCTGACCAGGAGACGCAAAAAGGATATAACAAGGTTCACCAAACACCCGTGTAACTTCAAACTACTGGTCATAATACCTAACTCACAAACAGGACGAGTTAAAGTACAACATCGGTATCGAGAGTCACACTACAACAATCCTTCCCCCACAAACCCTCCATTAATCCAAATCTACCCCATAATCCAACCTCAAGAATAGGGGAGGTGGTTCCCTAGAAGGCTTTGGTCCCTAACTTGGACGCAGAGAACATAGAAGACGAAACCCTCCGCCCAAGAAATGGTGATCGTGGTGGACCCTTCGGGGAGTATTACCCTAATTACGGGTCCATTCTCCCTGTCTGTGGTCTCGTAGGAGACAGGTAGAGTACTCGTATATCGTTCTTCCGTCGGTAGACATTAGGGAGTGGTCTTGGGTCGGGTACGATCTTTGGACTAGCGAATGAAGGATCAGAGGTCTTGACACTCTTTATTTCCAGACAACAAATTCAATGGGTAGGTAATCATAAAACAGTGTCGTCGGGTTCGTCTGATTCTGTCAGGTACAAGATCTCTTTTGAAGGGTATAGATCTGTATTTTTCATCAGAGAGCAGTAGAAAATCCTACTCTTACTTCTCCATCCCATGGTTCTTACTAATGAACCTCTAATCAAGAACGTATCTCTACAACGGAGTCAAAAAGATAACACCACTGATAACAGACAATGGTCCACAGAAGGAATGAGGACAATAACGGGGGAGTTTCACGAGGTGTGTTCGACGTAAATCACGTCTTTTCAAAAGTTTCGTGTAGAGTCCACAACCTAAATTTGAGAATTTAAAGGACTAAGGATCAGACGGGAACCGATCCGTTCTCTGACATTCTGAGGAATACAAAGACGTCTCAATTGACTTAAACGAAAGGGTAATTTAAACTCTGACAGCACACTGGAGGGTCATACGTAATTTTAATTGTTGTAGGGAAATCAGAAGTCATGTTTTAGTATAGAAAAAAACTGCAAGACGTTTTAAGTACTTGAATGTAACTTAAAAGACTTTAATTTTGTCGTACAATTGTTTACCCTCATTTATACTAAATACCCCACTACTTCGGTAAGCCGTATACGACGTCGAAACTTACGAACCAATAATGGTAATCGATCCCTTGGTCGTGTGTCACGAACTCTTTCTGCTGATTATCTACTCATTAAAGAGATTTTACTTTTATAGTTTTCCCGTTCAAAGAAGGATTCAAAACAACCTTCACTACCAGTGTACCAAACCTTTTAATTACAGACGTCGGTGAAACGACAGGAAGGAAATATGATTTCTAAAGGATGACTTATCGAAGAATCAATTATAGTCCTGATACGAACTAATGTATTGTATATTTAGATTCCATTTTTACTTTTACATCCATTTGATAAATTAACCTTCAATTCTTTTTTTTTACTTAACAATGAGGTCAAGTCGAAATAGTACCAACTAACATATACGGTAAAGATAAACGAAATTCACGTACCTTTAACTCAAATCTATGACATATATTCATTCAAATTGTTGTCGGATTTATATAAGTTCCCGAAAGGTTCACCGAGTCACCATATCTCAGACGGACGGTTATGCCCTCTGTGTCAAAACTAGAGACCAGATCCTTATAGGGGACCTCTTCCTTTACCGTTGAGTGAGATCATAAGAACGGACCTTTTAGGGTACCTGTCTCCTCGGACCATCTGATGTCAGGTACCCCAACGTTTTCCAACCTACGTTGAATCACTGACTTGTTATCATTGTTTATATAAGTTCCTTTTACGTAATATTTAAGACTATTCACTTTTTACAAACTTACAGGTAAGAAACGAAATACTTAAACGACGTTGTTAATAGGGAAGGTCACACTTCGTGATAAGACTGTCTCGTCTTTGGACTCATTTGGTCCTTAGACTAGATAAGTGATACCGGAAGAAAACCTTAATCCCACTCCCAATCCCTAATGGGTCACTGAGTTATCATTTCTTAGACGGACGTTACGTCCTCTGTGTCCAAGATAGAGATTCAGCCCTTCTAGGGGACCTCCTCCCGTACCGTTGGGTGATGTCATAAGAACGTACCTCTTAGGGTACCTGTTTCCTCGTACCGTCGGATGTCAGGGACCCCAGGGTTTCTAAGTCTGTGCTGACTTCACTGAATCGTACGTACCACATATACATGTTCGAGGACCTGTTTTCTCTCCGTTACTAGATCCAAAACTGTACTGAGACGGGGCTAGAACTCCGAGGGACCCGAAAACCATGTAACATCCATGTGTCGTGTACAAACTTGTAATTAAACATGTCAAAACGTTCAGATAATATGAATAACTTTACCGAAACAAGGAACGGTTCCCTTTCCTGTAGATCAGACGATTTGAGGACCTCTGTCTTTGAGAATTTTACTTTATCTTTTCTTTAAGTTGGTAAGTTTATACCATATTGTATGTTCCCTGATAAAATAGATACCTGTAAAGTAAACACCCATTGACAAAGATTCGAAACTAAAAAAATATTTTAGTTACGATAAAGGTAAAAGATTCAACAATATATTTCCACGTTTAAGTCTCAGACAAGAACCATACTAAGAGAGTAAAATGGTCCAGAACATTGTCATAAATTTATGTGAAGACGTTCGTATCGGTAAAACGGTATAAGATTCCGGTAAACACCACTCTTGAAACCTGAAGTTAAGTCCTTAGACCATTAAACAGTGAATAATCGAAACGCTGAGCCGGTCAACAAATTACAGATATTTGGAATTCAAAGGATAAATAATAGCTCTTATTACCGTCATTATTTCTTCTATTATTACGGAGTATCATTGAACATGTGAAACTTCTTCCAGTACGAACGAATTAACGAAAGATTTGAGACTACATAGTTACCTGTACTTCCCGACGGGTTCACCAGAAGGGTTCAAGGTGACAAAAATTTGATCAGAACACCCATTCTCCCCCGAGGATCTGTCTCACTACACCATGACTCCAAAAACACTGAGGTAAGGATTACGAGTAAACAATAGAAGACATTGAAATGATGCATACCTAATTCTTCCCTCCTATATTATATTACCCTGACGATTCAGTACTTCTTTCTTTATAAAGTTTTATAAAGAATCGGTGATTGGTTCTACCATTTATTTGATTATTTTTGGAATATAAGGTCAAGAACGATTTTTTTTATGAACGTTAATATAGAGTTCAACATAACGTATTTCTTATGATACCCAAACCCCGTCCATGGTGACCGTTAGTAATAACACTGTACGGTTTATCTTGTAGTCTCTGACTCGATGTCAGACAGGTCTACTTCAGACAATCACCCTGTGCCACCGGACGGTTGTTCGTCTCAGGAAGGCCACCGTTTCGTGGGAAGAGAATTAGTTCGTGTGTCCTCCGCTCCCTCTCTCCACGACCGTATTCTATCATTACCGAAGGACCCTTCACCTAGTTACTTGAAAACCTCAGTCGTACAAAATTAATAACTGAACAAGAAACCGAAGAAGAAAGAAGTATGAGTGAACACTAAATATATATTTTTATAAAAAATAAGTATTGTGTTACGATTTCGGTGTCAACTTTGTTTGAGGTGTTGTAGGGGAACGATAATTAAGTGGGTCTGACAGACAGTAACCTCTTATATGTCACTGAGTGACTCCCTCCTCGGGACCGGTGGGGTCAGACCCTTTCTCATTGTTAGTGTCACTACTGTAAAAGTTATATTTTTGAAGGAAAGTAGAATACATTTTTGCTTAGTTAAAAAAAATCTTTAGGACGAGATTACTAAACACTGTACGTTAGATTTTTATTTTTACGAGAAGAATACGTTTATCTCTAAATTCTGTCTAAAGGAAAACACAAGGGGCGAGGGACGATGTGTGTGTGTGTCCTATATTTATATAGACAGATCTTAAGGGTCTTTGGATGGTTGGTGATAACTACTTTGGGGATCATCAGAACCAATTAAAGGTGGGACGACATTCATCAGTACCGTTACTTGGTTAGGAAAGCAGTAATAGTGAGAAGAGATCCACTCCTGTCTCCATACTACACTATATTTTTTGTAACAGTTCTTCAAAGACACTTGACTGAGGAACTACCCATCGTCTAATTCGGGTCCTTACAGTTCTCTACCCGACCGTACCGATACTCCGTTTGTTTGTTTAGAAGTTAAGAGAGTCGGTATAACCATCCTGTCACGAAGATTGGACGTCAAGAGGTTTACGTTATTTTAATTATTGATCAACTACTAACATGGTCTCCAAAAGACTAATTGCCTAACGACATCGGACACATATAGTCAGGGGTCAACATACACCGTCTCGAGACAGGAAAATTAAAAATAAAGAAAGGAAAACTTGACACAAACCTAGGGTACAAATTGTACTTCTATTTATTTTCTGTGTAGTAGGGTAAACGTCTACCCACCATACCGTTTGAGTCCCGGACCCTTCGACAACTAACAAGTCGAGAACATAAGAAATCTCAATTCGACGATATAGTCTCAGAGGTTTTATATTCAACAAAAGAAAATTCCTTTACTTCGACAATTCAACGTTCACATCGAAGGTCAGTATAATACAACTGTCCTTGTCCCGATGTAAAATATCCCTTTACATCAAAGAAGTGGAAAGTTGATAAGTCATGTCATCGACACCGGGGTACTCCGACAACTCGGGAACGTTACACGGACCAGTCTTAACTCTACATTATAATATTCATTATATGTACAGTTAAAGTTTTTGAGTTACCTTTTTCTTTCGTACGACAGAGTTCTACAAAATATAATTAACGTACAACTGTACTATCATAAAACCTATATAACCCGATTAATTCTATACAATAATTTCACTTAAAGTGGAGAAATAAAAATGAAGTTAATTACACCGGTTATTTTTTAGATTTTAGTGTAAACACCAAGGACATCGTAAAGACAACCTATTACAACGTAGATCGACTATCGGTCCTTGTGTCTAATTGGACGTTATGATACCTTCTTCTCTCTTCCCTAACTCTACTGTTGATCGTCACAGTGATATCATGGAGTTGTAGAGTGTTTTAACATCACGAACGAGTCTCATACAACTAAGTTGTTTAATAATTTAATGACACGAACCCAGGGTCTTATATAGTCAGAACTCACTACCCGATTTGAGTCGACAGACTGTATCAGACAGAATTTAAAATAGACATGTTGATACCCTGACCCTCTTTTGTCGATTTCGTTATATAAATATTTCTTTGGACCCCAAAAAAGAAGAAATCAGTCGAGTTATACACAGTCAATACACTACACCGGTGGTGTTTCAGATTACGTTAAAACCTGACGTAATTATTTTATTTTTAGACAAGAAAGTTTTTTCTCTACTGTAAGAACTGGATGATAAATGAAACGACTCTAACATTGATATCACCGAGTCATCCCCTAGGACTTTACATGTTATTCAGAATAAAGTGTTCCACTTTGAACTCTAGAGACAACCTAACACATCTCCTATACAAGTCAAATACTAAGAATACTCTATGAACTACCCCTACAAACCTTACGTGTACACATATACTCATATTTTTAATCTTCTATCTTAACACGACTTCCAATCTACACTATTAACAGACATTGTACCCACCGGCATTGTGGTCTCTATCTCGATGTCAACACGGTCCTCTCACGTCGAGTCAAGTCAACGTGTCAGAACAGACTGAGAAACGTTGGGGCACCCGACGTCGTGTGGTCCGAAGGGACAGGTAGTGGTTGAGGGCCTCGAACGAGTTTGAGTACAGGTAGCTCAACCACTACGGTAGGTTAATAGAGTAGGAGACAACAGGGGAAGAGGACGAACGTTAGAGAGGGTCGTAGTCCCAGGAAAGGTCACTCAGTCAAGAAGTGTAGTCTACCAGTTTCATAACCTCGAAGTCGAAGTCGTAGTCAGGAAGGTCACTTATAAGTCCTGACTAAAGGAAATCCTAGTTGACCAAGTTAGAGGAACGTCAAGTCCCTGAGAGTTCTCAGAAGAGGTTGTGGTGTCAAGTTTTCGTAGTTAAGAAGTCACGAGTCGAAAGAAATACCAGGTTGAGAGTATAAGTATATACTGATGACCTTTTTGGTGTCGAAACTGATCTGTCTTGAACAACCGTTTCATTACAGAGACTACAAAGTATACGAGAGATCCAAACAGTATTGAAAAGAAGGTTCTTCGTTCGTAGAAAATTAAAGTACCGACGGAAGTGGTAGACGTCACTAAAATCTCTAGTTCTTTTATTTCATACAATGACAAAGGTAACAAAGGGATAGATAAACGGTACTTCACTACCCGGGCCTACGGTACCAGAATCAAAAAACTTACAACTCAAAATTCGGTCGAAAAAGTGAGAGGAGAAAGTGAAAGTAGTTCTCCGAGAAATCAAGAAGAAGTGAAAGACAGTATTCCCACCACAGTAGACGGATAGACTCCAATAACTACAAAGTGGGACGTTAGAACTAAGGACGAACACAAAGTAGGTCGGACCGTAAAGTTTACTACATGAGACATATATTCAATTTATTCGTCCCACTGTCATATGTTGGAACTACACGAAGAAAGGGTTAAACCTTGGTCAGGTAACAAGGTACAGACGAAGATTGACAATGAAGAACTGGACGAAAAATCTGTTTGTTCTACCGTCTCATCTTCCTATACTCGAGTAGAAATCCTCTCACGTCTCAATCTTTATTCGTGATTGTAAAACTCCATCCAATACTCTTATTGGAGAACTACTTTCACTTTCTCCTCTCACTTTTTCAACCGAATTTCGAGTTGTAAGTCTTTTGCTTCTAGTACCGTAGACCAGGGTAGTGAAGTACCGTTTATCTATCCCTTTGTCACCTTTGTCACAGTCTGAAATAAAACCCCCCGAGGTTTTAGTGACATCTACCACTGACGTCGGTACTTTAATTTTCTGCGAATGAGGAACCTTCCTTTCAATACTGGTTGGATCTGTCGTATAAGTTTTCGTCTCTGATGAAACGGTTGTATCCAGACAGATCAGTTCCGATACCAAAAAGGTCACCAGTACATACCTAAACTCTCAACCTGACACTTCTTTCGACTCGAGGTTTCCTAACTACGAAAACTTGACACCACGACCTTTTCTGAGGACTCTCAGGAAACCTGACGTTCCTCTAGGTTGGTCAGATATGATTTCCTTTAGTCAGGACCCACAAGTAACCTTCCTGACTACGACTTCGACTTTGAGGTTATGAAACCGGTGGAGCACGTTTCTCAACTGAGTAACGTTTTCTGGGACTACGACCCTCCCTAACCCCCGTCCTCCTCTTCCCCTACTGTCTCCTACTCTACCGACCTACCGTAGTGACTGAACTACCTGCACTCAGACTCACTTGAGACCCTCAACCACTACCTGTCCCTCCGGACCGCACGACGCTAAGTACCCCAGCGTTTCTCAGCCTGTGCTGACTCGCTGACTTGACTTGACTTGATACTCTTATTCACCGTGACTTCCCCTGCCTCTTTTGTGACTCTTTCCACTCACTATTTAGTCCGGTCACACCATAACGTCGACTCGTATACACAGTCTTCCTCTCTGATGAGTCACCACAACTCCGACGGTACACCAGGTCCTCATTTCCTGGTTCTTCAAAGAAAATTTGACTTCTCGATCTCTCGAGAACCACAGGAACTATTCTCGGTAAAGTCATGGAATTACCCCTTCCTTTGGTGACTTCTCCCTTAGTCTTGGTTTTCTTTTTCCTCCTTGAATCCAGTGTCTCTCCTCTATTAAGAATATTCTTCAAACAGAGACTGCATAACGATAGTACTTAGAGAACTACGCTACAGAACTCCTGTGTTTTAGTCTAGAAACCATCAGAACGATTTTTACGCTCTAAAAAAAGTTTAACGGTACGACTCTTTTATAGTCTGTTTGGGGTCCACTTCCCGTAAGATGTTTTATTGGCTAATTGAGAGAAGTTAACAAATAATTAGTCAATCCAGTACCGATCTCATCTGTTTCCTTTTACTGTGGTTACTCGTAAAGGAATAAAACCAGAAACACGGTACTAATACGTGATACCAATTGTAATCCCTTTGGACCCTCCCGATATACCTTTGAAAGACATGATCAGGATGTTAAAAACAGATTCAGATTTTACTCAAGGCTTTTTCTTCTGAAAAATCAAAACGAGATTTCCCCTCCCCTCCCTTACCCGCTACTATGGACCTTTCTTATACTCCGGTTCCTCCTAAGTTTTAACCGTTATCCCACTTTTAATAGATATTATAAAATATTCTCGAAACACCTTCAAAAAGTGAACTACCAAGTAATGATACGGAGTCTCCTTTACGACGACAAAACAACAACACTAAGAAACACAGATCTACCCTTTTTCCGCTGCACTTACTCAATTTGTACTAGTGCGTCGTCCTTCCCCCGCCTTGATCCTAAACTTCGACTAAAGAATTCAGTATCGTAAGGTATAAGAGAGACTTTGACCTCTCTTTAATCCATACGAATTTACAAGGAATCTACCCCTCTGTATCCGTTCAGTTCTTTTTATTCCTCATCTCCCCCCTGAGGTCTTATACCTACCTTATATCTGAACCTGGACTCTTCACTATTTCTGACATATCTCTTATATACTATTTCTTATTCATCTTGTCATCCTTTACTTATCCAAGGACCGACCTATGGTGGCTCTTCTTGGAAGCGTCACCAAAAAGTAAAGAAACATTTTATCCTCCCCCTTAACCTTCAAACTCTGTCATCTTCCTAAAGTCCTCCCGGTCACGTCTCTTTACGTCTCTCGACCTTTTCCGGTACGTCACACCCACTCCGCACGACTCTTCAGCGACCAGTCTGACGTGTGGGCACCAAGATGGTAGAGTCGTCACCATATCGAAAGAGACCACCCAAGATATCAGGTCCGACACCCAACGACTTAAATAGGTTCTGACTCACAACACGGTCCACCCACGGTGTTTTATTAACTAGTTCCTTCTCTTACTACAATTTTCGCTCATTTTACCTATCTGAGTTTAGACTGATTACCCTTACCCCATTTCTATTCCACCCTAACTATCCCTCCTCAATCTTAGTTATATAACAATGTTAAGTATAAAGAGACTATTGATTACGGACCACTTATGAAAAGTATATGAATGACCCGTAAAAGTAAAGAGGAAAACATATGACAGACATTGACAGAATAAAAAGGTTATCCCTAAAAAAAAAGAAAGATCGATGAATAAATAAATCAGTTAAGTGTCACAACACAATTAAAGACCACATGTCGATTCACTAAGTGAATATACTTACCTACTTCTGATATACTGTGTGTGGGTGAATATGTATATTTGTGTTACCTGATATTCAACCAGTAATTTTTCTTACTTTAGTACGGTAAACGTCGTTATACCTACCGGAATCTCCAATAGTATGATTCACTTTATTCAGTCTTTCTCTTTCTGTTTATGGTATACTATAGTGAATAGTGAATATGCTGGGTCGTTAGGGTGACGACCCGTATGTGTGGCTCCTTTGGTCTTAACTTTCTCTGTGTACATGGGGTTACAAGTAGCGTCGTGACAAATATTATGGGTCCTGTACCTTTGTTGGATCTACAGGTAGTCGTCTACTTACCTATTCTTTCGAAACCATGTATATGTGTTACCTCATAATGAGTCGGCAGTTTTTCTTATGTAAACTTAGTCAAGACAACTCTACATACTTTGACCTCGGCTAATATGTCTCACTTCATACGGTCTTTCTTTTTGTGGTTATGTCATATGATTGTGTATATATACCTTAAATCTTTCTGCCGTTACTACTGGGACATACGCTCTGTCGTTTTCTGTGTCTACACATATTGCCTGAAAACCTGAGTCTTCCTCTCCCTCTCCCACCCTACTAAACCCTCTTATCGTAACTTTATACATATGATAGTACATTCTTAACTTAGTGATCAGATACAGGCTACGTCCTATGTCGTACGAACCCCGACCACGTGCCCTACTGGGTCTCCCTACAACACCCCTCCCTCCACCCTCTCCCCAAGTACAAACCCTAGCGTACATATGGGCACCACCTAAGAACAGTTACATACCGTTTTGGTTATGTCATAACAGTTCATTTTATTTCATTTTTATTTTTAAATAATTTTTTTTTTCTTAGATTTGATACTGGGTTTACTTGAATAAATACTTTGTCTTCAACTGAGTGTCTGTCTCTTTTGTTTACCAATGGTTTCCTCTTTCCCCCACCACCTCCCTATTTAATCCTCAAACTCTAATCATCTATGTTCGATGATATACATTTTGTTCCCTAAAAAAAAAAATGATTATACATACTTACTAAATTCCTATACTACATAAATAAGTCAGTTGTATATACAAAGAGTAAGAAAGTCAAAACACCAAATGTAAAAATAAAAGAAAGATGTTCTAAAATAAACTTGGATATCTAAGTACAACAGGTTTTATCGTTGGTAATCGACATTCACTGTTAATTTAAATTTTCATTAGACTCGACATCAATTTATCTTATTTTAATTCAGAACGTCAGAGGAATCAATTTAAACATCAAAGGACATGGATACACCGATTACCGGTGACGTGACCTGTTACACTGGTCTCCTGTAAAGGTAGTTACGACTTTTAATGTAACTAGTCGTGACGATATCTTAATGAAAAATTAATCTTTTCGTCAGTGACGAAAGAGTTAACTACAGACGGAAACCTCAGTATAGATCTTTCTAGAAAAGGTAGGAAGTTGTATAAATGTATAAATATACACGAAAACGTAACACACTTGATTTCAGACTGAACATCAGAGAAGTTTGAAAACTAGTGTTTAGAGTTATTGCAATTTACTTTAACTTCACTGTAGAAACATTAAATTACCTATGAATTTATAAGTATTAAATAAATAACCGATAGATAATGAAACTAAACAGACAATCTTAGTTAAAGTGGAACTACGTATAAATAGTTCCTCCATTTATGTTACTTCTTATTCTGTACTAAGTATAAAATGGTTCCTCCACCATCTGTATTATTTATAAATATTTTATACTATCATTATACTTTTTATGTCACAGCAAAGTTTTCAAAAATTTCGTCTGACACATACCCCTTAACACTCCTCCAATCCCAATTCCACTACACTATACATACACACACTTGTCCTTGTCCCGCTCACCCTTTCTCCTCTCTTCCTCCTTATTCCTCTGTTTTACACTATTTCACATGTTTTGATTTAACACTTTATCAAAGACACACTGTGTTTGATCACAGTGTGTTTGATTAAACATTCGGTACGATTCTAAACAAGTGATCCTCCTATCTAGAAGACTAACAAGTCAGTTCCGATTTACTAACCGACCCACCTGTGTCTTCGTCACTTAAAAAAATCTATTGATCAGATAAATACTAGGTCCACTCTCGATTCCTCCCGGTCTTGATTCCGTAATCGTCACCCGACCTAATCTCTCTAAAATCGTCCATCATTTTTTCCTCGATCATTATTAACCTATAGCTCCCTTTACGACTAAGTCACTATAAGGTTCCAGATGGAGGACATCTGATCTCATTTCGTACGGAGTCAAGTCAAGTCAGTGAGTCAGCACATGCTGAGGAACGTTGGGTACCTGGCGTCGTGCGGTCCGGAGGGACAGGTAGTGTTGAGGACCTCAAATGGGTTTGAGTACAGGTAACTCAACCACTATGGTAGATTGGTAGAGTAGGAGACAGTAGGGGAAGAGGAGGACGGAAGTTAAAAAGGGTCGTAGTCCCAGAAAAGTTTACTCAGTCGAGAAACGTAGTCCACCGGTTTCATAACCTCAAAGTCGAAGTTGTAGTCAGGAAGGTTACTTGTAAGTCCTGACTAGAGGAAATCCTACCTGACCAACCTAGAGAAACGTCAGATTCCCTGAGAGTTCTCAGGAGAGGTTGTGGTGTCAAGTTTTCGTAGTTAAGAAACCACGAGTCTAAAGAAATATAAGGTTGAGAGTGTAGGTATGTACTGATGACCTTTTGGTATCGGAACTGATCTATCTGGAAACAACCGTTTCATTACACAGACGAAAACTTATACGACAGATCTAACCAGCATTGAAAGGAAGGTTTCTCATTCGCAAAAAATTAAAGTACCGACGGCAGTGGTAGACGTCACTAAAACTTCGGGGTTTTTTATTTCAGTCGGTGACAAAGGTGTAGATAAACGGTACTTCATTACCCTGACCTACGGTACTAGAAGTAAAAGACTTACAACTCGAAATTCGGTTGAAAAAGTGAGAGGAGAAAGTGAAAGTAGTTCTCCCAGAAATCAAGAAGAAGTGAAACACGGTATTCCCACCACAGTAGACGCATAGACTCCAATGACTACAAAGAGGGTCGTTTGAACTAAGGTCGAACACGAAGTAGGTCAGGTCGCAAAGAGTGCTACATGAGACGTATATTCAATTTATTCGTCCCACTGTTATATGTCGGAACTACATGAGGAAAAGGATAAACCTTTGTCAGACAACAAGGTACAGGTCAAGATTGAAACGAAGGGTTGGACGTATGTCTAAAGAGTCATCCATCCAGTCCACCAGATCATAAGGGTAGAGAAAGTCTCAAAAGGTGCCGAATAACACTAGGTGTGTCAGTTTCCCAAATCGCATCAGTTATTTCACACAGAGTCCAAGACATTTTTTACTTGGTCAGAGGTCTGGACCTCTTCGACTTATCATCCGTTATACGGTAAGTGGAATAATGATGGTAAAGGAACAGTCTCAAGAGTTATTAAACTCTACTAAAGGAAGTCAAACTCAAACTAAAGGAATCAACACTAAAACGAATACTCTTTCTTATAGAATTACGACTTTTTTTACATGAACGGAGTCGAGTAATATTACGACTCCAATTAAGACTATTCCTAACACTTTTAGGTGTTGAAATTTTTACAATTTACTTATCGAATCTCGTAGAAGGGAAAATGTCTTAAATAAACTCCACCTGACTTATACTGTTCTTCTCATCTTAATAATCTCAACTTTCTAAACTGTAAACTATAAAAGACAACCGTGATTACCGGATTTTCAATCAAATTACTGTTGTTCGTCTTTCTTTAATAGAAACGTAGAAAGTTAATATAGAAGACCTACAAGAAAGACCTTATATAAATTGTCCTGTCAATTACAATAAGTGAAGTTCTTCTATTAGTTCGGGATTCAGTCATGGTGTCTTTTGATTCAAATCTAAATTGACCGAAATATCTTGTACGAATATGATCCCTTGAGCACTCCAACTCCAACACCCCCACCCACGCATAGATTAAATCTTCGGTTAAAATAACAAACTGTCGACTTCTATTCTGTAAAGACAATTATAACGTAACTGATTATGTTAAAAATAATTCAACTTTTACAGTCAAAAGAATCTTCAAAGAAAGAAATCGTAGGAAGAAAATAGATCAAACTTTTTTAAAAAATTCTTAATTTTTTTATTTAGTAACAACGATGAAGGGTCTGTCTCAATTTCTGATGTCAAATGATCGACTTGACGGAGACTGAGACAAAATAGGTATCCGAACGTTTCTAAACCCCTACGAGACCGTAAATGACATCGAACCCCCTTTTCGACACAGTTCTCTTTACTCTCACTTTTCTTGTAGATTACTTTATTACATCTTAATTAGATTCTATAAAAGAGAAATAGGAGAACTTCTCCTATGGAAAATGAATGGAACCACTTTACTTTAGAAAAAGTGACTCCACTCAATACCTGAGTTTTTACCCTTACGGGTTTGTTTGGGGGGACGTAGGTGAGGGGAGTTTACAAACTAAGACTTTTAGTTAACCAGTTTTGAATACTACCGGTTTCACCAGTCCTACATACCTCTCCTACTATTTACTAACCCTTCCTGAAAAACATTTATACGTTGGATGTCCTATAAAAGAGTTAAATATCCATTGACATGTAGCTATTAGAAGTCATTTATTTGACTCGGAATGTTTACTTAGTCTGTTCGTTTTTGAGTAGTAGGGAGTCCATTTAATAAAGACTCCTTTAACCATTGATAAAACGTTTATAAATTTACTTACAAAAACCGTAACTAAATCACTGAGGAGTATGTATAAGGGGTACCATAGTAAAGCGACATTAAAGAAGATGACATAGTGTTACTTAATTTATCATTTGTAACGTGTTGGACGACACCCAACAAACCGATAATTTTATGGTGTTTAACACTAGAGTGGATTCAATCACTTCTCTTTACAACCATCACCAAATCAACGATTCGGTACACGTTGAGAAACACTAGGGTACCTAACACCGGTCGATCCGGGAAGACAGGTAACCTAAAGGATCTGTTCTTGTGATCTCACCCAATGGTAAAAGAAGAGGTTCCCTAGAAGGGCTGGGTCCCTATTTTGGGTGCAGAGGACACAGAGGACGTGACCGTTCACCTAATAAATGACGACTCGGTGGACCCTTCGGGTTTCTATTCACAATTATCTCTGTTTTAAATCAAGATAAGGTTTGGGAGATAGAACTGTTTTAATCTCCTCATTAAGTTAACGATTGGTAAATAAAAATACTTGTGGTTGAATTTCTTTTCATTTTACTTTTTTCCTCGGTCTCGGTATTTACATACCTTTGTTAACTTCACACATATTTAGTTACAACTTGAAGAGTGGTATAATCTAAGGTTCTGTTCTTTGTACCATAACCTAATATAATTCTTAAAAAATCCCCAGTATTACCATAACGTCAATATAAAATACTCTCAGGAATAAAAAATATCCATGTATTATCTTATAATTTTTACTTTAATATACAACAAACCCTAAACGAAGTTTATTTTATTTTACCTTCCCTCTAACCCCCCAGATACTCACCTTTTCTAATAGGTACTCAACTATTAACTACTTTGGTCCACTGTTTATATACCTCCAAAGAGCATAAGACACATGAAGACGTATACGATACATATATTGTATATATATCGGATGACATATACGTTAAAGAATTGTGGTGACACTCCATCGTTTACCGTTAAGTCCTAATGTTAGGTCTAACGTCTTGAGTCGTTCATGTTTATTGGGTAGTAGAAGTAGTAGTTATATCAGGGATGAATAACCGGTGAATACACGGTCTGTTATCCTGTTTATACAAGGTTTAAACAGTGTAAATTAGTGGTGTGGTGTAAGTAACTTCCTTCTCTTTATTCACTACGAATAAAAAGTCTATTCTTTTGACTCCGACTCTCTATAATTCATCATAAGTTATTATGTATATAGGACTTACCGTCTTGAGTATCAATCATCCATTCATTCATTCTTGATTATCATTCATTCGATACCACAGAAAAGTGTAATATCCATGTGGACGATTCCAATTCACACGACACCTGACACATGTTTATGTACGTTTGTTTACTTCTAGTAAGTTTACTTTTTATCGTTTTGATAAAATATATCCAGAACGATATAGAGGATGACGGTGGTAAACACAAACAGTCTCTAAGTCTCTATCCGTCCTCTCCTCCGTTAGAAATATGATTTGTTTGTTTGTCGGAGATCCATTAGAGACTAACCTGTAGCAACTGTACTTGATCCTCACGGTGTAGATAATACTAACCAAAGTCCTCGCATAAACGGAAAAGACCCAACCAGGACACAACCTTCACTCTTGTTTTTATCCTTTTCACCGACTGTGAAAGAGGTCTCCGACAACAAACCAAGGACCCGACCAACGATATCTTGGACACTCAGACTCAAGACGACAGTATATACTAACCAATAACAAGTAAACATATAAGTCAGTGAGTGACCCGTAAAGAGAGTGAACTTTTCTCCAACCGGTCACGTACCCTTCGATCTGTAGGTCTAGGAGTCGTGAGTCCTTCCAAACCAACAAAGGTATTAGTAAAGTACGGTTCTAGAAAATCGAAATACAACAATATCGTGATACTGACAGCAGACTATCCTCTGAACTAAGTTATGTCTACATGAATTCCGAGATCCTTTTTCACGTTGTCTGGTGGTAGTACTAGTGAGACTGATTTTGTTCTTTTAATTGTCGGGAGTATTCTATAAAACCCTGGTCTTTGAGGTTGACTGGTTTAGTCCAATACTCTTGTTTAAAGTATGTCGTACCCCTAGTGTAAACTCTAGGTTCATCGAAAAAGAATTCTGTTTCATATATATCCTACAAGATTTAACAGACGAAGTAACTAGTACATATCGTTCTTCATAATCATCACCGTGTCTCCGGTGGTCCTGATCGTTTGCGTAGGTCTCGTTCCTCTAACAGGTAATGACGAAGAAGGTTACTCAACTCTCACTACATATAAAGTACAGTCATTGTCTATTATAACAATTATTGAAGACGATCTCAATTACAATTCAAAGATTGTCAGAAAAGATGAATTTACTAAGGATGACAACCCTCGAGACGAGACTAAGAAGTATATTTGTCACTCAGTCACTAAGATCCATTTCACGGACTTATTAGTTTCACTTTCTCTTTCAGCGAGTCAGTACAGACTGAGAAACGTCTGGGATATCTGATATGTATCTGATGTGTACCTTAACTCACATGTGTCTTAGGTACCTTAAGAGGTCCGGTCTTAGGACCTCACCCACCTGCAACGGAAGAGGTCCCTTAGAAAGGTTGGGTCCCTAACTTGGGTTCAGAGGACGTGACATCCGTATAAGAAATGATCGACTCGGTTGTCCTTTCGGGTTCTTATGACTTCACCCATTAGATAGGGAAAAGGTCGTCTAGAAGGGTTGGGTCCTTAGTTTGGTCCCAGAGGAAGTAACGTACGCCTAAGAAATGATCGACTCGATGGTCCCTTCGGACTTATTAATTTCCACTGGAGAAAAGGACCTCGAACACAAGTCCAACCTTAAAGTTCTGAACTACTACTTATCTTAATCCTAAGGATCCATACCTTTTCAGAGTCTTACAATAAAGGTTTCACATACTCCACAATCAACATCCGTTTGTGTTGGTCCGAAGGACCAGTGTTTCCTAAATTATTGGTCATCCCTGTAAACCTCTCGGTGCTCTTTATCTTAATAAACACTGTACTTCAACCTTGGTTCCGGAATATAATCGACTCAATGTATAAATTTATAGTTAATGAGTTAATGATAGAAGGTCTATTATTCATTAACCGAATAACAAGTCCCTTCCAATACTTTAAGTTTAAATTTTAATAGATCCCAGACTACACTAAGTACCCCAGGTTTCTCAGCCTGTACTGACTCGCTGACTTGACTTGACTTGACTCCCAGACTAGTTATCTACCATTAGTGACCAAGAAAAAAAAAAAAAAGACCTCATCTCCTAGTCATAGTTTCAGTGTCAAACTAAATTCCTAGTAAACAGGTACATCCACCTGTTCATCAGTAACTTCATTAAGGAATACTAGAGTAAACTCCCTTGTTCTTAACGAGTCTCCAAAAAGAGTCCTCCCAACCAATACCTACTGGACGTTCCTCTAGTTTGGTCAGTCACGATTTCCTTTAGTTGAGACCTATAAGTAACCTTCCTGACTACGACTTTGAGATTATGAAACCGGGGGACTACACTTCTCGTCTGAGTAACCCTTTCTGGGACTACGACCCTTTATAACTTCCGTTTTCCTCTTTCCCCGTCGTCTCCTACTCTACTAATCTATCGTAGTGACTCAGTTACCTACACTAAAACTCATTTGAGACCCTCTATCGCTTCTTGTCCCTTCGGTCCGTACGACGTCAGGTAACCGAACGTTTCTCAGTCGGTACTGAATCACTGACTTGTTGTTATATGTCATCAGTCATTCTAACTCCCGTCACTGATACCATGACAAACCCTCTGAGATTGTTACCATAATCTTACTGATACAGGACTAAATTGTTAATATTATTTCTCTCTCGTTTTTTCTCTTTTACCGGTGATACTCATCTACTGTTTGTCGTAGAAATCTTTTACTCTTCGTACCAATATTCGTTCTACCATTTTGTTTTGTCCTTGACCCATCTTAAGAACTAGACTATAAAATCCGTCTTCGGCAGATGGTAGACTCCAGTATAGGGAAATGCCTTCCGAAATCCAGGTGACAGATATAGACTTCTGGTCAATGAAGACATTCTTGAGGTTCTTAGAAGTCAAATTGTAGGAAATGACTTCATCGGAGAATTAACACACCTTCTGACTTAACACTGGGTTCCTGACTGAGGGACCTTAAAGTCACGATAAAAAAAAACAATTCTCATACACTATTCCAGGAAATCTTTCTCCTAGTTCTCGACAAAAGAAGACTATAGACAAGGTCACCAGACTGAGAGGACCAACTTCTAGTACTTCTACGACATCCTTCCGATGGGATTGAACAACCATTATTTTGACCCATATTGATGCACTCGTACAACGTTATAAAACAGTATAGAGACACAGCGTCCAGATTATAGTCTCTGTGAACTTACTTTCTTGGAAGTTTACTGGTCAAGGATACGTCTTTTGACTAGACAAGGACTCCCTTCCAATCCCTTTCATTGGAACTGGAGAGTTTCCTCTGACCGAATACCCAAAGACTTTTAAAACAATTTCTACGGTAACGAAGAAAGTCGGTAAGATCTTCTAACACCGTCCAAAACTCACTCCCCTATTACTGAATGTATAAAGAAAATATTACCAAGGGTATTTCGTACACGTAACCAGTGCACTATGTTTTCAACTATACGGGGCATAATCTTTGTACACTAGTTCCTCGAAAAATCATTGCTACTTCTTACATCGAAAAGTTGTCCCTCTACAAAGTTGGGTACGATTTTTTATTTGTGTATAATCGATTTTATATAAGTATAGACTACCTCCTACTTTCACCCTATTTCGGTAGACTTCCACAATTCTCAGGAACTCCGAAATCAAGGTACAAGTGGAAATATCGAAAAGGTCCTAACACAACAGTTGTCCACTGTGTACTGGTCTTTTATCAAGACCGAGTCGGCAATTTTTCTTAAGTAAACTTAGTCAAGACTACTCTACCTACTTTGACCTCGACTAATATGTCTCACTTCATTCGGTCTTTCTTTTTGTGGTTATGTCATATGATTGTGTATATATACCTTAAATCTTTCTACCGTTACTGCTGGGACATACATTCTGTCGTTTTTTCTGTGTCTACACATATTGTCTGAAAACCTGAGTCTCCCTCTCCCTCTCCTACCCTACTAAACCCTCTTACCGTAAGATTGTACATATGATAGTACATTCTTAACTTAGCGGTCAGATACAGACTGCGTCCTATGTCGTACGAACCCCGACCACGTACCCCTACTGGGTCTCTCTACAATACCCCTCCCTCCACCCTCCCCCCAAGTACAAACCCTTGCGTACATTCTTAATTTCTAAAATTTTAATTTGTTTTGTTTTGTTTTGTTTTTTTTAAAGGGGGTTTACAACTACATTCTATCATTGGTTAAACAAATGTGATACTACTCATTGAATTATCTCTTTAACTTGATCATCAGTTGACTTTAATAAAACACGGTGGTTTGCATGAATAACTCTCACGGTCTCTACTAGACTCAATTTCCATGTTGGTCTGAAAAGAGTAAGAAGGAAGAATACCTGAATTGAAATAGTAAAGGATTACCTGAGACTTAGGGAATTCCTAAATAGGAAAGTACAAATTAATCCTAGTATTAAAACTACTCCCCACGAATAAACCATCTTACTAGATAAAATCGTAGAGGAAAGAAAGAAAAACGTAGTCGGAGTTACACGTTAACAATGGAGAGAAAACAACAAAAAGCAAACGACAGTACAGGTCGAGAAAAACAGGGGTACCGGTGTGCACACACACACACACACACACACACACACACAATGAACGAGTCAACACAGGTTGAGAAACGTTGGGGTACCTGACATATCGGACGGCCCGAGGAAACAGGTACCTTAAGTGGTCCGTTCTTGTGACCTCACCCAACGGTAAAGGAAGAGATCTCCTAGACGGGCTGGGTCACTACCTTGGACCCAGAGGACGTAAGGTCGTCTAAGAAATGATAACTTGATGGTCCCTTCGGGGACCGGTGGAGAGATCCTTCGTAGATTTTCAAGGAATTGAACACCAAGTAAAGACTATTTTCAAGGTTGTCTCAACTCTTTGGGGAAACCTAGATTTCTTAAGGCTCAGTACATAATAAGGTTTTCATATGAACGACAGACATATACAAAGAAGAGGTCAGAAACCGACCTACTGTTCGAGATTATTCGTATTGAAGACGGTGGACTCGAATAAACTCTTAGACTCCTTTTATCTCCCCCAAAACCCCTCGGGGATCCCGTACTGACAAGTCCATAAAACAACAGAAGAGGTGAATCTCTTGAAATAAATTTACTCTTGAAATTAATAACTAGTGTACAAGAAGAACTATTGGGGGTCAAAATTAAAACCCTATATTAGGTAGTTGTGTATTGTAACCCAGTCCCAAGAGTTACCCTCAGAAATGACTTAGACTCACTTTTTCAAGAATTGAATCTTTTAGTAGTATTCAGTAATATTTCATTAGGGAAGAAGACCGTCGTCGTCCTAATCCTAAAACGACACCACTTCTCCTTATACTCTTTCTCTTTCATCATCTCATAAGACTCGTCAATTCACTCATCGATTCTTACAGCAAGTGTCAGTCGGCGACACAGACATGACACACTCCTTGGTACTCTAGTTCGTCCCCTGGACCTTGATTAAGTCCTCCTCGTAACTGTTCAAAACGTCACCCTCGATAACGGAACTCTGTTCCGCCAATTTGTGACCGTCAGCCCAGTTCCCACTTCGACCCATTCGTTTCTCAAAAACTAAGAGGGTACTTTAACTCAATTTTGAAATTAGACAGGTCTGTACATGTTTATCAAATATTTTTTTTTTCCCGAAAAAGATCGTTTATTAGGGATCCCTTTCCTCCGAAAATTTCTCGAAAGAAAAGAAAAAAAGAAAGAAATAAAAAAATTACCAAATAAAAATAAAAAAAAAGGTTATCTTTTATGTAAAGTATTCTTGTTTTTACATTTTCTATTCCAAAGTTTTACCTATGTTGTCTCGTCAAGTAATTACCGTTTTGATTTAAAAGAACAAAATTCTAATATATATATATATATATATATATAAACGGAGAGTTTTTATTGGATAAAATAAAATAATAAAAAAATAAAAATTAAATTTAAATAAATAAAATTAATCTCCAATTAATGAAATGTTACAACATAACTAAAAACGGTATGTAACTATACTTAGACGGTACCCACATGTGCACAAAGGGTAGGACTTGGGGGGAGGGTGGAGGGAGGGACATGGTAGGGAGACCCAGTAGGGTCACGTAGTCGGGGTTCGTAGGACATAGGACGTATCCTGAACCTGATCGCTAAGTAAAGAATATACTATAATATGTACAAAGTTACAGTGAGAGGGTTTAGTAGGGTGGGAGAGAGAGAGGGTGTCTCAGGTTTTCTGACAAGATATGTAGACACAGAGAAAACGACGGAGCGTATATCCCAATAACAATGGTAGAAAGATTTAAGGTATATAGACGTAATCATATGACATAACCACAAAAAGAAAGACCGAATGAAGTGAGACATATTATCGGAGGTCAAAGTAGGTGGAGTAATCGAAAGAAATCCAATGTCTTCCAAACACGAACCGAAGAGGTTCCTCTTCTAGAGAAATAGACCCCGAAATCGGTTAAGTACCTCTCCTTAAAGTTAGGGTCCTCTTGAACCACGGATAATAGACTTTGTAATCAATTTAGATCTTTAGGAAATTTAACAGTACCCCACCCCCCGATCCTATTTAAACCTATCAGAAATCAGATGGTTCTCTCACATAAGGGGTGGGGGTGGGTCTCTATTGTGTACAGGATTTATTACCTGAGACAAAACTGTCTTGACATTAAATAGAAAACTATACAGTACAGGAAAAGACGGTTTCGAACCTTATTCATTCTCCTTAAGAAACATATCCGAAATAACAGGAGACTTTTATCTAGTATACATATGACATAATATTGATTAAGTGTTCTGTTCAAACCGAGAAAATTCAGAATTAACTCTTAGACTCCTTTTATCTCCCCTAAACCCCTCGGGGACTCCGTGCTGACAGGTCCATAAAACAACAGGAGAGGTCCACTTCCACATTTCTATAAATAACTGACATGACCAGAGGTCCGTGGGACATTTTGCATCTAGTCTCTAGGTAGTGTCACGTCGTTCACCGAAGTAAACTTTAGTAACTATCCTACGATGCACCCAGTGTATGATGACCCTTCCTTCTATAGTATTAAAACA
Source organism: Capra ibex (assembly GCA_006410555.1). Taxonomy (NCBI): domain Eukaryota; kingdom Metazoa; phylum Chordata; class Mammalia; order Artiodactyla; family Bovidae; genus Capra; species Capra ibex. The sequence goes on from SJYO01052474.1 coordinate 22,499,242, forward strand.
ACTATCGGGACCCCAGAACTTGTTTAGTCATAGAAGAGAACCAACCAAATAAACGACCGTCCTGTTCACAATGTTTCGGATCAATCACACCCTTTACTTTTCCGGAAATCTCTATTCTGAAAATAGACATCTGAACTATGGAAGTAAGCGAAGACCGAAGTTCCCTAAACCCCCTTCACACCCATTGATAAACCAACCTAGATAGACTTAAAATTATGCAAGAGGAGTTCACTAAAAAAAAAAGGAATACAGTTAAAATCGGTCTTCACAATCTACCACCATCACCACCAAATCAACGATTCAGTCTAGGTTGAGAAAACGTTAGGGTGTCTGACATCGGGTGGTCCGAGGAGACAGGTACACTAAAGAGTCCGTTCTTATGACCTCACCCATCTGTAAGGGAAGAGGTACCCTAGAAGGTCTATGTCCCTAATTTGGGTCCAGAGGATGTAACGTGTACCTAAGAAATGGTAGACTCATTACCCATGGTCCAACATTATCTGTCCTACGACGACGACGACGACGGTCCAACGAAGTCAGCACAGGCTGAGACACGTTGGGGTATCTGCCGTCGGGTGGTCCGAGGGGACAGGGACCTTAAGAGGTCCGTTCTTGTGACCTCACCCAACGGTAAAGTAAGAGGTCACGTACTTTCACTTTTCACTTTCACTTCAACGAGTCAGTACAGGCTGGGAGCCACTGGGGTACCTGACGTCGGAAGGTCCGAGGAGACAGGTACCCTAAAAGGTCCGTTCTCATGACCTCACCCCACGGTAACGGAAGAGGCTTATCTGTCCTACTATCTGGGAGTTTCTACCGGTGTAGGATTAGAGACCGTGAACTCTTATACAAGTTGACATACTGTTCCCCTTAATTTTAAAGTCCACCTTAATTCCAACGATTAGTAATCGGAACACTACCCTCCCATCGGGTCTGATAGGTGTGCCCGGATTACATTAGTGTTCAGGAATATTCGGTTTCTTCTTCTATACTCAATCTCTGAACTTCTACGGTGTGACGAGTAAAACTTCCACCTCCTTCCCTGGTACTCTTTTCCTTAACTCTACCGGAGATTTTCGACCTTTAACGTTCCGTTACTTAAGTGAGGTTCTCGGAGACCTTCTTTACGTCGAAGTAACTATGAAACCAAAATCAGAAGACTCTGAGTAAAATCTAAATACCGGAGGTCTCGATATCTATAAAAATTCGGGATTCAAACCCCATTATAAAATATCTTCGTCAACCTTTAACTTTATTAGGTATATAGTGTACGGAAATAGTTCATATTACCTCCTTCGTTTCTACATAGATATCGTAAATATCTCCTCAGGGTACCATGGAATTCTTCATCAGGGAGACCAAACGTAAATTATAATGTTAAAGTGAAAGTTTCATTCAGAGGAATAATTTAAACCTCCCATCATAGTAGTGTCCGAAGGGTCCACCGAATCACCATTTCTTAGGTGGACGGTTACGTCCTCTACACCCAAACTAGGGACCCACCCTTTCTAGGGGACCTTTTCCCTTACCGATGGGTGAGGTCATAAGAACGGACCCTTTAGGGTACCTGTCTCCTCGGTCCGTCCGAGTGTACCCCAGTGTTTTTCTCAGCCTACGCTGACTCACTTATTTGTCGTCGTCCTTGTAGTGTCTCGTCTTTCTTTACAAAAGTAGGTCCCGGGTTCACAAAGTCCATTTTTGACTCAAAAATTACGTCCCTTTGTGACACGTGACAAACCTTTTGGACGGCGGACACACCACACAAATGAGACTCCTTCTCCAACTCCCTTCCCCCACCCCCCAATTACTTCTTTCTCATCGAGAACCTAGGTCGGTCTTCAACTGGTAGATGTATATGTCAATTAAGTAGAACTTACAAATGATCATTCCGTCCTATAACCCATGAAAAAGGAAGGAGTCTCGTAGGAATGAATAGATTTAACTTCCTAAAAAAAAAAAAGAAACTGAACCACAAAGAAAACATTCTACCCTGTTAGAAAAAGGGGTCGGAGAAAAGAAGAAAACACCAACTGTTATAGATATTCACAGTACTTTCATCCGATGAATCGACAACCTAGATGTCCTGAAATTCGACAAAAAAAAAAAAAAAGGGTTTAACCGTATATCAACGTCCTAATTTTCAAATAAAACCTAGGATAGAATAAAAACAAGGTTGGACGAAACAAAGTTTTACAAGACATCTTACAACATTAAGTACATTTCATTATAAAGGATGGGATTAAGGACAAATATTTGGCAAAGGGTCGAAATCCACATTGTGATGACTGTTTAATCTTCCTTCCCAACCACAATGTAGTCGTGGAAAAAGTGAATGGTCATAATGACTTCCATAAAAGATCAGATAGTACTTTTACAGGATTACAAAGTAGAAAAGACATACGTACTTAAACTACGTATAAACTACCATGTTAGTTGAAAATAGCCTGTATAAGTCGATTCGGAAAATACTCTGAAACGGGATGAAGAAGTAGGAAAAAACTGAACGTTCAAATAACACCTTTCTCTCTAGGACAGTCAGGGAAAAACCCAGTCAGGTTAGTCGATAACGGTAAGTCCCAAATCGTAGGTTCAAGGTTGGTCATACATAAATTCGACTACGTCCAGTTCCTAGGTACCAAGTATACATGAGTTTTCTTAAGATTTCAAAAGACCCCTATTAACCATCAGAAAAGACCCAAATCCCTTTAGGAATTAATAACGAACATTTAGTCAAGTGTAGACTCCACAGTTAAAATCTCAACAGAGTGTTGACCGAGACCTTTCCTATCTAGAAATCTCCGTTGACCATGAAACTCCTGGAATCCCCTTCGTGACTCTTTAGTGTCCCCCAGACCTGTTCCCCTTTTCCTTCCGTCCTATACTGTCTACCCCTTCTTTCCTTCTTTTCTCCCGTGGCACCGTAGTCCCTCGGTCGTCTCCTGTTCCTCCTTTACCTAAATGCTCCCTCTACTTAGATCAAACAAAAACAGATTCAGAGAATTTAACGAGTAATTGGAACTAGGTTTTGAGAAAATTTCCTAAAAACCTCGTCTTAAAGTGACCCTTCAGAAACGTGTGGTAGTGCTTTATGACGGGTCACCCAGACTCTTTAGAATGAGGGAAAAAGTGATTCAGTGGAGACTTTACTTGTTAAAACAAGTTCAGAGTACAAAGGATTTACCAAAGACTTCCGAGTTTATTAGGAACCACTTCAATACGGTCAACCTCTCTTTACGGGTTCTTAATCCCAACCTGACTCTCATGTATTTTCTTCGTCTTCAAAAGGACGCCCTATCCTAAATCTGAACTACTAGGGTCCTCTGGACTGTTCCCAGTCGGTCTCCACTGTGAGCTCATGAAGTACAGAGTCCGGAAGGTTGATCAACGAACGGATATTTTGTCGTCTGACCTGTTAGACACGGAGGACCGTCCTTCTTTTCACCTCTTGAGAGAGAGACCTAGTTTCGGTTTGAGGGTCCTGTTTTGTGACTTTAACTTCGTTCTGGAGTAAGTGAAAATAACCTCTGAATGACGTTTCAAGCAGGTACACCCTCGACCAGACTACTTTTAGACGGCTGAGTGACCAGACACTATGGCCGAGACTGCTGTCTGAAGACCTCCGAGACGGACCCAAGACAGGACACTAAGAGGAAGTGTCACGACAATCCGATAATTCACCACAATGCTATTAGTTGTGAAAATCTGTCGTCTTGTGTGATTCGTGTTTTCTAAAATACTTTTCCCCATTTCTACTTGACGGAAGACTTCTACAGTTGTTTACCCTTGATTAGTATTTTGAACCTATGGTCTGTGTTATTTGTCGACTCCTTGAGTCACTTTTTCGTCTCGAGTCGACCATGACTAATTGGTGTAGACACACCTGAGTTATTCGGTGCTGTACTCTCCTATGACACCCATGGTATGGACTGACTAACTTTGGAACCCAGTCGTTGTTACCCGTCACACTGTCATGGAGTCACCTTTCAAGTCCTTATGACACCTTTACTGTTTTTGATGGGTTTACTCTTAACAAGTCAGTGATTCAGCACAGGCTGAGAAGACGTCAGGGTACCTGACATCGGACGGTCCGAGGAGACAGGTACCCTAAAGGGTCCGTTCTTATGACCTCAACCAACGGTAAAAGAAGTGGGTTGACTCTTATTTAACTCCATAAAGAAGTCTCGATCAAGATCGTTTCCTCAGTCAGTGTTAGTGAACACAGTTCCTATCCGTTCCCTTACTTTTTCGAACTAATTTTTTTTTTTCTGGAAAAATCCAAACGAGACTTCGACTTTTATTTATCCGATAGATCTTCACCCCAAACCCCTCATATAAACCAAAAGAGACTAACCAGGACTCAACCTTTGTCTTGTCCCCTTTTTTTATTCTTTGACCGTCAGTGACTGAACCAGTTCAAGACTAGAAAGACCCAGTTAAGGACGTCTCCAACACCAAACCGAAGGGTCCGACTAACGAGATGTCGAACACCCGGACTCAAGACAACAGTAACTACCAGATCCGTATCAGACACATGAGTCCTAGAGTCTACCTTCGTCTCATAGCCTTACACAAGTATAGATAATAGTTTACTACTCTGCGGGTGTCCACCCCGGTTTTTTAAGTGAGGAAGATAACTGACTAACGTCTCTTCCGTTACCGTGGGGTGAGGTCCTGAGAACGGACCTTTTAGGTACCTGCCTCCTCGGACCTTCCGACGTCAGGTACCTCAACGACTCCCAGTATGTGCTGACTCGTTGAAGTAAAAGTAAAAAGTGAAGGTACGTAACCTCTTCCTTTACCGTTGGGTGAGGTCACAAGAACGGACCTCTTAGGGTCCCTACCCCCTCGGACCACCCGACGGAAGATACCCCAGCGTGTCTCAGCCTGTGTTGACTTCACTGAATTTATATTTATATATAACTGACTGACTAACTAACCCCCAACCGTACCCTTTCCCAAGACATTTTAAGAAAGATCGTCTCGTCCCGTCTCGACCTATTTTAAGAACTTCTATATGTTTGACAATTATTCGGAACCCTATCTGTCCTATCTAGAACTACTTTTGAACTAAGTCAGGTAAGGCACAGTAGAGGGACCATTATTAGTGTATCCCCGTCAAGTCGTTGTGATGGTTCAAGACATTACGTCGCGATTTCTCAGTCCTGAAGGACTATCACGTCACCTATTCTTAGACGGACATGTACGTCCCCCGTGCCTAAACTAGAGACCAGACCCTTGTAAGGTGTACGACGTCTCGTTGATTCGGGTTCTCGGTGTTGATGACTCGGGCCCTCGGATCTAGGACACGAGACGATGTTCTCTTCCGACGTTACTCTTCATGTGAGAGACGTCATTTCTCATAGGGGGTCAGTGGTTCTGATCTCTATCGGGAACGCTTCGTTGTTTCTAGGTTACGTCGGTTTTTATTTATTTAATTATGTAATTTCTTCTCTCCGAATGATAAAGATCCGGGTGATAAATTGTGTAACATCCGACGTCACAAAACCCGAAAATTTTGTCTTGTCATGTCACTGTTACTCCTATTTCATGTTAATAGACAACTTATCTAAGACTTTACCTTAACGTCGATCTAAAGGAAATTCGACGATGTTATCTATTTCCCCATCCCCTTCTGACACTCTAGTTATCCAATCACTGTATTCCAAATAAGGTTGACTAATTAATTAGACTAGTTGATACCGTTCTCTTATTTGACTCCTTTCTCTGTCACTTTACCTTATCTCAACCTCCCCTAAACATCTTTTATTTTTCGAACACATGTCAGTGAATTCGTACAGAACCAGTACAAACCTTATACAAATCTATCTATTATATTTTCTTCTTTACTGGGACGATTCATTCTTAAAACAATTTCAAAATCTTTACCTTCCCCCCTTTTTTTCGGGGTGAGTAGACGGTCTGTCGACGTCCTTTTCGGAGCCTCGACCATTTGGTCCGGTTACCTTTTGTAGTAACTATTCTCGACATTAATGTCGTACGTCTGTCTCTTCAACCGTTTCTCTAACTTTAGTCAACATTTCCCTCTTACACAGAGGAGCGATTACACCGTCGGACAGGACGGAGGAAACACTAATCCCATCCTTCGGTTCCACCCAGTCGACGACGGTAAAAAATAGACTTGAAAGTTAGTCTCTTTTTTTCCATGGGTTACTTCCTGAAGAGTACTCATTACTGTTGTCTCGTAATCACTCCCGAGGTGATACGAAATCCGTGTCACGAAAGTTGAATCGTGAAGTTTGTGCACAAGAGAGTAAGTCAGGGTCCTCAGTCCACATAACAATCGTGGTAAAAGGTCTACTTGTGACTCCAGATTATTCTAATTTTATAGACGGGTCTATTTCTCACTTGTTAAATTTCGGTACCGAGAAACTGACGGACCCAGTCGTAGGAACGAATCCCTAATGGTCCCTGTAGTCAAATGAACCAACACCCTTCAGTATCTTACTATGAATTTATAGTTATTGATCTTGCACTTCCGGACCTTCTTTTTCCGTAGACTTTGATACAATTCTTACACGTACGTACGAGTCAACGATTCAGCATACACGTACGTACGAGTCAACGATTCAGTACAGACTGAGAAGTCGAGGTACCTGACATCGGGTGGTCCGAGAAGATAGGCACATTAAAAGGTCCGTTCTTACAACCTCACCCCAACGGTAAAGGAGGAGATCCCGTAGAAGGGCTGGGTCCTTAGTTTTGACGAAGAGAACTTAGAGGACGTAACCGTCGACCTAAGAAGTGGTGATTCTGTGGATCCTTCGGGCACAAAATCTTACATTTCTTATATTTAAGATCCATACCTTAAATTTTTTGTTAATTAACTATTATTTCATAACTTACCGATCCTCTGAAAATCTGTGTGACACCGTCAGAAAAAAGAAAACTGAAACTAATCGTAAACTTTTATATTGGGGTGCAGAAGATTAGAAAGATATTCTGAATATGTGTAACTAAATATCTCCAAGGATGAAATTCACGACCTTAGAAGTGTTTATCAAAAACACAAATCTTTCTTAATTTGATCTGTAAAATCCCTCTTACAGATATCCTGAACCTCTTCCTTTACTGTCGGGTGAGGTCATAAGTAACGACCTCTTAGGGGTACCTGTCTCCTCGGACCGTCCGATGTGGGGTACCCCAGTGTTCTCAGTGTGTACTGAATCACTGATTTGGTGGTAGATATCCTGATGGGTGTCAGACACGGATCTCCGACAATGGACGAGTCAATTGGTTACAAGGGTAGACGACCATCTAAGAGACTTGAAGTCCGTGTTCCAAGGTTCCAGAAATGGTCAATCATCCGTGGGAACCACCCGAATCCCCGGAGGACACCGAGTCCACCATTTAGTAAACGGACGTTACGTCCTCTGTGCCCAAGTTAGGGACCCAGTCCTTCTATACGACCTCCTCCTTTATTGTTAACGGTGAGGTTATAAGAAGGGACCCTTTAGGGTACCTGTCCCCTTGGGTACCGTCCGATATCAGGTACCGCAACGTTTCTCAGGCTGTACTGAAGTGATGACTCGTCCGTTATATCACGATATCACATCGAAACTAACCATACACAAACTGTATTTACTCTGATTTCTGAAAAACATACGTATAACCGACTAATATAAAGAGAAAAATTTTGTAGGAAAAATATCGGAAATAATTAAAATAAAATGACTAAAGTCTGTAAAGAGTAAAAAAAGAAAAGACTAAATAAAGTTCGGTAAAAAAGGGGAAATATGTCACAATATAGAAAACAAGTAGTACATAATGTTTATGAATGGGTGGTCTCTGAATGAACAGAAAATTATGACAACTGTTTTATACCGAAAATAAAAACCGTGAAGTCCACAAAACATAAAAATAAGGTAATTTATATCGATAGTAAGAAAAATTCCAAAGACTGAAAAATTACTATGAAAATTTTCAATAAGACATTCAATTCCAAATAAACGTGTTAGGAAAATTTGTTAAACAACTCAAAATGTAATTTTAAAAAATAAGTAGATCTTCAATCAAACTACATGTAAATTCTGTTCCTAAATTGTGCAAAAGATGGATTTAGTAAACGAATTTACTGGGGTCTCTCGACCTATAAGATATTTCGAAGTGTGGGAAGTTCATAACTGATATAAGAACACCATCTAAACCCTACTACACTTGTCGTTCGAGTCTCAGGTCAATTTCTTTGTTTAGTAGAACGTCATTCTCTCTGTCTTCGTAATCGAGGTATAAATTACCATACGTAAAGAGACAGTAATTTATATTCTTCTTAATGATAACTACTTGACCTCATATCGATGTAATGTGAATATTTATGAATTTATTCTTTTTGTCCCCCTTTAGATGACTTCCGTCACTAAAGTATAGTCACCTCACTCTTCCTTCGGACGGACCATAAGTCTGCTCCCTAAGATTCCCCTTGGATCTTACGTAATCCTTCCTGTGAAACTACTTGCTGTCCCCGACCAGAGGAAGGACCCAGACATGTCTCGTTACGTAATCCTATACTACTCTAAACATCCCGAGTACCAAAAATTCCATGGCGTTTCATTAAACCATTCCATCTGATAAAAGTCGTCGTAATCAGTAGTAATAGTAGTACCGGTAGTAGATTTTTTTTTTTTTAGTCTTTGTCAGACTTTCAATCTCGAACATAAACTTCTACTAGTACAGTGACCTGAACTTTTTTTCTCAGATAGACAAAAGACTAAAAACATTGTACTCTACTAAAGGTTAAGATCCATACAGAAAATCTCTCTACAGTCCTAAATTAAGAAGGAAAGGGACTGAAGAGGAAAAGAACCTAACCCTTTCCCCTCTACTGACCTAAGACGTTTAGACCCTACCAAACGGAGTTTAAGTCCAAACAGAGTGAATTCAAGAAATGATAGTTCGTTATTCATTTGGGTTGGAAATACCTTTCACTTCAGCGAGTCAGTACAGACTGAGAAACGTTGTGGTACCTGACATCGGGTGGTCCGAGGAGGCAGGTACCCTAAGAGGTCCGTTCTTATGACCTTACCCAACGGTAAGGGAAGAGGTCCTCTAGGAGGGCTGGGTCCCTAGTTTGAGTCCAGAGGGCGTAACGTCCGTCTGCGAAAATTGGAGACTCGGTTGTATTTACTCCACCATGTTGGTTCCATGATCATTATCAATAAGAATAATATTGTTATTGGTGCAAATACTTTGTAACCACATACGGTTTGCTACAAGGTCCACGAGACGTGTTCGTGATAAGATCATTGATCCTCGACTCAGAGGGTCAACCCCCTACAAGAAGGGCATCAAATCCCTTTCTTCTTTTACCTTACCTCCACGGTGGAAACCTACTTAAAGGATTCATGTTTCTCCCGAGGAACTATGCAATCGGTCGGATACAAGAATACACGGTTCGATCCCTAGTTTCTCCATCGAAATTCAACCCAACCGACTGGAGTGGCGTATCCATGTTAACGCAGATACAGTGACTATGGCAGAGGACTTACCGACGACGAACAGGGAAATGGCATTATAGGTAAGATGAGTAGGTGTGGTTTAAATACAAGAAGGTGATCAACCTTCAGGGGGAGAAGAATAAAAAGAGTGGGTCCTACAAACGACTTGAACCTCTAAGAACTCGACTGGAAATCGAAATCAACAATAACAACAAGTCAGTGAGTCAGTACGGATTGAGAAACGTTGGGGTACCTAAAGTCGTGTACTCCGAAGGGACAGGAAGTGGTAGAGGACCTCGAACGAGTTTGAGTAAAGGTAACTCAGTCACTACGCTAGGTTGGTAGAGTAGGAGACAACAGGGGAAGAAGAGGACGGAAGTTAGAAAGGGTCGTAACCCCAGAAAAGATTTCTCGGTCGAAAAGTGTAGTCCACCAGTTTCATGACCTCGAAGTCGAAGTCGTAAGTCAAGTCAAGTCAGCGAGTCAGCACAGGCTGAGACACGCTGGGGTACTTAGCGTCGTGCGGTCCGGGGGGACAAGTAGTGGTTGAGGGCCTCAAGTGAGTCTAAGTACAAGTAACTCAGTTACTACGGTAGGTCGGTAGAGTAGGANCCAGTTTCATGACCTCGAAGTCGAAGTCGTAAGTCAAGTCAAGTCAGCGAGTCAGCACAGGCTGAGACACGCTGGGGTACTTAGCGTCGTGCGGTCCGGGGGGACAAGTAGTGGTTGAGGGCCTCAAGTGAGTCTAAGTACAAGTAACTCAGTCACTACGGTAGGTCGGTAGAGTAGGAGACAGCAGGGGAAGAGGAGGACGGGGGTTAGGGAGGGTCGTAGTCTCAGAAAAGGTTACTCAGTTGAGAAGTGTACTCCACCGGTTTCAAAGTCGACCTCAAAGTCGAAATCGTAGTAAGGAAGGTTTCTTTAGGGTCCCGACTAGAGGAAGTCTTACCTGACCAACCTAGAGGAACGTCAGGTTCCCTGAGAGTTCTCGGAAGAGTGACGAAGGTTAATTATAAGTCCCAACTAAAAGAAATCCTAACTGACCAAACTAGGGAAACGTCAGGTTCCCCAAGAGTTCCCAGAAGAGATTATGGTGTCAAGTTTTCGTAGTTAAGAAGCCACGAGAAGGAAGGAATGCCAGGTTGAGAGTGTAAGTATACACTAATGACCTTTTTGGTATCGAAACTAATATGCCTGGAAACAACCGTTTCATAACAGGGACGTGACAGATCCAGACAGTATCGAAAAGAAGGTTCCTCGTTCACAGAAAATTAAATCGAAATCAAAGAACCTACTAAGTTAATTTATGAACTCGTCACCAAGAGATTACGTAACGCATGTTCTTAGTAGACTCCTAGAATAGTTTTACGTCTAAGACTAAGTTCTCCATACTCCTTCAGGACTTTGATGTAAAGGGACTCAAAGGTGTCCCATAATGATGACGACCAGGTATCCAGTGTGAAGCCCATCGTTTTCCGACCTTACAGATTGGATCGAAAAGACCGTAAAATCAAGAATACATATACACTGAAGAAAAGTCGAGCGGCTTACTGAGGAGACGGAGGATGGATCGTAGAGACTACATCAGTTTCGTCTTACAAGAGGTAATCTCGGTCTGACTTGAAAACGAAGTTCAAAAGGAGTGACTACAAGAAAGAGTAAAAGTAAACCGTTTTTACTAGGAAGAACCTCCTGGAAGGAGTCATTCCGACCCGAAGGGACCACCGAGTCTACCATTTCTTAGACTGACGTTACGTCCTTTGGACCCGAACTAGGGACCCAGTCCTTCTAAGGGATCTCTTCCTTACCGATGGGTGAGGTCATAAGAACGGACCTTTTAAGTACCTGTCTCCTCGGACCGTCCGATGTGAGACACCCCAGTGCTCATCCTGTACCGACTCCCCTGATTGTGAAAGTGAAAGTTCCTAGAAAGGTTGTCAGGGTCGGGAGGTTTCAGGGGACTAGAAGACATCTTCGTGTCTAGTAGACCAGACACATAACGTAGTCCCCGTCATTCGGGACGTTGGAGTGGACCCTACATCCTCCTCAAGGCAATTCAAGTGGATCGAACCACATCACTTGACGAACTCAAAGGAAACGAGGGACCGTCCTTGGTTCCAACAGTACCTCGGTCGTGTCGGGACAAAGTCTTCGGTCTCGAGAGAAATGGTAGGGGTGACTCTGCGTCCTAAGGGTAGGGACAACAATGGAGACTGAACTCGGTTAGTTAATTAGGATCATTACCCTTCCCCTCGGGTGACTTCACTGGGGTAGAGATACTCCATCCATATTGGTACAGTCAGGGAGAGGGATTTCGTCTCCTTTTCAAAGTATAAAAATGACAAAGAAATCAGAATATGAAGGCTTGATTGAAGACACCCAGACATAAAAGGGGTAGTCTTGAAAGAACTACAGAAGTAAGATAGAACCATTCTACGTTTTCGTCTTCGGAAAAGAGAATGAGGAATCAATATGTGAACCTTAGACAGGAACGTAGACCTTCCACTACTTGTGATGTGTCACCCTCTTTTACGAGATTTTATAATTAGAGTTATATTACGTACCGTTTAACTTATCTTACTTGAACCGTGACACGTTTAGACCTTTCTTTGAGACTCCGTAAGGGACTACGTGTCTTCGTCTCTGAATCTCATAGCACTACAATGAACCAAGAAGAGTATTTTGTAAAAGAAAAGTGTGAAAAGAACCTCTACATTTACGTAGGGGTTTCTCATTTTAGGACACAGGGAAAGTCTACGAGGTAGTCACCAATTGAGATGAAGATACGTAATTTATCTCAACGGGTCATAACTAGAGACATAAGGATGAAAATTACACTTATATTTTACATAGAAACTATCATAGTCAGAATTCGGTCTACGTTCAAATATGACTACAACTTCCCTCTTCTCTTCCCCGTTGTTTAAACCTTACAGAAACAACAAAATACGATAGAATCACGATCTATACCTAAAACCTTATTATAAAGTACGAGATCCTTATCAAAAATAGGTTACTAATCTGGAAGTTAAAAAGTCGTGAAAGAGGGATTTTGAGAATTCCAGTTTTTAGTACTTATTTAGGCACGAACTCTCTGACTTTCCGAAATCGAAGTCTCTCAACAGTCATCCGAAGTTTGACTTCGGTAGCAAGTCCAGAGAAGGAGCGTTCAATAACTATTTAAACGTGTGACGACCGACGTCCGATTACTTATATAAGTACCTGGTACCTCGTCCCGAACCGTAAACTTTCTTAAATTTTAACACTTAATTTTTCTTTTTCGATTTAAGTCAGCCCTTACAATAAATACTAACTTATAAAATCTATTCATTAGTTCCTATACACGGTAACATGAAATTTAAGGTCTAATTCACATTTTTACGTTTATTATGCACCGTTTAGTGTTTACTATAAGAATCCGGTGAGTCAAATTCGGTAGAAACAATTACGATTAGTGTTGTGTCTACTTCATAAATATCTTTAATTCTCCAAATCACACCATTGCGACTAATTTAGGATTGGAAATATAACTGTCCTTTGGATCCCCTTAATATTTGACTCTTATAGAGTCCCTAATTATTCGACGTTAAGACTATTATTGAGTATGTCACCTTTGGAGGTATAAATTACGGGTAAAGATACCAGATCTTACGTCACATTTGAAAAATAAAAAGTCATTTGTTTAATCTTGAAAATTTACAGGATAAATCAAGAGGATGAACTCCTCTTCTTTGTCTCTTGAAGGAAAAGACTTCCGTACAGAACCTCTCTTCGTTCTACGACTCGAGTCTCGTTGTGACTCAGATCGTTCTGACGTCGGGTCGACTGGCAGGTTTTTACAAAGAACCTGACAATTTAACGTATGAATGAACGACTATTACTTATACGGATACGATTCTCTCAATAAGAAAACCTTCAAAGGAAATTTTCCTCTTAGAATCATTTGGTTAAGATACGACACGTAAGTCTTTAGTTGTACGATTACGGAAGGATCTGGGTTGTTCCTTTTTACCCGCGTGACGCTTGGAGTTTACTCGACCGTAGAATGTGTGTCAAATAAAAATTGAATTACCTTAAACCACACAGAAGTGATTCAGTCGTCTAAGGATAAGAGGTCAACCAATATTAATAGTCGTTGTGAATGAAACTATTTACTAGTAGAATTTATAACGGTAACACTTCTGGTCGTTTAGGACACTCTATGCATCCAGTCGGATTACTGGCCGAACGGGTCACGTAGCAATAAAAGCACCTGGGTCGAGTCACTTCCAGTAAAGTCAGTAGACTACCAGTAGATACAAAGGAAGAAACTATTTGTGGTGTCACATCTTCTACACCTAATTAAAAATTGGTTTAAACCTCGACACGATAATATTATCTATCGTTCTATTGAAATTTTAAGGTAAAATTCTTCTACCGACTATCTACAAAGGACCTGTGTGTGGAAGGATCCTACAAAAACACCTTGAACTATACACCTGTCAGAATATCTCCATTTAAACTCCTTTTGTCGAATTTTACCCGTACAACGAATGGGTGTAACTAACTAAAAACAAACACAAGAACGAAATTAAATATTTCCACGCAAGAGTGATCTTAAATAATTGGGACTTTAGTAAATCGACTAATCTTAAGTGAAAACACATTCAAAGTCAGAAATTTTAAAATTGATTAAGTACGACTCTTTTGAACATTTGACTTCAAAAAATTTCTATTACAAAAGTCAAGTTAACATTATATAAAAATAGTAAAATAAAATTTCACAACCAATATATACCCGAGGGGACCACCGAGTCAACATTTCTTAGGTAGACGGTTACGTCCTCTACACCCAAACTGGGGACTTAGCCCTTCTCGGGAACCTCTTCCTTTACCGTTGGACGAGGTCATAAAAACGGTCTTTAAGGGTACCTGTCTCCTGGAATGTCCGATACATCAGGTAACCCATGTTTTCTCAACCTGTACTGAATCACCGAACTGATTTGTTATTAACAATAAATAACTAATCCACCTATAAAATTTAAACCCCACTGATATTACTCTCTTGAGATGTCTTTAAAATCCTAACAATAAATAGTTGGAATGAAATAACTAAGTTGAAATGGTCGATGACATTGTATATTAACCACTATACAATGAATTGGAGGGAGTGACACATTTGGTCACTCACTGAAACGTGGACACAACTAAAAAAAAAAAAAAAAANAAAAAAAAAAAAAAAAAAAGATAAATCTAGGGGTACACCTGTTAACCCATTATTGTAGATTTCCGAGGGTTGGAAAAAGACTCCGTCATAATCGTAATGAAAGTCGAAGGAAAATTTGTCGTCTATCACTTATAGTAACTCTCTCCACCGACAATAGGTCCTGAGAAAAGAAGGACCCTTAGGACCCCTAACTCTCTCCCCAAACACTGACATCTTCGGTCGAATGGATGATCTTGTCTCAAATTGGTACCCTTGGTTGGAAAACCTCCAGGGAGAAAATGAATCGTAAAAGATTCTCTTATAAAGTTACATCTTTCAATCTAACGGGGATATATTTTGGATTTAGAACGGAAAATAAATATGGATACATGGATTAAATTTTAGTCAGTTGAGGATACTTTAAAAACCCTTTTACTTTCATATACTTCATCAGTTCCACCCTGTTCATGACGAAAAAAATCTTAACGAAAAAATCCAAAACAAAAGATTAAAAATGTTAGAACACAACCAAAGACGGCATGTTGTTACGTCTAGTCGGTATTAATATGTATGTAGAGGAGGTAGGCATCGGAGGGAGAGGAGAGGGTGGGATAGGGAGGTCCAGTAGTGTCTTATGGTCTGACTCGGGGGACACGATGTGTCTTAGAAGAGTAGTCGATAAGTAGAATGTGGACGATCATATATAAAACTACGATAAAGAGGTAAGCAGGGTGAGAGGGAGGGGTGTGACACAGGTGTCGGGTAAGAGGTATAGACGTAGAGGTAAGGAAAGGAAGTTTATCCAATTACGGTAAAAAGATCTATGGTATATATACGTAATTATATGACGTAAACAAAAAGAGAAAGACTGAGTGAAATGAGACATATCCGAGATCCAAGTAGGTAGAGTGACCTTGACTGAGATCAAGTAAGAAAAAATACCAACTCATTATAAAATAACATAACGGACTCACAAAGGTATCTCAAATATCAGAGTACAGAAATTTCGGAAACAAATCTTATTCAACGAAAGTTGGAGTCGACAGGTCAACTGAGTTTCTATCCTTTAGAACACGTCCCAGAGGTATTAAGTCTAACGGTCTAAATTATTCCTTTTTATATCCCACGAGTAAATTTAAATTTAAGTCTATTTGTTGTTTATTAAGAAATAATACACAAACAATTTATTTGTACAGGACTTAAAATAGACAGTTGGAACAGAAATCATATACACACACAAAGATTAAAACACTAAGTAAATAAAACATTGACTTTTAAACATGGAGTTAGAGGTGGATAAAGATAGGAGACGGGTGAAGGATAGGGAGACAAATGGTGGATAAACATGAGACTTAGATACTGAGACAAAGATAAATCAATACAAACAACTAAACGAAACAAAAAGTTTAAGGTGTATATTTACTTTAGTATACTAAAAACAGAAAGAGACTGAATAAAGTGAATCGTATTATAGGAGATTCAGGTAGGCACAACAGTGTTTACCGTTATAAAGTAAGAAAAAATACTGATTATAAGATAACATATATATACACACACATATACATCGATACGTATATCTATATAAATATATTGGTGTAGAAATCGGTACGTTAGTGACTACCTGTGAATCCAACGAAGGTATAGAACCGATAACATTTATTAACGTAACTTGTATCTTCACGTATATAGAAAATTTTTATCACAAAAGTAAAAGAAACTTATTTAAGGGTCCTCACCTTAACGACCTAACACACCGTCAAAATAAAAATTATAAAACTCATTTCATTTAGTGTAATAAAAGGTAACATCGACGTGATTACATATAAGGATGAGTGTCACGTGTTCTTAAAGGAAAAAAGGTGTAGAAATCGTTATGTAAACAATAAAGAAAAGTAAAACTTCTATTGCTATGACTGACCACAGTTCACTATAAAGAGATACTAAAACTAAATGTAAAGGAAATACTAATCACTACAACTCGTAGTAAAGTACACGGATAACCGGTAAAGATACAGAAGAAACTTTTTTACAGATAAGTCAAGGAGACGGTAAAAAAAATTTAACCCAAAATAAAAAAACAAACCAAAAAACCAGAACCACTCAAGACGGTAATCACAAAAATATTTAAGGGGTCCACATATATTATACGTCACTAGACCCTTGACAACCGATGTTAATTGACACAAAGTGTTTACCATCGCACGCATCCTCAGTTTTCGTCACAAACACTTTTACGTCGAAGAGTTTACGCGGGATGAGGGGGTGTTCAGATTGAGTGGACCTATCTCAACTTCTTGGATTTGTTCATAGGATCAATTAAGGTAACGTCCATCAAACGCCTGGTGTGTAACTTTTGAGACAAAATCTCATATAATCGTTAGTGATTACAAAGAGAAAGAAATTTCTTTTATTAGGATACGAAAATACGATGAGTTTCCTTTTAAAGTCTTATTATTTTAGTGTCCATATCGATTGTGTGACCTATTCTTACTTGTGAAATAAAAGTATATATTCTTATTCATTATACTTGATCTTTCTACCAAAAGTTTTCTTTTTCTTTTAGTCGCACTTAACACAAGACAACAAACGATAGTAACTTGGGTCCAGAGGACGTAACATCCACCTATGAAATGGTCGACTCGGTGTTCCCTTCGGGGTAGTAAAGAATACATTGTTTGCTTTCCGTAAATAGAAGACTTGGCCTTTTATCCAGAAACACTACTTTCAGACAATTGAAATTCCTGGGACGAATCGATTCCCTGAGACTAGAAGTCATTGACTTCTTTCCCTGGAATCCTCCGTGATTTGGACCCTTTAACTGTGATTGTTAAACCCTAACCAACATTCGGGTACGACTCGTTTTACAGACATCCTACGTGTGATGGTCCAATTATCCGACTGAAAAAAAAGTTCTAATATATGTTCCTTTATATTACATCTATTAATTGTGACGATCACGGCTCCCGATCCAAACAAAAAAAAAAAAGAGAAGGGACAAAAGGTGAAAAATACACCAAAGTCTTTATTTCTCTCGTTTCTGTAGAATACAATCGGAGAAACAAAACCACCAAAGACTTAAGACTTAGTCATAAAAAAGGATTTAATTTTTTTTTTCCTCTATTTATAATACTAAATAAAAGTTCCGGGTAAATTCACCCACCTATAGACATAACGAACGACAATCACTAAGTTTTATTAAAGAATACCGACACTAAAAGGGGTATTGGATAATTCCGTAATAACTAATTAGTATATCGGATAAAACGTAATCATTTGTAAAGACATATCCTATTAACTAGGGTTTAGGTAGAGGTACCAAGAAAATCCATCATACCAGAAACTATCCAACTTAGGAAAACAGGGTCAACAAGAGATTTACACCTTTATAGAATCCGTTAGGAAAACCTCAAAAAAATGAATCTTGACAAAGTCGTTTTGAGTTGTTAATGATAAACGAAAAATGATGTCTGCAAATGACCCGAAGAGTCCACTAGATCACCATTTCTTGGGTAGACGGTCACGTTCTCTGTGTTCTCTACGTCGCCCAAGATAGGGACCCCTTCTAGGACACCTCCTCCCGTACCGTTGGGTGAGGTCATGAGAACGGACCTCTCAGGGGACCTGTCTCCTCGGACCACCGGATATCAGGTACCCCAACGTGTCTCAGTCTGCACTGACTTCGTTTAATCGTCCCGTGTTTGTAAATAATCGATTAGTTAACCTAGTTAAACTTACCAAACACCATAAGACTGAGGCATCTAAGGTATGAATTAGACTCCTCTGTGCTACTGAAAGTTCAGGATTAAGATGACCAAAAACGAAACTCAGACAGTCGAGACAGCAACTATGATCATCGAGTCCAAATGACACAGGCGTCACTGAAGTGTATGAAAATAAAACAACAATTAGTGGGATTCATATCCTTCAAAATAAACAAGTTTAAAAAATTTTGTTTACAAAAATTTTCAACTTCAGATCAATTAAATGTCACAACACAATCAAAGTTCACATGTTATTTCACTAACTCAAGATGTATACATGTATGAATGTATATATATATATATATATAGAGGAAAACGTCTAAGAAGAAGTAATATCCAATAAATTTCTGTAACTCACGAGAAGTTATTCAGGAACAACAAATGGATAAAAGATATAGCATCACACATAGACATTCAGGATATGGAAAATTTTAAACTAGAATTCTCAACATACTTCGTACGTCCCACCCCTATTAATAATTAAGACAACAGACTTAGTCCTCTAGCACCGAGTCTCAAAATTGATAGTACACGAATCGTTGGACATTTACGACTTAGTAAGGAACTTACGTTTCGAAGACTGGGTATCACTGGAAAGATGAGATAGTATTGGTAGAAAATAATCTTGTCTGGTTTAGTCCGTTTGTTTGTTTGTTTTTTTTTCGATTTTCATGTCACCCTACCATCGATTGGTGATGAAATTCAAAATTTCATACCGAGTCTTTCCTTCAATTTTTTTTCTCCAGTGAAAAATAATGTTCATATTTTTCTTTTGTTTATCGGTCCACTTATAAACTTTTGCTCGACCATCTTGACAGCACTTTTCAAAGTGCACCGTCGAACTAATGATGCTGTGTGAGGTTGCAAAGAAGACAAAGACCCTCCCCTTTCCAAATCCCCTAATCGTACTTGTACTTCCTCATAAGATTTTAGTGATGTCTACCACTAACGCCGGTACTTTAATTTTCTGCGAATGAGGAACCTTCCTTTCAATACTGGTTGGATCTGTCGTATAAGTTTTCGTCTCTGTAATGAAACGGTTGTTTCCAGGTAGATCAGTTCCGATACCAAAAAGGTCGCCAGTACATACCTACACTCTCAACCTGACACTTCTTTCGACTCGCTCGCGGCTTCTTAACTACGAAAACTTGACACCACAACCTCTTCTGAGAACTCTCAGGGGACCTGACGTTCCTCTAGGTTGGTCAGGTAGGATTTCCTCTAGTCAGGACCCACAAGTAACCTTGCTGACTACAACTTCGACTTTGAGGTTATAAAACCAGTGGAGTACACTTCTCAACTGATTAACCTTTTCTGGGACTACGACCCTCCCTAATCCCCGTCCTCCTCTTCCCCTGCTGTCTCCTACTCTACCGACCTACCGTAGTGACCGAGCTACCTGTACTTAAACCCATTTGAGACCCTCAACCACTACCTGTCCCTCCGGACCACACGACGCTAAGTGTCCCAGTGTTTCTCAGTCTGTGCTGACTCACTGACCTGACTTGACTTGACTTCCTCATAAGACGTCATGTTTAATATAACGTCCTTTCTTACACTACATTTAAGATACCTCACCTGGAGTTGTTTCTCCTTCTTCTCTCCCTCACTCCTTACTCCTTCCTCGAACATAGAAGACGCGGCTCCCCGTCACGTCCTCCCGGGTGTCTATTGTACCCGTGTCTATTACCGGTCTGTAGGACAACTGTCAACCGTTTATAACAAGACAAAGGGAGTCAGTGACTTTACCTCAGTTATATGACAGACCCTTCCTTTTTAGTGAGTCATTACATGTATCTTTCAAGAAAAAAAAATTTCCAGTCTTTTTATCGAAATAAAAGTTCTTGGTACCTAAACAAAACCGAACTTTGAGGAACTCTATATTGTCGACACTACCATTTCAGTCCTTCTGTTACTCCAAGTCCAATTAATTACTCATCTCAACTCTCATTGTGTCTTAATATCGATTGACGAGTGTCAAATTTGTTCACCGAGAATGAAGTGTCACGGAGTCTTAGTGAAACGATTTTACGTCTTACGACTCGGGCAAGACTCAAAGACTAAGACACTTTGACCCCACTGTGGACTCCTCAAAGAAAAGATAGTTCAAGGGGTTACCCACGACGACGTCACCGGGTAGGTAGGTCCCTGGTGTATGAGACGCACCCGGTGACCTCCGAATCTCTTGTTCGTACACCTATGGTTGCCCCTTCTCCCATCTACCCTACTTAACCCTCTAACTCTAATTTTATATATGTGATAACTACTCACACACACACACAAGTCCTCGAGTCGACACAGGTTGAGAAACGCTGGGACAGTTGACACTCGGGTGGTCCGAGGAGACAGGTACCCCGTGATACAAGTTTTCTCTATGGATTACTTTTGGATGATATATGAGTCCCTTGAGTTAAGAGACACACTGGATTTACTCTTCCTCTAAACTTTTTTCTCCTTTATATACAAATCTATATTGACTAAGTTAAACGACACGTCATCTTTGATTGTGTTGTAACATTTCGGTGATATAAGATTATTTTTTATAAATTACATCGGAACTAATGAAACCCAAAGGTCGTAGTCACCTATAACCATTTTTCTGTTGTGTGACGAGTGACACTTCAAAAATCTTAAGAGTAATTCCTTCGTATGACAAGTATTCACCTTCCGGTGGTCCCGACTTTATTGGACGTCACGGGGGTAACCGGAAGGGGTCAAGAGACAAGGACTCTCTATGTGACACCGAGACTTGGACCGAGAGGTCTCCTAGCAGAACGGTCTGTGACCTCTAATATCGTCGTAAAACGTACGTGGTGTCCAGAAAATCAACGGGGAGACCTTTGCAAAGTAAATCTCAGACACTCGAAGAAAACTTTCCAATAATTGTTTATGGTCCGTGAGGATTAAAGACTTCTTCTGAGTCGCAGTAGACTATGACGGAACTCCTTCTTGTGTCTTACAAGTCCACGCGATAAGTCGTATAGACAGAGGTAGAGAGGTAGAAAGGTTTTTTGGACAAGGGGACGTAAATGTACAAGGTAACGTCGTGTTACTAATTACTGGACTAATTTTGACTACAAATAGACGAAATCTCCAAAAAAAAAAAAACTACCTTAAGTCAATTGGCGAGAATACCCAGGAAATGAGTTCTCGACACCGGTTCTCCGATAAAGAGTGGACTACCGTTGTTTAATATTAATAGTCGTTTTATGAAGTTTTCTCATACATTCCCGATACGAAAACTTGTGTCAGGACACTTAACCGTCATCTGCAATGTTCAGCCAAAGGGGAAGTCTCGAGGATGTGTTCTTCTTTTTCCTTACGGGAGGAGGAACGAAGACATGAACTCATATACGTCTCAAGCTGTACACTCAGTGACGGACCTCGACCGTCGGTGGGACCAATGTCGTCCTGAATTTTTTTGACCAGAACCTTTCGACAGAGGATACTTCACTGTGTCTGTTACGAAATGTAATTTTGTACTTATATCATGTCTACCATCTTTCTTTGATTGTTACGATTAGTTTCCAGACACAACATGCACGTTTAGTTTTATTTCTTTTGACGATCCTTCACTTCTATAAGCTAATAGAGTTGGACTGTAGAGTTTAAGTCAGGAAAAACTCTTATCCTTCCGACACCATCATATTATAATAATTCTTTACGTACGCTCCGAATTATCTAGAGAGAGAGAGAGAAAGTCGAAGAGACAGAGAAATTATCTCATTGACGTACATACTGTGCGTGGTCAGTAATAGTGAGTCTACGTAAGAAGCCCACACCAGTGTGAGATATAATTATTCGACCGGTGAAACCCTACATGTAAATAAGGTTGTCTACGAACCCGAGGTAAATTTTGTGGTCTTGTAACCGTGACAGTAAATAGTTTACCGTGGGATCACTAGGGTTTCTCATTTACTTTTAGAGTTTGAAGGATAAATCGAGGGGGAGGGGGTTTATCCTTTTTGTAGACTGAGTGTAAAGTGTCAGATCGTTTCGTCAGTCGTGGGTGACTCAAGTAGAGCTCAGAAACGTGAGTCTCGGAGAAAGAGGGACAGAGGTAAGTAAGGACAGACGTGGATGCCAAGTACCCCGTAGTGACGACGAGAAGGGGTAAGTGGAAGTGGACAAACCTGAGACTTGGTAGGAATCGTATACAAGGACAGAGATAATCACGTAGGACCGAGGTCTCCACCAGAGACTGAACCGTTTAAAAAGAAGTGAGACTAGAGGAACCGTGTTGGTGGACTCGTGTGTACTAAGTGGAGGCCCTGAATATCGGTATCAAAAAATTATTTTTTCTTCGTTAGAAAATTTATTTTACGACTATGTTACCAAATGATGTTACTGTTTACGTTGACACACTTATTTATGATTACACTTCGGGTGAAAACAAAGACAAATCAGTGATTTAACACAGGCTTAGAAACGTTGGGTTACCTGACATCGGGTGGTCCGAAGAGACAGGAACCCTAAAGAGTCCGTTCTTATAACCTCACCTATCAGTAAAGGAAGAGGTCCTCTAGAAGGACTAGGTCCCCAACTCGATCGTAGAGGACGTAATCGTCCACCTAAGAAATGGTGACTCGGTGGTCAAGTCAAGTCAACGAGTCAACATAGACTAAGAAACACTGGGGTACCATACGTCGTGGGGTCCGGAGGGACAGGTAGTGGTTGAGAGTCTCGAACGAGTTTGAGTACAGGTAACTCAACCACTACGGTAGGTTGGTAGAGTAGGAGGCAGTAGGGGAAGAGGAGGACGGAAGTTCGAAAGGGTCGTACTAAGAAAAGGTCACTCAGTCAAGAAGTGTAGTCCACCGGTTTTATAACCTCAAAGTCGGAATCGTAGTCAAGAAGGTTACTTATAAGTCCTGACTAAAGGAAATCCTAACTGACCAACCTAGAGACGTCAGGTCCCTGAGAGTTCTCAGAAGAGGTTGTGGTGTCAAGTTTTCGTAGTTAAGAAACCGTGAGTCAAAAGAAATACCAGGTTGAGAGTGTAGGTATGTACTGATGACCTTTTTAGTATCGGAACTGGTCTACCTGGAAACAACCGTTTCATTACAGAGACGAAAAATTATACGACAGATCCAAACAGTATCAAAAAGAAGGTTCCTCGTCCACAGAAAATTAAAGTACCGACGTCAGTGGTAGACGTCACTAAAACCTCGTGTTCTTCTATTTCAGACACTGACAAAGGTAACAAAGGGGTAGATAAACAGTACTTCACTGCCCTGATCTACGGTACTAAAATCAAGAAACTTACAACTCAAAATTCGGTCGAAAAAGTAAGAGGAGAAAGTGAAAGTTGTTCTGCGAGAAGTCAAGGAGAAGTGAAAGACGATATTCCCACCACAATAGACGTATAGACTCCAATAACTATGAAGAAGGTCGTTAGAACTAAGGTCGAACACGAAGTAGGTCAGGTCGTCAGTCGTACTACATGAGACGTATATTCAATTTAGTCGTCCCATAGAAACACCCTCGAGCGTTTCAAGCTATGGGTTACAAATTAAATTTTACATCTACACTTACACATATAATAGAGAAAGTAGGAATAATTCAAAATATTGTCTAAAGAGAAATCGTTCATGTCATTGAGGTATAAATAGTTTGTTTTTCTTTAAAGTTACATATGCAACTAACACGATTAGTACACGAAAAAAAAACCAAACAAAAATTTTTCGATCTTAAAGTAACTGTTATAGAAATTCTTATACGAGAATGTATCTGACGAAAACGTTAATTTGTCTATCACTTAAGGTATGAGGTTTGATGGTCAATCTGTTTTCTCATAAATTGAGAAATTTATGTAATTTTCTCAGAAATACCAGAAAGAAAAGCTCTATTTAACTAGAGACTCAGACATCGTATTAGATATATCGTTTGAAGAGATCTTCCAGTGAGATATCTTATACATTTACCAATGTCATCGTCTTCCGTTGAGTGTGAAAGATAAGGTGACTTTACTTTAGTAAAATCGTTCAGTATGTTAATCTACTATAGGTGTATAAAATCTTTCTTGTGCAAAGTACAATCAAATCCGAACAATAAGTAATGTTTCATCATCGATGAAAGAGGATTACAAATCAAAATTATTAAATATAAAATTTGGACACAATAAACAGTACGAGATACCCCAGAATCGTAATTTTTTTATTTAATCGAAGACACCTTGTAATTGGACATGTAGACCAGACCTATGACCACGACTACTTCCCTCGTCGGCGACTTCTTGAAACCTCAGAGGCAGTAAACAGTCCCGCCACGTCTATTTTTCGAAGTTCTGGGGTATTTAAATATTGTACCTTCGACTCATCCTCAAAGAACGACAAAGAAATACACAACGGAACAAACGTCCCGGTATTAATATTTGACTAATGTCGATCTCTTTCCTACGAAGGTAAGACGAGGAACGACTTATCATTAATGTGACACTAACACAAAGTAACGGTAAAAAACACCATCAACAATCAGAAAACTTGTAATAATTCGATCCAATCTAAAAAAGTTCCACCGAAGACCGTTCGTCCTTTACGTTTTATTCACATTTTATACATTCTACAAATATCACTAATAGAATGACATACGGTATTTAGTATAACATCTTTGGATGCACATAAGACCTTTGTTTTGTAGAATAAAAAGAGAGACATAAGTAAACATAGTACAAACTACGACAAGGGGAGACGAGGAACAAGATTAAGAGAAAGAAGGAACAGTATATCCACCAAGTTTCCGACAAAGTTTCAATCTTACGGGATACAATATTCTGGAATTTATACTAGACCTGTCGTACTCTAGATAAAGGTACACGTCTTATCGAATAGAAAGTATTTCCAACGTAAATATAGTCGACTTTTCGTCTTGATAACTGTCAAAAAAAAGAAGATGGAGACTCGACTAAATGAAAAAACAAAATTTAACTGACTTAACTGGACTTACGACAAAGTGTCCACATTAGAGACTTGAGTAAAGGATCTCGGATCCGGATTAATCAGATTCACAAAAGAACCAAACGATTCACATATAAATTGACATATGAATACTATTTCTGGTACATTTCTTATTTGATCTTAAGTGAGAAATACAGGAAATTATATTAACATAAAATAGTGACGTTATCTATCCCTTTGGTTTAAAGGGGTGTAAAATTCCGGATTCTCTATAAACTCACTGAGACCTTTTTTTCCCCCGTTATAAGTCCTTCTGACATCATAGTCATCCTACCTTTTACAATTTTTCGTGTATATTAAACCTCCAATTCCTTATTTTATTTATATTTCCTTAAACCTTTATTCAAAAACTTACTATCTTATTAGTATGGAACAAATCTACTGAAGACAACAAAAACTGGTTTCCAATTAACTTCCTTCATTTACCATCTCACTTAAAAGATTATACTATGAAACTTATGTTTCTTTATCCACCCTTAAAGGAGTAGAAATCAATAAACTTAAAATAAGAGTCGACTGTAGAAAATCGATTCTATTACTTTAACTAGTATTTTAATTTCCTAATCCTTAAAGAGACTTTTAATGCCTTCCATGATTCTTAATATAAGGTCACCTTAAATGGAAGAAACTTCTTCAACGTATAAACTCCACACTTCACAATCAACGAGTCAGTACAGACTGAGAACGTTAGGGTACCTGATATCGGACAGTCGGAGGATATAGGTACCTTGAGAGGTCCGTTCTTTTGACCTCACCCATCGGTAAGGGAAGAGGTCTCCTAGAAAGACTGGGTCCCTAACTTGAACCCAGAGGACGTAACGTCCGTCTAAGAAATGGTAGACTCGGTGGTTCCTTCGGGCATTGACTCTACACTACTGGATGTTTATACACGTCCTCTACTCTCGTTTATAGGTTTTTATCTTAATTTTCTAGATCGTTTAATAACTTCGTGTCTTCAGATACGGTATCGTTCATTTTCGACCCCTACTAATACTTCTTCACTTTCTTGTTTTGTATTATTTACTATTTAATACATTATTTCTTCTACTCTATGGTGGACCCTTTAACTAGTTACATTTATCTTTTAATAAGTAGTAAAACATTGACATTGTCCTTGTTTTCTAGAACTATCCGTCCAAAAAAAAAATTAATCTAACTCTCCTTTTATCGTTAACCAAACTATTATAAACTATTACAAAAAAGACATAAAAATTATCACTTAAAAATAGAAACTTCTTTTCATCTTTACAATAATTATTTTCAATATGTATCCTTTAGAAAAATTTCGATTTACAAGAAAGGTATGCATTAAAGTTAACTGATCATAGACTATTTTTTCCTTATGACATCTTAAACCGACCTCAACAGGGAGGGGAGAAACAACTAAGGATCTTTAGACCCTTCTCCTAGTAATAACCTTATCAACTTTATTTACCGGTAAATATAAACCATTAAGAAAGGATGTATGTTATACGACTAACGTATGTAAGGTCTTCACTTCCGTAAAGTTCTTTTATTAGAGTCCGACCAGGGTGGAACTTGTAATAGTCGGTACTTATAGAGAAACACTTCACCAAATAGAACGATCACAGTCCGTGAACAACCCGTCCCTACTTCCCTGTCCTCGTACCGATAAATCTCCTATTTGTACTAGTTCTTGATGTCTTCGTTCTTAACCTTTACTTGAACCAGAGGGAGTATTGAACCAATCTGTATCGGGGACTGATATCCCCGTCTTTTCTCGGTTATAACACTCCTTTTGTCGTAAACGTCTGACTCTTATGTCGTAACTTTTACTGAGGTAGACGCTTGAATTGACTCTTTTTCTCACTTTTTGTCAGTACGTCAAGTTTTCGTGAAACAGGGTAATTAGACTAGAAAAAAGGTTTACTCTAGTTGTGTAGGTCAATTAGTTGTTTTTCAGGTATGTACGATTAATATTATTGATATCTCTCCGAAACTCAGAAGAAATAAATAGTATAAATAATAATTCGGTAATCTCACACCCTATCTTATTAATCAATAATAGTTCCTTGTATTAACCGATATCCTAACATGAATCTTTCACTTCCTATTCTCCAACGGTGTTCTCCATTAGTCATCCCCATCCTGGATTCAGACAAACATTGAAAAGTAATGTACCGTCTTCTTTCCTGGGAAACTAAGACTCTACTGTTCGTACCTTCCTACCTTATCTCCCATGTAAATGACTCTACAATGATACACGTACCCCCCGAAGGAGTCACCGTGAGTACCGTTTCTTGGACGGACCATTACGTCCTATGTATTCTTTACACCTAAACCAGGGACCTATCCCTTCTAGGGGACCTAATCCCGTATCGTTGGGTGAGGTCATAAGAACGGATCTCTTAGGGTACCTGCCTCCTCGGACCGTTCGATGTCAGGTATCCCAGCGTTTTTCAGTCTGTGCTGACTTCGTTCAATCATACATGTATGTAGGAGTAGAATTTTTTTACCTTTCTTATTATGTTAAACGAAGGACCTCGATAATGTCCCTAACACATTTTTATACAGGATGAACAGATCGTACCTACAACCGAGTGTCATCTAGGGTAACTTACAGAGAAGGAGAATCGGAGATTTTTCTTCTGACAAATACTTTTAAACATGTAAACTCGGTAATACAGATGTACAAAGGAAATAGTATAGAGGGACAAAAGATGAGTTCAGGAACTATGATCATTGTATTAAACCCCTCATTTTTATTTGGTGACCCTTGTCTGAGTTTTTTCGTCTAAAATTTCTTTATTTAAATTTTCACGTAGAGTCCTATGTTAAAAGTGTAACCAAGATTTATATAGTTTAAGATAAATATTAAAAAGAGTGTTTTACACAAAAACATAAATTTCGTACACTACTTTCAAATTTCTACTTTTATAAAAGTTAAGAAAAAACGTAAACGTACGTAATTTTCAAATTTCTACCTTTATAAAAGTCAAAAAAAAAGAAACGTAAGTGTATGTCCCTTTCAGGTGGACCAGCACGAGACTGAAAGGTCAAGTTTGGTCTCGACCAACGGTCTTGTCTCAGAAGCCCCAATGTCTCGATCTTAGGGTGCAAACAGAACCTTTCCAGGTATATCCACAAGATCCAGGTATATGACGATGACGACGACGATTCAGCGAAGTCAGCACAGGCTGAGACACGCTGGGGTATCTGCCGTCGGGTGGTCCGAGGACGTAAGGACCCTAAGAGGTCCGTTCTTGTGACCTCACCCAACGGTAAAGGAAGAGGTTACGTACTTTCACCTTTCACTTTCACTTCAGTGAGTCAGCACAGGATGGGAGTCGGTGGGGTACCTGACGTCGGAAGGTCCGAGGAGACAGGTACCCTAAAAGGTCCGTTCTCATGACCTCACCCACGGTAACGGAAGAGGCTCCAGGTATATCCTGAGTGTGATTTAACACTCGATAATAAATCAAATATATATTACCACTTCCTTTGATATGAAATATGGTCTATCTAAAAAATTCTTTTACCACACTTCGTTTAGATGAGACAACATTTAAAGATCATTTTTTTTGGTGTTACAAACTAGAACCCGTTAACACACATAGTCAAACCGAATTACTTATGACTACAAAATAACTAATAAATCCTTCACTCGTTTATGTCATTATCCAAGGACTAAATATTCCTCAAACTTTACTTGTGAATGGAGTAGAACCTATACAACAAAGTTGTGACAGATTCTGTCAATCAGAGCCTACAAGACAAAGGAGATAATACCTTTACCCACCTCTCTTTGTTTTTTGTCTTGTGGGGATGACTACGATAGAAATACATGTAAATAAACTTGTATTTTTACTTTCCGTATCGAAATTAAATAAACTGTCTTCAAAAGGTTCAACTTGAAATAATATAGGGTATTATCAAAGGACCTCATTGTGAAGTATAATTTTGTTTCCTCTACCTCCACAATACGTGTCGATTAACCCTAATAAAATAACTATATTCGGAAGAAATCTTTCTTTGAACTACGTTCAACCAAATTGTCTATAACTATGAGTGAATTCTACATAAACCCGTGGTATGATACGGGTCACCCATAAGAGTCCCCCGTCTAGGTCAACGGTTGGAAGTAGTTCAAAGTCTAGTAATCCTCTCCTTTTTTATGATAAATCTTTGTTCGACATTTAGTTCTTGCCAACGACTTTCTACTTAGGGTGAATAAGCAATCCGTGGCAGACGTCGGAGACACAAATGACTAAGGACCACTCCTGAACCACAACTCATCTACCAAACGTAACGAATTCCACAGACTATCTTCGTCTTCGACTAACTTAATTAACCTTCCGTCGTTCTCTCCAGTAGAACAGACCAGGGACAGGGACACTTCCTACTGTATCTTTGAGAGGGTCTGTCTAACGTTGGACGAAATTAGTCGGAGACCGTAATATGGATGTGGACACGACACTGGGGATTTTAATCCTTCTCTTCACTTCCTGGGTCAGTCAGTGGGTTCCTACCTGGTGTAACATGTCTCCGTTACTAACAAAAGGAAAACGTAAACCCATCAGGTCCTGATGTCTGTCTGTGGGATTTTATAGGTAAAGTTTCTAAACGTAGAATATGAGTTTCATGAAGTCCAAACGAAACAAAAGACTCAAAGACAGTAGTTTAGGAACGAAAGTATAAAAACCGTAAAAAATGGTTTTTTTTTTTTTTTGTTTTTTGGTACGCAGAAACTTACAATAACCAAAGGTGTCTATGAGAACAATTCAACCACACTCTCGGAATGGTATTGAGTGGGGAAGTAAAGAAGGGAATTAAGTGACTCATTAAGAACATTCCGAAAAGTAAAGTACTACTCGTTTGAGTAAATCTCCAAGAGAGTTCAAAATGAATAAGAACTACCTTGAGTTAATACTTCCCTCGTTTTTACGTCGACTTTTCTCCGATTTACTATACTACCCTTCTCGGTACCGTGTTTCACCAATCCAAGATAGTACCAAGATAGAGAAC
This sequence comes from Capra ibex, assembly GCA_006410555.1. Taxonomy (NCBI): domain Eukaryota; kingdom Metazoa; phylum Chordata; class Mammalia; order Artiodactyla; family Bovidae; genus Capra; species Capra ibex. The sequence continues at coordinate 22,529,582 of SJYO01052474.1, forward strand.
TAGTCGATAGTTTCGGTTTCTGTAGTGAGTCACAAGGCGATGAAATCAAAGTAACAAACATTTTCTCCTTCTGACCTGATCCAGACACTCAAAGGTAAAAAAAGAAAAAATGCAGTGACTACTAATCATTACACAACATGTACCGTTGGGTCATGTCTGTACAGAACGTTGACTTTATTTTCGAAGTTCTTATAATGAAGGACAATGATATGCACTACACGAACTAATGAGAAAAGAAATTTACATACGACAAACACTGAGTGATATGACTAAAATTCTTGGTGATTATCCAGTACCGTATTTTCAAATTTTTGTCGTCTCGTCGACTAAAAATCCCAACAAAATCACACTCGTACCGATCAAATAAGTAATGTTCAAGTTCTAAAGAAGTACTAATGACAGTGGGACGGTAAACACGAGGGAATAAAGGGAAAGAGTGGGTTAGTAAATCTAGAATTAGGATCATAGTAAGATACTGTAGTCCCTGATCCACTCACTAAATGGTAACATAGGTCGAGTCACGAATCATATAGTATGTTCCTGTTTACGCCTATCTGTTATTTCTACTTTTGTTGTAGGGGAATATATCATGAAGGACAAAAGTTGTGTGACGGAATATATACAATTGAGTAAATTAATACTGTTAGGGAAACCCCACTCTATGATAGTGATAGGATAAAATGTCTATTCTTGTGACTCTGTACTCTATAAGCCCTTGAAATTCAGGGTATCTATTATTAACCACTACGACTCTAAACTTGGGTCCGTCTGACCGACGTCCCACCAACAAGGATTAGTGACTTGATTTAACGGAAGTAATATGAATAACTTACTCATATCCTTGGATATAGGACCCAAATATAACACTAAAGAAAACAAACATATTAACCTTTTCACAACGTGTAATACCTTCTACTTGATACAATATCGGGGTGCATTGTTTATTACCATAGGTAAATGAGTGACACATTATACGGTCTAGGAGACACAATAGAGTCACGAATGTGTCGGTACGTAGCATTCACATGTAAGGATGAAAGACTTATTTCTTATTGAGTCTCCGTTTCAGAGTTTAAAAGTAGAAGACTAGAGTCTCGGGTATAACGAACACTAAAAAAGAAAACAAGCAAAACATCTCCTCTCTCCTGAATTAGACCCTGAAGAACCTACATATCTCAAATTTATTCCTCTCTTCTTTTACAACTCGTAATTTTCATTTAACCTTAAATCCTTAATATGGTACTTCTTAGTCAATTTTTATTTTACTTTTTAAGATGAACTATTACAAGTTTTTGTGTTTTATAACTCCTTAATGAACTTCCCTTTACTCGTTCATTGTGTAGACAGACTCCTAAGGTTTTCTGAACTTATGCATCTTTAGGAGACAGGTGTTTACCCTTGTGAACTTATAACGTCGAGATGTCTTTCAGAAGATGTTGATTGAATTTTTTACCTACGGTAAGATTCTTTTCTAAGTTAACGACTTTGATCAAATTTATTAAGATTTCAAATAAACATTTTTAATAGTTCTTAATTTTTTTATTTTGATGACTATCTTAAACATACTTGTCTACCATGTTAGATATCTTAATGTTGTAAACATTTTTCGTTTTTTCTCTTCTTATTTCCTCATAACCGAACAATTCTCTGTTCGTAGGATCTGGTCTTAAAGGTATACATGTATAAGGTTCTTACATATTCTCAGACTATACACAATTTTCACGGAAATATATTTAATTACCCTTTTTTCTTATAAGTAAGTTATCCTCTTATCCAAACGTTAAATCTTTTGTATTTTAGTCTAGGAATGGAATATGGTTTATAGTGAAACCTATAGTCCTTAATTTACGTCTGTGAACTTAGGTAATTCACTTGATATAGAGTTCACCATCCTTTTGGCACGAAAGGATTTTATACCCCTTTAGGAGTAATTTCCACTTTACTTATCACTTATAAAATTTTCATATGGTCTTAATAGAATTAAAAATCTTTATTTCTCCCTTTCTTTTTACTATACTCCGTTACCTGGTCACACGTTTATAACCAATTATACCACCTAGTTATCTATAAGAGATAAAAGAAGAAATATGAAAAGGGGAGTGAAAAGATGTTTCTGACACTAAATGATAATATTAATCTTTTTTTTTACAAATTCCGTTTAGAATTTCACACAGTATCCCAGACGTTACTGTTCATATTATAAGAAAACTCACCTTCCACCCCGTAAACTTTAACTTTTGGGAACTTTAGGACAGGGGACTTCCCCTTTAATACTTCTCCGTTAAACTTAAGAAGTTGTCCCCTCGAAATTATGTGAAATTTCTCTTTTTGAGTTACTATTTCAGATGATAAATAGTCGTAGAAATGTATGACAAAACTTAGTTTTAAACTGAGATTACGTATACTAGATTGTGTTAATGCATCTTGTTACGTTGACAAACTTAAAATATTTTACGGATAAGAAACAAATCCCTGGAGATATATAGATACTTTATTGTAAGAAAAGACTTGTGGAAAGAAAATTTGACCACCAAAACGGACTTCTATGTGAGTTAGAATAAACGGTGAATGGAATCCAAAAAGTCACAAAATTTTTTAGGGATCCCGTAACGTACCTTTTAAATTGTGGACTTCCCCTGTCGACCGTGGACGGACTTCGTAAAAGGTAAAGGACGGTCCGTGTTTCCTCTCTACAATAACACCCGAGGATATCGTGAGAAGTGACCAACTAAATGTTCACAGAAGACTACACAGGAGTCCGTCGGTTCTCGAAAGTTAAGAACCCTGACATAAATTTAATGTCTTCTTCTACCTCTCGGACACTAAGAGATATCACCTGGGAATGGAAGAGTAAAAACGTACGGGACCCATTTATCTATTTCGGTTCCGAGTTGGATCAACCGATCAGATTACGTAGACAAATATTTCCAGGAACTGTTTCGGACGATATCTTAGATACTTCGTCCTGGAATCCACACGTCAAGAGAGAACTGGAACCACAAGAAAAGGATCTCTTTAGGAGATCTGTTTATTTATGTACGTGTTTTCATGTAAGAATGGGAGGTTTCGATTTTACAAGTAAATATAAAATATTTGTATTTCAATATCCAGAATAATTGAAACCAAAAGTGATGTTTATAGGTCAGTGGAACGAATACTTAAAGTCAGTAAATACGATTAAAGTAGAGACCATATACCAACTTTAAGTGTTTGTTTAATAAAAAAACATCAAATCTTTTTACGAATTCTACAATAACTTTACATAAAGGGGACGAATCGTAAAGTTATATCTATGACACTAAATAATAAACAATCACAAATAATCCTAAAGACATTTTCACATATAATAAAATATTATAAGAAATTTAGGTAGAAATTTCTAAGTGTGTGTGTGTGTTGTCTGTGTGTACTTGTGTGTTAGCGATATAAAACGATCCTCTATTCGGTCAGTATTACCGACTTGTAATTTGTCCTTAAGTCTCTTCATTTTTAATTCGGACTTGACTCTCTTAGTTTCTTTTGAAGTGTTTCCTCCTTCAATTCGTCCTTTACCGTCTCCAAACCACAGCCTGGACTGGACTGGTGAATGACAGCACTGAACATACTAGAACCTATTTAATAAGTTGAAAAACTCAGAATCAAGAAAATAGGTAAATTTTTTTCCTACTTCTTCTTTTTTCCTCATTACTATTAAATACTAGTTTCTCTCCGATAGACACTTCTCAGGACGGGTAACATTAACAACGACAGGAGTGAGAAGGGAAAGTGTAGAAGTATTGACTAAAAGGTATTAACTAAGAAAATTGGAAACCTAGTTTGATTTTTCTATTTACTTTTAAAAGAGGAAACACTCCTTGGTTTAAGTTATATATCGAGTTCAGATTCTTATTACTTTTACATCACTAAGTCAATTAGTCAGACTCTTAAGTTCTTCTTTTTAGGTTCGACTGTAAACCATGAAAAAAAACAATCACTTCTTAAAGGTCCAGAACCAATGACCTATAAGGGTTGACAAAACCTCTTAACTCAATCATCATAGACAAGGTAGTGTGGGATTATGTTAGAAGTTCTCTAGAACCTTTCATATTCTTCCTTTGTCTTTATTTTCTTCGACTGGATCTAAGATCTTAAAATCTTGACGTCCCTGGGTATAACTAGTAGAACAAGTCAGGAGATTAAAGATGACTCTTTATTTATTTACAGTCTCCCTAGTACTGAACTCGTATTCAGAAACTTAAACGTTTGGTAACCACATTTCCGTCGTACCATTTTCCATAGAATGAGGTTTCACTTTCACAATCAGCGAGTCAGTTCAGGCTGAGAGACACTGGGGTACTTGACATCGGGTGGTCCGAGGAAACAGGTACCTTAAGAGGTCCGTTCTTATGACCTCACCCATCAGTAAGAGAAGAGGTCCCATAGAAGGATTAGGACCCTATCTAGGGTCCACAGGACGTAACGTCCGTCTAAAAGACAGTAGACTCGGTGGTCCCTTCAGGTAAAAGAAGGTTCTACCTCATTTTTAATAAAGTCACAACATTAGTTGACAGAGTGACAATATGTTAATAAGATCTGTAAACCCGGACATAAGAAAGTTATTAAACTATTTAAATATATTTCAAGTAGAATATATTTAATATACGATCTCCTATATTTTATGATATCTTAAATTTTTAGTCAGAAAAATTGACGTTATTTACCTCGGAAGAACAAGTGGAGCAACGTCCTTCCCCTTGGGGAAAGTCCCGGTCTTTGAACCGAGAACAGATTGAGAACCTTTACTTAACAGACTCCTCTGTGTACACGACTGTTTCGTTCTCTAAAATAATCCTTTCCCTTGGACCCACCTCTCATCATCCCATTCCCTTGGGTCCTCTTGTCGAGACGGTGTACCGAACGTCGGAGTCCAAAATACCTCTACCCTAATCAAAGACCCAACAGAAATCGGTTAGTAAGACTGAGTCTCAGGAAGGACCACCACGTGCGGAACAAGTCGGTTTACCTATGGTCTCTCTTCCTAAGACCTTCCACGAGCCTGCACGCCACAGAGGAAAACTGGAAAGGGCTTGAGAAGGCCAACCACCACCGAATAATCAAGGGACAAGGAGTGATCCTGGAGGACAGCATTTTGTTGAGAACGTTTACCAATGATACGACGGACCGGTCCCCCCCGCCGAAATCAGTCACACGAAGGGGATTGTTAGACTAAAAGGTTTAAGACAATTACCACGGTAATAGATGATAGATAGGAGTTTTGAGGACTCAACAACTAACGGAGATTGAGAATGAGGGTATAAAATAGTCCAAAGACTTATGACAATTAAATTATAGATTTTATATAAAAGAGAGTAACAAAAGGAATAGGTGACAAAGTTGGATAAAGACGGGACGGAGGGTAGAACATAGAGATGGAAATTGAATATAAACAAAGTTAAATAACCCAACTGGTTTTTCAAGAAAGTCCAAAAGGCATTGGGCTTGTCTGAAAAACTGGTTGGGTCATGAAATGCATAGTAAGGGTCTTCATTAAAATTTATGGTCGGAACCAAGAAACAAAAGTTGGTTTGTTTAAATCATAAATTTGATTTATAAATTCTACGGGGAACTGGACTAGACTCGACAATTTGACTTTTTTTTTTTTTAATTTATAGTGACGACGACGACGATTCAGCGAAGTCAACACAGACTGAGACACGTTGGGGTACCTGCCGTCGGGTGGTCCGAGAGGGTAGGGACCCTAAGAGGTCCGTTCTTGTGACCTCACCCAACGGTAAAGGAAGAGGTTACGTACTTTTACTTTTCACTTTCACTTCAGTGAGTCAACACAGGCTGAGAATCGCTGGTGTACCTGACGTCGGATGGTCCGAGGAGGTAGGTACCCTTAAAGGTCCGTTCTCAGGACCTCACCCCACGGTAACGGAAGAGGATGACGTCGGATTAAACTCAACTTTAGAATGGATTTGGAACCTCTTACTCTACATCTGTGGACCTTACGTCACTTCTTTCAATGTCCCACTTGTAGATTCACTCCAGGACACCAAACTTATAGAGTCCAATATAAGTTCCTGGCCTTTCACCTCGTCTCTTTCCATCCCACCATGGTTGTCTACTCCGACCTCTCTACCTCTGGGGTTGTGTCTCCAGGGACACTCGTTGAAAGGGTCAGGTCATTCCAAGTCTTTTAACAGGGTCCAGAAAACTTAACACGTCGAACATGGGATTAGGTCCAGAAGGGTAGACCAGACAGGACAAGAAGACCGATGGAGGTAGTCAGTCAAACAGAAAGGTGGAATGGTGACCCGGGTACAAAAACAGGGAGACGTCAAACCCTCCACGTGTATTAAGAAAACGTATAAGATCACGGATCCACAATAAAGACAAATTGACTTGTACGATTACAAAGAAAGGGTAGGAAGGGGATAACACAAGAACTTTGTTTTAGCCAAATTCAAGTCATATTTTACTGAAACAAACGGCTATACGATTGCTAATGAAAAGTCACACACCACGTCAAGAACCGTACTAAGACGGCCAAAATTCTTACTGATACGTCAATGAGGTATGTACACGGAGAGTCCTTTCACCTAGTCTCATACTGTCAGGACAGAGACCACACAGTTCCTGACCCCGTTTATCTCCAGAATACCTTAAGTCTTACTGAAAATTTAAACCAGGACATACGTATTTAAACAAATAAGTCTCGTCGAGTGTAGAAGAAAAGAGAGAATGGTCGAAGGAGTGTCGTTGACGTTATTTTACTAAATTAATAAATTTTATGAACGACGAATGTCTTCTTTTTCAGTCCCTTCTCGATTTATTTCTTTATCAAAAATTGGATGTGTAAATCTCATACCTTAATAGAAATGATGTACAATTCTGACATCATTTTTTTTAAGTTGGCCAACCTACAAACGAAAGGACCCTTATTTTCCAGATTATACTAAATGTAAAAAAGGTAACTTAACTGGTTGACAAATACTCTAGTAGTGACGTCATTGTAATACTCAAAATATTATTAAAATCCTTTTCCTTTTATCGTGGATGTCAGAGTCAAATACTTTGATTTGATAGAGGACTCTTTGATCTATAAGAACCTTTTGGTTCGAGTTGTCGGTACATAGTTTCTTAAATTTTAAGTATAGTCCAAGTAGAATCCTTCAGTGCAACTTTACATATGTCGTGAAACGTTTGATCTCGTCAAAACGAAAAAATGATTCTTCCTGATTTTGGTTTTATACGTGGAACCCCACGTTTTCTGGAATTCATCATAATGGGTCTGTTTATTCGTAAATGAGACACAACATCCCTGTCCTCTACGACAGTCTCAAACCCTAAAGTAATTACTTTTGTATTTTGTTAGAACGATATTTTAAATACTCCGACTGAAGTAGAGGGTGGTGTGTTTGTGAATCGATATACAACAATTAAAATTCGTTTTGTGATTTTGTGTAGTATTGAAATGTTAGTCACAAAATTTACCTACTGACTGTGTGTCGGAAACTGTTATAAATCGTGAAATATCGTTATGTAATTGTGGTTGAAATCTTTGATATCGTATGACTTTCAAATGTCGGTTAGTTCAACTACTCAGTGACAGTCGAACGTTTTAAGAAGAAAAACTACTATTCTCTTCGTCTATATCCTTCACTCCCCGTTTGAGATCGAGGATATTTTAGAAATGGTAGTAATACTTGAACTTTAAAATTCCTTGTCTTTTTGTAACCCAACCGGTTTTTCAAACAAACCCAAACCCAGATTTGTCGTACTTTTCTTTAGTCTACTAAAGAAAATTTTACATCTTTACCATTATCACCAGTCAAAAAATCAAACAGTAGTACGTATATGTAACTAAACACTTTTTGCAGAACATCATAGGTAACTACACACACCGTTATCAGTGATCTGTCGGAATACCTGAAATTTGCTTTTTTTCACTTCAACCTATATAAATTAGAAGGGAGTTTGATTAACCTCAAATAGTAATCAATTCCTTTATTCATCAAGCTGATCACTTTTGTCTATGGACACAAAACTTTAATGTCTAATAAGTACAGGAGTACAACCCTCTAAGACTAAGTAATTCAAACTTACCGCGACAAATTAGACATGAATTTTTTCTATTGGTTCTACCTTTGTTGACGAGGCCCTACGGATCAGAAGTAAAAGTCAATAGGTCAAGTCACTACGTTTTATTTACTGTGTTCTAGAGAGGTATATATCTATCCCTGGATAGGAGTCACATCAATAAAGTCCAAAAAATAGTGATATAAAGGGAACAGTATACGGAGAAAAAATATTCGTTAGTACGACTAGACGGGTCCTGACAGGTCCAAAACCAGGATACTGGACTCTTTGAGGAGTCAGGACCTGTTGGTCTCACTAAACGGTGGTCTATTCGAGAAATTTCTTTATTGACTTAGAAAAACCAGTGACACTGGTAAGAAGTTATAAATAAACACTCAACAGATAAAACACCAATTTTAGTACCCTCTCTTTAAAATCCATCTTCGACCTTCCTGACAAAAGTGTCCAGTGAACTACTTTAAGACCTGTATTCGTAACTTATGATGGACCCTCGGAGTTAGTGAATCTGGACTCATATTGTTCACTAACTCCAAAGGATCCACTAAGTCACAATTTCTTAGACGGACGGTTACGTCCTCTGAACCCAAGTTAGGGTCCCAGTCTTTCTAGAGTACCTCTTCCGTTACCGTGGGGTGAGGTCATGAGAACGGACCTTTTAGGGTACCTACCTCCTCGGACGACCCGACGTCAGGTACCCCACCGATTCTCAGTCCGTGCTGACTCGTTGAAGTGAAAGTGAAAAGTGAAAGTACGTAACCTCTTCCTTTACCGTTGGGTGAGGTCATAAGAACGGACCCTTTAGGGAACCTGTCTCCTCGGACCGTCAGGAACTTCGACTTTTCTCGGTCTATACTGACTCGTGTACGTATCTCCTTTTTTACAAGTTACAACCTATTTACTTTTACTTATTTAATTGATGATGTAAACAGATCTTTTTTCAGTGACTAAAATAGTCTCATATCCTGGGTTTATATTTTATTGGTGAATTTAATTAGAGAGATTTAAATCTCCTTTATACGTAATCACACTTCTTTCTATTATAAACAACTTGAATTTCTGACAAATAATTTCAACTGATTGACTGTAAATACCCTTTTAAATTTCACGAACGAAAACGAGAGAGGATCACAATAGTCTACTTATTTCAAATTTCCTTACACTTTCACTCTCCTCTAGGAAAAACGAAAGAAATTATTCGGGAGTTACAGGAATTCAGTGAACTACCGTAAGACCGGTATTCGTTATTTCTAATAAGATCCTAGGTCCTCTGTTCTGTGACGTGTCTCTATCTTTCTGGACAAAACAAAAAAAGGAAAAAAAGGAACACATAAGTTATAAGAACGGTAGATGGGGTAAGAAGACCACTGACTCTCTTATAACTACAGTTAAACCTCTTCACCTTTACCAAGGACATAGACGAGACCCACAGATTCACTTAAAGTGAAGGTATTAGAACCAAAGGAGTAGAAATCTCACTTTTCCAACCTAATATTGATTAATATAAAGTAGATTGAAATTGTAATTTAAATAGAAGGTAAAAATTGAGACATAAATATAGTGTACAATTTACTATTTGTACTTCAATTTCCATATTAAAGGTTCCGGATAAGAGTTGGGAGTTATTTGGATTTTGTTAATAAGACTTACTGAAGTAAAACTCTCGAGACGTAGTAAATATGTTACATATCGTTCTGCTGATATCAATTGTTGAGTCATAACATATGAACTTTCAAGAATATCTAGAATTTTCAAGAGTGGTGTTCCTCATTTTTCCCTTGAGACACTCACTACGAATACCATTGATTGGAATGCCACCATTAGTACAGTGTCATACGTACATATAATTTAGTAGTGTAATACAAAGAATTTGAATGTACCATAATATACAGTTAACATATAGTTATTCGACCTTTTTTTATTATTTTTGTATTTTAACCCAAAAATAAACTCTTCTTTAATTCTTCTTTTGTTTAACTTACTAAGAAGATTTCTATTTTCGTAACCAACGACTCAACACAGGTCGAGACGCTAGAGTACTTGACATCGGTCGGTCCGAAGTGATGGGTACTTTAAGAGGTCCGTTCTTATGTCCTCACCCAACGGTAAAGGAAGAGTCCCCCTAGAAGGACTGGGTCCCTAGTTTGAACCCAGAGGATGTGACGTCCTCCTAAGAAGTGGTAGACTCGGTGGTCCCTTCGGGATCTCTATTCGTCACGTGAATTCCTTTATAACAGTAAATTATAAATGTTTTTCTCGAGGGTTTGTCGTGAAAAATTTGTCCCTGTCTGGACCCCAATACTACCTCTAGAATGAAACCCGGTGAATAATCTATTACGAGACCCTCGACTCCACTTACTTTTCTTGTTGTCAGATGTGTAAAATGAATTTTCTAGCTTAGTGACGGTCTTACGATCCATTAATGATTGTACATGTCATATTATCTTGAGTTATTCCACCTTTACTTCTATTACTTTGATATACAGAAAATAAATGAAATATAGAAAAACAACGATTACCCTATCAAAGACAAGAAAGAGTTATTTTTAAGTTATGGGTCGAATTTTTGGATTGAGTCATTCTTATCCTGATTTTATTAGCTCATTTTAGTTTATCAAAACAGAGTAATCCACACGGAGTCTACCACTTTTAGAATCGGGAATAAGGTAGAAAATCACTTTAGATTGGGGTCAACTACCTCTTCCGTCACCGTGGGGTGAGGTCATGAGGACGGACCTTTGAGGGTACCTACCTCCTCGGACCACCCGACGTCAGGTATCCCAGCGATTTTCAACCTGTGTTGACTCACTGAAGTGAAAGTGAAAAGTGAAAAGTGAAAGTACGTAACCTCTTCCTTTACCGTTGGGTGAGGTCACAAGAACGGACCTCTTAGGGTCCCTACCCCCTCTGACCACCCGACGGTAGAGACCCCAACGTGTCCCAACCTCTGCTGACTTCACTGAATCGTCGTCGTCGTCGTTGGGGTCGACTACCGAAAGGTAAGAAAATGTCCCGACCTCGCTTAACGTGCCCTAAGTAGAATACTTGTCCTCCCTTTCCAGGTTAAACATTAACTACGACATATAAGGTACCGAATACGGGACGTGTTATACGTGTTTCTACAGACGGGCCCTATGTAACCGTAAACGGGTGCTTACTCATGGTAACTACCCTTTCTTGATGAACCAATATAAGCCCGACATTTAAAATTACCATTCAACGTTGAAAAAACCATAGATTTGTGAACTCTTCACTGTCCCACACCGATAAGAGGGATATATATCTTATAAGAGGTCGTCTCACCCTTTGTATCCTACGCTTCGTCAAGGGGAAAATTAGTCTTCACACTCAAAAAGGTGGACGAAAATTTAGAGTTTGTGTAAAAAAAACACACACGATGGTAAATAGACAAGGACTTTCTTCGTCTTCAATTTTTATTCGACGATAGTTAGTTTTTAGCGAGAAAGTCTTTGTTGAATCCTCCGAGTAAACCTTGGTGACTGTTGTCTAATCTGAAGAAGCTTTTACAAAACAAGTACGGTAATAATCTCTTCCGTAACAAGTGTAAAACAAAATTTTGGTCAAAAGTCGTAAAATTTGTCATTCTACTGAACTCCTTCTCCCTCACTAAGTCTCGACGACATATAAATGTAAGATTTTCGAGACCCAATTCAAAGGTGTCGAAGAAAAAGAAACATAAAGAAAGTTGTTGACCCAGTTAAACTTCGTTACTCGACATAGCACATTCCGTCTTGATGTACGATACTTCATCTCTACTCTAAACGGATGACGCCGTCGTCTTTACGACGAAGAGGTTCACTGTGTTCTTTAATCATGTCTTATACGACCTAAGTATCATGAACCGACTCTTCTCGGTTTGACGGACAGAACTCGCTACTTTGATAACTTAAGACGACAAGAAAGTACTTTCAACATTACCAACGACGAGTACTGAAACTGGTAATAAAAGTTTACTTTACTATCTTACGAGACTCGACAGATTAAGAAAGACAAACCGACATTAGGTGTGTTACCTGTACGGAGGCTCGGTGCGTGTCACGAAGTGACAGGTAGTATTATGTGAGGTCACTGGAGTCGACGGTCGGAAAGAGTTTTTTCGTGTTCCAGTAGAAGTTAAATCTTAAGTTCACCTTTGAAGAAGAAAACGAGACAAGTCCGTTACCCTCCGTGTTAAACCAAATGTAAGTTAGGTTTCCTGGGAGAAAAAAGTTGTCTTAAAACCACTTTGTAATGTATTGCGACAAGGAAAACAACTCTTATATTTATCATTCCCCCTAAACTTTTATTAAAAGAATGTCACTAATTTACCTCGCGTTCTCCTCACAATGTTACGTTGGAGGGGATTACACTCCAACCCCTTGTGAAACAAATAAATTTAACAATTTGTCACCTTTCTCCTTACGTTTACTTATATAAAAAAATATTTGACTTCGAGTAAAGGTCTTCTCTCCGTCTAGAAAATTTCTTTGTAACCTAATTTCGTGAAATTTCCACTTAATGGTTAAAGAGAGAATTGGTATCTATTTTTGGATTGGGAAGGAACTACTGAAATTAATAGTATGGTATGACATTATATTACTACGGTAATTCTGATGATTTTTTCAGTATTACAGATTACTAATAATTGTGTTAAACGGAGATCTGTGGTTACTAAAGACTCAAGACAGATGAAAGATGTCAAAAAAAGGGGAAATGTAAAAGTCCCACGACAACGACACTAACAAAATCCCCGAGTAGGGAAGGTATTAAACGAAGAGAGTTACATGACACTTGTGTTTCCTGAAGGGACCACCGAGTCTGCCATTTCGCAGACAGATGTTACGCCCTCTGGACCCAAGCTAGGGACCCAACCCTTCTAGGGGACCTCTTCCTTTACCGTTGGGTGAGGTCATGATAACGGACCTTTTAGGGTGTCTACCTCCTCGGACCATCCGATGTCCGGTACCCCAGCGTTTCTTACCCTGTGCTGACTCGCTGAAGTGAGTGAGTGAGTACTTGTGTTTTTGTGTGTATTTTAAAGTAGTTACATAAATAACTCAGGTATCACTTTCACTTCAGCGAGTCACAGGCTGAGAAACGCTGGGGCACCTGACATCGGATGGTCCGAAGAGACAGGTACCATAAGAGATCCGTTCTTATGACCTCACTCAATGGTAAAGGAAGAGGTCCCCTAGAAGGGCTAGGTCCCTAACTTGGGCCCAGAGGGCGTAGTCTCCGTCTACGAAATTGGAGACTCGGTGGTCCCTTCTTACACAATTTGTAATACTATCCACCTCTTCCTTTACCGTTGGGTGAGGTCACAAGAACGGACCTCTTAGGGTCCCTGCCCCCTCGGACCACCCGACGACAGATACCCCAGCGTGTCTCAGCCTGTACTGACTTCACTGAATCGTCGTCGTTTCTATGTAATGACCATTTTTGTCAAGTTTGTCTGGATTCAAAGAACCCCTTAAATCTATAGTTAGTTTTTTCGTGTGTTTCCACATTAATACATTAGACGTTACTCATAACTTTCTCTTCCATACAACCTGAATTTCACATATTATCCCCTTATACAGGGATAAGATCCCTCAATCTTTGTCGACCTTAGCTCTACTTTCACTCTCTCTTCCCATTTTGTCATCTGTCCTGGTCTTTCCAGTACTCCAGAATGTCCAGTAAGGATGTGATACAAGAAGTAGAACTTTCGTTATCCTTGGGTGACTTCGTATTATCTTGAAACAGACTATGTTCTCTTTTGCACGAGGTCTACTCCTAGTACATTTTATATTCTTAAAGTCACATACTTGAATTTTGTCTTAGAGAAACTCGAGGAACCTCTAAATAAAACGATTACCGAATTTTAGACCGACACAAGGTTATCGACCATTATTATCATGACATTATTATTATCCCATTCTCTGGACTCATATGGGTCTAATAGGACCCTATAGATTAAACTAAAAGTCATTAAAAGTCCTACAAATAGTTAAAAAAATAAAGTAATAACCGAATAACAATCGTAAGTAAGTAATAATTATGGAACGGTCAAAGCCTATTTTTCTGTGCATCCCGACAAGTTCATTTTATATAGTAGTCCTGTTAACTTTCCTCCTCTGTGCTTATATCATTTCTTGACACAGACCATGTTATCATTCTTCCTTCCTGATCCAATTCGTGACTCGAAGGATTCGTCAGTCTTACATTTCCCTGTAAACTACCTTATGTATTCGAAGTAATGTACTATCTTCGTTCAAATAGATAAAAAATCCTCTCTTAAGTAAGAGAATCTTTAATAAAGATTTTCTTTTCATAGTATATTCTGAAACTGTCGGATTATTCGTCACGATAAATTGTTTTAAAATGAACCCTTCGACCTCCCTTTGTTTCCGAACGGAAAATCCTAATGAAAATAACGATGGTCAACTTGTTTTACGATAAAGATATTTAAAAAATTTACATTCTTAAATAGTTTTCTTTCTGTATTTTATTTCTTCTCAAGTCTAAAAAGTCCACGAATTCGTTGTTACAGTTAAAGAAGGAGACCAGACCAGATATCCGTCATATTATAATTATGACATGTAGAACATATCTTAGTTTCTAAAAAGACAACGGTACTCTTGGAATAAGTAGTGTTTCTTTTTCACAACCTATCTTAAGGTCTTTACTGAGGAATGAAGAGATATCGACTCGTCCTGTCTCAGCCGTATGTTTAGTCCCGACAAACTGACATCCATTGTTTTTGGTTGAATTCGAACGAATTCGATTTTCCTCCTAAATACTTCGACACAGTTCTTGGGGGGACCGTCTCACATCTTCCCGGATTCTTTTATTGACTAATATTCATGATTTTGGAAAATCTTTAGGTTTGTAGAAAGACAGACGAAACAAAACAAGAAGGACATACCCAAAAGAGATGAACATCCAAGAATCCCATCCATCGTGTTAAAAATCTTAAACAAACGACAAACCTTGTACACGATTCTACTTGTATATACACAAAATTCAGAGTTAAGATTGAAGAACCTTTGAACTTAGAGTAATCGATTTGAATTCAAACTACAGTCTGGACAAGGTTTAATAACTACCCTTCCTCGTCTATCATGTTTGAATCGACAACACTCCGTGAGGATCACCCACTTTCCCTGTAAATCCTTCAAAGATAGTCACTGAATCCCCCTTTCAAATTTATTTCACTCGTCTCTCTACTTTTGGATTCCTTCCCCACTACGACACCAGAAACTTAGAGAAAGGAAGAGATCCACCCACTCAAAAACAGTTCCATCTCCTCTGTGTTAATTCTTAGTGTATGTTAACCACCCTTAGACTCTCTCCTTAGTCATAACCTTAATAAATTACTTACGTTCGGAAGTACAAACTAACTTAAGAGACTTACTTCATGGAAAGAATTTGAGTGTCCCTCTATCACCAGATTGGTACAGTTACGAGTAATAAGATTCTTCGTATACATTTGAAAGCGGACTAATGTCTCTGACCATATCTCTACCTCAAATAGTCTTCAAAGAAAAGAAATCTTTGAAATAATAAAATACCTGAATGACTTTCAAAAGGTTTATACGTTAAGACTCTCAAAGACTTGTAATGTCTGACCTAACACATATCATGGAAATTCGATAGATTTTCTTTATTTATGACGAATTATGATCCTTTACATAACGTTCGTACGATTATCCAGTTTATTCTGTTACTTGTCATAGAGGATTCTAGATATTTTTCGGTAAACGAATTTTATATTTGTAAAGACAATATTCATGTATTGGTTTGATCTTTACCTTATTTACAAATTGTCATATTCGTGTAGAAAGAACCGGATATTTATCAATATACAAATAAATATCAATAAGAACAACGTCTCTGTTTAATCAGGATAATCGTGACAATAATTATCAGATAGTTAAAATCGGTAACTCTATTTTGTTCCTTGTTTTTATTGTCTCTAATGGTGATTTTTCCTTTTTCCTTTATCATAATACTAATAAAGTTTACTAAACTATAGTTCTATTATGTAACTTCTTATATAATCTTATGAAATTCTACTAGTTTAAATTTTAATTATAATTTTGTAATGTTTGAAAGGATGTATGATCATTCTTCGGTAATTAAGTATACCCTTTACCCTGAGATAAAAGAAACGTTTTATATGTATCTGTTATAGAACCTTATTTACCTTGGTTTTTTATACTTTCTAGATATACTTCTGTTGAAATAACTCCCTGTAGGTGTAGACAACAAACATCTGTGTTTTTATTTAATATCCTTTTTTACAATAAGAAAATACTCATTTAGACATAAGTCCGAATCATATCAAGGTTGGTTTTACTGTTTCCTCGTAGAAGACCTTAAACTTTATTGTAAATTTTAAAATTGACACTTATATTTAATCATTTTCATTGATTTTACTAAAACTTCCTTTTTTATAAGGATGGTTTGTATAATTGTAAATTCGTATTACAATTCAATATCATTAGTTAAGTTATACTTTGATCATAGTCTTATCTGTATATCATTTACGTTGGTCGATCTTTATCGGTCTTTATATATTATTTTATTAGTAGTCAAACATATACATATCTGTATGTATACTTAAATAAATAAAAAAAATTAAAAATAAATAAAAAAATAAAAAATTTAAAATTTTAGAAATTAAGAATGTACGCAAGGGTTTGTACTTGGGGTTATATACTACACTATTTCTACTCAATTTTGAGTCACCCTTTTCTGTAAATAATTAATAGTTAAATGTCATTTTAGTTCATTAGTACTAAAGAGGTATAGTCTCTCAGAATAGGTAAACCTTAAATAAAATAAAAATAATAATAAAAAATTTTAAAATAAATAAAAAAATAAAAAATTTAAAGTTTTAGAAATTAAGAATGTACGCAAGGGTTTGTACCTTAAATAAAATCTCAATCCACTTTTCCTCTTCGTTTTCTTCTTTTATATCTTCTTCTACCAAATAAAAAATCTACCTCACGATTCAACGAAACATAGGGTGACAAAAAACACTGGGATACCTGATATCGGGGGGTCCAAGGAGACAGGTACCCTAAAGGGTCCGTTCTTATGACCTCACACAACAGTACGGGAAAAGGTTCCCTAGAAGGGTCGGGTTCCTAGTTTGGACTCAGAGTTTTCAGAGGACGCAACCGTCCGGTCAAGAAATGGTGATCGTGACGGACCTTTCGGAGAAAACCTACTTTCCTAATATGATTTTATTGGAGCCAAGAGAAGGTCGAGATATAAGTGACGTCTAATAAAATTTCTATTACCGTATAAAATATTTATATCTATGGACAGTCACAAGAATGACAAAAGAAAATTCAAATAAAAATAAAAAATACTTATTAAGGTAATTGGGTGTAAATAAAATGACCCTTAACATTTTTCATAGACTATTTTCCCGAAAGAAAATAGAAAATAAATCCGTAATTTTTACGTTTCTAATTATTTCACACCAAGATACTTAAAAGTTTACAATATCGAATTGTTTCGTCTCCATGTTTGTACAATGGTTGTTATTAAGTTAAACTATTCACTACACTATCTCCGTACCCGAACATGTTTATGTCGCATTCTGACTCTAATCCCTCGAATCGGATCCCCCAACCCCCCACGAGTTTCTTATGTCATGTCTGTCGTCTACTGTAGACTAAATTTAATGTTTATCTTTCACTGTAAAGAGATCCACCTGTTCTACCCTTTCCTATAAGTACCGTCTGTTTCGACAAATTATCCTCTGCCTTCTGTCCACTCTCATACACAAGACTCTTTCATTCGTAGGAGTCATATTCTTAAGTTCCCTGACTGTACCCTCGTCAGACTTCTACTCTAATCGTTGTACTTGAACCCGGACAATCTTTAGGGACGGTTTGAGACTACAAACTTACACTGTGTCCTCCGTCGTCCTTTCACTTCGAAAGACTGTCCTGTCACTTCACGATCCTAAACACAAAATCGTTTTATTGATACCGTCGTTAAACGTCTGTCCTCCCTCTCTAACTTCTATCCGTACTGTTCAATTCTCTACCAAGGTCAGTAAAGGTCCTCTCTTCTCACGGACTTTCCCCTTTTCCTTTAATGTCTACCTATATTTCTTTACTTTCTCCCTCCTTCCCTTCTTTCTTAGTAAACTCACGACCGAGAAAAGATCCGTGACACGAAACTAATCTTTGACCTTCCAAAACGCTTTATAGAAATGGAGGGGTTTACTAGAAAGAAACATTGACAAACACTGTTGAGGTAATGATCCTAATTAACCATAGTAAAAACCCACGTATATAGAAATAATAAATCACAACAGTAAAAAATTTTAATTAAAAATAACCTCTTATCAAGGAAAGTTACAACACAACTAAAGACGACGCGTCGTTTCACTTAGTCAACGTGTATATGTATACAGGTGAGAAAGATCTCAGGGAAGGGTAAATCTACTGTTGTCTCGTGACTCATCTCACAAAATCACAGATATGGTAACTATTTTAACCGAATTGTGTCGAAATAAAATACTTGGAAATATTCATCTTTACTCTGTATTTTATAGTGATATACCTTTTTGACTGTTTTTTTACAGTTGAGCTTCAATACTACGTAGTAAAGGAACACTAATCTATAATGAATAAACCATTTATCTCAACTTCTTTTTAGTTTACGCTACTTCACAAAGACACAATTGGAATTTGTATTCCAATATACAAAAACTATCAATGACATGAACTTTATTTTAACTCTTTTAGTAATAATTAGTAAAACTACATGTAATATACTAAATAAGAAGTTCTACCTTTAAACGTCCGGCACTTCATTAAGGACCTTTATAAATACGCAATTTTTTTTCACTTACCGTATACATCGTTATAACTTATACATCACTATTTATTTATCCAACTGAACTTTAATCCATTATAAAGTTAAAGACTAATTCCTTTGAAGTCCGACCAATTTTTTATAATTAGGATGTTCACTGCGGTAGTACCTTAAATCGTCGTATTAATATGAACGGAGGTAAAAGATTCTACTATTTGACACACACCCCCCTCGAATTCAGATTAAAGAGACTATCAGTACTTCTTGTTCGTGAGAGTAAAGAAGGGAAGTACATATCTGAATGTACACCCGGTTCTACCTCCGCCGTAGGTAGTTTCGAAGTCCGTTTGTTATCTGAACGGAATCAAGGAGGAACCTAGGAGGAGCTGAAGTGGATGACGTCACCCAAAGAAAATGAACAAACAACAGGAATATTAAGTACTTGAAGGAGTACACGGTTTTTAATCCCCTTTTACTATTCGTTTAAGGTCTTAATCTACTCCATGGTGCCCGAGTGATCGACTCCCAATTCATAACCACAACTGAGTTTTGTCCCTACGTCGGATCTTACTTCCTATCCCTGTATCTACTTCTCGACTCTCCTTGACTCCACTGCCCCTGAAAGACTACTGCAAGTGTAAATTACTAAACACAAATAGTGTCACTAGTCTTCATGGTTCTTAAATTTAGGTCAAAATCGTGAGTGATGAAACACTAGAGAGTCAGTTCATTGTTGTGGAGAGATTTAGAAACAAAAGAATAAATATGTTACCCCTATAATTATCATATATATATATATATATATATGTATATATATATATATATATATTCTCGAGTACACTTTAGATTGCACTATTATATATCTTTCACGAATTAATCTCTATATGACAGAATACACACTCTTATAATTATCCATTTTTTTCTTCAATCATGAATTTCCACTACTCTACTCACCTTACCCTGGTTCCTGAACTCTGAGAAGTCTTCCTACGTCTCACATTTTCGAGATACATATTACTAGCGACGACGACGACTCATCGAAGTCAGCACAGGTTGAGACACGCTGGGGTCTCTGCCGTCGGGTGGTCCGAGGGGGCAGGGACCCTAAGAGGTCCGTTCTTGTGACCTCACCCAACGGTAAAGGAAGAGGTCACAAACTTTCACTTTCACTTCAACGAGTCAGTACAGACTGAGAAGTACTGGGGTACCTGACGTCGGATGGCCCGAGGAGGCGGGCACCCTAAAAGGTCCGTTCTCATGACTTCACCCCACGGTAACGGAAGAGGTTATTCCTAGCGATCACCCTCGCTTTTGTTCCGTATCCAACCTTTTTACGAAGACGATCCCGTGGTTAGTTGTTCCAAAGGGGTCTTCCCAGTCAAAGAGTCTTTTTCCTTGTCTTCATACTTACAAAAGTATTCAAAGAGTTTCATGTACCGTCTCATGCGATGACGAGTATACCCACAGACGACTCAGATTCCATCTAGTTTGACCCGAGTAAAAGAGTGACAAAGAAGATAAAGGAAGTTTTAATAGGTGAAAAATTTACTTTCATTCATAAATAATCTTATCAAGGGTAAGATAATCCCTATTAATAAAAGATCACTATAAAGTGAAGTCTTGCTTAGATGGACTTTTAATATTACCTCTGAACTAATAAAAAGAGAAATTCCAATAATTGAGAATATTAATGTAATTTGAAATTAGTTCTTCAATCAAACTTTCATTTCTTATACTTACTCTTTAATAAAAATTAAACCCATAGATTAATAATGTGAAACCCCTAAAACTAAAAGGGTTCGAAAACTTACATAATTTTGGGTACTGACATGTTATTGAAAAGAAAACTTGGTACATTTTTTGTGGAAACATACACTTGACACTTGAAGGTCTATAAGTTCGACCCAAATCTTTTCCGTCTCCTTGGTCTCTAGTTTATCGGTTGTAGACAACCTAGTAGCTTTTTCGTTCTCTCAAGGTCTTTTTGTAGATAAAGACGAAATAACTGATACGGTTTCAGAAACACATCTAGTGTTGTTTGACACTTGTCAAGAATTTCTCTACCCTTATGGTCTGGAGGATTGGACGGAGGACTCTTTAGACATACGTCCAGTTCTTCGTTCTCAATCTTGACCTGTATATTGTTGTCTGACCAAGGTTTAGTCCTTTCCAATACAAGTCCACGTAAAACAGTAGGACGAATAAATTGAAGACACGTCTCATGTAGTACGTTTTACGACCCGATCTACTTCGTGTTCGACCTTAGTTCTAACGGCCCTCTTTATAGTTATTGGAGTCTATACATCCACTGTGACGGGAATACTGTCTTTCACTTCTCTTTGATTTTTCGGAGAACTACTTTCACTTTCACCTCTCACTTTTTTAACCGAATTTCGAGTTGTAAGTCTTTTGATTCCAGTCCCGTAGACCAGGGTACTCAAGTACTGTTTATCAACCCCTTTGTTGTCTTTGTCACTCTCTCAAATTAAAAACCCGAGGTTTTAGTGACGCCTAACACCGCCGTCGGTACTTTAATTTTCTGTGAACGAGAAACCTTCTTTTCGATACTGGTTAGAGCTGTCGTAAGATTTTTCGTCTCTGTCATGAAACGGTTGTTTCCGGGTAGATCAGTTTCCATACCAAGAAGGTCATCAGTACATACCTACACTCTCAACCTGATACTTCTTTCGACTCGTGGTTTCTTAACTACGAAAACTTGACACCACAACCTCTTCTGAGAACTCTCAGGGAACTCTCTAGGTTGGTCAGGTAGGGATTCCTTTAGTCAGGACCCACAAGAAACCTTCCTGACTACAACTTCGACTTTGCGACCATGAAGTCGGTCGACTACGCTTTTCGACTGAGTAAACTTTTCTGGGACTACGACCCTTTCTAACTTCCACCCTCCTCTTCCTCTACTGTCCCTACTCGACCAACCTACCGTAGTGAATGAGTTACTTGTACTCAAACTTGTTCGAGGTCCTCAACCACTACCTGTCTCTTCAGACCGTACGACGTCAGGTACCCCAGTGTTCCTCAGTCTGTGTTGACTCATTGACTTGACTTGACTTTGTGGGTTCAATTCCTTTCTACTAGTTAAAGAAAAAAGTCACATACCTTACAGTGTAATAAATACTGTAAATAAAGTAAATAATACAGTATATTGAAGTAAGTTGTTCGTAAATAACTTACAGATAAAACACGGAGTGACCCGATAAATATAAAACAGAGAGTCAAGAGAACAGAGGAAAAAGAAAGAAGTATACGGAAGTCTAGAATTTGAAGAAAAGGAGACGAAAACAGAAGAAAAGAACGGATTACAAAGAGGTAAACGAGAACACTAGTAAGTCATTAGTTCTGTCATTGTCGCCGATTCCCATACTCGAAAGTTGACTTTGTCTCTACCCTTGATTTTAACATTGAGAACGTGAATTCACCACTTTGGAACCTATTCAGTAAATTAAAAATCTCGAAGGTACAAGAGTAGAAACGTACCTTTATTAGTAGTATGGATGGAACATCACAGTAACACTCGTAAATTACTCTATTAAGTGTTGGGGACCGTACAACACTTATTAGTTGTTTATCATTGATAAAAAAGGAGACGAGGTACTGTTTTGATTTAGAAGACATACACAAATGAATTAAAGTTTGTATGTGTGTATTTATAGGGAGTTTATGTAAATATATAAGGGAATGTGTGAAATCAAAGTTTTTGTAGGTAATTTAAAGGAAATTTTGTAAAAAATTAACTTCATATCAACTAAATGTTCCAACACGGTTATATTTAAAGAATCTTAGTCATTACGACACAACAGACTTTAACTACGGAATAAAGAAGTTCCGAATTGAGTAGATAGAAGTTCCAACTAATTCGAAAGAGTAAGTGAAAAAAAGAGAAAATCAGTGGAAGACTGGGAAGAAAAAAAAAAATCACCAAATCCCACTCTATATCATTATTGTCCCACATCTCCGGTAAGATTAGGTAAGACGGAACTTATTTTACTAGTCTATACATTTCTCCACCCCCGACAAAGAACTTTATCACAAGTCCCATACACATGACCTTATCTTATGTGGAGCATACGATTCTTTGAACCTTTGAGTGAATCCGTATCTAATACTTTCTGTAGATACTGGACACGTTTCTTAAATCGACATCCAGAAACAGACATGAGTCGAAGTGGTCTCTTATGACAATATGGTCACGTGTAGGGTAAGCTCAATAGGTAAGGGTGTCTTGTCTCCTCTCACCTAAGGTATGCTGTCGTAATCAATTTTCAGTAGTCAAGTTAAGTCAAGTCAATGAGTCAGTACAGACTGAGAAACGTTGGGGTACCTGACGTCGTACGGTCCGAAGAGACTGGCAGTGGTTGGGGACCTCGAACGAGTTTGAGTACAAGTAACTCAGTCACTACGGTAGGTTGGTAGAGTAGGAGACAGTAGGGGAAGAGGACGGGAGTTAGAAAGGGTCGTAGTCCCAGAAAAGTTTACTCAGTCGAGAAGTGTAGTCGACCGACTTCATAACCTCAAAGTCGAAGTTGTAGTCAGGAAGGTTTTATAAGTCCTAACTAAAGGAAAACCTACCTGACAAACCTGGAGGAACGTCAGGTTCCCTGGGAGTTCTCAGAAGAGGTTGTGATGTCAAGTTTTTGTAGTTCAGAAGCCGCGAGTCGAAAATTATGAGGTTGAGAGTGTAGGTATGTACTGACGAAATTTTTAGTATCGAAACCGATCTACCTGGAAACAACCGTTTCATTACAGATGCGAAAAATTATACGACAGATACAACCAGTATATTTGGGATAGTAAATTTTTTCATTAAGTTTTATTTTTACCGTCACATGTAAAACCGTTCACTCTCCCTACACTATATTCAGGGAGTCTTTCTATAAATAATTAAAGATGGAATGAGTATTAGGACTTAGGATAAATTCTTTCGAAAGGAGTAAAAAATACAAAAAGAAAGGACTGACAGATCCAATGTGTCTACAGGGTGACTCTTTAAGATTGGACAAATTGTTATGTAGGTTTTCCGGTAAGGAGGGTCGAGGAAAGAGAATTGAAAGAAAAGTAAAAAGAGACAGAAATATATTTGGTCTCCGAATATGTTTTTCCACATATCGGAGTAGAGTTAGAGGAAACGAAGTAAGTCTTGAAGTACTTTACTTCTTGACGGAAAAAAACCGAAGAGTTTTTTCCTATTGTATACATGTCTTCTGACGCTATTCAACTGTCGAGGTAGTTAAAAAATGTCGGACTTTAGTGGATTTAGTCATAGGTATTGTCGGTCAGTTGAGGAGACTTAGAGGTCGACGGTGGAACTTCGGAAGGACACGAGAAGGGCAGTCATGTACAGAGAGATCATTCAATGACAGGACTGAGTCTTGTCGTGTCTGAGCCCAACGGTCGAAGACACGAGTATATTTACTTCGATGTATTAGACATGAGAAAATACGGACCGAAGTAAAGTGACATTGAAAACTATTTTTCCTTCATTTCGTGTAAGGGTGGTAATAGAGAGAGAGATAATTGTAGTCTAAGTCAATAAATTAAATGAAACAACGTATAACTCTTAAATTAAAAAATTTCAGATTACTTAATAAAATACTTTATTATTGTGAATTATAGATAATTACTTCAAATATTACCTCCTTTTTAATTGTAAAATTATATTATGGATGTTAAAGAATCCTTCACCATTTTTATAATGAAGATTATTATAAGAGTAGAACCAGTACAAGAAAGTATTAAAAAATTTTTCAATATCTGTTAGAAAATTTCGGTAAAATCCAAGTGTCGTTTTAATTCACCTTTCATGTCTTTCAAAGGTATATAGGGGGACAGATGGGCGGAGGGGGGGGTATCTGTGTGGTGTATCGAAGAGGGTTGATAGGTGAAGAACTTGGTCTCACCATGTACACAATATCGGTTAATTGGATGTATCTGTGTAGTAATAGTAGGTTTCAGGTATCAAATGTAATACCAAGAACTATACATAAGATATTATAACTGTTTGAACGTAAGATATACATAAATGGATGGTCGTAAGAGTATTGATAAAGTTGAAATTAGTCGTAGTACTTTTTAATGAGAATTAAGGTGGTCAGAGTCAGGATCCGTGGTTTCTCTTTCTTTAATATGAGAAGGTCGACCACGAGATCACATTAAGGGTTTATGGGTTTTGTAGTGACGTCTTAAACCGTACAGTAGGAGAATAAAATGGTCTTTCCTTTTGTGTAAACGAGAGGAATGAATCGATAAGTATTGTTGTATAGTCTCAACAACGTTTAAGATCCCGGTTATTTAAGATCTCATAAGTCTCCATAAACTCTTTTGACGTCACAAGAACTAACGTGTAACGTAAGTGAAAGTCTTTATTCACTAGAGACTAAAAAGATAGACGTACAAATAGAAAGTTTTATTATAATGTACGATTCAGTGAAGTCAGTACAGATTGAGAAACGCTGGAATACCTGATATAGGATGGTCCGAAGAGACAGGTACCCATAAGAGGTCCGTTCTTATGACCTCACCCAACGGTACGGGAGGAGACCCCCTTAAAAGGGATGGGTCCCTAGTTTGGGTACAGAGGACACAGAGGACGTAATATCAACCTAAGAAATTCCGACTCGGTGATCCCTTCGGGTGAGTTTTATTATAACCGGGAGATATCTGTTTTTGTTTTTGGAAGTCTGACTACAAAGCCCTTACAAAAAAGGGTCCAACATAAATTCACTCTTAATCACCCAATATAGAAAGACCCCGAAGAGGTCACCGAGTCACCATTTCTTAGACGGACGTTATGTCCTTGGCATCCTCTGGGTCAAACAAGGGACACAACCTTTCTAGGAAACCTCTTTCTTTACCGTTGGGTGACGTCATAAGAAGAGACCTCTTAGGGATACCTACCTCCTCGGACCACCTAATGTCAGGTATCCTAGTGTCTATCAACCTGTGTTGACTTCGTTGAATCGTACGTACGTGTGTAGAAAGACTAGGATGATCTATACGAAATTGGGTGTGGTTTCTCTCTTGACTATACAAAATATGTGTCTTTGATCAAACCCCACTCCCTTCCTCCACTGTAAAAGAGAGTTTGTGACATCGATTGATCATCAAATTCACTCTTTCAAAATAGAAGAAGTTGTATCAAAAGGATATATATCCGTGTGTTCGATAGTCTATAACAATTTTTTATGACTCTGAAAAAACGTTACACACGTATTATGTATTATGGAAATGTCCACACGAAGTAGTCAAACTAGGTAAAATCGGAAATTTCACCCGACATCTACGTTTTAAATTTACTATAATGAAACCCGTTAATATACGATTATATACTTACTTGTTTATGGCAAAGTACAACCTAAAAAAAGAAAAGTCGTAATGAACTTCAGAAAACCGAAAACTCGTACTATCGTTAGATGAAATGTCCATGACGTCGTCTTTTATTGGTCAAGTAACCAAAAGATCGTTGGAGGTGTGTGTTTTACAAATATTTTTATTTCATTACAAAAATCGTTTGAGTTCCTACCAAAGTAGACTCGTGGAAATTCAGGATGTTGTCTAGATTCATCTAGATAAATTGTCTAGATTTTAGTTCTCGAAAATTCACGTACACATGTGTGTGTGGAGGGAAAGATATTTTTATCTCGTTCATTTATTTTTATCATTTTACCATAATACCTTATTTTCCTATATAAAGAAAAGTTACAGTTCCATTTTTAAAAGATTGAATTACCTCTAACTCATTTTCATCTTAGTAACTTTACGAAGTATGAAACTTGACCCTAATCTATTTGGTTCACTGGAAACTCGAATATAGTTGAAACTGACCGAAAATGTCTTTCACAAAGGTTACAGTCAAGTGATGGACATAATAAAATAATAAAAATTAGATTCTTAACTATTGTCATTGTTAGTCTTTACATGATTCATGACACTAGTTGTAGGTAGAAGAAATGATGTAAAAAGTCAAGTCAGTGAGTCAGTACAGGCTGAGACGCTGGGGTACTTAGCGTCGTGCGGTCCGGAGGGACAGGTAGTGGTTTAGGGTCTCAGGTGAGTTTGAGTACAGATAGCTCAGTCACTACGGTATGTCGGTAGAGTAGGAGGCAGTAGGGGAAGAGGAGGACGGGGGTTAGGGAGGGTCTTAATCCCAGAAAAGACCACTCAGTTGAGAAGTGTACTCCACCGGTTTCATAACCTCAAAGTCGAAATTGTAGTCAGGAAGGTTACTTGTGGGTTCTGACTAGAGGAAGTCTTACCTGACCAACCTAGAGGAACGTCAGGTTCCCTGAGAGTTCTCAGAGGAGGTTGTGGTGTCAACATTTCGTGGTTAAGAAGTCGTGATGTGAAAATCTTATAGTATTAAAACCGTACCACACAACGTCTAATCACATTACACGATAATTCTTACAATCGATAGATGACGTCAAACTCTAGGAGGTAAGTCTTTCCCGGTCTACACTCAAATCCACTAGACACCAGGATAAACTATCGTGGTCTCCGATACGAATCTTTAAGTTGGAATGTATTTATTAATTGGGACACGTAACTTTCTCTAGAAACTTCATTATTAAGGACTGATCGGATAAGTACGGATAGTAAACTAAAATTAATCACTGTTTTATAATTTACGGTACAGTAATAAATCACTATCCAAAATTTATGAAGGGAGACACCTATTCCCTTAAACTAATGAATTAGTAACACTAATTTTTCCGAAAAGCATCAAAGGACCGTTTCTATTACTACGGTGTTTATGTTTATTAAGATCTCACCCAAGACTGGTGAACTTCATATATCCTCTTTCCCAGTTTGTTTTAATTGATATACGACAAATACTTTTTTACAATAACGACTTTTGAAAACACATAACAAAAGAAAAGAGTAGGATCTGGGACTTAACAGTTTTAGAATAATCATAAAATCCACTTTTCATTAGAACAGTAGACCCTAAACGCAAGTTTGTTTACACATATACAATTCTACTATTCAGAGATTTTTTAGTAAGGGACCCAAAAGAATAAAACATAGAATCACTTTCTAAAGAAAACTACTGTTTAAGATTTAAACATGTATAATTCGGAAAAATCACGATTAATGGAACTTAAAGTGGTATAGTGTTATTGTCAGGGTCCGTAGAATTACGAAAAAACGAAATTTCACGAAAGTATATATAAGAGAGTAATTGGAATCGTCAACATACACCCTCCCGGTCATTCACCTACAATAATACGGTAAACTGTTGTCTCTACATATTTTCAATTCATTACATAAATTCTAAGGATCTATGATTTAGTTCCTTAACTCTGACGACGACGACGACGCCGACGACGACGCCGACGACGACGACGACGATTCAGTGAAGTCAACACAGGCTGAGACACGCTGGGGTATCTGCCTTCGGGTGGTCCGAGGGGACAGGGACCCTAAGAGGTCCGTTCTTGTGACCTCACCCACCGGTAAAGGAAGAGGTTACGTGCTTTCACTTTTCACTTTCACTTCAGTGAGTCAGCACGGACTGAGAAGTCCTGGGCTACCTGACGTTGGATGGTCCGAGGAGGTAGGTACCCTAAAAGGTCCGTTCTCATGACCTCACCCAACGGTAACGGAAGAGGTCTTAACTCTGATCTGGGTCTTAAAAGTTGAGAGACACATCACCAGGTTCAAAGTTTCCTCGACTTTATCCTATAACGAAACTTTCATCGGATAATTTTAACGATTTATTTCTGTCACGGGAGTCCTTCGAGTCAAATCGTCCCGATCGTCAGTCAATTGTTTGTTGATGTTTTACACTTCTTAATTGTTACGGTTGTATCTCTTTTACCCGAAGGGACCACCGAGGAGTCCATTTCTTACACGGACATCAAACAAGAGACCCAACTCTTCTAAAGGCCCTCTTCCTTTACCGTTGGGTGAAGTTATAAAAACGGACTTTTCAGGGTACCTGTTTCCTCGGACCACCTCACATCAGGTCAAGTCAAGTCAACGAGTCAACACAGGTTGAGAAACGTTGGGGTACCTGACGTCGTGTGGTCCTGAGGGACAGGCAGCGGTTGAGGACCACAAAAGAGTCTGAGTACAGGTAACTCAGTCACTACGGTAGGTTGGTAGAGTAGGAGATAGTAGGGAAAGAGGAGGGTGGAAGTTAAAAAGGGTCGTAGTCCCAGAAAAGTTTACTCAGTCGAGAAACGTAGTCCACCGGTTTCATAACCTCAAAGTCGAAGTTGTAGTCAGGAAGGTTACTTATACGTCCTAACTAAAGGAAAGTCTACCTGACAAACCTAGAGGAACGTCAGGTTCCCTGAGAGGTCTCAGAAGAGGTTGTGGTGTCAAGTTTTCGTAGTTAAGAAGCCACGAGTCGAAAGAAATATCAAGTTGAGAGTGTAGGTATGTACTGATGACCTTTTTGGTATCGAAACTGATCTACCTGGAAACAACCGTTTCATGACAGAGACGAAAAATTATACGATAGATCCCACGTCAGGTACCCCAGTGTTTACTCGACCTGTACCGACTCGGTGATTCGTTCGTACGTACATCTTACACCACCTTATCCCTCCTACCCTGGTATCCCCTCTACCATTTAGTAGTACTTATATCACTATAAATTTGACTCTGGACTTAATACTCTTCCTAGTCTCGGATTCTTGTTTGACCATGTTTTCGGAATTCCGTCTTTTCCCTAACCACAGTTACAGTACGATTTACACAGAGAAGACAGAGACCCCAGTGTCAGAAAAAACGATTTTTTTTTTCATACCATAAAAGATTTTAAGAGTTTTACCGTGTAATAGAATATTTGTGAAACCTCTCTGGGTACCTTTGGGTCCACCGAATTACCAGGTTCGTACAGGAAGGGCACTCCGACAGGAAACTTCAAGTGTGACACTTGTACTACGATGACTTGTGACCTCTTTATAAAACAGAACGTCAATAAAGGGTCTAATGTCATCGTCAACACGCCTTCATATCGTGTCGTTTGATGTAGTCTATTATTGATCAGTGTAAAAATTTTTTAGAAAAAATATCCTCATATTAACGAAATGTTACAACATAATCAAAGATGACATGTTGTTTCACTTAGCTGATACACATACATATACAAGGGAGGGAGAATCAGGAAGGAGAGTGGGGGAGGAGTGGGGTAGGGTAGGGGAAATCCTGTCGTGTCTCGTGGCTCGACTTGTGGGACACGACACATCGTCTAGGGGTGATCGATAGACAAAATGTGTACCGTGTGCAAAATGAAAAGTCTCTAAAATTGTTGACGACACCCGAATATCCCTTTCATTTCCGAAAGATGACATAATAGTGACTCACAAGAAGTTCGGAGTTCCTCCTTCTCTCACTAAACTCACTCAGTCTAGACTCCGAACTGATAACATAAGGGACCACCGAGTCTACCATTTCGCATACGGACGTTGCGCCCTCTGGGTCCAAGATAAGGACCCAGTCCTTCTAGGAGACCTCTTCCTTTACCGTTAGGTGAGGTAGTGAGAACGGACCTTTTAGGGTACCTGTCCCCTCGGACTATCCGATGTCAGGTACCCCAACGTTTCTCAGCCTGTGCTGACTCGCTGAAGTGAAGTGACATAAGGATCCTCCTCAGTAGAAGACCGATTCTTACTCACTTGTACCGATAAGTAACCACCCAGGGACTTCCTTGTCGTCATCAATCCACGACCCCACGAGAGAGGTTTGTCCGGTCCGGTAGATCGAAAACGTGACACCGATACGAAAGAGTGTACACCGGTGACAGGTTTCTAGTGTCAAAATCAGACTCTTCCAGACTCCGTACGACCGAATCAAGTCGGGGTTTGACCCAGAACGAACACATTGACCAAGTAAAAGAAAAAAGTCATAAATGAATAAACCCTCACAGTCCAGAATCAACTCGACGTCCCAGAAGTAACACCACACGTCCGAGTCATCGACGGTCGTGTACTCGAATCAACGGACCACCGTACACCTTACAATCAAGAGACTGGTACCAAGCTTGGGGGGAGGGGACATAACCTTCCGATTAAGAATTATGAAGCTGATGGTTCTTAAGGGACCAAGTAAAGGAATTGATTGTATCTCCGTTCCTTGAGACGGATAACAGAGGGGACCAAACACTTCAAGGATACCTCAAACTCCGGTCCCTGTCTCAATTATTAGTTTAATTTAGTATTTCATGAAAGAAAACGGAAGAAATACATATACAAAGGACCCTCCGGAGGTATCCTCCCAACTAGTTTGGTTCTGTCCTGAACCCATAAGGATCAAAAGGATAGGTTTGGTATATAAGTTTCGTTCAGGAAATTCCTCAACGTTAAACTTAAACCTATGTTATTTCATGTATTCGTGTTATTTCATTACGTTTGTGTACTTTATTTTCAAATATTATGTATCTTCTTTACAGTAGGATTCCGTATTAGAAATTAAATAACGACAGGTAACATTATTTCTGGTCTTTTAATTCCTGCATCGTCATCGTTTTTTTATTTATTTTTTCGATGTGTTGTGACTTTTCGTCTCCAACCGAAAAGACAACCCACAACTTTAATATTAACTCATGTTAAGAAGATAAATTTTAAAGTCAAACCGTGAAATAAGTGTAAACAAAGAAAAAAGAACTTAAAGGTACTTTTATACTTCGGTTATGTTTACAATTGTAAAGACCCCATGAATACTACAAGGTCCACATAAAGTTTCGTAACAAATATATAAAGATTCGTAATAGAGTAACTTAAGACTTTTGTTAGACTACTACATCCTTGTTTAAAATAGGAATAAACACGTTTAGTCCTCTAACTTCTTTTATAAATCAAGTGAATGGATCAGTTGACAACCTTCGTCCCAAAGTCTAGAACTTCAGAATCGAGTTTCAACGTATGGATTAATGATACCACTAATACCGTCAATCTAGTTGTGAGTCTTCGTTCCAGGCTACGACATTTCCCGTTATAACATATCCTTGGACCTTACAATCCAGGTACTTAGTTCCGTTTAACCTTCACCAGTCTGTCCTTTACCGTTCTCACTTTCAGCTGTAAGATCCTTAGTCTTTTGATTTTACCTGACCTGACCCACTTAAATTGAGTCTACTAGTAATATAGATGATGACGCCCGTCCTTAGGGAACCTTCTTTACCTCATCGGTAGTATCAGTTGTTTTCTTAGGCTTTACGTCACGAACCTACGTGAGAGTTTTTACTGTCTTACTAGAGACAAGCAAAGGTTCCGTTTGGTAAGTCATATTACCATTAGGTTCAGATACGGGGCGGGTCATTACGACTTCTTTGACTTCAACTTGTGAAGATACTTTTGGATGTTCTGGAAAATCTTGATTATGGGGTTTTACTATAGGAAACGTAATATCCCCTGACCTTGCGTTTCATCCTTCAGTTCTTTGTGGGTCTAATTGTCCGTCTAAACTGGAACCTTATGCCTTACTTTGTCCCGTTTCCAATTATCTCAAAACGGTTCTCGTACGTGACCAGTATCGTTTGTGGAAGAAGGTTGTTGTGTTTTCTTCTGAGATGTGTACCTGTAGTGGTCTACCAGTTGTGGCTTTAGTCTAACTAATATAAGAAACGTCGGTTTCTATCTCTTCGAGATATGTCAGTCGCTTTTGTTCTGGGCCTCGACTGACACCGAGTCTAGTACTTGAAGAATGACAGTTTAAGTCTGAATTTAACTTCTTTCATCCCTTTTACTGATCTGGTAAGTCCATACTGGATTTAGTTTAGGGAATGCTAATATGTCACCTTCACTCTTTATCTAAATTCCCTGATCTAGACTATCTCACGGACTACTTGATACCTACCTCCAAGTACTGAAACATGTCCTCTGTCCCTAGTTCTGGTGGGGGTTCTTTTTCTTTACGTTTTTTCGTTTTACCGACAGACTCCTAAGGAATGTTTATCGACACTCTTCTTCTATTCACTTTTCGTTTCCACTTTTCCTTTCTATATCGGTAAACTTACGTCTCAAGGTTTCTTATCGTTCCTCTCTATTCTTTCGGAAGTAGTCACCAGTCACGTTTCTTTATCTCCGTTTGTCATCTTACCCTTTCTGATCTCTAGAGAAGTTCTTTTAATCTCTATGGTTCCCTTGTAAAGTACGTTTCTACCCGAGCTATTTCCTGTCTTTAACATCCCTGGATTGTCTTCTTCTTCTATAATTCTTCTCCACCGTTCTTATGTGTCTTCTTGACATGTTTTTTTATAGAAGTACTGAGTCTATTAGTGGTACCACACTAGTGAATGGATCTCGGTCTGTAGGACCTTACACTTCAGTCCACCCGGAATCCTTCGTAGCGATACTTGTTTCGATCACCTCCACTACTTTAAAGTCAACTCGATAAAGTTTAGGATTTTCTACTACGACACTTTCACGACGTGAGTTATACGGTCGTTTAAACCTTTTGAGTCGTCACCGGTGTCGTGACCTTTTCCAGTCAAAAGTAAGGTTAGGGTTTCTTTTCGTTACGAGTTTGATGGTGTGTTAACGTGAGTAGAGTGTTCAATCCTTTTATTACGAGTTTTAAGAGGTTCGGTCCGAAGTCGTTATGTACTTGGCACTTGAAGGTCTACAAGTTCGACAAAAATCTTTTCCGTCTCCTTGACCTCTAGTTTAACGGTTGTAGACGACCTAGTACCTTTTTCGTTCTCTCAAGGTCTTTTTGTAGATAAAGACGAAATAACTGATATGGTTTCGGAAATTGACACACCTAGTGTTATTTGACACTTTCTCTACCCTTATGGTCTGGTGGACTGGACGGAGAACTCTTTGGATATACGTCCGGTCCTTCGTTGTCAATTTTGACCTGTACCTTGTTGTCTGACCAAGGTTTATCCTTTTCCTCATGTAGTTCCGACATATAACAGTGGGCCGAATAAATTGAAGATACGTCTCATGTAGTACTCTTTGTGGTCTGACCTTCTTTGTGTTCGACCTTAGTGTAACGACCCCCTTTATAGTTATTGGAGTCTATACGTCTACTGTGGTGGGAATACCGTCTTTCACTTCTTCTTGACTTCTCGGAGAACTATTTTCACTTTCTCCTCTCGCTTTTAAAACCGAATTTCGAGTTGTAAGTCTTTTGATTCTAGTACCGTAGGCCAGGGTAGTGAAGCACCCTTTATCTACCCCTTTGTCACCTTTGTCACAGTCTGGAATAAAACCCCCCGAGGTTTTAGTGACGTCTACCACTAACGTCGGTACTTTAATTTTCTGCAAATGAAGAACCTACCTTTAAATACTGGTTGGATCTCTCGTATACTTTTTCGTCTCTGTAATCAAACGGTTGTTTCCAGGTAGGTCAGTTCCGATACCAAAAGGTTATCAGTACATACACTCTCAACCTGATATTTCTTTCGACTCGTGGTTTCTTAACTACGAAAACTTGACACCACAACTTCTTCTGAGAACTCTCAGGGAACCTGACGTTCCTCTAGGTTGGTCAGGTAAGATTTCCGCTAGTCATGACTCACAAGTGACCTTCCTGCCTAAACTTCGAATCTAAGGTTATGAAACCGGTGGACTACGTTTCTCGACTAGAGAAACTTTTCTGGGACTACACACCTTTCTAACTCCCGTCCTCCTCTTCCCCTACTGTCTCATACTCTCTAAACCTACCGTAGTGGAAGAGTCACTTCTACTCAAACTCATTTGAGACCCTCAACCACTACCTGACCCTCCGGTCCGTACTTCACCAGGTAGTCCAGGTTTCTTAGCCTGTACTGATTAGTTGACTTGACTTGACTTGATTACAATTAATTCCATATAGCGGAGATTACTATTCACCATAACCTCTTTGTCCCTTATTGAAAAATTACTTATTTGGTACACAGATTTTCGATTTTGTTTCTTTGAAATATAAAAACTATCTTGTGACCCTGAGTACATAGTCCTATCAAGAGACACTGATGTAAGGACATCGAGTTTACCATTTCTTAGACGGACGTTACACTCTCTGACCCCAAGTTAGGGGTCCAACCTTTATAGGGAATCTCTTCCATTACCGTTGGGTGACGTCATAAGAACGGACCTATGTTTCTCAGTACCCCACCGGTTCTCAACCTATGTTGACTCGATGACTGTGATGTTATGATGTGTCTATTATAATTTGTTTCACTTTTATCGTTGAGTCGTGGTTTTTGGTTTTATTTCAACAAAGGTTCTTACCTTTCTCTTACTTATATTACGTGTCCGACGACGATGACAAATCAACGATTCAGTACAGACTGAGAAAACGTCTGTGAGGTACCTGTTATCGACCGGTCCGAGGAGACAGGTACCCTAAAAAATCCGTTCTTATGATCTCACCCAACGGTAAAGGAAGAAGTTCCCTAGAAGGACTGGGTACCTAGTTTGGGTAGAAGGACGTAACCGTCCGTCTAAGAAATACTGACTCGGTGGTCTCTTCGGGGTATTGTTTGTACTTCAGTTCTATTTAGAAAAATTTAAAGTAATGTTAGTACATACTCAGAACCTATAATTATGAGCATCTAAAGAACTCCGATTCCTTACCCATACTTCCAAGAACGGTCGGGTTATTAAAAATGAAACACTCGAAGTGACTCCATTTTATATTTTATTTTGGTTCATCATCGTTCACATGTGAAACTACACAAAAAATACTTATATATATATTAACATATTGGTGGTGGTGTTAGTACCAGTCCTTGTAAAAGTACCGAGGAGTCACAAAAAGGGACGGAGAAAAGCCAGTTGAGAAAAGAGTGTCATGGAAAGGGACCTTTGGTTATGTGAGGAAAGAACAGTCATATAAAAACGACAGAATCTTAAATGAAACTTACTTTAGTTTGTAGAATATTAAAAACATAGACATAAAAAAGGTGAATTTTATTTCGAAAACTTTAAATGGGTACTACAACACAAATATTCATCAAGTGACAGAAAATAATTATTTATATAGTATTAAACAAATAAGTAAACAAATACCTTAAACCTATTAAAAGTCGGAAAAGGAAATACTTAACTCGAAGATCCTTATATGTTTAAGTTGAGAAACACTCCTGTATACAAAAACGAAAAGAACATATTTATGAACTCTTACCCTAACCACCTAACATATCCCTCCTATACAAATTGAAATGTCCTTAGACGGTTTGAAAAAAAGATTTCGTTGACATAGAAACACGGAGGCATTGTCGTTACATACTATAAAGGTCAATGAGGACAGGAGAAGTTGTGAATTATAACAGTCAGCAGAATTAAAATCGGTAAATAACAATAACAAGTCAGTGATTCGACACAGATTGAGAAACACTGGGGTACCTGTCCATTCGAACGGTCCGAATGGACAGGAAGTGGTAGAGGGACTCAAACAAGTTTGAGTGTAGGAAACTCAATCACTACGGTAGGTCGGTAGAGTAGGAGACAACGGGGGAAGAGGAGAACGGGAGTTAGAAAGGGTCGTAGTCCCAGAAAAGGTCAATCAACCGAGAAACGTAGTCCACCGGTTTCATAACCTTGAAGTCAAGAAGGTTACTTGTAAGTCCTAATGATCACTCATATATCACTAAAGAGTAACACCGACATTAGACGTAAAGAGACTAGTCATCAGTAAAAACATGTAAAAATGTGTACGAATAAACGGTAAAAATATAGAAGAAACCAACAGAGAAGTTTAGAAAGGGAATGAAATTTTGACTTAACAATAACTCAACATTTACAATAAAGAAGAAAGATCTTTGTTCAAGAAATAAAATATATACGTAAACATATACATAGTTACGTTTCTTTATCTCCTTTTGTTGTCTTACCCTTTCTGATCTCTAGAGAAGTTCTTTTAATCTCTATGGTTCCCTTGTAAAGTACTTTTTTACCCGAGCTATTTCCTGTCTTTACCATACCTGGATTGTCTTCTTCTTCTATAATTCTTCTCCACCGTTCTTATGTACCTTCTTGATATGTTTTTTCTAGAAGTGCTGGGTCTATTAGTACTAATACACTAGTGAGTAGATCTCGGTCTGTAGAACCTTACACTTCAGTTCACCCGGAATCTTTCGTAGTGATACTTGTTTCGATCACTCCCCTACCGTAAGGTCAACTCGATAAAGTTTAGGACTTTCTACTACGACACTTTCACGACGTGAGTTATACGGTCGTTTAAACCTTTTGAGTCGTCACCGGTGTCCTGACCTTTTCCAGTCAAAAGTAAGGTTAGGGTTTCTTTTCGTTACGGTTTCTTACGAGTTTGATGGCATGTTCACGTGAGTAGAGTGTGCAATCGTTTTATTACGAGTTTTAAGAGGTTCGGTCCAAAGTCATTATGCACTTGGCACTTGAAGGACTACAAGTTCGACCAAAATCTTTTCCGTCTCCTTGGTCTCTAGTTTTACGGTTGTAGACGACCTAGTACCTTTTTCGTTCTCTCAAGGTCTTTTTGTAGATAAAGACGAAATAACTGATACGGTTTCGGAAACTGATACACCTAGTGTTATTTGATATCTTTTAAGACTTTCTCTACCCTTATGGTCTGGTGGATTGGACGGAGAACTCTTTATACATACGTCCAGTCCTTCGTTGTCAATCTTGGCCTGTACCTTGTTGTCTGACCAAGGTTTATCCTGTTCCTCATGCAGTTCCGACATATAACAGTGGGACGAATAAATTGAAGATACGTCTCATGTAGTACTCTTTGCGACCCGACCTTCTTTGCGTTCGACCTTACTTCTAACGACCCTCTTTATAGTTATTGGAGTCTATACATCTACTGTGGTGGCAATACCGTCTTTCACTTCTCCTTGCTTTTTCGGAGAACTACTTTCACTTTCTCCTCTCACTTTTTCAACCGAATTTCGAGTTGTAAGCCTTTTGCTTCTAGTACCGTAGGCCAGGGTAGTGAAGTACCCTTTATCTACCCCTTTGTCACCTTTGTCACAGTCTGAAATAAAAAACCCCGAGGTTTTAGTGACGTCTACCACTAACGTCGGTACTTTAATTTTCTGTGAATGAGGAACCTTCTTTTCAATACTAGTTGGATCTATCATAAAAGTTTTCGTCTCTGTAATGAAACGGCTGATTCCAGGCAGAACAGTTCCGATACCAAAAAGGACACCAGTACATACCTACACTCTCAACCTGACACTTCTTCCGACTCGCGGCTTCTTAATTACGAAAACTTGACACCACAACCTCTTCTGAGAACTCTCAGGGAACCTGACGTTCCTCTAGGTTGGTCAGGTAAGACTTCCTCTAGTTGGGACCCTAAAGAAACCTTACTTACTACGATTTCGACTTCGAGGTCATGAAACCGGTGGAGTGCACTTCTCGACTGAGTAACCTTTTCTGAGACTACGACCCTCCCTAATCCCCGTCCTCCTCTTCCCCTAATGGCTCCTACTCTACCGATCTACCGTAGTACCTGAACTACCTGCACTCAGACTCACTTGAGACCATCAACCACTACTTGTCCCTTCGGACCGCAAGACACTAAGTACCCCAGCGTTTCTCAACCTGTGCTGACTCACTGACTTGACTTGACTAGACTATACATATGTCTATACATTATAAAACAATATTTTTATAAAGAAGAAATAAAAGTATTACCATAGAAAACTATTTGTAATAGGAGTATTACTTCATATCAGTATAAAACTTCTAATCACAAAAAAAAACAAACTAAATGTCCCTTACTCTATAAAATTTTTCATACCGAGTTAATAAGATTCAAAAGGTAAACTCCAAAAGATACCACTCATATTTTTATTTACATGGAGTAGATAAAATTAATTAATGTAATTTTTAGTATCATAGAATACTTTTTACGGGGAAACGATGAACTTCTTTTACATGAAAAAATCGAAGGAAATCTCTTTACTTACACACGTTTTTTATTCTCTTAAAAGTTTTCAATATTTAAATGATAAACAGGGACTCAACGATTACTTGACGTTACTTCATCATTCATCTTATATATGACTTATATATTTTACATAAGATTTAACGAGAAATAAAACTCCTCCTGTAAATGAAATGACAAACCTTCCTCTTTTCGTGTCCGATTCTCCTTATTAGAACACTTTTAAGTCAAGTGTCCTTCTTTAAGTTATTAGTAATTAATCTCTCTTATCCAAATATTCGTCTCAAATAGAATACCTTATCTCATTTTTTCATTACTTTAAAGTGTCAAACCGAACGGTGATATTTTCAATTTTTCATCTAGAATTAATTAAAAAAAACAGATCACAATTATAATCTCTTGTTTGGGGACTTCATATTTCCACATTAATTAATGTCAATTACTCGTATACGTTAAATCACTTATTAAAGTCAAAATCTGGAAAATCTCCAGAGACACCTTATAGGTTCACTTCTATAAACACTCTATCGACATGTGTGGGTGTGTTTCCGTGTGTTTCTGTGTATCTACAAAGTTACGTCTTCCTCTACCCTTATTTATATACCTATATAGTGATATGTCTGTTATTACCTTTGACATTTACAACACTACTGTTTTAGGTACGGAATACAAAACAAAAAGAAGTAACGTGATCCGGCTACTACCCCTGATTCTTTACCAATAACTTATTTACTGAATATCTAGTAACTTAGAAATATCGCTTTTTAAAGTTTGGTTATCTTACTTTTTATCGTAACGGTCTCTTCAACAGAGAAAATGATAGTTAATACATCTAAGTATTACATCTCATAAAAGATTTACTCGTCAAGAGTTTGTGAAACCAGGGTCCTATAATATGTGATCTTTAATAATTCTTGAAGGGTTTCGTAAATAAACATACTTAGTATGGACAACTAATTGATATAAAATTTAATTTTATTATATTAAATTTCGTAAATAATTAAGTAGATTTTTATTGTTAATATTTGGTTAACGTACAACTATATTTCTTTTAAAATTACTTTTACTCATTTAAGATTTTCTTCTTTTCGATACTCTTCTCAACAATAAAAAATGGAAAATATTTAGAGAAAGTATACATCTAATTATCTTTCATCGAACGTAATAGCATAGAAAACGTAATTTAGATAACGTTATACTTGATAACCCACATCTTATTATTTTTCTTTAGACCAAAGTGTGTCTACATATCACTGTCTCTTTTTATGAAACCATCGTACAAGTCTAATAGAAACTATGATGTGGTTTTAAATCGTTTTAAAAAAAGCATTTTCGATTAAAGTTATATTCCCGAAGGGACCACCAAGTCTCCAATTTCGTAGACGGACGTTACGTCCTCTGGACCCAAACTAGGGACCCAGTCCTTCTAGGGGACCTCTTCCTTTACCGTTGGATGAGGTTATAAGAACGGACCTCTTAGGGTACCTGCCTCCTCGGACCACCCGATGTCAGGTACCCCAGTGTTTCTTAGCCTGTGCTGACTTCCTGAATTGATTGATTAAAGTTATATTTTTGACTGTGAAACCGTTATTTGAATTTTAGACAACAGACACCAAAAACTTACTTTACAAATTGATACTTACTAACATTTTAAAAACCTATTATAACCAAATAACTCAAAAATACAGACAAACTTACAGTTTATAACTTTGTAAAATATTATTATTTCGTAATGTCAATAATTATAGTGGTGGTTATATTAGTCTTGTCACTAGTCTTTTCGGACTAATCTAAATCCCTCCTTCATTCAAAAGATTTTATGATTACAAGTGAGTTTTCGAGTCCAAACTATTAACCAGTTTTAAAGACAAAATAAAATTTATTGCTCAAATATAAAAATTAAATTAAGAAATACATTAAAACCGACAAGATCCAGAAGTAAAACCGTCTCGAATGAAAGATTAACACCGTTCGTTCCCGATCAGAAGGAGCGCCTCACGCCCGAAGAGTGACACCACCGAAGGGAATGTCACCTCGTGTCCGAAATCCGTGAGTCCCGAGTCAACGATACCGAGGACTAGAGACCTCGTGTCCGAGTCATGAACACCGTGTGTCCGAATCACCGACACACCGTACAGCCTAGAAGGGTCTAGTCCCTAGTTTAGACACAGAGGACGTAGTCGTCCGTCTAAGAAATAGTGACTCGGTGGTCCCTTCGGGATGAAATAAGTAAAAACTCTTTGTAGAAGGTGTGTGGGTTCAGAATTATTAACACCAAATAGACAGTCATCTGAAAAATTTATTTTTCGTATACGGTAATATTTCTACCGATCAAGTCGAGTGTTCACTGTACGAGGATATTTTCGATTGACACTGGGAAGGGACTCGCATTGTAGTACAAAGTCCTACATTATCTTCACGAAATATACGTGAAATGTAAAGTAGTATGTCCTATAATTCTAGAAATGAGGTCAGTTTTAAAATTTTCGGTTATCTAAAATGACGAAGTAGTCCTGACATGATTTCACTTTGATCGTTAAAAAGAAAATGAGGTTGACACATCGTCAACACTTATATGATTGTGGAAAACAAGGGGACGGAAGAAGTACGATTCTCCAATCGTCAAAATGGGTGACAGTGGAAAACAATAGTAGTCCCGTTTATAGTTGTGTTATCTTCTCCGTTAATGTTACAATTGTAACGGTACTTTTGTCAAAAGTGGACCACTTAACGGGCTTTCTCTTGTAGTCCCGGGACACCCGATGGGACTCTCGGTGAGAGGACTTATTATAAAGAAGTATTAATGACAACATACTTCTTCCTTCTATTTTGATAATACTTTTAACCATCCGTTTGATGTGACGATGTCTTCATCAAGTTTATAATAAAGCAAACTTTTACAGTCATGTGGTGAACCATATTAAAGAAATTCCTTCTCGTTCTATCTCTTTTACAAAACTGTTACCTACCTAAGACAGGGGTAAAAGTGAGGTCTATGTAATAAGAGGAAGGAAGGAAAGGTAAGGAAGGTAGAAAAAGTGAGGGAGGAAGGAGGGGGGTGAAGGGACCAACGGTAGATAGAAAGAGAGAACGAGAAAAAATTTCTAATATTAACTTTAGATTAAATCCTATCAAAATTTTTGAACAGTTTTCACAGTCACATCCCATACTATACTTTCACGTATTGAAATTAGAGTGTACTTGACTTTTAATTAAAGACAAGGATCCTGTAATGGGACGTACAGAAGTTTATAAATTTCTACTTTTACCGTTTCCAAAATAACCTAGACGTAACGTCACGTAATTTGACATTATAGAAATACACCCTCTTACTGAAAAATTTGACGGTTAATCAACGTAGGAAAGTGACTTTAAAATGATGTACACGGTGTCTGAACCAAAACGTGACCAGGTAAAAAAAATCTATAATTTCTGAAATATAAAACAAAAAGTCTAGTGTCAAAATAAATCACAGAAGGTATATGACTTAATTTCCGTAGTACCGTCTCTTGGTACACTAACTCTGTTTAAAACGACACTCGAAATAGGTACAGGTACCGTCAGACGTCACGAGTAGATAATAAGGTCGTTTAAACAAAACTCATGGATGGGACACGTTCTGCCATCAAATCAGAGATACCCTTTATTACTTCTATACATTCTATTTAAGGGTAAGTCAAGTCAAGTCAAGTCAGCGAGTCAGCACAGGCTGAGAAACGCTGGGGTACTTAGTGTCGTACGGTCCGGAGGGACAGGTAGTGGTAGAGGGTCTCAAGTGAGTCTGAGTGCAGGTAGCTCAGTCACCACGGTAGGTCGGTAGAGTAGGACCCAGTAGGGGAAGAGGAGGACGGGGGTCAGAGAGGGTCGTAGTCTCAGAAAAAGTTACACAGTTGAGAAGCGTACTCCACCGGTTTCATGACCTCGAAGTCGAAATCGTAGTAAGGAAGGTTTCTTTAGGGTCCCAACTAGAGGAAGTCTTACCTGACCAACCTAGAGGAACGTCAGGTTCCCTGAGAGTTCTCAGAAGAGGTTGTGGTGTCAAGTTTGCATAGTTAAGAAACCACGAGTC
Organism: Capra ibex; assembly: GCA_006410555.1. NCBI lineage: Eukaryota > Metazoa > Chordata > Mammalia > Artiodactyla > Bovidae > Capra > Capra ibex. Next base: position 22,572,387 of record SJYO01052474.1, read on the forward strand.
GGAAGAAGTGTCAGGTTGAGAGTGTAGGTATGTACTGATGACCTTTTTGGTATCGGAATTGATCTGTCTGGAATCAGTCGTTTCATTACAGAGACGAAAAGTTATACGATAGATCCAACCAGTATCGAAAGGAAGGTTCCTCATTCACAGAAAATTAAAGTACCGACGTCAGTGGTAGACGTCACTAAAACCTCGGGGGGGTTTTATTTTAGACTGTGACAAAGGTGACAAAGGGGTAGATAAAGGGTACTTCACTACCCTGGCCTACGGTACTAGAAGCAAAAGACTTACAACTCGAAATTTGGTTGAAAAAGTGAGAGGAGAACGTGAAAGTAGTTCTCCGAAAAAGCAAGGAAAAGTGAAACACGGTATTCCCACCACAGTAGACGTATAGACTCCAATAATAAAGAGGACCGTTAGAACTAAGGTCGAACACAAAGAAGGTCAGGTCACAAAGCGTACTACATGAGACGTATCTTCAATTTATTCGTCCTACTGTTATATGTTGGAACTACATGAGGAAAAGGATAGACCTTGGTCAGACAACAAGGTACAGGCCAAGATTGACAACGAAGGACTGGACGTATGTCTAAAGAGTTCTCCGTCTAGTCCACCAGACCATAAGGGTAGAGAGAGTCTTAAAAGGTGTCAAATAAAACTAGGTGTCTCAGTTTCCGAAACCATATCAGTTATTTCGTCTTTATCTACAAAAAGACCTTGAGAGAACGAAAAAGGTGCTAGGTCACCTACAACCGTAAAACTAGAGACCAAGGAGACGGAAAAGATTTTGGTCGAACTTGTAGTCCTTCAAGTGCCAAATACATAACGACTTCGGACCGAACCTCTTAAAACTTGTAACGAAATGATCGTACACTGTACTCACGTGAACACGCCATCAAACTCGTAAGAAACCGTAACGAAAAGAAACCCTAACCTTACTTTTGACTGGAAAAGGTCAGGACACCGGTGACGACTCAAAAGGTTTAAACGACCGTATAACTCACGTCGGGAAAGTGTCGTAGTAGAAAGTCCTAAACTTTGTCGAGTTGACCTTACGGTAGTAGAGGTGATCGAAACAAGTGTCACTACGAAGGATTCCGGGTGAACTGAAGTGTAAGGTCCTACAGACCGAGATCTACTCACTAGTGTGGTAGTACTAATAGGTCCAGCACTTCTAGAAAAAACATGTCAAGAAGACACATAAGAACGGTGGAGAAGAATTATAGAAGAAGAAGACAATCCAGGTATGGTAAAGACAGGAAATAGCTCGGGTAGAAACGTACTTTACAAGGGAACCATAGAGATTAAAAGAACTCTTTTGTCTAGAGATCAGAAAGGGTAAGACAACAAAAGGAGATAAAGAAACGTAACTAGTGACTTCTTCCGAAAGAAGAACGATATTAAACCTTAAGACATAAGTCTACGAATATAGAAGGAAAAGAGGAAACGAAAAACGAAGAAAAGTGTCGATAAACATTCCGGAGGGGTCTGTCGGTAAAACGAAAAAACGTAAAGAAAAGGTACCCCTACCAGAACTAGGGACAGAGGACATGTTACAGTACCTGGAGTAAGGTATCAAGTTGCCCGTGAGACAGATAGTCTAGATCCGGGAAGAGTGAAGGTGACATATTAGTATTCCCTAAACTAAATCCAGTATGGACTTACTAGATCACCAAAAGGGATGAAAGAAGTTAAATTCAGACTTAAACCATTATTCTTCAAGTACTAGAATCGGTGTCAGTCGAGGCCCAGAACAAAAACAACCGACGTATCTCGAAGAGGTAGAAACCGACGTTTCTTATATTAGTTAGACTAAAGCCACAACTGGTAGACCACTACAGGTACACATTTCGGAGGAGAACACAACAACCTTCTCCCACAAACGATACTGGTCACGTAAAAGAACCGTTTTGAGAATCAGAAACGGGACGAAGTAAGGTGTAAGGTTCCGGTTTAGACGGACAATGAGGTCCACAAAGAACTGAAGGATCAAAACGTAAGGTCAGGGGATATTACTTTTCCTGCAGAAAAAATCCACAACCAAGATTTTCCAGAACATCCAGAAGTATCTTGGTAAGTCGAAGTCAAAGAAGTCGCAATGACCGCCGGCGGGGACTGGAGGCTGCGTCCCATCGAGGAGGCCGGTGGTAGGGACCGGAGCCTGCGCCCCATAGAGGAGAGCCGGTGTGTGTCACGCGGACGACGTCGGTGGACACGAATCACGTGGTACACACCATGTATATATGTCACCTTATAATGAGTCGGTGTTTTCCCTCGTTTTAACCCAATAAACATCACTAAATCAACTTGGTTCTCAAACAGTATGTTTCACCACATGTAGTCTTTCTCTTTTTGTTTATATATTTGAGGTCCTTTATCACTTTCTGTCCCTCCGGACCGGACGACGTCAGGTAACCCCAGCGATTCTCAGTCTGTGCTGACTCACTGAAGTGAAAGTGAAAAGTGAAAGTACGCAACCTCTTCCTTTACCGTCGAGTGAGGTCATAAGAACGGACCTCTTGGGGTCCCCGTCTCCTCGGATCACCCGACGGTAGATACCCCAGCGTGTCTCAGCCTTCGTTGAATCGTCGTCATCGTCGTCGATTCCCTTTCCATGTAAGACTGACTCTTTTAATTCCTTTCTTCTTTATCATAAACCAGTCTAGAATACCCTCACTCAATCTAAAACGACCTACTTCACCAAACACCTAATGTAAGGTACCTCTTTCTTCCCGTCCTCATATTCATGACTCCTTGTTCTATGAACCACACAAACTGATTACCGGTCAACCGTTATCCGTGTCACCCTTTCCTTCGACCCTTTACACCAGAAAGTTCCACACCGCACACACCAAAACCACCTCCGACACTATTCCTCGTCTCCAAGTAGAAACTTTACGATCGGGATCCAGAAAAAAAAAAAAATTATAGTCTAATAACACTATCTTAGTGTATTCAAATTCCCATGTACTGTACTACTAATATATATATATATATATATCACTTTATTACTGGTGTTAATCCAATTGGATAGACAACAGAGTACGTCAAAACAGACACAACACTAGAAAATTTAGATGAGAAACTTCTTGTCGAAAGTTTTATATGTCACGTCGTAACAATTGATACCAGCGGGACGACATGCAGTGTAGGGGTCTTGAATAAGTAAAATACAAACCTTCGAACATGGGAAACTGGTGGAAGTGAATACAATGGGGAGGCGTGTCGTTGGTGGTTAGATGAGACAAAGATACTAAAACAAACAAACGAACAAAATCTAAGATGTACATTCTACTCTAGTATGTAATAAACAGAAAAAGAAAGACTGAATAAGATGAATCGTGGTTCAACGTAGGTACAACGGTATATACCGTCTTAGAGTCTAGATTCCGACTTGCTATAAGGTAACATACATATATATGGTGTAAAGGAGATAGGACAGAGGGTACTCATCTGTGAATCCAAAAACACAGAACCAATAACGTTTATTACACCGCCACTTGGAGCCCCATGTCATAGAGAACTCTATCACGAAAATAAAGGAAGTCGACACATGGGTCGGCACCTTAACGACCTAGTGAACGATCTCGATAAAAATTAAAAAACTCCTAGGAAGTAGGATAAAAGTGGACCTAGTAGAATTTTAGGATTTAGTTTCCTTTGGTTTCCTAAGATAAAATCCTAATAAAACGTCAGGACTTTGTACGGAAGTTTGACAGGAAGGAACAAAAAAGTCAGAGAGACTACCACACACCCAAAGACTCGTGTAAATCCGAAATGCAAAAGTGGACGGTAACATGGACGTCTACTCCAATTTTTACTCTTTCGTCACAAATGTTTAGGAAATAACCCGGTCAAAGTAACGTTTCCAAATTGAATTTAGGACATCGTTAGGATTATGATTATCGTTATTACGTGTACAATGGAGTAAATGAGGAGGAGCGACGAGAGACTCCTCACACTCACAGTGGCTAAATGTCTACTCCTCGAGTCGGAACCTCTCTTCCTCCACCGTCTCGACCCTAAACTTAGATGGTAAATTACAGGTCGACATGGGGGAGAGTGTTAGTACACCTTCAGTGAGGAGAATAAGATAAGGAATAAATGTTTATTCCTTTGAGTTCGTGTCTCTCTAATTTATCGAAAGGTCATAAGTATATGAAAGTGTTTACCGTTCGACCCTGAAGTCGAAAATAGACGATACGGGAGGCTCGGAAACAAGAAAAGTACTGTAATACGACAGTCGAACACAACCTGACCAGAATAAAGGACCCCTGTAAACTTAAGAGAGTGTAAACCCTACTCTGAACGTTCTTTTTTTTTTTTTTTAGGACCGGACAACAAGAAGCCCATTCACCTTTCTCTCGTTGACTACGAATGTTTTAACACACGGGAACGTCCGTATACTTCACGTAGAGACTTCATTCGTTTCGATGACATTCTGTCAGGAGAGTTGTGTTCTGGTCTACGCACCTACGACTAAAGAAGAAGAACTTTTACCTCCAACAGAAAAAAAACAAAAAAAGACTAAAAGTTCGTCGGGTCAAATCACTAAAGGTATGTAACCTTCGTTGAGACAATCTTAGTGGAACCTTTGCAACTTGTGTGTGTGTGTGTATGTGCTTTATTTGTACAAGGACCTGAAGACTGAGTGATAGTCCACCATGCGTCAGTAGATAAAACCTTTTCGAAGAACCAATTCCGTCCCATAATATTGACGTTTTCCGACCCAGAGACCCCGGTCTAGAGGTCGAATAAGGGGTCGATACTTCGAGACCGTTCAATCCATCGGAAAGACACGGAATTGAGTAGTAGACATAAACTCGAGGGGGTACGATACTAATAATACATCAGACCAAACTCTCTGTGATCAGATCTTTATACTATTAAATCTCTTTGTAGTTTTCTCGTCACTCTTTTAAGATTTCGACTCCGTGATAAAGGGATCAATACATTTCTTTTCTTATTAATATTGACTTAAGATCCCATTAAGATAACACCTAGGGTGAAAGTAAGTTACACTTGATAAGTTCATCATATCATTTTGTCGTATGTAAAAAGTTGGATAATTTAATTTCAGTCCCACTAAATCTACATCTTATTTGACTTCAAGTAAGAATGTTACAAATGTCGTGTTCACGAATCATTCGTGTAATTATAACATTAGGTCAACGTACTCCCTACAAATTGACTTGATTTACTTGTTGTGGTGTAGAATTAATGGAGTGTCGTATTTGAACATACGTTAGTGTATGTGTTGAAAAGGACCGTCACTTAGATAAATCATTGAAAAAATATCTGGTCATCCTGGAACTTCGAGTAATTTGGGACCATTTAACAAGGAAAAATATCTGTTTCTTTAACTTAGGGTCTTTCCAATTCTACTAATAGACTTTTTGGAGTGTGAGTCAATCAACGACTTAGTTCCGATCCTCAACCTAAGATTTTATAAAACAAGATTAGTTTTGACATCATTTTGATCAAAAGTAATTTCGTCAAGGTTCTTAGGTCTGGTAAGTGGGACAGTCTGTCCGACCCTCTACAATATAACATTGTCTTTTTTTTTTTGTTTTGTCCTAAACCACAAAATGTCTTGAATCAACTTTCTGAGAGTAAATGCCCTACACACCGACCGCATATAATGAATCAAAATGACTCAAAGTCGAGGGAGAAAAGACATTTCTGTCTAATGTTATTTTAATTAGGAGCCGTGAAGTGTCCAGACCGTGAAGACACACACGAATCAACGAGTCACCACAGGTCGAGAAACGCTAGAAAACCTCATCGGACGGTCCGATGAGACAGGTACCCTAAAGGGTCCGTTTTTATGACCTCACCCAACAGTACGGGAGGACGTCCCCTAGAAGGGTTTGGTCCCCAACTTGGACGTAGAGACACGGAGGTCGTAACATCCAGTTAAGAAATGGGTGACTCGGTGGACCCTATAAACTCTCGTTGAAGATTCAAGGTACTACACCTCATTTGGTAAACAAAGGTTCGTCACTTAAGGAATCAATTCCTCTCTAATATTAGTTGATACGTCTAAAAAGAGAACTTCCATATTTTTAGAGATAAAGAAAAATTTTTTACTCGGACTTTTCTTTCAGTTGACGACCACTGATACGTCTTTTCCTTTCATTAACTCTCCTCTAGATTATTTCACTACAAAGAATCGTCTATTTCCCATCCCTACATAATATCTCATCTTATAGTTTAAGAAATGACCCAGTCTAGGTTCTATACTGACGACGACGACGACGATTCAGTGAAGTCAGTACAGGTTGAGACACACTGGGGTCTCTGCCGTCGGGTGGTCCGAGGGGGAAGGGACCCTAAGAGGTCCGTTCTTGTGACCTCACCCAACGGTAAAGGAAGAGGTTACGTACTTTCACTTTTCATTTTCAATTCAACGAGTCAGTCAAGACGGGATTCTAGGTATGTGTCTTTAATCTCTTTCACGAAGGATTTTAACAATCATTTAAGACAGTAGAAACGTTTTGTCGAATTCCTTTTAGTTCGAAATTACGTTTAACTTTACAACCAACGTGACACTTCTATACTCGTCCTTTGTTAACTTAATTTGTACTAACACCAAAATTTCTGGTCTTCGATCGTATTTTTAAAGGTATAAACTTATAAATCGAGAAACGATCCCATAACTGATAAAACGATTGTTTATATTGTGAGATGACATTGAAGAATTATCAATATTCTTAGTATACTCTATTTTTCAGATAAACTTATAACAACTGGACGGGTCCACCGTGCTTACCGTTTCTTGAACGGACGGTTACGTCCTCTGTACTCTGGACCCAAACTAGGGACCCAGTCCTTCTAGGGGACCTCCTCCCGTACCGTAGGGTGAGGTCATAAGAACGGACCCCTTAGGGTACCTGTCTCCTCGGACCATCTGATGTCTAGTATCCCGATGTTTTTCAGCCTGTACTGACCTCGCTGAATCGTGTCTACATATGTGGTCTCTTCCGTTACCGTGGGGTGAGGTCATGAGAACGGACCTTTTGGGGTACCTGTCTCCTCGGACCATCCGACGTCAGGTACCCCAGTTCTCAGCCTGTGCTGACTCACTGAAGTGAAACTGAAAAGTGAAAGTACGTAACCTCTTCCTTTACCGTTGGGTGAGGTCACAAGAACGGACCTCTTAGGGTCCCTACCCCCTCGGACCACCCGACGGCAGATACCCCAGTGTGTCTCACTCTGTGCTGACTTCGCTGAATCGTCGTCGTCGTCGTCGTACGTGATCATATATGATTCAGTTATTATTATTAAAGAGTTAAATTAGACGTGTTCATGTCAAAATGGTATACAAAATATGAATGATAATATAAGATTTATTTCCTAATTAATTAATGGGAATAACTGAAATAAATAGTGTCTGAGGAGGTGAAAGTTGAAGAGTAAAAGTATCGTTTTTAATAGTTTTAGAAAACACAAAATGACGTCCTTCAACGAGTAGTCTCACAATTTTCAAATCAGAATGATAAAAGGAATCATTAAAACGTTTTTAAATGCAGTGGGTGACAATACCGACTGATTGTAAGTACGGACTTTGTTGCACTTGAAAGTCCTATTTCGAGGAGATATTTGTAATAGACACTGACCTCCTTAGAAAGTCGTGTGAAAGTACCAGAAATTTAGTTCTTAACAACTCAAGTTCAGTTTTTCTCATCTCAAAAAGAAGGTTTGGATACTTTGTTTCATCACATTTATTAAACACGTTCCAGTACCTTCCTTACGAATAAACTTAACTCTAAATATTGGACTCTCGGTTTAAAACACAATTGGTAATCGTCTCAAGGGACAAATCGTCATTTTCGAATTAAATTCTTTCAACAAAAAAAAATTCATATGTATTTTATGGACGTAAAATAAGTTCGCAAAACTAATAAGTTAGTAAAAATTTACTGGTAACTAGAAAAACCGTTTTGATTAAGACAAACTGAACTATCCTCAATGTACGGTCACGTATTTTTTACCGGGTACAATCGTCTCTAGTATAGTCGAACACCGTATCACAAGTCACTTCGTAGAGGACACCAACTATAATCGCGTTCAACGAACTTCGTAGAAATAACAAGTCCTCGATCCATTTGTCGTACAATGAACACACTGACCAACAAAAGTAGTAGGAATTACAACGGACCGTAAATAAGGACACTCGTCACACATCAAACCTTTCCACGAAACCCTAGAGAGTCCCACTTGGTACAATACATTTGCATTCAGTGGTATTAATAATTTATAAATATCGACTATATTGTAACCTCAATCTTTGTTTGTAATCATTCTTGATTTTTATAAATATGTTTCCCCAATACCCTCTTAATGACCAGACTTTCCCTTATCACTCTCTAAAATCATCTTTTTTAAACGTTCTTAATTAGTTTTTATGATCACAATTTATAATCCACTGACTTGTCTTGTGGTACTAGAATTTTTTCATATTCCACGTTACTTCACTTATAATGTATAAATAAATATGAGACCACCCTATTTAAAACAAAACACAATTACCGTACACAGACATGTTTGTACTAAAACTTACTGAAACCTTTCTTCGAAGTTCCACTAAGTAAGAGTAAGGGTGGACGACGAGGACGACAACTACGATAAATAAATTTTTAAACCGTAGTCTCATCTTTCCCCTTTTTTTCAAATAGAAGATAAGATAATTTTGGAAAACGTTTTCAGTAGTAAAGACAAACTTTCCCTACAACACTTTTGTACGTAAAACCTTCTTAATCTACACGATTACTAACATATAAAATTTAATCACCAACTATACCTCGTACTAACGTAAAAAAAAGGGAACCTATTTGATAATCCTTTTAACCAGGGGTGATGGGTAAAGGGAGGTATCGGAAGACTCTAACTAATGAAGAGAAAAGGAAAAAGGAGGAGGGTAATAAAGGAAGTTGAGACTAAAGGTGTAACGATTTCCGAGACCGGTAAACAGAACAAGTAGGACTTGCTGGAGAAACTTCTTAGACTTTACGAAATGAAAGTACCTCAGGAAGAAGTAAGTTGAGAAATCTAGAGAAGAGAAAATCTGGAGAGGAGGAGGAGAAGTAGACAGGGGACCATTAATTCATAAACATCAAACGAATGACGAGGGGAGACATGAATCAAGGGGTACCACGGTACGACCATGTAGACAAGAAGAAAGATTTATCGTAGGGTAGAAGACGAGGACGGGGTTTTGGAAACTAGTGAGGGTACTGAAGTCGAGAAAGAAGATTATGTCGAGTCAACACATAGAGTCTGGATCTGGAAAGTCAATAGATCAACATAAGACGTACTTAGGTGAACCTAAACCTTGAGTAGTCCAAGTTTTAATTCAAATAGTAGAGAGTGAAGGTTGTAATCACCACGATTACCATTTTTTGGACGGACGGTTACGTCCTCTATATTCTCAACCCAAGGTAGGGACCCAGTCCTTCTAATGGACTTCTTCCTTTACCGTTGGGTGAGGTCATAAGAACGGACCTCTTAGGACACCTGTCTTCTCGTACCGTCCGATGTCAGGGATCCTAACGTTTCTCAGTCTGTGTTGACTTCGTTGAATCGCACGTGTGTTTGTGAAGTTCGGATAATAAAGTGAAATTAAAGAGTAAAATAACTCAATTTGTCGTAAGTGCACCGTGAGGTTTAGTCTTTAGATCTGGGTCACATCTGAGGAAAGTGGTGTATACGTGACAAAGTGGTCAAGACTTTATGTAAGATTTAACTAAGAGAGATGGGATAGAGAGGATGGAATTGACTTCGACAATTCTGAAGAACGGACCTAATAACGTTGTTGTAGGTTAAAGGGAGAGAGATCAACCGAGAGGAAAGTCACACAGGAGGTATGTTGTCGGTGTCCCGAACGAAAGTTTCGTGAATAGAGTAGTACAAAAAGAGAACGAATTTCAGTACGTTGCCGAGGGACATCGAAAGTCATAATACAGGGGTTTGGAACCGTCGTGTAACGTGAGAAGGACTTTTGAAAAAATAAAAGGAAGATGGTGTACACGGGAAATGAGACCGATACGACCCGGAAAATAAAGACATTACTTAGTGTGATACAGTGTAGAAACACTACTAAGTATACAGTAACGTTAAAAGAGTTTTTAAGAGAGAGGACAGAAACTATACAGTGGGAAAGGAGTAGGATAAAGGGTCGAGTCAAGTTCCCAGTGGAGGTCTTTCTAAAGAGACTGAACTCGGGTAGTAGTAATTGTAATCTTACCAAAGGCACGAGGAGGAGGTACGAGGTTTAGTCATCTATTTTGGTATGACATCGACTTAACGATTAAATGAACAGACTGAGATGGATCTGATATTAAAAGAACTCCCGTCCTCAGTACTGAATAAGTTGAAATATAAGAATACCGAACCAAGTCACGAATCGATTCATGACAAGTCATTTGTAAAGGACTTATGTACCTCTTTAATTACCTGTATCCCTTACTGAGAAAGCATTCAAACCGGTAACCGGTTCTTTCCTTATTCTTTTAACTTGTCACACATAAATCGTAATTTAAATTATACACTTGTCAGGAGAAATGTCTCTTTTACTCTTTCTAATATAAAATAACTTCACCATGTGATTCTGTATTAAGACTTAGAGATTCTTTGAACTGTCGTAATGACATTACTTTTGTAAAAGGTTAGTCTGTGTGGAAACATATAAATCTTTATACCCGTACAACTAAAGTTTATCACCGTCTGACGTAACGAAGTAAAGACAATTCTATAAAACTGTAATACCACGGAGTCTCTGATTTATCATCGTTTCAAATCTTAATAAATTCTATGAAATGAGGGATTTATATTGCCATCAAAACAATGGTTCGGACGGTCCGAGTAGACAGGTACCCTAAAGGGTCCGTTCTTATGACTTCGTCCAACGGTAAAGGAAGAGGTCCCTCAAGACTGGGTCTCTAACTTTGGTGTAGAGGACGTAACGTCCGTCAAGAAATGACGACTTGGTGGTCCTTGTAGATCTAACGTTAATATCTTAGTATTACAACTGTGTGTATTACTTACTTACTGACACAGGTTTAATGTCCCACTTAACTTATATAGTTTGTATCTTTGAGAAAACGAACCGAGTCGTCCAATATAAATGTTTTAGATCTTGTAAAAACTAGGGATAAAACCTCCCAATATAAATGTGTCAAATTCGTCAACTTTAAAGTTATCCACATATCAACATTCCAACGTGTAAAGGTCAAACACTCTTCTCGAGTATTGTGTCAGGGTATGTAAGTGTGTTCATTTAGGCCAGCACAAACACGAGTGAGACAACACAAGTTGAGACGTTTGGAGACCTGGTACATCGGGTGGTCCTAAGAGACATTTACCTTAAAAGGTTCGTTTTTATGACCTTACCCAACGGTAAAGGATTGGGACCCCTAGAAGGGTTGGGTCCCTAAATTACATAGTAGTGGACACAAAGGACGTAATGTCCACCTAAGAAAAGGGTGTCTCGGACAAAGGTTAAATTGGGTATTATAAAACCACTTCCGGAAGGACCAGGGAAGTCAAGTCAAGTCAGGTCAGTGAGTTAGCACAGGCTGAGAAACACTGGGGTACCTGGTGTCGTGCGGTCCGGAGGGATAGATAGTGGTCGAATGCCTCAAACGAGTTTGAGTACAGGTAACTCAGACACTACGGTAAGTTGGTAGAGTAGGAGACAGTAGGGGATGAGGAGACCAGGAGTTAGAAAGGGTCGTAGTCCCGGAAAAGTCTACTCAGTCGAGAAGTGTAGTCCACCGGTTTCATAACCTCAAAGTCGAAGTTGTAGTCAGGAAGGTTACTTGTGGGTCCTGACTAGATGAAATCCTACCTGACCAACCTAGAGGAACGTCAACTTTCCTGAGAGTTCTCAAAAGAGGTTGTGGTGTCAAGTTTTCGTAGTTAAGAAGTCACGAGTCAAAAGAAATATCAGATTGAGAGTGTGGGTATGTACTGATGACCTTTTTGGTATCGGAACTGATCTACCTGGAAACGACCGTTTCATTACAGAGACGAAAAATTATGCGATAGATCGAACCAGTATTGAAAGGAAGGTTCCTCATTCACAGAAAATTAAAATACGGACGTCAGTGGTAAACGTCAATAAAACCTCGAGGGGTTTTATTTCAGACTGGGACAAAGGTGACAAAGGGGTATATAAAGGGTACTTCACTACCCTGGTCTACGGTACTAGAATCAAAAGACTTATAACTCGAAATTCGGTCAAAAAAGTGAGAGAAGAAAGTGAAAGTAGTTCTCCGAAAAATCAAGAAGAAGTGAAAGACGGTATTCCCACCACAGTAGACATATAGACTCCCATGACTGTAAAGAGGACCGTTAGAACTAAGGTCGAACACGAAATAAGTCGGGTCGTAAAGAGTACTACATGAGACGTATCTTCAATTTATTCGTGCCACTGTTATACGTCGTAACTGTATGAGGAAAGGACTAAAGCTTGGTCAGATAACAAGGTACAGGACAAGATTGACAACGAAGGACTGGACGTATGTCTAAAGAGTTCTCCTTCCAGTCCACCAGACCATAAGGGTAGAGAAAGTCTTAAAAGGTGCCAAACACTAGGTGTGTCAGTTTCCGAAACCGTATCAGTTATTGCCTCTTTATCTACAAGAAAACCTTGCGAGAACGAAAAAACTACTAGACCGTCTACAACCATTAAACTAGAGACCAAGGAGACGGAAAAGATTTTTGTCGAACTTGTAGACCTTAAAGTGTCAAGTGCATAACGACTTCGGACCGAACCTCTTAAAACTCGTAATGAAACGATCACACACTCTACTCACGTTAACACACCATCAAACTTGTAAGAAACCGTGACGAAAAGAATCCCTAACCTTACTTTTGACTGGAAATTGTCAGAACACCGGTGACGACTCAAAGGGTTTAAACGACCGTGGTTTCAAAGGGTTTAAACTCACGTCGTGAAAGTGTCGTAGTAGAGAATCCTAAACTTTATCGAGTTGACCTTAAGGAAGGGGAGGTGATCGAAACAAGTATCACTACGAAGGATTCGGGGTGAACTGAAGTGTAAGGTCCTACAGACCTAGATCCACTCACTAGTGTGGTAACACTAACAGAACCAGTACTTCTACAAAAAAACATGTCAAGAAGACACATAAGAACGGTGGAGAAGAAGTATAGAAGACGAAGACAATCCAACGATGGTAAAGACAGGAAATAACTCGGGTAGAAACGTCCTTTACAAGGGAACCATAGAGATTAAAACAACTTCTCTAGAGATGAGAAAGGGTAAGATAATAAAAGGAGATAAGGACCGGGGAACCAACGGTTTGCTTAGTGTCTTGACGATAACTATAATGGGTAGGACTCATCGCTACAAGTTACACACTTTTCCAAGTCAAACACGGTTCAGTGTTCAGAAAACATGGGTCTCGAATGGAGTCGGAAGACCTTCTTGGACTGTAATTGTTGGACCGTGAAGACAATTTCCATGTAATATAATTTTATAAACCGAGAAGAGTAAGAACTTAACTTAAATCGTAATCGTTCCGAAGAAAGAGTAGGTCCTTTTGTTTCTCTCAATCACGGGTCCACAGGGACAAAGACGGAGGTCGAAAAATCACAAAGTCTCTTGGGCAAAGGGACGTCCACGTGTTTACCCTGAGTGTAACGGAGGTAGACAGAGAAAATAAGATAGAGAAACAAGAACACTAATATAGAAAACTTAACACCCACAGTAGGTTTTTTTTTTTTTTCTTAGAAACGTAAAAGAACTAAACCCATATGACACTCCTGTCCCAGAAATGTTATGATTTGTCGAAAAATAAGACTTTTTTATTTATTAAGTAGAGTTAGAACCATTATTGTCTATAGGAAACATATACTTCTACTACTGTTGTTAGACAAATGAACGAGTTGATAAAAGAGTCCTTTCTAAGAAACGGTACATTAACGACAAATATTCTAATACCAATCAATGATAGTTTAATAGGAAGGATCAGTGGGTATGTCATCATCACCTATTCAAATGGAGAGAAGGATATGTAAATGGTTTTAACTCATAATATTAAAAAAGTAGAAGTAGTTATTGGTTCCATTTTAAATGAAATAATAAAATCAAACGTACAGAAACTAAGGACCCGAATTTATAAAATATATGATTAATCCGTCAACATAAGAAAACGTCTAACGAACGAGTAATGACACGGATAAAAAGAAAACCCCGTAGGGGTATAAAGGACAACTAAACAATTCTTAAAGAAAATCTGATTCATGTAGTTAGGAAACAGACCTTTTATAAAATATGTAAATAAAGACATCAAGTAAGAAAGTACATACCACGAAGAACGGTACTATATTTGTTTAATACTCCAATGTAGGTAGTTCTACAAAGAGATATGAAAGACAGTGACACACTGTGAACGACGACGACCACGATTCAGACACAGTTTGAGACACTCTGGGGTATCTACCGTCGAGTGGTCCGAGGAGACAGGGACCCTAAGAGATCCGTTCTTATGACCTCATCCAACGGTAAAGGAAGAGGTCCCCCTACGAATCCTTACACATAACTATCAGGACATCTTTAAGAAAACACCTTCCAGACCCAAGAGGTTTTTGTAATTGGAAAGTTACTTTGAAAAGACAAACATAAGGTTTGATAGGTGATTGATTAAACCTTAGACTTACGGAATTCAATATTCAGTTTACTACAATTAAATAACATCATCTTAACAAACTTAATTCTACTTACAATACAAACTTACCCCAAAGGGACCACCGAGTCTACCATTTCTCAGACGGACGTCACGGCCTCTGGACCCACGATAGGCACCCAACCCTTCTAGGAGACCTCTTCTTTTACGTTGGGTGAGGTCACAAGAACGGACCTTTTAGGGTACCTACCTCTTCGCAAACGTCAGGTACCCTAACGTTTCTTAGTCTGTCCTGACTTACTGATTGTATATGTGACAGTTATTTGGGAAATCAAAATCAGTGTAGACTACTCATATACAACAGGTAAAACAGGACAAGTGTGACTCTCTCAAGTTGATCTTACATTCAAAATTTGATCTGATTTTGTCTATATGATATAGAGTGTTAAAAATTCTTTATACAAAAGGACATTGAAAAAGTACTAAAATAAGAAAAAGTTCTTTTACAACTTAAGTATTAAAATATAACATTCTATGTACCATCTGTGGATTGAAAAAGTAAATACATATCGGTCGTAGGATGTAACAAATATCTTTTTCAGTAGTAGACAAAGTCACTAAGAGGTTATAATGTAAAAGACCTAGACAAATACTTAAAAGATAAGGTGACGAGACTGAAGTGTAAAAAAAACACGATCATGTTGTGACAAATTTTATAACATCAACACATTTCATACAATTTGAGACCATCTTTTTCAGTGGTAACAAACATAACAAAAGTTTTATAGGAATTGAAATAAGAACATGTAAATCTAACAACAACAAGTCAATGATTCAACATAGACTGAGTAACGCTGGGGTACTGCCGTCGTGTAGTCCGAGGGAACGGGAAGTGATAGAGGACCTTAAACGAGTTTAAGTACAGGTAACCCAGTCACTAAGATAGACTGGTGGAGTAGGAGACGGTGGAAGAAGAGGAAAATGGAAGTTAGAAAGGGTCGAAACCCCAGGAAAGGTTACTCAGTCAAGAAGTGTAGTCCATCGGTTTCATAACCTCGAAGTCGAAATCGTAGTCAGGAAGGTTACTTATAAGTCCCAACTAAAGGAAATCCTAACTGACCACACTTGAGAAACGACAGGTTCTATGAGAGTTTTCAGAAGAGGTTGTGGTGCTAATCTTTGTAGTTAAGAAAACTGTGAGTCGGAATAACTGCCAGGTTGGGAGTGTAGACATGAACTGATGACCTTTTTGGTATTGAAACCAATATACCTGGAAACAGTCGTTTCACTAGAGAGACGAAAAATTACACGACAGATCCAAACAGTATCTAAGAGAAGGTTCCTCGTTCACGGAAAATTAAAGTACCGACGTCAGTGGTAGGCGTCACTAAAACCTCGGGTTCTTTTATTTTAGATAGTGACGAAAGTGAAAAGGGGTGGAGTTTTTATTTAACCCTGAAAGAAATCTTTATCCGACTTAAGTGTGTAGTTTAACCTTTTTTATGACACAGGACCCGTCACTAAATTTTAAAAAATAAGTCGAGTACCCACCGAGAGGTGTGTACTTGAGGTCAAAAATTACATCAAGATCTGTTAAGAGTAACTCATATAAAACTCGTCAAATACAAACAAATACAATAATTACCCTAAGAAAAGGATATTATAAATTCTAATAATAACATCCACATAAGTTTTAAATAATTATAAAAAGTTTATTCCTAAAAAATTCGTAGTGAAAATAAATAATAGATTGACGTAGATTATCTTAAAGTCGAACTTTTTTATTTATAAGTACAGATTATTATTTCCACTAAAACAGAGAAGGAAGGTATATAAATAGGTTGTGGTGTCAAGTTTTCGTAGGTAAGGAACGACGAGTCGGAACAAAGACCAGGTCGAGAGTGTAAGTATGTACTGATGACTTTTTTGGTATTGAATCTCATATTCCCTACAGAAACGAAAAATTATACGACAGATACAAACAATATCAAAAGGAAGGTTCCTCGTTCGGAGAAAATTAAAGTCCCGACGTCAATGGTAGACGTCACTAAAACCTCAGGTTCTTTTATTTTAAACAGTGACAAAGTGAAAAAGGGGAAGAGAATAATCTTTAAAGGAAATTATTAAACTTACAAAAATAAAACGAAACAAGTAGTCTTTCTGTAACGGGAAATATCCACTCAATCACTTTCTCTCCCACTTTTTCCTGTTAGTGATTCGACTAAATTTGTATTGACTAAATCTAACTAATACGGAAAATTTCTTTGTCCCAATAAGAAATGAGAAAGTTGATAAGACTTTTTTTTTTAGAATAAAAGGTAAAGAATTCCCAAACCAAGTCTGTCACTAAGTCTATTTCATCTTTCAACGATAAACTTTTCTATTATTAAGTATAATTTTTTTAAAAAAGGATGTTACTATTTCGTTTTTCTTTCATGAAAGGAGTATGGTGATATAAAGTATACATCTATACGCTATACAAACCGGTCCAAAAGTTGATCCGTCTTTTACGAAGGAGTTTACTTAATGTATTTCGTTCTACCCACTTAAAAATTTTATACAAAATATTTCGAGAGATAATACGATATAATTATAAAAACTACTTTGTCTTCTTTTGATGCGAAAGAAGAAAGTACTACATTCAATAACTTTGATCGATCTCTTCTACCGAAGTGATTATATAGAAGGAAATTTACTCCTATACCCATCTAAAAGGATGTTTGAGAGATTCCCTATTCTACATGTTAAGTTCTCTTATTTTATTAAATAATTAACCTCAGAAACTTAAAAAGAATTTATCAAATCTCTATCAACGGTAACAAGACTTATCTAAGTCTTCTGAATTAATGTATTAAAGAATATAAAGAATTACCTAGACAATTAAAAATGTTGTCTACAAGAAAATATTGACCAGAAAATAGTAGGAATTATTGGACGGACGTCAGAAAGTCAATGTAAAATTTAATCAAATAAATTTTAATATAATTTGTAGATTACACCACTTCTTTGTATACTACTATAAACAAGACCGATGTCTGATTTAAACCAATTACTGATATATTTTCCTTATTGACGATTGTGTAATCTGTTTAATCCCAAACCCATAATGAAAATAAGACTCCCTCTCAGTAATGCCATCGAAGGATCTGAAATATTGAGTCCCGTCAAGAAGAGTATCGTTTATTTCCATCGAGGGTTTGTCCTTTACATTTAATAGAGAATAAATCTTCTTCGGAAATATCGTGACGTAATATGTTTGGAGTAAATTCTGTCTTTTCTTTTGGTTTAGTTTTTTGTTAAGAACTGTTATGTTTACTACATAGATCAACTAATGAATCTCAATAGAAGATAAAAGTCTATAAATAATCTGTCTCTTTTAATCTCTTATTATATAGGAGTCGTAGAGACCCTTTGATAAGCATAAGTATTAAATATACTTATATATACACGTAAATAGTGTTACGGTACTAATATTGATACCTCGTATAGAATCACTTTATATGTTTAGATTTAAACTCATAAACGAAGATAACTGAAAAAGGAGTATACTTTAACACTTTATACTTTTATGTAATTGGTTTCTATGAAATTCAACTTCAAAATCCTACCGATCTTTGTCAGGTATACCTATTATTTTACAGTATTTTACCGATTCAAGTTTGTTCTTTAAAGACCTTACCTAAAACAAAAAGAAGACAAATGACGGTAACCCTTATAGGTCAGTTACAAGAAAGTTAAAGAAGAATGTTGTCCAAATCTTTTAATTTCTAATTTCTTTATAACCTTTCCATCGTTCACCTTTATATTTAGTCCTTTGGGTATTTCAGTAAGAAGTTTGAAGATTCTACTAAATTCGGGGTTCCATTTATACATCCAGTTTAAATCCAGATGTGAATTGGATCAATATATTCTTAAAGAGTCCTATAGGTCACCAATAAAACGAAGGACGACTATTACCGGTTTCATAGTCTGATTAGTTTACGGTAGAGTCACATCCATTAGTTAGGTATCATCCAGAATGGTAATCCTATAATCCTCTCGCGTACCTTATTCTTACTAGTGTAGCAAAAATGGAAGTGTTTAAAGGTTAACCGTTTCTACCAAATTATCCTTTTATTTTAGATTTTTGATGTAAGAAACTTCAGAGAAATTTCTTTATTAACATAAGATTTTGTATACGAATTTTCATCTATATTAAATTAATTTAATATTGAAAATCGGTGTAAGTAATCATTTTACAACGTCACAAATAGTTCACTAATACAAGTTCCCCTCTATAACATGTATTAATAGTTTTCTACTTAAACTATTGATTTAGTTGATTTATCGATAATGGGGGTCTACACGTATCAATCATCTATTAAGGAAAACACGAGACATATATTTTATGGAAACAAAGGGATTAGAAGTTTAAATTAATTATTGGACTTGTAATAGGATGAGAAAAAAACAGGTACGGTGCATCGTGTACCCTAGAATCAAGAGACTGGTCCCTAGTTTGGACACGGGGGCGGTAACCTTCGTGTCTCAGAATTGATGATCTACGGTCCCTTCAGGCATAGGATGAAAACTATGAAATCTTATGATAGAAAGAGGTATAACTCGAAGTATAAATTCATCATTGGTTGATAACAACAAAGGGTAATGTGGTAAAGAAGGTAAAGAGGAAGAGAGGAAAATTTTGAAAACACTATCAAATTAGAGGACAGAGGGAGAACGTGTCTACGGGGAATAAATGAGGTAAAAAAAACGAATTTAAAAAAGTTGTCAAGGTGTAATAAATGTTTTTTAAGTATTTAAAGGACCTGACTGTAGGTCTTAGGAAGTACTACATGGGGTTTAAAGGAACGTTTAAATGAAAGGTCATAGAGATTTCACTATGAACATAAAGGTTAGGTTGACATATAAATGATAACGTGTCTGACTGGAACATTGAAGAGTATAGAGTCTAGAAACGAGTCCGTAAAAGGTTGAAGTTTTGACGAGAATAAAACATAAGACAGAGGTACGTTCAGAATTCGAAAAAAAGTTTAGAGACGAGTTCGATGTATCGGAAGTAATAAAAAAGTCGAAGATTTAGTCACGAACGGTTAGGGTAAAGAAACTGTGTGTATGCCAAATGCACACCTAGATAACGATTAGAAGAGGTGATCAAGGTATTCGGAATCTAGTACTAGACTTGACTTATCTTCTCTGAGTTCGTAAAGAGAATGTAATAACGAAGGAATAAGCATTCAGAAATAAAAACTAAGTCGAGAGCAAACCAGATATACAAAACAAAAAGGATGAGTGGAAAGAGTCATCTTTCTACCAGAAAGATTTAAGAATGTACACGACGTGAGACGAATCAACAAGTCAACACAGGTCGAGAAACACTGGGGTACCTGACGTCGGGCGGCCCGAGGAGACAGGTATCCTTAAGAGGTCCGTTCCTATGACTTCACCCAACGGTACGGGAGGAGGTCCTCTAGAAGGGTCGGGTCCCTAGCTTGGGTCCAGAGGTCGTAATACCCCCACCCCCCTTAAGAACTGACAGACTCGATGACGTCTTCACGTACTTATGACCTCTTCCATCAGACAGGGAAGAGGTCCCCTAGTTGGGTTAGGTTCTTAGTTTGACCTCAGAGGCCGGAACGTCCACCTAAGAAATGGTCAACTCGATGGTCCCTTCGGGGTTTGAGAATATATAAACTCTGACATAAGGAGAAGGGAATCGAACCGACTCATCTTTGGGAATTCAGAGTCTGAAAACGAAGTCTTGACAAACGTAGACAATGTAAAAGAGGACTGTAAATTACATCATCTCTATAGAAAATTTTCAATCTAAAAAGATTGGAATCAAAAGAAATTCCAGAACACAAAACGGAGTTGTGAACTTTCTTAAAAATGAAGGAATGGGTGCACACACGTACGTAGGAGTCGGTAAGTCCTCACAGGTCGAGAAACACCGGGACACCTAATATCGGACGGTCCGAGGAGAACAGGTACCCTAAGAGGTCCGTTCTTATGACCTCACCCAACGGTACGGGAGGAAGTCCCCTAGAAGGACTGGGTCCCTAGCTTGGGAACAGAGAATACAGAAAACGTAACCGTACGTCCAAGAAATGGTGATCACGGTGAACCTTTCGGGGAGGAATAGGAGCATTAAGGATTTTATTACCGGTCTCGTACAAATACACACTCCAGGTCACCCTAAAACCACAGACTTAAGAAAAGAGACTCTTGAACCTACTCCTTTTTAGTACCTTCTTTGTTCCAATACTATACTTTTGACTACGTAGTGAAAGAGATCCCGATCAGGTCGTGAGTCGTGGGGAGTGTGTAAACTTAACGATTCCACCCTTCGTGTCGAATAACATACCCCGAATAACTCCAACAGACGAAGGATTCTCAGGCGCATAGGTCGATCGGAGAAACTCCTACCGTCGAGGGGTTGGCCGGTTCGATGTCCTCGGAGAAGGGTGTACCTTCACCCTTTACTCGTGGACCCGTCCGAAGAAGAATTCCATATCCTTGGGGAAACAGGGTAATCGTTTTACACCGGTTTCTTACAAGATCAAAGAAAGGTTTGTCTACTCACGAAGGCAAAACCACTTCTCGATAGTACACCTACTTCTTTGACCTTTACCGGGGAACGTATGAATCCAGGGAAGACGGGGGAGAGGGGCGGGAACAAAAATTATAATTCGAATAAGAAGGTAGCCAATAAAAATACAATTATTATTATTTTCCTTGAAATACTAAAGAAGGAATCCTTGAGGATTTCAAGAATCGAAACTAAAAACAAGAAATAAGAGGGATAAGTATAAATAAGGTCGGTGAAAGTGAAGAATCGGAGAAAAGAAATTTAAGACCTTATCAAAGAGATCAGAGGAAGTTATGAGGATTGTCCTAAAAAGTACGGTAAAGTCCGGAAACGATAGGAGATTAAACTTAATATATATTATCGTTACGGTGTATGTATAAAAAATACCAAGAAATAAAGAGAGTAGAGGAGAAAGAGAGTATAGTAACAGGAAACTAGGTAAAATTTTTTAAGTAAGGTGTTTCATAAGTAATTTGGAAAATGGTCTGTAACAAGATCTAGGACTCTATGTTGTTACTTATTATGTTAATTATAAACGGTTTACGAATGAGTAAAGGTCCATGACAAAATTTATAAACGAATATAGTTGAGTAAATTAGATGAGTTGATGGGTCAGTTATCCAAAGTCTCCGTTTGGGACTCTGATCGTAAATTCACCCTACTCAAATCCACCCTTCTCTGGAACTCTTCCTGACCACTCCCTCACCTCTTAACTGTGCCCCTTCCTTTCCTCCTCTTCTTTCAGTACTGTCCCACATACCCAACACTCGTTGACCCCGAGTCAGGTCGACATCTTGTGAAAACATTTGCACCGAAGGCTTCAAGGTAGTCACCCCCGTTCCTTTAACTCTATAAATAGAAGTCTGTCTAAGTAGTATCATACCTCCGACAAGTGACGTCAAAATTGAGGAACCGTGGAGACCGGACGGACTGTACATCAAACCCATAGGGGAGACCCGGTCGCCTACGAAAGACCAACTTCTGACATCTACGGTGTCGCCCTCCGGTAGGCTCACGTGGTCTCAAGACTCAAAATTCCCTCAGTCTATGATTGTGGTGACCGATGTCAATTATCGTTTACTCTTTCTACTTCGGTTCTCACTCATCCATTGTGTCGGTCCTTCACCATCGAGACCCTAAACTTGGGTCCCAGAATTAGTGATCCTATCTGCCGGGAACACGAGTCCACGATACTTGAGGTGGATGAAATTTCGACTCATTCCGTCACTTCTTCTTTCCTTCGACAAGGAGGTGTCCTTTTCGGGAAGACTTCTCTCGTTACACTTCTTCCTGGACTTACTTCACTCCTCCACTCAACTCCCTATTCGAGTCACTTCTCGGAAGGTCGAATCTCTCACAGACCGTACAGATTCCATGTCGTTCCTCTGGGCCCATCGACCTCTTTACACTCAAGTCCCTTCTCACTCTCTCTCGGGTCCCAGCATAGTAGAGTCTGGGTGTTCGGGTGGACTGTGGCGGACACTAAGACCGAGAAGGCAGTGATTGCGACAAGGAAGAACAGAAGACGGTTCAGGTAGTCAAAAGATTCTGCAAGTAGATCAAGGAGATGATTTTCCAGAAGTTTCCAGAAGACACTGAAAAGCCTTAGTCTACCAAAAAAGGAACACCTACACCTCATAAACGGTCTCCGTGGTATACAAAAGTAAAAAACAAACACTTTCTTTTATTCTTTAAACACATTACCCCTTAGAGAGGTCTTGACCACTCGACACAACGAAGACACACTAAGAAAGGGGTCAGGAACCGAACCAGAAAGTGTCTGTCTCTTCTGTTACCCTTTTACATGTTTCAGATCCGGAGGACGATCATCGTTCCACCGAAAGGAAAAGACATCGCAATGACGAAACATGTCCCTGGAACAGGAGACGAAGATGACACTCAGTTAGTCGAACCGAGGTACAAAGAAGACCTTTATTTCCCCTTAATCACCAATACGTGTCTATCGCAGGCCTCGTCACGAACGCCCGTTCCCGTGTCTGTCTCCCCAAGACACCGTCTCGGACAGTAGACACTTCTCCCCGGGAGTACCTCCCCACCCCCACCCCACATCCCTTCATCACCGTCTGAACCTATCAAGACTGACGAGGGTTTTCGTCACTGACATGTCGTCTGTCGAAGAGTTGTTAATAAAAGAAAGACCGTAAAGAATTTTACTATAAGTGTCAGTGTTGGGTGAAAGGACAAACAGATGTCTCCAAGGATACTAAGGATTACACGATCTCTATTGCAGTGGGAAGGAAAGACTTAAACACTTAACACAGTCTTTCATTCGTGGTTCCATTAGAATCTACATTAACACAAGTTCACAGATACTTCACTTCACTTCACTTCACCTAGTCAGCCCAAGCTGGGATACACTGGGGTACCTGACATCGAATGTTCCGAGGAGACAGGTACCTTAAAAGGTCCGTCCTCATGACCTCACCCAACGATAAAGGAAGAGGTCCTCTAGAAGGACTGGAACCCTAGCTTGGGTCCATAGGGTGTACCGTCCGTCTGTAAATGGCAGACTCGGTAGTCCCTTCTGGAAGTTCACAGATATCTTGTTATAATCATTCTGTGATGAACGATCTATGGAGTGTCAACCAGAGTCAAGGGTCGGTGAGTCAAAGTTCACCAGTTTTTAGACAGTACAGTATTTCCAATACCTCAGATCCTTCTGTTTGTCGTCTCCCTCCTGAAACAAACAAAAAAAAAAAAAACCCGTTTAAGAGAAAGTACCCGTGGGACGACCCTCATGAAAAAAAAAAAAAAAAAATGAAATAAAATGAAATGTTATGATATAACCAAAACGGTATGTGACTGTACTTAGGCGGTACCCACATGTACTCAAGGGTTAGGACTTGGGGGGAGGGTGCAGGATGGGGTATAGTAGAGAGACCTAGTAGGGGCACGTGGTCGGGGTTCGTAGGACATAGGACATAGCTTGTATCTGACCGTTAAGTAAAGAATGTACTATCATATGTACAAAGTCACGGTAAGAGGCTTTAGTAGGGTGGGAGAGGGAGAGGGTGTCGCAGGTTTTCAGGCAAGATATGTATACACAGAGAAAACGACAGAACGTATGTCCCAATAGTAACGGTAGAAAGATTTCAGGTATATATACACAATCATATGACACAACCACAAAAAGAAAGACCGAATGAAGTGAGACAAATTAGCCGAGGTCAAAGTAGGTAGAGTAATCTTGACTAAGTTTACATAAGAAAAATTACCGACTCATTATGAGGTAACCCTCATGAAAATTTAGGTGAAATTCGATAAGTCTTTAAACGAAGTCTAGGGTCATAACCGGAATAGTAATCATGAAAGAAATCTACTATATAAACAAAAAGTTAAAAAGAATCACAAGTATCAATAAAATCACCTTTTAATCTTTTCAGACATACTCTCCGTAGACGGATCCACTGTTAGATAAAGTGTCAAAAAAAAAAAAAACTGAGTACGGTTGAATTATTTCAACATAAAAAGTAAATTTGACAAAATATAAGTTTTTGACATAAATTCGTGGATATAATAAGACTCCGTTATGTTAAGACTTAGTCCATAATAAAGATATAAATATTTCAAGAATATACAATTAAACCACCACTTGACCATTTCTAAGGTGGATGGTTACGTCCTCTGTGTTCTCTGTACCCAAGTTAGGGACCCTATCCTTTATCGTCGGTGAGGTCATAAGAACAGATCTTTTAAGGTACCTGTCTCCTCGGACCACCCGATATCAGGTACTCTGACGTTTCTTAACCTGTACTGTCGTACGTACGTGGAACTAAATAAATATAATTCAATATATATCGTTACCAATCTCCAAAAAAAAAAATTATACAAGGATTATATGAGTATATGGAGTTTGAGTTTGGGTGTCTTCAAATATCTTATAAAATTTACGACAGAATAACTTAAATACATAATATGAATAGTTGTGAATTGACATATAAAATATACACAACAACGTATAAATTGATAAATTTATAAAGTGAACCTACTCAAATCCATGATCGATTTTAGTGAACTAAAAAACTAAGCTATTAATATATACGTACATATATAAACATATCAATATAATAATTTATTTTATAAATTACATAAATTTATATATACACAAATCATTATCATATATACAACAACAAGTGAGTGATTCAGTACAGACTGAGAAACTCTGACGTCGTATGGTCCGAAGGGATAGGAGGTGACAGAGGGTCTCAAACAAGTTCAAGTCCGGGTACCTATTATAGTCATTATTATAGATTAGTAGAGTAGGAGACGACGGCAGAAGAGGATCATACGTACGATTCAACGAAGTCAACACAGGTTGAGAAACCTGGGATACCTGATATCGGGTGGTCCGAAGGGACAGGTACCCTAAGAGTTCCGTCTTATGACCTCACCCAACGGTAAAGGAAGAGATCCCCTAAAAGGGTTGGGTTCATAAAAGATGTGGGTCACTGATTTGGGTACAGAGAATACAGACGACGTGACCGTCCACCTAAGAAATGATGATCACGGTGGACCTTTCGGGAGAGGATCATATATGTTATAAATTTTATTATAAAATATCTAAAATATAATATGTCAGTAACTTTGTATCGATTGTGTTATGACACCACATGAAAGTCCTTTAGAATGAAACAATTTCTTCCTTTTACTACACACCTCTTATATATTTAACTATAAAAATTCACGAACTGTCATAAAAATCACTCGTAAAAATTTCAGGAACCGACATAACAAATTCAGACCAAGACCTAGTCTTCACCCTTGTTCAATATCTTTCTTGACCAGTGTGTCACTTGACCCAAGTGGGACGGATCTGTCCGAAAAGTCGAGTTTCTCCCCACCACCACCGGTTTCGTCCCTTGATGAGTGGACAACGACGACGACGATTCAGCGAAGTCAGCACAGGCTGAGACACACTGGGGTGTCTGCCGTCGAGTGGTCCGAGGGGGCAGGGGCCCTAAGAGGTCCGTTTTTGTGACCTCACCCAACGGTAAAGGAAGAGGTTACGAACTTTCACTTTTCACTTTCACTTCAGCGACTCAGCACAGGCTGAGGATCGCTGGGGTACCTGACGTCGGGTGGTCCGAGGAGACAGGTACCCTAAAAGGTCCGTTCTCATGACCTCACCCCACGGTAACGGAAGAAGCTTGATGAGTGGATGTATCCATATTTTTACACTGTACAGGAAACTTCAGACCTAGGTGTACGGACACTTTCCCAGACTCAACCCCATAGTTTGCCGACAACTGCGCCTCATAGGATCAGTTAGATAGTCCGTTCGGTAATCTCACTCCCGGACGATGAGAATTTTTTTCGTGTCTACACTGGACACTAACGGTGACTGTAGGGACCCTGACCAGATAGGGGAGAAAAAATGAAAAAAACTGTATAGGTGGTTATTACTACTACTACTACTACGATCGTTCACCGTGTCTCAAAGGTATACAGTCTGTGCGAAACTTTCCATGAACTATATGTAATCAATACAATGAAGAGTTTTATATACCCTTTGACAATAATAAAAATAAGTTTTTCTACTCCTTTGACTCCGTGTCTCTTTATGTAACTTTATAGGTTGTACCATTAACCCGCAGACGAAGGAGTCGAATCCAAGATTTGAAGATCCAGTAAAGGACAGAGATAGACCTTCAGTCTTCCTGAAGACGACGTCGGTCGCGTAAATGTGTTCGTTGTCCCCGGAGGACGACGATGAGGACTCCAAGACCCGTAGTATCAGTCCCAGGACTGATAACGTGCATGAAATGTGTGGTTCAATATCTCTCTACGGGACTTAACTTTATACATGTCCAGTATATATAAATACGTACGTTATTAACTACTAGAGTCAATTTCCACCGTGTCTGTCGTCTAACGACGGAAAGTAATAACTCATATTACTCTAATGAGAGACTCTCCGGTTGAAACAACTTCTACACTTAGACCCCAAACGCTGACCGAAGTTAGACGGACTGACAACTATTTAACATCTGACACGAAACTACGAAAGTCTTTTAGAGGTCAACAGAGCTCGCTTGTAGACGAGAACAGTAAAGGAAACGTTAAGAAAAAGTGTCGCACATGGAACAGACGTTCTTGGACGTCTGACATTTTCGACTGTGCTCCATGATAGGTAAAGATCGATGTATATTCTTACATGTAGTTAAATTCATTGAAAGCTATAGAAAACTAAAGTAAAGGAAGAGAAAGGGTTCGGGGTAATATACGGTAACTAAAAAGTAAAAAAAAATTTCACGACGAATTTTAGTCAAAACTTTTAGTAATGTCCTCCAAACATACCTTCGTTGGTTTGAGGGGTCAGTAAAAAAAGATTTTATCTACGAACAATACGTATACACACATAAAGATCGAAGGCGAAAAGTCCGTGTATAAAATTTTACACGAAATTTGTTTACACAGAAATTCAATATGTGTGAGTATGAGTATTTCCTCCGTTACATTCACCTAGTAGTACTTGGTAGGGACTCTATATACATAAACAGTCATATTGGTTAGGACATAATTATTAATCGTTACGGTCTTAGATTCCCATAATTGTACTATTTCCAACTCAAACAATAACTACGATGCCAGGTAACGTCCATTTACTCCGACTTTCTCCTGGAAAACAAGGTTCGTAAGTAAGTCCTTGAGTCTAAGGAAAGCGGATCACAGAAATGGTAGGGAATCCAGAGATACCAAGGGAAGACCTAGAAACGTAGACAGAATAGTCATTCCCTTCTCCCTTTCGAACCCCCTAGGTCGTTCTCCAGAAAGGCTCCGTTCGGACCTTCCCAGTACGTTGTGAGGACGAGTGTAAGTAACCGGTCTTGACACCAGTGGTGTGGAGTGGTGTTCCCTACGACCCTTTACAGTGACAGATAGGTCCTTCTTTCTCTAGTTTAGATCGCCTAGATCTATTCGAACAATCGAACAGACTGAACAGAGTAATTTCTCTTGAACGAGATCACCGCTCGACCGAGGGAAGAAGATTGGACTCTCATCCAGATCACTTACTCCCTATCGAATCTCGTCTCTTTTGTATTCTTGTACAAGTGTTTGAGGAGAGGGTATCTGTGGACAAATTTGGACGTATGGGAGGTACATTTACACTTGAGGACCTCCGATCTCCACTGGACAATAGACATACCTGAAGGGACCACCGAGTCTACCATTTCGTAGACGGACGTTACACACTCTGGATCCAAACCCAGTCCTTCTAAGGGACCTCTTCTTTTACCGTTGAGTGAGGTCATGAGGATGTCTGGAAAATAGATTTCCGGGAAGGAAACCATTTTAACCAATCTCAAACCCCAAACAAAGGAGAAACAATAGTAAGGACTAGTGAACACAAAAAGTGGTACTGGGTTTAAAGAAGTCACGAGAGTAAAAAGTGGCTGACGGGTCTCACAGACTTGAAGTCATCTACAATCCTCTTTTCGTTAAACTCATTTACTAAACCTGATTCTATGTCAATTAACACTTCAGGGGAAATTGGAGGTTTGTATTTTAGGCGGACTGTAAGAGTAAGGATGAGGACTAAGTCTATACAATATCGTGGGGATCTGGAGACAAAAGTCACAATGGCATGAAACTCACCGAGTGTGGACACTCAGGTTTCAACGGAAATAGTCACAAATATAGTTCACAAGGACAACTATATTTGTGACCAAGAAAAATAGAGAAACTGGACAACAATAGGAGAACAACTTTATTCCGACAAAATCAAATGTACACTCGTATTTATTGAAGTCTAAGGATTCCATAACAAGGCTAAGCCACCGTAAGACTGAAGACAATAGGTACCCTGAGAAATTACGAACCGAATAAGAAATTGAGTCTAGTCGAGACCCCTGAGGTAAGGCAGTCAACTCAAGTCAAGTCAACGAGTCAGCACAGGCTGAGAAACGCTGGGGTACTTAACGTCGTGCGGTCCGGAGGGACAGGCAGTGTTAGAGAGTCTCAAGTGAGTCTGAGTGCAGGTAGTTCAGGCACTACGGTAGGTCGGTAGAGTAGGAGCCAGCAGGGGAAGAGGAGGACGGGGGTTAGGGAGGGTCGGAGTCTCAGAAAAGGTTACTCAGTTGAGAAGCGTACTCCATAGGTTTCATGACCTCGAAGTCGAAATCGTAGTAAGGAAGGTTTCTTTAGGGTCCCGACTAGAGGAAGTCTTACCTGACCAACCTAGAGGAACGTCAGGTTCCCTGAGAGTTCTCAGAAGAAGTTGTGGCGTCAAGTTTTCGTAGTTAAGAAGCCGTGAGTCGGAAGAAGTGTCAGGTTGATCGTGTAGGTATGTACTGGTGTCCTTTTTGGTATCGGAACTGTTCTGCCTGGAATCAGCCGTTTCATTACAGAGACGAAAACTTATATGATAGATCTAAACAGTATTGAAAAGAAGGTTCCTCATTCGCAGAAAATTAAAGTACCGACGTCAGTGGTAGACGTCACTAAAACCTCGGAGACCAGATAAGAAAACCTATGGTCCGGGTCTAGAGGCCATTGAAAAGTTATCTTCGGATGTCAATTGTCGTTTTCCCTTAATAGTTAACTGTCTTAAAAAAAAAATTCAAGATAACCTCATATCAACTAAATGTTATAACACAATCAAAGTTATGTTGTTTCACTTAGTCAATATGTATATGTTTATAGGTGAGATAAAATCTGATAAAAGGGTATTTCTAGTAATGTTTCGTAACTCATCTCAAGGGATACGACATATCATCCAGGAATAATCACTGGACAATATATGTATCATCATACATATACAGTTAGGGTTAGAAGGTTAAATAGGGAGGGAAGTGGCATGGTGGACCATTGGTACGAACAAAAGATACAGTTGTCTTAAAAAATTTACTTCTTTACATCCACGAAGTACTTCCTCCGTGTTAACACTTCTTGGTCCGAGGAAGTGTGGTACCGAAACTTGTGGTGGTTGTCGCAATCTAGACGAAAGTAGACAGTGATTAGATCGGGATCTATTCTCACGTCCCTTTCCTCCCAGGAATCGTGATTGAAAATCAAGAATGGAGAAAGACTCCTGTGTCCGTTAGTCAAGAAAATTTTTCCCCCGTTTACGAGGGTTTCCTCCCGGACATTCTACCCGACGGACTGGATTTGAATGAGTAAGTATGGAGTAGGTTAAAGTCAGAGGTGTAGGAACACTTTTCTTCTGAACTGAGAAGTACGTAAATCTGATGATCTCTAAAACGACCTTTTCTTCCTTCAAGTCCGGGATTTACGAGGTCCCTAGAAGTCTATCTACAGTCTCTACTAAGAAGGATTTTCATTAAAAACTTTAAGGAGGGAGGAAGATTAAAGGAATGTGGGAGTAGAGGGGGTAGTTAGGGTCAGGAATTGGACAAGGAAGTACGATTCTCCGACACAATCCCTGATGATTGACAGGAAGTCACATAAAGTACCCGTGTACGATCTGACATAAAGGGTCGAAGGGAAACATACATTTATAAGGGTACGGGGTTAAAAGTAGACGAGGAGCTTGACTGGAAACGGTACACTGTATTATCTATGTGTCAAAGACCCCTAATCGTGTACCTGTAGAAACCCTTCTCCTGTGATAAGACGGGTGGTGTTCGTGACATGGTTTTCAACCCACTATCGAGAAAAGGATTTCTAACGTTTGAGGTGAACCCTCTTGTTTATACATTACAAGTTTTGTTTTTCATTGCTACGACACTCTCTCTGTTTAGTGTTTCATAATACTATTATGACGAGTTTTATCTGACTCCTGTTTTTCTCTCTTCTATCACAGTACCTACGTAATAATCAGCTCGAACCAACTAAATCACTCTTTTTCATAGCAATCAATTTATTTTCGTCACAGTTTCTGAAACTTTTAATAGAGCTTCTGACATTCTTAGTTGTTTCTGAAAAATCTGAAGTCTCACTGTTCCTATCAAACAGTGAATTTGTCTAGTAGGAGTATCGAGATGCCTACTCATTAGTCTCTTTCTATTCGGATCTGCATCCTTTTAGATCTTACGACACTGTTTGTCGTGGTTGTCACTCACTACCGTTCTCGTCACCGTCATCTCTGCCTCGGACCCCGTACGAGCTCTTGTTGCGTCCCCTGTCTAGCCATTCCGAACCGATTTCCTTTCTCTTTCCTTTATGCTAGATCTTACCGAGTAAAAAAAATCCACTACCTTCATATTATTAATTTTATATTCTCCTTCTCGTCCAGACATCTCTCTTTTAAATAAAAACCTACACAACTTAACTTAAGGAGCTCCCGTAAGTCCGTCTCCGGACCAACGTTTATTTTATTTATTCAAACTACGAGTCTTCGTTTCACTTCCTTTATAAAGTTCACGTCTAAACTACCAGGTCACGAGAGACTACCGGGTCAGTCTCCATATTACAACAGTCTAAGTGTTCCTAGTTAATCGATAGAGGTAGGCTTCCACGAAGAGGATTTCCCCGGTACCCACGGTAAGTCAGACAGTTTAGACACTAATATTTCAAACCCGGATCGGGTAAGGAACCCGACGGGTCCACCACGATCACCATTTCTTGGGTGGACGGTCACGTCCTCTGTATTCTCTGTGCTCAAGTCAGGGACCCAACCCTTCTAGGGGATCTTCTCCCGTTCTGTTGGGTAAGGTCATAACAACGGACGTGTTAGGGTACCTGTCTCCTCGGGACGTCCGATATCAGGTACCCCAGTGTTTCTCAGTCCGTGCTGACTTCGTTGAACCATGTGTGTGTCTGTCAGGCAAGGAGTTTTTTCGTTTGTTCTTTCTTTAGTATTGCCATTCTAGATGTTTTACTTTATTCCTAATCCTGATCTTTTCTTTTGAGGTAATGAAACGAAAAATTTGTGACATTTCTTACCACTCGAGTCAGGAAGTCAACACAGGGTGAGAAACACTAGGAAACCTGACATCGGGTGCGTCCTCACCCAACGACAAACGAGATGGTCCCCTAGAAGGACTGGGTTCCTAACTTGGACGTAGAGTATATAGAGGACGTAACGTCCGTCTAAGGAATAGAGACTCGGTTATCCCTCCGAGACCTTTCTTACCCCATCTCCCGTTTTTTCTTCTTTATAAATTGTCATGTTTAATTACTTCCCAACGAGTGTCGTAAACAGAGATTACTTTCACTTAGTTGTAAGTCTGTCCTCATGTACTGTCCTGTTCAGGTTCATTTCACTCTGTCTTTTTTTTTCTTACTCTCCTTCTTTTATATAATTCGTTGACTTACTAACACTTTCACTCAACTACTACAACTCAAAAACTACTTCGATTCTTTGATAGAAACTTCAGTTAAGGTTTCTCCTTAGGGTTACTGGTGCCGTGTTTCCTTCACAGATTTGAAGGTTCCCCAGTGTTTCCGTGTACAAAGAAATCCATGTAAATAATAACATTTTAACCATGTTTTTAGACAAAATAAAGAAATATTGAAATAATATAAGTAAAATTTTCGAATTTCCTCTTTCGTCACGAAATGACTACCGACGTGAGATGATAGGATTCCGTTTCACGTTCCAAACCTACTCTAAACTTTTCTAAAAACTAACATATCTAAACCCTAGTCTGAGTTTTAACACACGGAGACTCAAACTAGTGGGAAGTTCGGTCCAACTCCGAAAACTGTAACATCTCTTTATCACTGTCTAGTTTCCTATTTTACTTTTCAGTGACGTCTATTTTAAACCAAGAGTGTAAAATTTCCGTCCATATAGGGTATATGGTAACCCCATATTCCAGTTCGACAATCAGGACTACTTTACCGTCAAGTTCTCTCGTCTTTTGTAGAATACAAAACTACAGTCATCTTACTGGTAGTGTGACCAGAAATTAGGGACACAAACGATCTCTCTTCCTCTTTGCCCTCCGTCGTTTTGTGTGTGAGTGTTTCGTCAAATGGTTCTTCGACATACATTCGAGACGCGGAGGGTTTGAAAAGAATCCCTACTCTTTTAGGATGGGGGTAGGTCACTTCTATAAGAAAGAGAAGTAAACATTTTCATTTCTTTATACAAACCAATTCCGTCATAATGATGTAATACAATTCAAGTCAAAATGTATTCCGTCCCTATACAAAAAAAAAGAGTAAATATAATATTGGTAGGTTTCAAACTACAAAATAGTCATATACTATTTTTTAACATTTCAGAATACAAATTTTCACTAACCTCCAGAATTTTAGCAAATCAATAAGAAAGATACAGTAGGGAAAATTTATTAGTATGGTACTGGTAAAACCAAATTTTTAGTCAAAAACGAAAACAATATCAGTGTGCATCACGGGAACCGTCCTTCATTAGACACCAATTCTTCCTGTTATCGAGATGATAGGTCGATGAATAAAGTCCTATTGAAAACTCCTAGTTCGCTCGATTTACCTACTTTTTTTCCTACCTTTTCTTCTCTCTCTTCCTTTCTTCCCTCCTTTCTTTTCTCTCTCACCCCTTCTCCCTTTCTCCTGTTCTTTTCTTTTCCATCCAAATAGGTGAGGAAAAGATCCCCACAATAGATAGTCCTTCTACATTTTTAACCTCAACGTTTTCTCAGTCTGTGCTGACTCGTGCGTTTTAATACTTACAACGAAATTTTTGCTAGTGTAACCTTAAATCTTCTTCAGTTCCTTCTCTTTTTTATCTTGAACGATATCTTCAGTCATTTGTGGAACATAAAGAACTAAAGGAAAGATTTCTGAGTTCTAACGGAAAATAGGATTGTCGACGACGAAACTTCCTTTTTTTTTAGGTGGGTGAGGAGTTCAGAGATAAACATTAAAGAATCGAGGGACCTCCGGACCACTTAACACACCGTAAAAAAAGGTCTCTTTCTAACGGGGCGACTCATGCTAGCACCGAACGTCGGACCCATTTGAACTTGACAGTGTTCCGGGAGGGTTATTGTGTCGAGACATTCAAGAGAGTCACCGAGGCTCCGGGACATAACAGTAGAAAGTGTGTGCCACTGACAGTGTCTGATGTTATCACATTAAAGTACCCTTGCTTGACTTCCGAACTGTTTTAGTAAATGTTGTAAGAAATACCAAGAAAAATCATGGAATGGACTTGATACGGAGGGCTCAATGGCCATGAACTAACGTCTTCTTAAGGATACACGAATTTTGGTAAGTATGACTACTTATGAAATAACTTATTTGTAAAGTTGAAACTGGTGAATTATTTCAAATCTTTTATTTTAGGTATAAATAAAATACAATTTTCTTAATGAAAGTTTAAGACGGAGATATACCGTTCCTGAGTTATTCAATTTTTACTCATTACGGATGACACTGATAAATAACTGACACACGGTTCTTAATCCGTTTTACGAGTTTATATAATAGAGTAAATAACTAAAGAAGTAGTGTCATTGAAACATTTCATGTATAGTGAGTACAATACCCATTTTTTTTTTTTCTAGACTCTAAGTGTCTCCAATTTATTGAAAGGATTTTGGAAGATGGAAAATTCACCGAGTAGATCCTTAACCTGAGTATAGACAAACTGAGGTTTTCGGTCCAAAATATAAAAGAGTGTCGTATGTTATAACTAATATGTAATTAAAAGAAAACTCTATCTTTTTTCATTCTACTGGGATCTCCCAATTTGTAAAAGGAATTTCTTCATCCCTCACTCTAGTAAACCAACGTTTCACGTCGACTACACTTTAACTGAATTCCGGTGGAGGTACTCTTTACAGAACTCGTAGATATTTTTCAATTAATGATACACTCTCGGGTTTCGTTTCAACCACCGTGTTTACAGATTACCATATCAGTGGTCTTAGGACATCGAGAGTCGGATAAGACCTGTTTCTTCTCCATCTTTAGTACATGATTTCTCGACCAGAATCAGTGTTTGTTAACATCTCTGACCTTTACTTTTCGTTTACCTCTTAGGTTTCAATTGGTTGTTTCTGGATGACAGATCGTGTCCGGTGAGACGAATTACAATATACCGTCGGACCTACCCTCCCCTCAAACCCGTTCTTACCTATGTACATATACATACCGACTCAGAGAAGAGATAAGTGAACTTTGACAGTGTTGCAACAATTAGTTGATATGAGATTATGTTTTATTTTTTCAAATTTTTGTTTTGTTTTTTATTTAATCGTAGACCAATATAGATGGAGACTGAGAGTGACGGGTACTACGGGAATGTTTCATCAGTTACATTTGAGATGGGACTGGTCGTTTCTTTGAGAAATCATGTCTCCGTCTCGATTAGTTACGTTTAAGAAGATGGACCGAGTACGGTCTCACACCTTAAAGACTTACTTTCAGGGTTTGGAGACACTTAGTTTAGAAAAGAGGACAAGGTCTCTGACTAAGACTTTATCAGTCTATGTTTGTGTGTACTAGGGACTTTTTACGAGAAAAAATGGGAGGACTATACCTCGTCCGAAATCGGAAAGACAGGTCTTTTTACCCTTTTATCTTTATTGAATAACTTTGAGACGTTCTGTAGTGACAAGTTTAATTCCCCAGGTAAGTTAATACCTGAACACTTTCTCAATAGAGATCTACACTCTTTTATCAAAAATCTATTAGTATTTAACAACAAGAGTCGTACGACGACGACAAATGAGTGAGTCAACACAGACTGACGAACGTTGGGGTACCTGACATCGGACGGTCCTAGGAGACAGGTGCCTTAAGAGGTCCGTTTTTATGACGTCACCCAACGGTAAAGGAAGAGGTCAAGAGTCGTACTAAAGATTCATTTATGTATAAACGTATTTTAATAAATCTAAAATTATTTTCTTGACCACTGAATACCAGATAATAATAAAACTAATTTATGAAAAAACACTTAAAATAAAAAATGTTTGTACATTTACTCATTAGACAATATACCCTATTACATAAAAGTCTATAAGTAGTAATGTTAGAAACTTCATCTTTATTTTCGATAGAACTTTGTATGCATCTCTTTTAAACGTACATCTCTTTCGTCCCAATAACTGGACGAAAAAGAATTAACAGAGAAAAACTCTTTTGGACAGGTGTCGACACCCAGAGTCTGTTCACACTGGACGAGAGGGTCGGATTTCCTCCCGTTACCATAACACAGATGACTTGAGACAATGGGGACGGTGAGTACAGGGTCCTACCGAGTGTGAGTACAGGGTCCTACCGAATGTGTGAGTACCACGTACGTCCAAGACGTCCGAGGACGAATAGGTATTGGAGTCGGAGGGTTCGGACCTGGACGGTCAATCAGTGTGACTAAAAAAAGGTAAAGGTCAGGGATCTTAATAAACGGAGGTCTTACTCGAGACAACAAGTGCGGAAGTCGAAGAAGGGACAGGTCTTATCCGACTCTCGATTTCCTAAGAACCCTGATGTAATAATACGTAAACACGGTTGTTGAAAGTGACCTCGAGAGTGGTACTAATAATTGAAATATCTGCGGCTTTGTATAAAAAGTACCTTCACAGGAATTCAGAAAAAGTATTAGCCGACGTGAAGGGTTCACTTACTAGAGTCAGAGATGAAAGAATTCCTTTTACAAATCTGAGAGATCCCAGAACACGTCAATGAAAAGAGGTGGAATATTTTCAAAATTTCTTTGAGAATAGAAGAAGGACGAGGGAACTGTACAAATAACGACGAGAAGTGACTACCTCCTCCTCGGGAGACCGGTTCCAAAACTCTTATTGGGGACGAGAGTACAAGTACTAGGAAGGAGAGGAGAGAGTGCGAAAGGAAAGAGTTAACAAAGGGAAAGAAATAAGAGAGGGATAAGTGACTATGAAACAAACGACGTGTGTCAAGTCAAGTCAAGTCAACGAGTCAGCCCAGACTGAGAAACACTGGGGTACCTGACGTCATACGGTCCGGAGGGACAGGTAGTGGTTTGGGGTCTCAAATAAGTTTGAGTACAGGTAACTCAGTCACTACGGTAAGTTGGAGAGTAGGAGACAGCAGGGGAAGAGGAGGACGGAAGTTAGAAAGGATCGTAACCCCAGAAAAGGTTACTCAGTAAAGAAACATAGTCCACCGGTTTCATAACTCTCAAAGTCCAAGTAATAGTCAGGAAGGTTACTTGTGGGTCCTGACTAGAGGAAATACTACCTGATCAACCTAGAGGAACGTCAGGTTTCCTGAGAGTTCTCAGGAGAAGTTGTGGTGTCAAGTTTTTGTAGTTGAGAAGTCGTGAGTCGAAAGAAATATCAGGTTAAGAGTGTAGGTATGTACTGGTGACCTTTTGTTATCGGTACTGATCTACCTGGAAACTACCGTTTAATTACAGAGACGAAGAATTATACGACAGATCCAACCAGTATTGAAAGGAAGGTTCCTCATTCGTAGAAAATTAAAGTACCGACGTCAGTGGTAGACGTCACTAAAACCTCGGGGTTTTATATTCAGACAGTGACAAAGGTGACAAAGGGGTAGATCGAGGGCACCTCACTACCCTGGTCTACGGTACTAGAAGTAAAAGACTTACAACTCGAAATTCGGTTGTAAAAGTGAGAGGAGAAAGTGAAAGTAGTTCTCCGAGAAATCAAGGAGAAGTGAAAGACGGCATTCCCACCACAGTAGACGTATAGATTCCAATTACTATAAAGAGGGCCGTTAGAACTAAGGTCGAACACGAAGTAGGTCGGGTCCCAAAGAGTACTACATGAGACGTATTTTCAATGTATTTGTCCCAACGTTGTAATCGGAACTACACGAGGAAAAGGATAAACCTTGGTCAGACAACAAGGTGGAGGTCATAATTGTCAACAAAAGACTGGACATATGTCCAAAGAGTTCTNCTCCGAGAAATCAAGGAGAAGTGAAAGACGGCATTCCCACCACAGTAGACGTATAGATTCCAATTACTATAAAGAGGGCCGTTAGAACTAAGGTCGAACACGAAGTAGGTCGGGTCCCAAAGAGTACTACATGAGACGTATTTTCAATGTATTTGTCCCAACGTTGTAATCGGAACTACACGAGGAAAAGGATAAACCTTGGTCAGACAACAAGGTGGAGGTCATAATTGTCAACAAAAGACTGGACATATGTCCAAAGAGTTCTCTGTCCAGTCCACCAGACCATAAGGGTAGAGAAAGTCTTAAAAGGTGTCAAATAACACTAGGTGTGTCAGTTTCCGAAACGGAGTGACGACGACGACGACGATTCAGTGAAGTCAGCACAGGTTGAGACACGTTGGGGTATCTACCGTCGGGAGGTCCGAGGGGGCAGGCACCCTAAGAGGTCCGTTCTTATGGCCTCACCCAACGGTAAAGGAAGAGGTAACGGAGTGTTTACAAGAGTTTATAAGACAGATATGTACTCTTACCAACAACAAATCAGTGATTCAGTACAGGTTAAGAAAACACTGGGGGTACCTGACATCGGGTGGTCCGAGGGGACACGTACCCTAAAGAGTCCGTTTTTATGAACCACCCAACAGTAAAGGAAGAGGTCCCCTAGAAGGGTTGAGTCCTCAGTTTAGCTCCAGAGGACGTAACCGTCCACCCAAAAAATGATGACTCAGTGGACTCTTCGGTACACTTTCATCATGTACGATTCAGTGAAGTTAGCACAGACTGAGAAACGCTGGGATGCCTAACATCGGGCGGTTCGAGGAAACAGGTACCCTAAGAGATCCCTTCTTATGACTTCACCCAACGGTAAAGGAGGAGGTTCCCTACAAGTGCCGGGGCCCCTACCTTGAGCGTAGAGAATGTATAGGACGTAATCATCCACCCCAGAAATGGTGATCGCGGTGGATCCTTCAGTACACTCTTATCTCACTAGGAAATTTTGTGGGAGTCCCTCCTACTTCAAAGAACCGAGAACCTTTAAGTATCCGTATCTACCAGATCTTCTACGGGAATCTTCGAAACCTGTCTCCTCTTACCCACTGGTCTCCCTCGACTCTTGAGTGTACGGTCTCCCCGTATAGTCAAGTCAAGTCAAGTAAAGTCAGTGAGTCAGCACACGCTGAGAAACGCTAGGGTACTTAGTGTCATACGGTCCGGAGGGACAGGTAGTGGTAGAGGGTCTCAAGTGAGTCTGAGTGCAGGTAGCTCAGGCACTACGGTAGGTCGGTAGAGTAGGAGCCAGCAGGGGAAGAAGAGGACGGGTGTTAGAGAGGGTCGTAGTCTTAGAAAAGGTTTCTCAGTTGAGAAGCGTACTCCACCGGTTTCACGACCTCAAAGTCGAAAGCGTAGTAAGAAAGGTTTCTTTAGGGTCCCGACTAGAGGAAGTATTACCTGACTAACCTAGAGGAACGTCAGGTTCCCTGAGAGTTCTCAGAAGAGGTTGTGGTGTCAAGTTTTCGTAGTTAAGAAGCCGTATATCCTTCCCCAATAACGAGATCACCCATCCTGTGTAGTACTTCAGTGTGAAAGATCGTCGCGAGTGAAACCCCGAGGACCTTTTACTGTATTTGTCTACGACGTCCCCTCAATTTTCATAATATCTTTTTGTCATTGATAATATTCGGATTGACTAGAGAAAGATTTAAAGTCACGTAAAGACATCTCTTTATTGAATCGACAGTTTATGTGAAGAGACCGATTGACGAAATGTTGAGGTCTATCAATACCTTTTACGACGACGGTTGTACTAAAAATTTAATACAGTTAATCTGACTTTTCAGTCCTCAGATTCTGAGGACCTTCCTTTTTTATAACAAAACTTTTTCTTTAGTCCGATCGGAAAATATTTCCTTTTTATCTATGTAAATAATTTAAGGTTACTGAGTGAATTTTACAAAGGATTAGATTAAGTTAAGACAGTGTATCCAGTAATAATTATCTGTGGATGATACACAGATCGATACGTTCTCTTACGTTTACAGACCAAATTTCAATCGGAAGGTATTCACCTATGACAGTAAAAACTTAAGGAAAACGATCAGAGACTCAAGGTATTCCAATCCCCGATGTGGAAATTACAATACTTTGTGATTAGGATCTCGTGCGACACGACACGACACGACACGAATCAGTGAGTCAGCACACGTTGAGAAACACTGGGGTACCCGACATCGGGTGGTCCGAGGAGACAGGTACCTCTAAGAGGTCCGTTCTTATGACCTCACCCAACGGTACGGGAGAAGGTCCCTTAGAAAGGTTGGGTCCCTAGCTTGGGTCCAAAGGGTGTAACATCCACCTAAGAAATGGTCGGTTTGATAGTCCCTACGGGGTCTGATCTCGTGTCTTCTACGATTTATTTACCAACTACTTCCTTTCTTTCTGGTAATTCTACAAAATAAGTGACCTTGAGGTGAAGAGGACTATATGTGTCGACTACCATCAGTGTCAACCCCAGATTACGTTTCGGGTGCACGGTGATCTTATGAGTAGAACAAAGGTAAAACGAATATTAAGACTGAAGAGAAGATTTAAGATTTTCACTTGTATTCCTGAAATTGAAAATAAATAAATAAAAATCACAGATTATAGATTATTAGTGGTATCGGATGGTTATCCTCACTGTCAACTTTAAATTAGGTGGAAATGACGAGACCACTCTGTAAGAATCAAGAACAGACATTACATTACCATCATTACAAAACCCTTCTAAATCTCATTAACGTATCTTTACCTCAGAATACTTCTTTCTGACGACCACTATCCTGACGTTCCACCACTACTCTATTGTTCCTGATTCCACAATTACTCACTAAATAGGTCAAAAAGTCAATTATACCGTCTATGACCCATACCTACTTCGTATCACTTATTGTTCAGAAACCTTTATTCCTACACTTCTTTTACGTGAATTATTGTAAAATGTTAGTCTGTCTCACCAAATATGGGAGAGACAGTCATAAGTACAAGTGACAAAAGAAATCACACCTCAAACTTTTTCTGTTTTCTAAAACATAGGACTCTCTTACAACTGGATGACACTACTAGTCAAAATACACAATTGAAATGACCCAGTGTGTTCCTCCGGACTATAAATTGGTTTGTAATAAGAACCACAAAGATAGTCTCATAAAAGTCTGAATGGAAATTTGACTATCTAACCCATTTCGTCTAACGGAAGGGATCTCATCTACTCGGTATAGATTAGTCAACTTCTGGAGTGGAAGGGTACTCATTCTCTTCTAAAGAGGACGGACTGCCGGACACTTGACCCTGAAAACGAAAATGAACGGAAGTCCGTACTCGACTTTATAACAGAGAAGGACACCGTGTCTCCAATTTCGTAGACGGACGTTACACCCTCTGGACCCAAGTTAGGGACCCAGCCCTTCTAGGGGACCTCTTCCTTTACCGTTGGGTGAGGTCATAAGAACGGACCTCTTAGGGTACCGGTCTCCTCGAACCACCCGATGTCAGGTACCCAGCGTTTCTCAGTCTGTACTGACTCACTGAAGTGAAAGACACAGAATTCGGACTGTCAGAAACTTGACCTTGATGTGGTCACCGATAGGACCCAGAGGTCGAACGACTGAACCCTTAACAACTGGAGGTATTAACAACCGAGTATTAACGTACTCGGTTAAGTTAAGGAATATTTAGAGAAAGTTATATATAATTTATAACTTTATATACATATAACTTTAAATATTCAACTTTATGTATATATATCTTTATATATATACACACATATATATCCGAGATAAAAGTAGGTGGAGGTGTTACTACAACTACTAGTTTACACATATACCCTACCCGTTTAGATGTATGGTTGTTCCTCTGACCGTAGCATTCCTTGTAGTGTAGATCCCTACAACACTGGCATAAATGTTTCTCTTTCAACCGAAGAGATCCGTCAATAATCTCGTTCGACTCTTCTGTCCTCCAATGACAGAGTACATACTTCATTTGTGTGTCATTTTCCGAACATTTACTGATGTCACGGGTTAAATCAGAAAACAACTCCCATTCATCCGTCCTCTCCAGATCTAGAATCACCCAGACTCCTCCACAAGTACTTAAAGTCCCTTTTATATCTCCGGTACCATCATTCCAATTATCTACCCAGAAACTATTATCGGTTATATTCTGTATCCACGAACTTACACGACACAAGTCTCTCATAAAGGACTGAGGACATCACTTTTTTTTTTTTTTTAACTGGACCAAGTCTACTCTCAGAGGTCTACCTTTCGACAAGAACATATCTGATAATAAATGTTAGAGAGGAACTATATCTGGGAACCTACAGGTCAATCGTAGAGTTTAGTTCAACACGTTTATTTAAGAACTACGGAGTTTGTGTGTAAGATAGGGTTCACAAGGGTAAAGTCACTTAACATGGTGTAGATAGAGACCTACGTCGATTTTTGACTCCAAAGTGGAAATTAAGATGGAGAGGGAGGGCTGATGACGACGATCATGATAGTAGTGGTGACGATGACTTTGTCGGGGTACTGAACAGAAGGACGAAAGAAGTAGATATACCGTAGGTCTCATTCAAGAATTTTGATCTACATGGACTAACTTTGAGACTAAACCGAAAGGTTGCATGAACCTGTTTTTAGACTTGAACTATAGTGACCGTATCTAGACTAGATAGAGGATGACATAGAGTAGGAAGGGTAAAGGTGGACAAACAAGGTCTGGGTTTGTGAAAAGACAAGCGACTTGGACAGTTCGGGAAAAAGTCGGAGTGATGGGAAACATGAACGACAAGAGAGGCGGCTCTTAAGAGAAAAGGACTAAATAGTGGACAGAAAATCAGAAGTCCAGAAATAGTGAATCACAAGAAGTTGTCTGTTCTCTTTCGTGTGATAAATCTCGGTCTCCCTTGAATTGTACTATTTACTCACGAATATGAAAAATACCTTTCTGAACCATTCTCGAGGTCCAACTTGGAAGCTCACTGAACTTCTTGGTTTCTTGTGATAAGTCTCAGCCAGGTAGTCGTGACGGAGTAGTCCTTCACCCCCTCAGTCCTTTGGTGCCAGGGTCGACGACCGAAGTCCCACATGGTCACAGCGACACTCGTCCCGTACTCTTTACCCGAACGGTTTTGTTTGGTCC
Source organism: Capra ibex (assembly GCA_006410555.1). Lineage (NCBI taxonomy): Eukaryota > Metazoa > Chordata > Mammalia > Artiodactyla > Bovidae > Capra > Capra ibex. Next base: position 22,615,571 of record SJYO01052474.1, read on the forward strand.
CCTATGTCAGTTGGATGAATGAAAAATTTTAATACAAATAAATAAATGAATACCGACACGACCCAAAAACAACGATACGTGTCCAAAAGAGATCAACGTCTCTTTCACTCGATGACGGATCAACATCACACACCCAAAGAGTAACCACTCAAGAGAACAACATCTCGTGTCTAAGATCCGTGAACCCGTAGTCTTCAACACCATGTCCCCGAATCAACGAGTCGGCGTGCACCCTAGAAGGGTCGGGTCCCTGACTTGGTCACAGGGGACGTAAAGTTCCACCTAAGAATTGGTGGCTTGGTGGTCCCTTCGGGGTTGGATGCATATTACGAGTGACAGGAGACTGTCTGAGTAAAGAATCCAACGGAGTCTCCCCGGGTCTACAGAGATGAGACCGTATGAAACAATGAGACAGACGAAGACAGTTAATTCACCTGATACTTCCGTAAAATATGAAGACCACCGTAAAGGTTCTGACTCGTCTACGTAAAGAGTATTTTGGACTATCAAATTGAGTTAAGTTCTAGAACATTATTATTTTGAGTTTTCGTTCTAATATCAGATTCCAAAAGGTCATAGTAAACTTTGTCCGATGAGTTATCAGGGACCCTCTCAAACGATCTTTACGTCTAATTTATTTTTAAATTTTTAAATTTTTGAAGGAAGGACCTTTATAACTAAAGGAACCACCTCACGTTCTTAGGTAAGGAATAGTTTTGGTAGTCACGGAGACCATGTACCAATCTAACCTCTTGGTCCTCTGATCTTCATAGAACTCCAGGGAAGGTCTAAACCGTACTCTTAACGATTCATGGATAATGTATATATTAGTCACCATAATTGTTTCTATTCTCGATATTTACCCGGGAGTCACACTTGACTGTCCGGCGAGACGAGGATGTCCAGACTCAACGTACACCAACGTTAAGTTCTGTCGGGTTGGGTTGTGAGACCCGGACGTCGACCCTCGTTGACACTGATTTGACTAAGGATTTTATCGACTGAGTAAAGTAACGAAGGACAAAGAGTATAACGGGAAATTTTACAAACGTTCCTTCTCGGATCCTTTGACGGGTCACAAAACGTTCACGAACTATTAATGACCAATATATATGTCCAAATAATTTTCTTCCTTTCCTCCCTCCCTTCTCTCCCTTTCTCCCTACCTCTCTCTCTCCTTAGTTCATCACCCTATTACACCCTTTATAGTGTGTCTTCGTTTAAATGACAGGAATCCAGTGCTACGTCAAAACTGAATTCTGGTATTTACGAATTTTAGAGACCTCTTTTTCCTCGGTAACAAGAGAGGTAACAAAATACTGACCAGTTTTTTAATTTAAAACAACCCGACAAAAAAGCCGTAGACTCTCGAATGTATAGACGTAAAAAAAAAAAAAAAAAAAAAAACGGCTTACGTTGAATTTATATTTATCTGTAAAAATAAAACAGTTTACTATCCTCTTACAGGAACCCGTCACAAGTGAGTTTACTCGGACCTCAAGATCTCCGGGGTAATGGTCGGAATAGTTTAATACATTAAATAAGGAGAGTTGAAAAATTTGATATTTTACGTCTAATACTATTGAAAAATTAATATCCCAATACTTCTCTTAATTTACTCGATTGTTCACTCTTGAACGATACTTTAAGAATTCTCACTCTAAATACATTTTCTTATGTACCGTAAGAACGTCTTTATCCAAAAGAATTTTTAGTTAGTAATTAACGATCTTACATCTCCTTACTCCATAAGTTAAGACAATGTGAGAAGTCGAAATAAAAGACACTTAAGAACGTAAGGACTAAAGGAATTTCAGGATATACTAAAGAAAGTCTGTGACGTGTACTTTGTCCTAAAATCCAAGTAATCATTAGCACTTTAACACCTTAATGTCAAAAAGAGAGATGAGATATGGTTGGAGGATGTATAATGTGGTTACACATTTCAGTTCACCCACTAATTTTCCTGGGATACTTGATTTTAGGGTACCTTCCTCCTCGGACCTTCCGACGCCAGGTACCCCAGCGATTCTCAGTCCGTACTGACTCACTTAAGTGAAAGTGAAAAGTGAAAGTACGTAACCTCTTCCTTTACCGTTGGGTGAGGTCACAAGAACGGACCTCTTAGGGTCCCTGTCTCTTCGGATCACCCGGCGGCAGATACCCCAGCGTGTCTCAACCTGTGCTGACTTCGCTGAATCGTCGTCGTCGTAGTACTCGATGGACTTATCACACACGGAACCAAGACTACAAAAAGACAAAGTAACACCTGGGTTGTGGTCAAGTCAATTACAGGAGATAGGGGAACACGTCGCTACGAATTACTGGGACTTGTCTACAGTGTCACGGACCTTTTTTTATCGTCTAAAAGTTATCTGGGACTAGAATACACAGACTCTTTATGAAAAGTAGTGAAAGGAAACTCGGTCATAAATAGTAACAGGGGGTTTTATACGTAACGTCGATTTTTCTGTGTTGGTCGAGTCCGTTCGTTCGGGGGTGACTCGAATCCCGTGAAGACCCCGTGAGACTGAGAAATAGACCTCGGATTTTCACTAACAAACTATGTGTACCTTCCCTCTTGGAGCAATCTGTGACTTTTACGGTGGGACCTCAGACTTTTTTAGAAGGTCGACGAAGTCCCCACTTTTTTGTGTTTCTACGTCTTTGTATTTTCATTTTAAGTTTTATAATTTCTGTTTACTTTCCTTTATCTTCTCCTTCTTCCACTATTACATACTTAACCAAAAGATAAATTTTTAGAATTGTTTCAATGTCCCCCACACAAAACAGGTGACTTTAGGTCTCAGGAACCCGTAGATTACTTTTATAGTACTTAAAAGGTTCACGAAAGGTAAAATTTAAAAACTTTCGTTCCCCTAAATGCAAACTGTAGTTAGGTCGTCTATGTTTTGTTGTATTGTCTCGGGAATATTCAAATAAAAATAACTTAATTTAGGAGTATTTTCGTTTTCAATTTTAACTCCCTGTCATACCTTTTACCAAAACGGGACTCAAAACTATCGTAACAACTTAAAATTTTAGATGGCAGTGAACCCAGTGAGATGGTAATCAGAAAGGAAGACTTCAGGAAACTACTGTTAGCACAAAATGTCTACTTGGGTAATTAAGTGACCTTGAATTCACTAATCGAGATGAACCGTCAGTCCACATGCCAATTCTAATCTATTTTCAGGGAGTCCAAATCCCACTAACGATTTGGAACTCCTCTCAATGGTCTGTAAGTCTTTAGTAGACGACCGAAGAAAGTGGTGTAAGTTCTCTTTCAAATAAAGGAAATCTCTTTTTCAGGGAGACTTTTAAAAGTCCTAGTTCAACGACCTTTATAAACGAAAAGAAGAGTCTTCGATACTAATGTTAAATCCTTCTTAAGGAGTTTCATTTATATTTGTATAAGGTCATACACGTTATATACACATTAATTATTCAACCATTTATAAATAAACTGTACGATTTTAAGGACCATGGTACCATCCGAGGTGACCCCCAGTGTTTCTATATAACAAGTCAGTGAGTCAGTACAGGTTGAGAAACGCTGGGGTACCTGACGTCGTCCGGTCCGAAGGGACAGGAAGTGGTAGAGGACCTCAAACGAGTTTGAGTACAGACAGCTCAGTCATTACGGTAGGTTGGTAGAGTAGGAGACAGCAGGGGAAGACGAAAGTTAGAAAGGGTCGTTCTCCCAGAAAAGATTACTCAGTCGAGAAACGTAGTCCACCCGTTTCATAACCTCGAAGTCGAAGTCGTAGTCAGGAAGGTTATACCTAAATTCTTTAGTCCTGTAGAACCACACCTAACTGACGAAACTAGAGGAACGACAGGTTTCCTGAGATATATATGTTTCTGCACATCGAGTACCTTAGACGGGTGTGACTAGTCAATTAAGTAAGGAAGTAATAAATTAGATAATCAAATACCATCGGTTATGGATTATGTAATTAATTTTTTTTTCTCGACTAGTCCATTCCAACTTACAACATCCTTCGTAGTCAACCTATTTCACAATAACCCGTCTATTCAGACTTAGTAAGGTCCATATCTTTTTGTTATATACTGTGAAAAGGAAGGGTTTGTCTAGGGTCTCTATCTTTTCGTAATGATACATATATAAATACAAATAACTCATTGTATATGGGACTATACGGACCTCATGAACCGCTGTACCTACGTTGACTTTTTATTATAATTTACATTTATAACTATTTTATGATATTTTCTATTCGTGGGGAAAACAATTAAAAATACGTCTAAATACAAGAAAACAAATCAAAAGGAAGTTACCTTCTTTTATCTTTTTTAAAATAATATACAGGTAGAAGTATTGTATGAGGAGATTTATTTTAATACTGTTTCTCGTTCGGTAATGTATATGAAATTTTTAAAAGAGAAGGTAAATGACATCCTTTTTTTTCTTTGAGATATCTAATTAACACTCCCAAAGTGGTCTCATAATGAATTAATTTCTACTGGTCTCTTCGAGGTCGGAACCTCTAAGGGAATTAACCTGTCGGACCTATGAATCGTACAAAGTATTCATCAAAGTGTTGGGTAAGGTAATCATGGGAGGAGACCTTGAATCGAGGGTGTCATCATCACGTGGTTCTTTGTTGAACGAAGAGGTTTATTGTTTGCAAATGACGCAAACGAACGTAATAAAAAGTGGAAAAACTCGTCTATAAAATAATGATTTTATTTTCTTGACAAAATACACCTTTAACGAGATTCCACGTCTGACACCACTTGAACTCCTAGGTCGGTACCGGGGAACCCATATTAAAGGTGCACTTCTAACTTCTCACAAAAACTTTGCTACACTCGTCGTCAATGTGTGGTAAAGACAATAAACGTAGTATGTCACAAAAATTACGAAGAAACAAGAAGAGAACAACTTCGAAGCGTAATCATTGACGACTACCTACGAGTTTCCTTTACCCCTAATGCCCTCTATTTCTGCCGTATGATTAAGGAAATTTAAATTCCTACCCCTTTTACGTCTTTCAACACTCCTTTACAATATTTGTAAAGTTTTCTATTTTCTTTACTAGACGTCTCCCTACTACACGACTACACAATAGGTCTGTTATTTTCGAGAAAGGATGTGGCAAACAAGGATTCACCTTTGATCGAGTCAAGACTTCTGGAAATGACTGTCGACATAGTCGGGCGTCGAAGGGGAGGAAGGAGGTCGGGGTAGAGAGGGACGCGAAGAGACGGAAGGACGAGGGTTTCGGCAGGGAGGTAGTAGTCGGGAGAAATTGGAGTCTGTTGGCTGTACAAGTTCAAAGAAGAGAGGATTTTCTTGTCATTTTTTTATTTATTCAATCTTGTGGAGGTAAACACAATTTGTTGTGTTCACCCTCCTTAAAAAAGAAACGACTTAACGATATTAGTGGGAGATAAGAAAAACAAAGTCATACAGGGGGATGGACAGAGGTCAACGTACCGACGTCGGTCTCTTTAACAAGAATTTACATGTAGACTAGTAAGGTAACTACTACATTTTAGGAAATCACGGAGGGGTATCGGATCCTATCTTAGGTCTTAAGGATTGCTCGGTCTTTGGAATTAGTATACCGGGATAATTTGGGAGGTAAAGGTAGAGGACGGTGAATGGTCAATTCTGGAAACGACCTTATGAACACCCTGGCATTCACTCGATAAAGGAGTGTCGAAATTCGTAAGAATTCCCGAAGGGCACATCAAGTCAACCATTTCTTGGACGGACGTTACAACCAAACTAAGGACCCAGCCTTTCTAGGGGACTTCTTCCTTTACCGTTGGGTGAGGGCATAAGACCGAACCTTTTAGGGTACTTGTCTCCTCGGACCGTCCGATGTCAGGTGTCCAGTGTTCTCAGCCTGCACTGAACCGCGATCGACAAAGAATTCGGAAGATTACACACTAAGTAGACGGACTTTAAGAGAAGGAAATTTTTAATTCAAACATCCGGTGGAAGAGGTCCTTCAGAGGGTCGGCAAATGTCAGATTCGACCCGTTGACGAGGGATAGTAAATCGTGAAACCAGAGTATCGAGAATATGATGCAGGACGAGTAGACGAGCGGTACGATACTAGAACCCCTGTCCCCGATATAGAAGATTGCGAAATGCAGATCACGTACTATTCTCAAGAGCCGTGTTTCATCCATGTATGCACGCACGAGTGTGAGAAACACTGGGACATCCTAAAAGGTCTGTTCTTATGACTTCACTCAACGGTAAAGGAAGAGGTCCCCTAGAAGGGTTGGGTCCTTGACTCGGGTGTAGAGGACACAAAGGACGTAACGTCCGCCTAAGAAACGGCAACTCGGTGGTCCCTTCGAGGTATAGCAATCAATGAGACAGCACGGACTGGGAACCGTTTGGGTACCTGACATCGAGCGGTCCGAGGAGACAGGTACCATAAGAGGTCCGTTCTTATGACCTCACCTATCAGTTAGGGAAGAAGTCCCCTAGAAGGGTTGGGCCCTTAACTTGAACCCAGAGGGTGTAACGTCCGTCTAAGAAATGGTAGACTCGGTGGTTTTCTCGGGGTGTTACATCTATAAAAGGGTTATTATCTTCCATAGTCAGACCGATAGTAAAAAGAATAAAATAAATATTATTTTGTTCTAAAAGAAATCTTGATAAAAGTATATAATGATTTACATGACCCTACCTATTCCTACACAGAATAGACGGATCCTTAAAAAAAAAAAAAAATCTAAATAAATAATCAAAATCGATACGACCCTGAAGCAACGATGGACGTCTGAAAGAGATCGACGTCTCTCGTACCTTGACCGTCCCCCGCGCCCTCTCCGATGAGAAACAACGGGAAGTACCCGTAGAGAAACGTCACCAAAGAGAACACCTCTATCGTCGAGATCCGTTCACTCGAAATCATCAACACCGACCGTCCGAATCAACGGTACGTGGTACACCCTAGAAGAGTCTCGTCCATAGTTTGGACACAGGGGAAACAATCATCCTACTAAGAATTGGGGACCTGGTGGCCCTTCGGACTTAAACAATAAGAACTTATGTCTGAGGAGTCAGGGAGAGGAGGGATGGGACGTCATATTTAAGGACCTTTTAAATGGGTTAGGTTAGACCTGTCAGGATCATCCTTATCTCAAGGAATTTTTAGTACTGACAAAGACCCACCCTTCTCCCCAGTGACGGGACGTCTGTGGTCTGATTGGTCGTGGTACCCGCGTCGACAGACCGACGTGGACACTACAACCTCCTAGATAAAGATGTGAGTCTTACCACTCGTCATGCTAACCAAACATGGGTCTGTAACTTTTTGTTTGTTGTAGTACTGAAAAAGTATCGTCTAGGTACTTCGTTCTGGTCCCCACGTCTGTTTTCGATCTCAAGTCAGAGTCTTAGTGTGTTTAAGACAAAGAGTAAAAATTCGAATCTGGTGATCTATGCACTGTGACAGTTACGTTCTCTGTTAACGACCGGTCTACTTTACGGAAACCGAAACCTCGATCTGTCTTTAACGATCTGAAGATCAGGTCCGTTCCTTAGATCTCACCGTTTGTATAGAGTTCCCAGGTTGACTGTGACTAATAACATTAAATTATCGTTTACATACCGTCGTAGTAACTTAGATTAATTCAAACGGATTCGTCTTGGACCTACTCTGTATCTCTAGATTTTTATTCTGTCATATAAAGCTGTGAGTTCTCGAAAGAACTAATGAAATTCCGTACGATTCTTAAAAGGCATCTATACTGTCGATACTCCGTTAATTACCTTATGAAACGTTTAGTCAACGTTTTTTTCCTCCTTTTTTTACTCTTTCTTTGTCGATTTCATTTTTTACTTTCACGATATTTATATCTATTATCGAAGGTAATTTTCACAGAAGGTTGTAACCTTTCAAATTAGTGTCAATGTGAGTTTAGTAACCAATGTGAGATAAAGTGTCGATAGGTCGAACCCCTTTAGATACGTGGTAATTTGTGCTATTCGAGTTACAAAAAATATTATAGACCAGTTACCACCTTTTAAAACAATCGATTAAAGTAATTGTTTAAAGTCAAAGTAAATTAAAATTGTTATTGTTAATTTTTCGTTCAAGATAAAAAAATTAGACATCCGTTGAAATTTTTATTCTAATCTGACCGAATACGTCTTCATCTAGGACCTTATATGATCTTGACTTAAAGACCTTTTTTTTAACCATAGTGTTTACTCATCCCTATATTTGCGTAAAAAGGATAAACCTTTTCTGAGCAAATTACAAATGGAGTTTATTATTTGGAAATAACTAATACGTTTCGGAAACACATCTAGTGTTGTTTGACACCTTTTAAGACTTTCTCTACCCTTATGGTCTGGTGAACTGGACGGAGAACTCTTTAGACATACGTCAAGTCCTTCGTTGTCAATCTTGACCTGTACCTTGTTGTCTGACCAAGGTTTATCCTTTTCCTCATATAGTTCCAACATATAACAGTGACATCAATAAATTGAATATACGTCTCATGTAGTACTCTTTGTGATCCGACCTACTTCGTGTACGACCTTAGTTCTAACGACCCTCTTTATAGTTATTATTGGAGTCTATGCGTCTAGTGAGGTGGGACGTTTCTCAACGTTTCTCCAGTGTTTCTCAGTCTGTACTGACTCGCTGACTTGACTTGACTATTTGGACATATTATACACACTCTAGTCTAGTACTAGAATACACATCAAGTCAAGTCCAGTCAAGTCAGCGAGTCAGAACAGGTTGAGAAACACTGGGGTACTTAACGTCGTGAGGTCCGGAGGGACAGGTAGTGGTTGAGGGTCTCAAGTGAGTTTGAGTACAGGTAACTCAGTTACTACGGTAGGTCGGTAGAGTAGGAGACAGTAGGGGAAGAGGAGGACGGGGGTTAGGGAGGGTCGTAGTTTCAGAAAAGGTCACTCAGTTGAGAAGCGTACTCCACCGGTTTCATGACATCGAAGTCGAAATCGTAGTAAGGAAGGTTTCTTGTGGGTCCTGACTAGAGGAAGTTTTACCTGACCGAGTTAGAGGAACGTCAGATTCCTTGAGAGTTCCCAGAAGAGGTTGTGGTATCAAGTTTTCGTAGTCAAGAAACCACGAGTCGGAAGAAGTGTCAGATTAAGAGTGTAGGTATGTACTGGTGACCTTTTTGGTATCGGAACTGATCTACCTGGAAACAACTGTTTCATTACAGAGACGAAAAGTTATACGATAGATCCAACTAGTATTGAAAAGAAGGTTCCTCATTCACAGAATTAAAGTACCGACGTCGGTGGTAGTCACTAAAACCTCGGGGGGTTTTATTTCAGACTGTGACAAAGATGACAAAGGGGTAGATAAAGGTACTTCACTACTCTGATCTACGGTACTAGAATCAAAAGACTTACAACTCGAAATTCGGTTGAAAAAGGTGAGAGGAGAAAGTGAAAGTCGGTCTCCGAAAAATCAACGAGAAGTGTAAGACGGTATTCCCACCACAGTAGACGTATAGACTCCAATAACTATAAAGAGGGCCGTTAGAACTAAGGTCGAACACGAAGAAGGTCAGGTCGCAAAGAGTACTACATGAGACGTATATTCAATTTCGGTTGGTATGTAGTTAATACAATTTTACATCTGTCATGTATCAAGTCTACTACTTCTTATAAGGACGTCATATCCTCTGGGTCCAAGGTAGGGACCCAACCCTTCTAGGGGAACCTCTTCCCTGACAGATGCGTAAGGTAATAAGAACGGACCTCTTCAAGTTCCTGTCTCCGCGGACCGGTCGATGTCAGGTACCCCAGCGTTTCTAAGTCTGTGTTGACTCGTTGATTGTTGGATGTCTTCCCCTCTTTATAAAGATTTGACTTTCTTTGACTCCCCTTTTTTTTTAGTGTATCCATTTATTTTCATCTAAATTGATTTATGTTTCAAATCTGTGATACTTGTTTCAATTCTTTTTTATCGACTCTCTTTATAAACGAAGTTTATATTTTCTTTTGTAATTATATAACTTATAACATTACCGATATGTGTAAGGTTGTTGGAGGGAGTTTTAGGATTTTATAGTTAGTTGTTTCTTCTATAAGTTTGTTAAGTATTTTCATTGATGTGAACTGATATTTTTACTAATTCTAAATCTTCACTAACTAATTTGTATTAAACTCTATAATAAAAAGTGGATTACTGAATCTTTTATCTAAATCCTTTTTATAAAACCCAACTACTATCCCGTTTTTTTGCTTTCATGAGAACATATATCAACCGTTTTCTAATTTATCCAATATTCCATTTCTTTTAAAAGACCTTTTATTGAAGGGTCAATACGAGAAAAATGGGAAACTAAGTCTTTATGAAGAAGGTTCTTAAAATGAGATTGTTCATTAGACTTTACTTTTCATAAACACGTACTTCTAAAAATAATTTCGAAAATTACATTATTTTTAATACGTTTACTGTTATTATACTTCATATTACCTTACCGTATATTATATCCGTAAGTATAATGTTATCAAATTAATCTATACCGTGGAAATCCCATCCACAGTATAGATTAATGAAATCATTTCAAACTCCGTTAATAATTGAATAAACGAAGAGGTCGGTTGAGAAAATCCAACTCCCAAACCCATCACCTCGTTCCTTTCTCCTTATGGGAAGAAACGCTATTAAATTACTCCCACAATTTATTTGGTCAGTAATCTGACACTCTTCTTAGGTGGGTACTTCATACTGGATGCTTAAAAGACTAGAACGTAGACAAACTGTTCTAACGAAAAACCTTTCACTGATAAAATGAAGACGTCCTAAACTGTAAAAATCCTTATATGAGGACTTTCCTATTACGTCTATTTCATCGGAATTGATTTAATCTTCAATCATTCCTTGAGAGGGTACCATCCCTTCTCTTTTTAACGTCAAAACAACAATAATCCTGTTACATTTTAAGATATAAGACGTCAATCCTCTTCGTTACTCACATCAGAGACTCTAAGACTTTATAAGAGTCAAATAACGAGTCCCGGTGTCATAAAAAAGTAATACACGACGAGTTTCTCAAGTGAGAAAGAGTCCTACCGTATAACTTGTGTGGAAGGTTCACCCCTCACCACGAAACAAGACTTCTGTCTGTCGAGGGAAGAGTTGTAGAAATTGTGTACAGTAGTTCACAACTGTCGTTCCTGTATCTCTCACCGGAATCGTCAGTGATAGGACCCACCAACTGTTGGTCTCCAGAAACCCTGAGCTGTCACTCCGTAAAGTAGTGGTAAGAGAAATGGAGAAGAAGATGTTGTTCAGACATATAGATGGTAATAATGTCTCAAACTGTGTTTGTGTCGTCTCGAAGTTTCTAACATCACACTTTTAATTTTACGACCAAGAGTCCCTACAGAAGCCTGAAATCTTTATGTCTACAACAAACAATTGGGAGAGTAAGGAGACAGTTCCAGAAAGAGGGTCCCTTTCAGACCGAGATAGAACACTTGTCCGTTGTACCAGAAAAGGCAGGGGTGGAGAGTGAAGTCCAGAGGAGAGGAGGGTCGGACAAAGAGGGTGGGAGTGTAATGGTCCCAGGAACAGAAGAGGGAGAACGAGGTATCAACGGTACCTCTTCTTCATAGAGTGTGAGGAAACGTGAGTCTAGGTTTACAATCAAGTAAATGTCACTCTAAAAGTAGTGTGAACCAAGATAAATGTAAATGGGGTTACCAGACTCATCAGGTGTCCTAATTTAAGACTGACTCAACTCAAGGAACCCGAAAGACCCTTCAGGACACCCCCAACCCCGTGAAGGATAAGTCGATTACGATCAGCACTTGTTCCCGTGTACTATTTCAACTAACCAAGGTACGAATGAGAGGACGAGGGTTCGAGGGAAAGAGGGAAAGACACGGGGTAAGGGTAGGGAGGTCCGTCTCCGAATTAGAGTCACCCTGGTACACTCCAGAGTAAAGAGGTTATGACAGGTATTGACTTCAAAACCAAGAAGACCGGTCTGGATGATTGTTATCATTATTTAAGTCCTCGTTGAGGTTGTACCTTTAAACGGGACCGAAACTGACGAAATAAATATGTTAATCTTAAATAGAAACTATAAAAGGGAACACCGAATCTGGTATTTCTTTCGAGGACGTTATTCTCTCTGGACCCAAGTCTAGGACTCAGTCCTTCTAGGGGACCTCTTCCCTTACCGATGGGTGAGGTCATAAGAACGGATTTATTAAGGTACCTGTCTCCTCGGACCGACCGATGTCAGGTACCCCAGCGTTTCTCAGTCTGTATTGACTCACTAATTGTGAAAAGACGGGTCGAAGAAATATTATTGGATGAAATATCTCCTGGAAGGTGAAGTGTCAAGGGATAGATACAGTAAAATTTGTCTCCTTTTGTCTGAAGGGGATTACAAAAAGTTAGTTAGATCGTTACGGACATCTATGTATATAGGAGAGTCTCAAGACAGTGTATCGTTCTCTAAATGGGGACTATTAAGTCTCTGAAGACGAGTAGATAAAGCATGTGTACATTCAACATACATATATGTGTTTGTGTTTCTTTCTTCATGACATAATACTAGTATTCACTTTTATGTTGGATGTCATCAATCACCCTATTGTAAACGTCTCCAGTTATATGAAGACCGGTCAGGGAGGGAAAAACATTTATAGGAAAGGTCGGTGTGTGGGGGTAATGTAGGAGGTGTGTGAGTTAACAGTGAGAGATAAAATTATGGAACACTCACTACAAAAAACTCCGGTCTTGGTACTGAATAGTAAGACAACCCTTTAACGCCGATAAATCAAAATTAATAAGACGAGTGTTCATTTGAAAGACGATAATCGGTATATTTTATCTGGGGTACGATTCATATAATTTACACAAAAGAACGAGGTAATAGTACTATTTAGTAATGACATCGACCGTATCAAGGATAAAATGTCTATTCTTATTGTTTCGGTTCCCACTAACAATGGACAGAGCCAGTGATAAAACGTTGTCCCGTGTCCCTCTTAAGACGTCTTGGTGTACCAGTTCCTGGTCCGAAATAACCTCTTAGAATGTTCGACTACAGTCACTCTCCTTGTGTAACGACTTCTGAGTCGTAGGGTCTCTCCACCGATTCCTGGTCGAAGGACGACCTATACGTCACCCGATTACAAGATCACCTTCTTGTAACGAGAAAAGATTACCCCAGTACTCTACTCAGAGAACAGTTCTGTCACTTTATCTGAAAAACCTACTGTTCGTCAGACGTAAATCAACAGTCGTTCCCTCCTTCGGTCGAAGAGTCTTAGACCCGTAGAGTCTTGGACCCGTAGAGTCTTGAGTCCCTTGATACGTGAGGGAAAGGTTCCTCCCCCTCTCGTGACATTGAGATGGGGAACCCTTTTCACTCCCGAGGTTGAGATGGAAGAAATAACAAACGACTAACTTTCTCGTAAATACCAATGAAAAACTTTTAAGACGAAGTGTGGGGTCAGTGTGTCAAACATTCACACACTCATAAACTCCTTACATCTTATATTTGGGTCTAGAGACTGAGGTTCAATTAATGGTAGGTAACGAATATTATAAGTAGTTGGTAGACGTAATAAAAGACAGGTGTTGAAAGTTTTGAGGGAAAGTTCCGATGGGTCGTGTCAAGAAGAAGTAGTGTCCTGTTGGTGTGTAGACGGGAATCAAGAAAAAATTTAGTGTTCCTTATAAATAAAGTTCACTTATATACAAAGATTTAGAATCTTTGAGTAAAATGGAAAGGAGTCACTATGGATCCCAAAATAACTAGAGACTTATCTACTAGTCAAGTAGAACCTTTGAAAGAAGTAGGTTCTCATGACGAGAGAGAACGTAAATGTCCTGTTCTCTCCTTAGTGTCAAAAACAAACGGTACTCTGGGGTAAGTGAACTGTTAACGAAAAGAAATTTTCAGGTAAGGTAAGAATATGTAGTGAAAGGGGTCAAGAACAACCGTAGTAAATAAGGGTAAATTTTATGAATAAAAAGAGTTATTGAAGTCAACGATTTATTAAAGAGGGTAATAGGAATAACCAAAACTTTAATCAGGTTTGTAGTGTAACGGTACTAAAATTGACGTTATTAATACGAGGGTGAGGACAAGTCGATATGTAACGGGTCCCATATAAATCCTGGGGACATAGTAGACACCATAAAAAGTCCCAAGAGGTCCCTTTGTCATGGTTATCCTATATATTTAAACATCTCTCTCTATAAAATTTATTAACTGAGTGTACAAAGTTCTCGACGGTCCAGGGTTTAGACATCCCGTCCGGCCGTTCACCTCTGGACCGTCCTACTTTTTCCACTACAATACCAGACTTCAGGTTTCGATCTGACGTCTGTCTTAAGGTAAGAAGAGGCCCTTATAGTCACAAAGAAGGATACCGAAGTCGACTAACCTACACTGGATGGATGTAGCACTTCGTACTAGTCGAAAAGAGTTTCAGATGACTAAATATGTAACTAGTGTTAACTTTTAATAGACTGTTGTTGTAGATCTGGTCATAGACTGGTGTGTTGACCTGGGGTATCCAATAAATTCAACTGATAAATTTAACTACGTCTTTTTATTTATAGTGTAGACCGTACGACACGAAACCTTTACCAAGTACTGTGAGAGAACTAAATTAGAAGAAGGACAAAGTCCCTGACAAGAAGTTGAAAGAACAGGATAACAAGGAAAGAAAAAAGTCTGGAGAGAAATAAACGAAAGGCTAATAAGTAAGAAGTGTCAGAGTATATGAGGGTTTCATAGTAGACACTTTGAATCTAACATAAGAAAAATCGGAACAAGAATAAAGGAAGATAAGTACGATGATGACGATTCAGTGAAGTCAGCACAGACTGAGACACCCTGGGGTATCTACCGTCGGGTGGTCCGAGACGGCAGGGACCCTAGGAGGTCCGTTCTTGTGACCTCACCCAACGGTAAAGGAAGAGGTTACGTATTTTCACTTTTCACTTTCATTTCAACGAGTTAGCACAGGCTGAGAAGCCCTGAGGTACCTGACATCGGATGGTCCGAGAAGACAGGCACCCTAAAAGGTCCGTTCTCATGACCTCTCCCAACGGTAACGGAAGAGTTGGAAGATAAGTATCTTCGAGGAAACTATAGGACCTTTTATACTTACATATACAAGTTCTAAATGGAAACGGACTGACAAAACTCAGGGGTAAGGAGTATCCAAATCAACCGTTGAGAAAAAAAAAAACATGAGTTTTCATTGGACCTATATACAAATATTCTTTTGGACGGTGTCTGAAATTATATACAGAGGACAACCTAAATCACGTCTCAATTTTCCGTTCGGTGTCTTACCTTGTTCTGTAAATATTATATATATACTCTTTCACGAGTATACATAAGACCTTATAGACAATTCTTTTACAGGATGATTAGTCACTCTTTTTCCGTCTGTTGGGTTATCCTCTTTTGTTTGTTTGTTTGTACACTAAACTTATATATGAAGTGTTTATTTTTTTCTTTTCAATTTTACTGAAATTTAAAGTGATTATTAGATCCTATAAGTTCAATTTTTGGCGTTATTCAATCCTCCCATAAGCTCTCACCGATTTAAACTTGTTTGACTCTGGTAGTCCATAACCATTCCTACACTCCGATGTTCCTAAGAGTATGTGACGACCGTCCTCATATTAACCTAGTTGGTGAGACATTGGTCTATCCGTAAAACATAATGCAAACTTCTGTAAGTACGACCGGTTAGATGGTTAAATTAAGAATCAATGTATGAGTAACCTTTATGTGTGGGAAAACATCGTCCTGTATCTGTTTTCTTCCGAAGGAATCACCGAGTCTGTCATTTTTTAGATGGACGTTACGTCCTCTGGGTCCAAGATAAGGAACCAACCTTTCTAGGGAACCTCTTCCTTTACCGTTAGGTGAGGTCATAAGAATGGACCCTTTGAGGTACCTGTCTCCTCGGACCACCCGATGTCAGGTACCTCAACATTTCTTAACCTGTGTTGACTCACTGATTGTGATATCTATTTTCTTACAAATACACATATTATCGGTTTTGTCTTTATTGTGTACGCAATAGTTACGATCGTGTCTATGTGTTTACCATCACAGAGATATATTATTTTATGATAAGTCGGTACTTTTATTTACTTACTGTGTGTCGGCATTGTCACTTCCACTCAAAGTATTCGTTTTAGTCTTCATCCGTCCGGCTATATGATAAAGGTAATATATTTCAAGTTTATCCCTTTATCCCTACAAACTAAAATGAATGTACTTAATTTTTTTTTTTTTGTGTCCGTTTTACTTCTCCAAATCTTTACGTGTAAATCCACCTTTACTATTCATTAGTTCCTTTTATAACAGAATTTTCAGTTTAACCAATGGAAATCTTTTCTCCTCTCTGGGCACTGACCCATTTTCATGTCTTCCCAGGGACTACCACGAGTCCTACCTCCCGACAACAAACTTTCACGGTCGTCACGAGGTGGAGGACTGAGTACACCAATGTGTCTACAAACAAAACAGTCTTAAGCAATTATACACACTAGGCCAAAACAAGCCAAAAGACAAACATATAAAGTATCACTTTCAGACAGATACATACAGATACGTGTACAAACGAAGTAGTGAGTTATCGCAGACTGAGAAAACGTTGGGATACGTAACGTCGGGCGGTCCGAGGAGACAGGTACTCTAAAGGGTCCGTCCCTATGAACCCACTCAAACGGTAAAGGAGGAGGTCCCCTAGAAGGACTGGGTCCCTAGTTTGGGTGTAGAGGACGTAGAAGACGCAACCGTCCGTCTATGAAATGGTGCCTCGGTGGACCCTTCGGTGTATATAAATATAGATATCCACATATCTCTACTTTTGTCGATCTTTACTCGATGACCCTGTCGTCCCACTATCCGTAGGACCACTCCTGTTCTGTTCAGTCACTAAAGACTGACTAAACAGTGTATGGAAACCCGACTTCCTTAATCGTTGTGTAATCAGGTCTCCGGTACGCAACAAACGGTGACTCGAGTGTCACATCTTCACGTTAGTCTTTCACGACTCGAAAATCTGAAGTTACTAGACACTGATTGTCAGTCCGATTGTCTTATGTGTCTTGTGTTTCACGTACCCGAGGGTTCAGAGTTTACTCACTCTTTTTGTTTGTACAAAAGGGATAGGTCTATTAGAACTCTTCGACGTCATAGCCAGTGTAAAATAGTGTTTAGGTAGGGAGAACAGTACTTAGACGAACGTACACGACCTTTCGTCGTCTTGCAGACGTCCAGTCTGAGAAGTCTGTGACGAGAGACCTGGTGAATCACCAAAAACGACGGGACTTCCCTCAACACCACGTCAATTTCAGACGTCCCAGATGTCTGTCCCCATGGTGGTTCAGTGGAAGAGACCTCTTGAAGTCGCATAACGAATTCCTGAGGAAACGGGGACGACGTCTCCAGACGGGAGAGGGATTTGGAGTAGGTAGTTTTACTCCTCATACTATAAGAACGGATCGTAGTACAGTCTTTCTTTGTTAGGTATCGTTTGTAATGACCCTTGGTTCGTACTATTATGTGTTTTGTCCGGTAAAAAACGTTCGACTCGGGTAGATGGTCCTCCTTGAGGTCGTAACCGGTGGAAGGTGACTCTGATGTAGACGAGAGGGAGGGTCTTAGTCCACGATTTCAAATCTTAGAGTCGGATCTAGTAGGTGCGACAAAAGAGAGACTAGAGGAGACAGAGAAGGAAGGGAAGTAGTAACGGGGTGAGGGTAAGGGGGAGGAAGGGAGGGAGGACGAATGGAAGGGAAGTAGGTGTCTACAAATGACGGTCCGTGATACGATCCTGTACATCTTGTGTCATCACTTTTTTAAGTTGTGTAGGGAAGAAAGTACTTCCAATGCTAAAGGACGGAAGACCGGAAGAACACCTAATAGATTATTGGAGTTGTCACAAAATTATTGATAGAGTGTCTTTTCCGTCACGTCAGGTTTAAAGAAAAGAGGGTTCCCCGGAAAGTAGATGATAATTGTATAGTAAGTATCTAGTTTTTTCGTTACCCTCTCTTCCTGGACCGGTAGTGGGTTTCTGGTATTCAGAAAGGTTGTTTTCGTTGATCACAGATCCGGGAGCGGACCCAGTTTTATAGAACAAACACATTGTAGCTAGTATACATTGTATAAAACCCCTCCCCGTGTGTCGTATACCCGTGTTATCGTATCAAGAGGTTGGTCCCTAGTTTGGGTGCGGGGGACGGCACCTTGACGCAGAATTGGTGGTCTGGAAGTCCCTTCAGGGTATACATTGTATAAATTTACGAACCGAATTAATTCCTTCCTCGTAACTGAAATGACTTTATTTGTGTAGTGTATGAACTGTAAGCTTTTCAGGGTATCTACTACTCGACTCTATACACACCTCCCTCTCTTCTTCATCTTTTCCCTCTCTGTGGAATTTATTCTCTTCCCTTTCGGAAGGATTCAAGACTTTATAAAAATGTGAAGTGTAACTTTCGACTTCTTTACACTAATGGAGTAGAGACGGGAAACCTCAAGATTAATTAATTGTCCTCGAAGTCGAGAGGTCGACAAGAGTACAACTTGTCTCTGAAGTGACCCCGGTTCAATCGGCATCGTACTTCGTCCTTGTACGCACTCTATTCGACCGACGTATCTGGTTTGGTTATGACTGGAGTCCGACCAACTTAAATTTAATCCTGGACCGGACCCACAAAAAGTCGGGGTGTCATTGGACTAACACAACCTCACCTCTCACCCTATTCTGACACTTAAGTCGCATGTACCTTTAGTTTAGAGAGTGAACCCTTTCTCAGGAACGAAAAGGAAGGTGACAAGGACAGTGGTGCCACCGGACGAGGAAGTCATATAGGATCCCGTTCCTAATGTGAGGAAAAGAATTTCCTGAGACCATTATTTATGGGGTCCGAAAGTCCGATCCGTCAAGAAACGTTCATGAGGTCAAAAAGTAGCATAGGACGGTTTCTCCTCACGTACATTTATTTACCCACGTCAAGACAACGTTATTTTCAAGTGAATTTACCATCGTCTGTGCTCCTCGCACCTGGCATGAAACGACTGGGGACAGGGCTTACTCTCGAGTCCGAAATTTGAGATGTTGGAACTCAGACTTAATGTCGACAGTAAATGCCCTAAACATTGGAAACGGTTCACAGAATTGCAGAGATACGTCGACAAAAGAGTAGACATTTAACCCCTATCATTACGAACGGAATACCATAGTATTCTTAATTTATCTTAGTAGGTTTTTGACAGGTTTGTGTCACGGACTAAGTATAATACAGAAGTCATTTCCCCTCTGCAATTATCAATGATTAAGTAAATTTAAACAGGGGAGTAAGGAAGTCAAACAAACTGTAAATCGCACACGGATACTCAGTCCGTAAACATCCCAATATTACGTTGTTATGTATTACAGAAGGGGACTAGGTTCCTTGGTGTATCATTTCCTCCCTTTTTACTTTTTTTATTGTTCGTAAATATCAAGAGTTTTCACGAAACTCTTGCTCAGTCACACGTAGGTCAAATCAACACTTCGAAGGACTTAACTTGCTACAAGAAATGTGAATGTCGTCAACGATTAAATAAAGAGATATAACCCAAACTCTATCGAGTATTTTAGGTTCATCTTATATAAGTATTTCACCCCCTTCCCTCCTAATGGGTACTCTTGACCGTTTTTATTATTTGCGTCACTTATTTCCTCTTTCTTTTTTACTAGAGGTTCCACTTTTTTTACTAGAGGTTCCAATTTTTTTTTATACAGAAACAACTTATGGACGGGTCTATGAATTGGTAAAAACTAATCTTTATACCTGAACCCTTTCCCCAGTAGTAAGTTCGATTACTCGGGGACTTGAGTGGCAGACTCTTCCTAAAAGGACGTAGACGGAGATCCTAATACATAGATCTTAAATTTTCACTCGTCTTCAGTCACACTACGGACCCTTGGAAATATGAACCCTTTCTCTGTTCCAGGGACGAGACGGTACACTAACCAAGTCAAACGTCCTTCGAAGAGTGTAGGAGTTTAGAAACTCAAGGGAAATTCGAAAAGATAAGGGATTAGTCCTTATCCACGACCCTACTTTACATACGTGGTATGAAAGACAGGCCAAATATTAGAGTCCACTTGTGCAGTGATTCCCCGCGTAGATATCAACACTTCAGTAGTCCTCTTGTCCGGACCAACTGAGTCGAGAGCACTACCTACCTACTGACGTTCACCCGTCGTCGAGAGTCCCCAACACCTGTACTCACACCTTTGACACTTTCCCCGCCTCGACCACCTCTTCTGTTCCGACGTCGGTGTCTCGTCATCTCTCGTTGTAAACAGTTACTTTATAGAGTACCCCTTAGGATTTTTATTACTTTATAGACTACCCCTCACAGCCCCTGACCAACAAAACGTGCTCTTAGACGACTTCTACTCCATAGTTGTTATGTCCCTAATTCTTTAGTTTCTTGACCGACGGAAATAGAAAATAAAAGAGATGGACGAGGGGTAAGAAAGTTTATAAAGAGTTTCATGAATACACAATCAAGATCTTAGTGGAGAGTAATTTAATATTTTTGTGTAAAAAAAGGAACAGGGTTCGTTGGTATGTTTACTGTCTCCCGTGTCATACAAAATAAACACACACACACACACACACACACACACACACACTCCCAGACATCCTTGATTATTTCCATTAACTATTGTATTTCTCCTTGTTTGTAAGGTCAGCAGTCTATCGACACGAGAAAACTTTTCGTGTCTCCCACAACGGATAATGGTACTTGTAATGGACTTATAATGGTCGTTCGATTCATTCATTCATTCATTTCAGTGAGTCAGCACAGACTGAGAAACACTGGGACACCTGATGTCGGGTGGTCCGAGGAGTCAGGTACCTTAAGAGGTCCGTTCTTATGACCTCACCCAACGGTAAAGGAAGAGGTCCCCTAGAAGTGCTGGGTCCCTAGTTTGGACCCAGAGGACGTAACCTCCGTCTACGAAATTGGAGACTCGGTGGTCCCTTCGGGATGGTTGTTCAGTCTCCATCGTTTCTTCGTTCCCTTATTGTTTAAGACATTTATAAACGATGGTTGTTCAATCTCCATCGTTTATAAATGTCTTAAGGGAACGAAGAAACGATCGTTTCGGATGATGATTATCACAATCAACTGTTATGTGGTCCCCTCTATCTGTTACGGTTTTACCCATAAAACCACTGGTTATCCAATGACTGTTCTCAAGATTTAGATTTTGTTAGAGAATTAATCGAATAATTTATCTAACGTAACATACCATGTCTCCCCGTTCTGGAGTGATAGACTTTCTTTAAAATTAACCTTTTTAATGTGTATATTTATAAATTACATATATACAAATGATGGAAAGGAGTTAAGATAATACTAGATAATGTTTTATATACACTAATTATTAGTAAAAAAGACCTGGATTAGCAATAATTTGTATATATTGTTGACTTTTTTGTTCAAGATCAATAAACCTTTGAAACCATACACCGTTATTCACGAACTAATTCCTTTACACCCTTTACACCCTCTTTTTCCTGTACACATGTGTATATACGTATATATACGTACTTATACGTATACATACACCTATATACGTGTATATACGCATATACCTAACAGTCGTGAGAGTGACTTCTTCCTCGTCTGACCGATCCGTCCCGATCTCCACTCGAATATTTGATTCGTCTGTCGGAAAGTGATTGTTAGAGTAACGGTCATCCGTTATTCATTGGTGGTCATCCCTTGAACGGTTACATATCATCTCCTACACGGTGAGTGCCAAATTCTTTGAAACCGAGGCCAACACGTAGAGTGACCGGTACACTGGGTCCCGCTCGGAGGAGATGTACTTCAGGGCAGAAATTACTCTGGGAGACTCTGTTCGCCGAAAGGATCCACCACGATCACCATTTCTTGGACGGACGGTTTCGTACTTGGTAATCTTTATATCCAAGTTAGGGACCAATCCCTTCTAGGGGACCTTCGTTGGGTGGGGTCATAAGAACGAAGCCTCTTAGGGTACCTTTCTCCTAGGACCCCCCGATGTCAGGTACTCAGTGTGTCTCAGTCTGTACTGACTTCGCTGAATCCTCGGTCGACTCTCTTTATCGGGGACCTACGTATCTGACCCAAACTAGTGGAACAAAACATGAGAAAGTCGTAGAGGATGAAGAGTGAATATCGTTAACAACGTTAATATTAGGTTAATAAACATATTAATACATAATTAATGTGTCAGATCATACTTAGAGTAAGTAGAGAGATAAAGGTCGAAGATGAAGTCACGGAGTGTATACCAAATGCAGGGTTAATATAAATAACTCGTTTCTTTTAATAAAGTGAGAGATCCGTGGTCAAAGGTAGTCATTCCACTCTTATAATATGATTTTCTCGATCCGTCTCGGGAAGAACGGGGGTTTAGGAAACTAATTAAAATAAAATTATATAAAAGTAAATTTTACAACATAGTCCTTTAAGATCCAAAATCACTATTTAACAAACTGGCACATAGTTATCGTCCACCTTATAGTCAACCTTTTCTAAAGGACAACATACGTGTAATTTATACTATTAAAACCTCCATGTTTTTAATCGATAACTTGATTATTTTGACTCGATCGTCTCACAAGTAGTAACCTGAAATTCTTGGAACTCCCCTCCATGACACGAAATGAGTAGAAAAATTAAGATTATAAATCGTACCGTGTATTAGAAATAACTTAATCATTCCCTTCGACCCCTGTAGACGTTACTAGGTCACCAATTGTGAGTCAAAAGGTTACACCCCCTACACCCAAACTAGGTACCAGTGCCTTGATTTCAGGGTGTACGGGGGGATTTTTTCATCTAACTCACTTTTTTTATCATCCTTTTAACCTTCTTTGTTTGCTACATTATCTCTCAAAACATCCTTTTTCAGAGTCCTTAGACTTCCCATTTGTCCTGATCTATTTCTATGAGTCTACCCTTCGTAATTACTCTTACTAAATAACAATTAAAGGGGAAAGTATGGACAATCGAAAACAGAATGTATAACGCCACGAGGATACAACCCACGTATATATGAATATTAACAATATAGAAGAAGAACCTAACTAGGAAACTAGTAATACATCACAGGAAGAAACAGAGAAAAGTGTCGGAAACAAAATTTCAGATAAAATAGACTATATTCATAACGATGAGGACGAAAGAAAACCAGAGATAAACGTACCTTATAGAAAAAGGTTGGGAAGTGAAAGTCAGACATCCACAGGGAACAAAACTCCACCCAGAGAACATCTGTTGTATATATCCCCAGAACAAAAACATACGTAAGTCGGTCAGAAACAGAAAACCAACTCCGTAAGTTGGGCAAATACAAATTCCATTAATAACTATTCATATTAGGGCAACGGTAAATGAAATAACAAAACCCAAGCTCAAATATATGAGAAAGACACAAAGGACAGATCTCTTCTAGGAAATCGTAAACAACCTCTCGACCAAACCACCACGACTTAAGAGAGTCGAAAACGAACAGACCTTTCGAAAACTAAAGAGGAAGTATAAACTTACTCTAGAAACGACCCATGTCACTAGACCCGACATCCAATAAAAGAAAGTAGTTAAATTCATACAGAACGGTAAGGGAGGACCGGACTTCCCAAAGATAACTTTCTACTCGACAATAGGAATACCCTGAGGGGAACACACAATAAACAACAAAAAGGGAACGACGATATTTATAAACAAGAAACACAAACTAGAAACAATTAAACTAATTATATACAGAACCCCACAAAACGGAACTCAAATAGGACAAACCCTGAGAGACCCAAAGAATCTGAACCCACCAATAAAGGAAGGGGTAAAATCCCTTCAAAAGTTGATAATAGAGGAGTTCATAAAAAGTACCAGAAAGAAAAACAGGAGAAGAAGACCTGAGGATACTAAGCTTATAACCTCACAAAGTATAACAGGACCTCCATAGACTTTAACAGGAGTAAAGAAATTTAAGTAAAAAGAAAAAAAGGAGAGACTAAGTAAATAAAGATGGTAAGATAGAAGATGAAGTGATTAGGATAGAAGACGGAGGTAATAATATGATAAACAACGGAGGTCTCACAAAAACTAGAGTAAATAACGTAATAAGGGAGCACCGAATCTGACATTTCGCAGACAGATGTCACACACTTTGGACCCAAACTAGGGACCCAACCCTTCTAGGGGATCTCTTCCTTTACCGTTAGGTGAGGTCATGAGAACGGACCTTTTAGGGTACCTGTCTCCTTGGACCATCCGATGTTAGGTACCCCACCGTTTCTCAGTCTGTGCTGACTCATTGAAATGTAATAACGTAATAAGAAATATATAACTGAGAAAAATTAAAGAAGATCCAGGAACAATTTGGAAAGAACGTAGAAAATTTAGGAACAGAGGTCCGATAAATAGACACTAAAGTAAAATAAAGTTCTAAAACCTAGTAAAAGTGATAGTAATAAACCTTAAGAAATAGTCCATATAACGGATAGAGAAGGAGAAAACAAACCAAACCACCCGTAAATAGAACAAGGAAATAGACAACCCATAAGGAGACAGAGAAGTAGAACAAATATAACGACGCAAACCCCACTGGAAAGACATAAGACCGTCAAACTCTGAAATTATAAGGTGAGTGTGGATACCTATCTAGTTGATTTGTCTTTTAATTGTTTCTTTGTGTTTGAAATTTACTATGTGATCTGGTCAATCTGGATTAAATATAGATATCCTGTAAAGTGGGGTTTTGTTACTTAAAGTACAAAAAGAGTTCGAGTGTGCCTTGGAAGAGGTCCTATCTAGTGTAGGACTCGGTATTTAGATCGGAACCATTTGAGTTTTTTTAACTTTAGTAAGGTTCGTAGAAAAGACTGGTATTACGTCATTCTAATCTAGAGTTAATGTCTTCTTTTTGATAATTTTTAAGGTTGTATACCTCCGACTTGTTGTTCGACGACTTATTGGTTGTTTAGTGTCTTCTTTATTTTTTTATTTAGTTTTATACGTATCTTTACTTACTTTTACTTTTGTGTTGTTAGGTTTTGGACACCGTGTGACATTTTCGTCACGATTCCCCTTTCAAGTATCGTTATGTCCGTATGGAGTTCTTTGTTCTTTTCTCAGTTTATTTATTGGATTGAGATGTGGATTTCGTTGATCTTTTCCTTCTTTACCTCTTGGGGTCCCAATCATCTTCTTTCTTTAGAATTTTTAATCCCGTCTTTATTTACGTTTTCTTTGTTTTCTCTGGTATCGTTTTTAGTTGTTTCGGTTTTCGACCAAGAAACTTTCCTATTTATTTTCACCGTTTGGTAATCGGTCTGAGTAGTTCTTTGTTTCCCTCTTTTTAGTTTAGTTATTTTAATCTTTACTTTTACCTCTCTGGTGTTGTCTGTTGTGTCTTTATGTTTCCTAGTATTCTCTGATGATAGTCGTTAATATACGGTTATTTTACCTGTTGAACCTTCTTTACCTGTTTAAGAATCTTTTCATGTTGAAAGGTTTTGACTTGGTCATTCTTTATCTTTTAGAATTGTCTGGGTAGTGTCCGTACCTTTAACTTTGACATTAGTCTTCAGAAGGTCGTTTGTTTTCGGGTCCAGGTCTTCCGAAGTGTCGACTTAAGATGGTTTTTAAATCTCTTCTCGATTGTGGATAGGATGAGTTTGAGAAGGTCTTTTAAACGTTTCCTTCCATTTGAAGTTTTGAGTAAGATACTCCGGTGGTAGTGGGACTATGGTTTTGGACTGTTTCTACGGTGTTTTTTTCCTTTGATGTCCGGTTATAGTGACGACTTGTATCTACGTTTTTAGGAATTGTTTTAAGATCGTTAGTCTTAGGTTGTTGTGTAATTTTTCTAGCATGTGGTACTGGTTCATCCGAAATAGGGTCCCTACGTTCCTAAGAAGTTATAGGCGTTTAGTTAGTTACATTATGTGGTGTAATTGTCTAACTTTTTATTTTCGGTATACTAATAGAGTTATCTACGTCTCTTTCGGAAACTGTTTTAAGTTGTAAGTAAATACTATTTTTGAGAGGTCTTTCGTTCTTATCTTCCTTGTATGGAGTTGTATTATTTTCGATATATACTGTTTGGGTGTCGTTTGTAATAGGAGTTACCATTTTTTAATTTTCTTAAAGGGGACTTCAGTCCTTGTTCTGTAAAGAGGTTTCTTCTGTATGTCTACCGATTGTTTGTGTACTTTTCTACGAGTTGTAGTGAATAATAGTCTCTTTACGTTTAGTTTTGGTGTTACTCCATGGTAAAGTGTGGTCAGTCTTACCGACACTAGGTTTTCAGATGTTCGTTATTTACGACCTCTCCCACACCTCTTTTCCCTTGGGAGAATGTGACAACCACCCTTACGTTTGATCATGTCGGTGATACTTCTTGTCACACCTCTAAGGAATTTTTTACCCTTTATCTTGACGGAATACTGGACCGTTAGGGTGACGACCCGTATGTGTGGTTCCTTTGGTCTTAACTTTCTCTGCGTGCATGGGGTTACAAGTAGCGTCGTGAATCTTATCGGTCCTGTACCTTCGTTGGATCTACAGGTAGTCGTCTACTTACCTATTCTTTCGACACCATGTATATGTGTTACCTCATAATGAGTCGGTAATTTTTCTTATGTAAACTTAGTCAAGATTACTCCACCTACTTTGACCTCGGATAATATGTCTCACTTCATTCGGTCTTTCTTTTTGTGGTTATGTCATATGATTGTGTATATATACCTTAAATCTTTCTACCATTGTTATTGGGACATACGCTCCGTCGTTTTCTCTGTGTCTACGTATCTTGTCAGAAAACCTGAGACCCTCTCCCTCTCCCGCCCTACTAAACCCTCTTACCGTAACTTTGTACATATTATAGTATATTCTTTTCTTAGCGGTCAGATCCAAACTATGTCCCACGTCCTACGAACCCCGACCACGTGACCCTACTGGGTCTCCCTACCACACCCCTCCTTCACCCTCCCCGTAAGCCCTAACCCTTGTGTACATGTGGGCACCGCCTAAGTAAAACTACACACTGTTTTGGTTATGTTATAACATTTCATTTTTTTATTATTATTATTATTATTATTAAATTTTTTCTCTTACTAAATGTCTGGAGGTTCGTGTCTGTAAAGACTTAAATTGTAGTCAAAAGTTTAACAATCAATGTTATCATAAAAAAAAATTAGTAGACGTAAATTCTGTCACCTCCTTTGGATTACAAACTAACCGTCGGAGAGGTGGGGGTGGCTCTTAATTGAAACTTTTTGAGATAAGGACTTTAACTCCAGAATCTATGTCGGGATCGATTCTGGACTTATAGTCAGTTTTTCTTCCGTCGTCTTCGTGTTACTTCTCCGTCTTTCAGAAGGTCCATCGACTCGTGGAGAATTTCCTTTTGATGAATGTTTTATTTACAACGACCCAAGAAAGAAAAAAAAAGGACCAGACACAAAAAACTGTCTCATGAAGATGCTTTAAGAGAATAATCTTTCTCCTCTTGGTGACCAAATTTTCACGAAATTGTTCGAGTCTATTTTTATAAAGGAAAAATGATATAATAATAAAAAGGAGGGAAACGGGTCTCTTAGAAAGTCTTGGTTGTGTAAAAAGGAGGGTTGAAGTTCGTTTATGTCGTGAGTCACCGAGAAACCACTACTTTTCGACGTAAATGTGTTCTTAAGAAGTTTTAGTCTAAGGAGGTACTATAATAAACTAAAAAAAACGGAACTTTAACCCTGTGGTCAGACATTTTTAAATAGTTCATAATTGTACATTGTCTATAGTGAATTTGTATTCTTTTGTTTCTCGGCTTCAGTCATAGAAAAAAATCTAGACACATTAAAGATACGGGTCTTCCTCAAAAGTTTCCCTTCACTAGTTTAGTGTTAGAAATTATACTTTAGAATCACAACACGTACAAACTAAAGTAGTCACAACGACGAAGTTTGGTTACTGTGGGTGATTATACAACAACAATAAGACAGCGATTCAGTACACGCTGAGAAACACTGGGGTACGTGACGTCGTGCGGCGAAAAGGGGCAGGAAGTGACAGAGGACCTCAAACGTGTTTAAGTACGGGTAACGTAACCACTACGACAGATTAGTGGAGATTTAAAGGTTCCCCATAGAAAGGTCCCGAAGAGTGAAAGACATAGGTACAGTACTGTGGGTATCTTTCACTACCGTAGAGGGGTAGACGGACCCTGTCTTTCTTCTCCGACAAACTTGGACTCCACTGACTGGACCTTCAAGGAAAGGAGAAGAGTATCGTCCCGTACTTGGATTACAGAACTGGTGTTGGTAGGTACGTAAATACCGTGCAGTTACATCTAGAGACGGATCTCTACACTGGTTTAGGGACTAAGTACAAAAAAAAAAAAAAAAAAGGAAAAAGTCATTAAACAAGCGTGAGTCCAAAACTCCTGTCTATACATGTTTGTATCATTAACGATCACTGAAAGTGGATACATTAAATCCATTTGAATGTTCACTTACAAAAGTAACGGGACTATTGAACGATTCTTGTTTACTACAAAGGAGGAGAGACCCCCAGTACACTGGGAGAACTCGACCGGTCAACATGTAGAGAGGATACAATATGAATAATTTAAAATCAATAAAAAATAAAAATATAATACTCAAGAACCCTCGGTCGTTGACGTAGAGTAATAAAGGAGTTATAGATTGTCACGTGGTATGGACCATCTAAAGGAACTTTAGATGTAAACTAAGTGAGATGTCAGACTGACTTGTATTGACTACCCTTCGACCTTGATCGAAACTTATATCTATGTTTGAATGTCTTCGTCTGAACCTCCGTATTCGTGGGTGACGTCCTCTGTTTCATCGGAGAGTAAATTTACTCTTTCCTAGGGTTTCTCTAGTGTCTTTTACGATAATGGACGTAAATTCCTAATACTGATCTCTTTTTGTGTGGTGGAAAATATAGGGAGTTAGTAACACTGTGTCTATTGATATTTAGATGAGACAATGACAAACCTCAGATAGTTTAGAGACCATTCGTCATGTCAACTCGACCTTATACCTACAACAACTCAATTACGTACTCATCTTCCTTTATTTACTCTTCTTAGACCGTTCAACTTTCTACCTTATTCTTAGTCTTCTCTAACTTAACAACGCACACTCAATCCATCTCTACTACAAGTTGGACTCACCTCAAAAATTACGTGACTTAGTCAATTCTCTGAACTCCTGTTTCCAGATATAACTATGTATATTCAAGAAATAAGTGACACGTCATAGTTCTTTCTGCCGATTATCTTACGGTTGATTCTAATCCCCTTTATAATTATTACACATTATGAAGAGGTCTCGTAGAGTATTTTGGTTTCTGTAAGACTCAACCTTTCATAGAATTTCCAGTACATCAGATGAAAAGACCGATTACAGAGAAATTTGAAAATACAAATTCTGTATGTAGACTTGCAATCTTTAACCTTCCTAATTTCGTGAGTTCTATTGTAGATGACACTGTTTAAACTGTTCGTACTCAAACGAGAAACTTTTCTTTTTTTTTTAACGTTGGGTGTGACACACAATTGTCGAGTGTCCGGGATGCGAGGAGAAATATTTATGTCACCCTTCTACGTCTTAGTGCCCAAGAAAAGAACTACTAGACCAGAAACATTTAAAGGGGTCATTACGAATGAGAAGTACACTGTAACATCTTAAACAGACGTTAGGAGACGTATAGTACTGACAGACCTTTTCTGGACCTCTTCTACCGAGACATATAGGATACTCAAGTAGTAGAGGGGATATGGTCCCTCGGACTCCATAGACCGGACCCTCAAGGGAAGGAGAAGAGTATGGTCCCGTACTTGAACTGCCGAACCGGGTATAGGTAAGTACGTAAATACTACGTAGTCACTATAATCTAGAGACGGATCTTTACACTGGTCTTGATGTTCAGTATATAACTTATCTCCGAATCTGAGGGGAAATATCTTGTTCTACCAGAACATGCAGAATTTTCAGATAGAGACGAAACTCTCCAAAAGGAATTTAACAGGTGTTTCCAGTACTTAAGACGAAGGTTGTCGTTTACGTCTCCTTCCGTGTTCAGACTGTCCGATGAACAACGAAGAGAACCGGTGTACAACGAGAATCCAGGACTGAAGACGACGGTACTACAAACGACCAGATCTACGACAGTTTCGTGTCACCGTGTATCATGATAAATGGACGATCGATAATAATATTAATAGTAATATAAACTTTACTATATATATTATTTTGACATTGTAACACTAATATATTAATAATATAGTTATTGTTACTAATAATAATAACAGTAAATGGAGTTTGGGAACTCTAAACTAAAAAAAATTCAAGAACAAATAACCTAAAAATACATTTTCCGTTACCCCTTTATTCACCTCTATAATATATTATAAACGTCATCCCGTCTCCTGTCTTAGGGCATTAATCCGTGCACCTATTAAAAAGCTTATTTATATACTTATTCGTGTGATTCAATCTTATCTATTTCTGTCCGAGTGAAATAAAGTTCAGTCCCAAACCGTAGTCAACTCAATTTACATAAAACCAAAAGGTGGAAAAACCTAAAACCTTGACGTCCATTTCTCGACTTTTGAAACAATAATAACGGTAACATAAATAATAAGAAAAAAAAATTACTGACAATGTTAAATGATAGGATAGTAAGAGACGGACCACAGATTAAACGGCGATAGAACGAATTCGAACTCTAAGGTCACATGTTGTACAATAAACCTCACGCTGCACGACCCAGGTGTACCTTAACTACATAGTGGAAGAACTACAACTACGGTCACAAAAACACCGGTCGATTGGTGAAAAACTAAAAGTCAGTTGTTTGAGAAATAAAGAAAAAGTATACTTGATGATATATTAGAGTGGAGGAGAGAGTAAAAACACGTTGACCAAAAACCTTTTATTTAGAGAGGGATGCTTTAACAAAGAGGGGTACTTTAAATTAAAAATTCGGAACCGAGTAAAAGAATCAGACTACTCTATTAAAACCGAGGGCTGAGACTATAGAGTCATAGACAATAACGGTACACAGTCTACATTGAAACTAGTCGTGCAGAATTAGGTTAAACCACTCTTTTTATAACTTTTCCTGTCACGGTTCCCGTCTCAATTACAACGATCAATCACTTGTAATCAGTTGTGATAAACCTTAGCAGTAAGTTGGTTAATTTTAGGTAGTTTGACATACTGTCACACATAAAGATAGAACAAAGATTCTTATAGTTCTTCAAGAAACAAACTCCAGAAAAATTTTAGGCGTAAGGTAGACAGATGTCTTTAGGGTACCGTTCATGTTCTCATTGGACATTTTTCTTCCTTACTTCTACCTAGAGTGGATTAAATCAGAACTATTTGGGTACAAGGAAGAATTGTCGACGAAAAAGATGAGAGTTTCAGTAGTGTTTCAAACATACTATTAGACAGGGAGGTCAATAATTACAGTTCAAAGTATAAGAAACCAGCTCTATTATTGTATAAGGAAGAAAGGTGAAAACTTTTAGTCTTGTATACGAGTAGAATTGAAAGTGTCGTGGCGAACACAAGAGGTATCTAAGAGTTTTTACTAGTTTTCACTAAGTTACGATGTATGAGAACCGTAAGACTATGAACAATTTCTACTGGTATATTAAATAGTAGGTTCATTTCTATAAAAATTTTCCCTTTCCTCGAGATAATTATTCATACGGTCTTTTCGTCCGTATTTGACCCCGATAGAATCTGTTTGGTCCTTCAAGCGGTTATTCACTTGTACTGACTCTCAGAAGTTAAGTAAACCTTAATCTTTCACGGACAAGGTCAGATGTATGGACCGATCTAAGTACGGCCATAACTGGGATTGGTAGAAATTAGTTGTCAACAGCAGGTCCCGTCTTCTTTTAATCGTCTCGTCGTGGTGTGAGAGATGGGGTTTATAAGTAAGTAGGCATGGAGATACTCCTTGTTTCTGTAAACGAAAAGACCGGTAAAACCTAGACTTACCGTTCATTTTGTCTTCCTCCTCTTCTACTCCTCTGACATAACGGACGGTATATATATACACACATAATAGTTCGGAATCGAATAATACACTAGATTTAAAGGTTGAGATATAAAATTTGTAAGAGGAGAATTGATAAACGGGACAACACACGTGTCTAAGAGTATTTTAAACTACAGTAGTTTCTAAGAATAACTAGAAAATTTTATACGGAAGGACGGGAAAATAGAAAAATTTTTAATGAACACCTTCTTTAGGACTTGAAAGAAAAACTTATCGGATTATGTGGAGGACTCGAAAAAAGGGAAGGTCGTAGAGTCGGTAAAGGGGAAATAGTCCTCTAAACCGTACCTGGGAAAGACGGTAGATGTGTAAACAATTTGAATTGGAAAGAGAGTAATCGAGATTTCTCAGAATTCCATAGTATCTGTGAAAAGGATACAGAAAAAAAGAAAAGAAAAGAAAAAAAAGTAAAAGTGTGAGAGGTAGATGAAATACCGTTCTTAATTAAACTTTTTTTTTTGTTCAAAAAATAACAAATAAATAANTCTCAGAATTCCATAGTATCTGTGAAAAGGATACAGAAAAAAAGAAAAGAAAAAAAAAAAAAGTAAAAGTGTGAGAGGTAGATGAAATACCGTTCTTAATTAAACTTTTTTTTTTTTGTTCAAAAAATAACAAATAAATAAATAAAATAACAAATAAGATATAAGTCGTGTTAAATATTTAAAGATAATTTACTAAGGAAGAGTCAAAGAAAAAGGAAAGTCAAAGGGTTAGGGACCTCTTTCATTTTCCTCGGTTATCTCGGGCAATGTTTTACTTTTAAATCAAACCTTTCAGAATTGTTCCATAAATAACACTTTATTTTTTGTTCACCTTATCCTGACACGTGTGCCGTAAAATGGTCAGTTGTCACCGGACAGTTTTGTACACGAAACGTACGTCTTTGGACCTTGGTAATTTATCCTCTGTCCCGTCTTTAGTCCGGTGACACTTATAGACTTTCGAAAGAGAGTAAATTTACCGTATATAACTAAACTTCGTTACACGATTCCTCGAAGAAAAAACAAGAATACAAAGATACCCCCCTAAAATTCAGATAAGAGAACCTTCCTCATCACATTACGATTATGAAGACCGTGGACAGAAAGGGGAAGTAATCGAACGTGGTGTCCCCACTACTGACTGGTCTATTCACTCCGTTTAGACTGAGGGTGTCTGTGGTTGGTATGAGACGTTTCGTCTCCATGATATTCTTTCTCGACCGAAAACCTGGTCGGAATGGGTCCGAGACGTCCACAAACCAAAGAAGAAGGAACTTCAACACCTACCTCGTCGTAGTAGAATCTAACCGACTGGTATCAGGACACTACTTAGTCCTCGGACACCCAGGGACCCCGATCCAAATCCTTTACCAAACTCCTCCGAGGGACATAAGGAGTTACTCTAGAAATGCTTCTACGGAAATTTCGGACTAAATTTTTTTTTTTTTTTTTTTTTTTTTGTCAACCATGAAGGGACCACAGAGTCTACCACTCTCAGACGAACGTTATGACCTCTGGGTCCAAGTTCGGGACCCAATCCTTCTAGGAGACTTCTTCCTTTACCGTTGGGTGAGGTCATAATGACCCTTTTAGGGTACCTACCTCCTCGGACCGTCCGATGTTAAGTGACCCAACGTTTCTCAACCTGTGCTGACTTCGTTGAAGTAAAGTAAAGTAAAATGACTGGAAACATGTGAAGACGAGACGATCTGTCTTGCATCCTTCACTAATTCTAAGTCTATTTTAAATCTGTCTTTTCAAGTGGAACCTGAAAGGGTTGCTTATAATCTCCTTCGGGAGTCTCACACGAAATCTTCTTACTGTAAAAGTATATGAAAACAATTAAGAGAGAACCTCGGAATTGGTCTTCAATACCGACGAACTAATCAGTTCCCGTAAAAGACTTTTTTTCTTATTAATACTTCCCTATTAACGTGATGTTCATTAATTTTGTAATAAGTCGGTATGACTAAAATTATAACATCCTACAACGTAATGATAAGTCCTTCTAGTCACCTGAAGTTATTTTTCAGATCTTTGTATAGGTTTGTGGACATCAGTAAATCATATATTATCACCACCGTAAAGTTTAATCACCCTGTGTTATACGTAATAAGTTTTATAACTTATAACCCTGTCTAAACCTTTACAAATCTAAATTCAAGAAAAAATAACATAAGATGTCTTGTTACAAGTAAACATCATCCCTACAATTTATCAGATCTAAAATAACCTATAAATAATATACGGTCCATGGCCCAGTATATACAATGGACCTAATAGGGTAAATAATGAAAAGTCACAAGATGATTCTTCTACGATTATAATTAGTACAAAATATTACTCCTTTAATTTTCTATCTAGTCTAATGGTGAGTCTAGGTCTCTCCCTATAATCTTATATCCAAATTTCATTCCCAATCCTTGTTGAAAGTTTGAGGTTCGAGGTTCAAGTAATGTGGAACTTTCTTGTTCTTCTGTTAGGACCACTCATACATATACACCAACATCGTATCTCCTCTAGAAAGTCTTTCACTGTGGTTTGTGTTCTTGGTCCTTCTTTTTATTATATTCATGTACTTTTAAATTTCGGAGGATATACAGTCTTTTATGGTATTTACTTTAGTCTGTTTACTCACTCTAAAAGTTATACATACTGTCTCCTTGGTCAGACAACAAGGTACAGGTCAAGATTGAAAACGAAGGACTGGACGTATGTCTGAAGAGTTCTCCGTCCAGTCCACCAGACCATAAGGGTAGAGAAAGTCTTAAAAGGTGTCAAATAACACTAGGTGTGTCAGTTTCCGAAACCGTATCAGTTATTTCGTCTTCATCTACAAAAAGACCTTGAGAGAAGGAGAAAGCTACTAGGTCTTCTACAACCGTTAAACTTGAGACCAAGCAGACGGAAAAGATTTTGGTCGAACTTGTAGACCTTCAAGTACCAAGTGTATAACGACTTCGGACCGAACCTCTTAAAACTCGTAATGAAACGATCGTACACTCTACTCACGTTAACACGTCATCAAACTCGTAAGAAACCGTAACGGAAACAAAAACTAACCTTACTTTTGACTGGAAAAGATCAGGACACCGGTGACGACTCTAAAGGTTTAAACAACTGTATAACTCACGTCGTGAAAGTGTCATAGTAGAAAATCCTAAACTTTATTGGGTTGACCTTAAGGGAGTAGAGGTGATCGAAACAAGTATCACTACGAAGGATTCCGGGTGAACTGAAGTCTAGGGTCCTACAGACAGAGAACCACTCACTAGTATGGCGGTAATAATAGACCCAGCACTTCGAGAAAAAACATGTCAAGACGACACATAAGAACGGTGGAGAAGATTTATAGAAGACGAAGACAATCCAGGGATGGTAGAGACACGAAATGACTCGGGTAGAAACGTCCTTTACAAGGGAACGATAGAGATTAAAAGAACTTCTCTTAGAGATCAGAAAGGGTAAGATAATAAAAGGAGATAAAGAAACGTGACTAGTGACTCCTTCCGAAAGAACAGAAAGGAACGATAAGAAACCTTGAGACGTAAGTTTACTCATATAGTAAGGAAAAGAGGAAACGAAAAGAGAAGAGAAGAAAAGTGTCGATAAACATTCCGGAGGAATCTGTCCGTAAAACAGAAAAAAGTAAAGGAAAAGAACCCCTACCAGAACTAGGGACAGAGTACATGTTACAGTACTTGGAGACAGGTATCAAGTAGTCCGTGAGACAGATAGTCTAGATTAGGAAATTTAGATAAAGAGTAAGGGTGACATATTAGCATGTCCTAGACTAAGGACCGTGGAGTCCGTCATTTCACAGACAGATGTTACACCCCCTGGACCCAAACTAGGGACCCAGTCCTTCTAAGGGACTTCTTCCTTTACCGTTGGGTGAGGTCGTGAGAACGGATCTTTTAGGGAACCTGTTTCCTCGGACCACAGGGACCCCAACGTTACTCAGTCTGTACTGACTTACTGAAGTGAGTGACTTACCAGATAATCAAAAGGGATGAAAGAAGTTAAATTCAGACTTAAACCGTTATTCCTCATGTACAAGACTCGGTGTCAGTCGAGGACCAGAACAAAAACGACTTGACACATCCTTTTCCTCATACAGTTCCGACATATAACAGTGGGACGAATAAATTGAATATACGTCTCATGTAATACTTTTTACGACCCAACCTATTTCGTGTTCGAACTTAGTTCTAACGACGCTCTTTATAGTCATTGGAGTCTATACGTCTACTGTGGTGGGAATACCGTCTTTCACTTCTTCTTGATTTCTCGGATAACTACTTTCATTTTCTCCTCTCACTTTTTCAACCGAATTTCGAGTTGTAAGTCTTTTGATTCTAGTACCGTAGACCAGGGTAGTGAAGCACCGTTTATCTACACCTTTGTCACCTTTGTCACCGACTGAAATAAAAAACCCCAGAGGTTTTAGTGACGTCCACCACTAACGTTGGTACTTTAATTTTCCACGAATGAGGAACCTTGCTTTCAATTCTACTTGGATCCTCTTCCGTCACCGTTGGGTGAGGTCATGAAAACGGACCTTTTAGGGTACCCGCCTCCTCGGACCACCCGACGTCAGGTACCCCAACGCTTCTCAGTCTGTGCTGACTCGTTGAAGTCAAAGTGAAAAGTGAAAGTAGGTAACCTCTTCCTTTACCGTTGGGTGAGGTCACAAGAACGGACCTCTTAGGGTCCCTACCGCCTCGGACCACCCGACGACAGAGACCACAGCGTGTCTCAGTCTATGCTGACTTCGATGACTCGTCGTCGTTGTCTGTCGTATAATTTCTCGTCTCTGTAATGAAACGGTTGTTTCCAGGTAGATCAGTTCCAATACCAAAAAGGTCATCAGTACATACCTACACTCAACCTGATATTTCTTTCGACTCGTGACTTCTTAACTACGAAAACT
Source organism: Capra ibex (assembly GCA_006410555.1). Taxonomy (NCBI): domain Eukaryota; kingdom Metazoa; phylum Chordata; class Mammalia; order Artiodactyla; family Bovidae; genus Capra; species Capra ibex. Next base: position 22,652,636 of record SJYO01052474.1, read on the forward strand.
TGACACCATAACCTCTTCTGAGAAGACCCAGGGAACCTGACGTTCCTCTACTTTGGTCGGGTAGTATTTCCTTTAGTCAGGACTTATAAGTAACCTTCCTGACTATTACTTCGACTTTGAGATTATGAAACCGGTGAACTACGTTTCTTGACTGAGTAACCTTTTCTGCGACTACGATCCTTTCTAACTTTCGTTCTCCTCTTCCCCTGTTATCTCCTACGCTACCAACCTACCGTAGTGACTGAGTTACCTGCACTCAAACCTATTTGAGGCCCTAAACCACTACCTGTCCCTCCGGACCGTACGACGTCACCAGTGTTTCTCAGCCTGTGCTGACTCGCGGACTTTACTGACTTGACTGACTTGACTTTCATAGAATGACATCAACTAGATCTTCAGTCGGAAGTATATTTCGTCATATCATTGGGTCACGGGTCCAGACTTCGTACACACGAAGTTTACACGAAGTTTACATGGTAGGGGTTTGAAGGACCTAAACTACGACCAGAACGTCCAAACTGTTCAAAAAGTCAAGACAAGAGACGAATAGGACAGGGAAAGTAACTACAGTCAGTGATCAAGGACAGGAAGAAGTACTAAGTAAAATGTAGGAAGAAGTACAGGTTCTATTCCTGTAAGAAAAGTATAAGAGAAACCAGGGACTTCTCCATCCGGAATGCGAAAGACCTTAGACCCAAGTGGTGTAAATAAAAGACAACCCTTACCGGAAGACACTGAGACACTTGGAAGTAAATTGGATACTGAGTACTTGACGGGTGTTTGTAGAACACAGAGTCGGTGTAATACGGTAGTTGAGGGTACTCGACTTACAGTGGGTACGAAAGACGAAGAGAAGAGAAACGGGGAGAAAAAAAAGAGGAAAACTTGAGTACGTGGGGAATTTTCGAGATCAGGGTAATTTAATAAAAAGTCATCTGACTGTTAAGATCGGAGGTCTAGTAGTTCGATAGTAAAGATGAATTTTTTAATTGTATTGATAATTGTAGAGAAAGTCAAGTCAAGTCAGTCAAGTCAACGAGTCAATACAGGTTGAGAAACGCTGGGGTACTTAGTGTCGTGCGGTCCGGAGGGACAGGTAGTGGTAGAGGACCTCAAGTGGGTTTGAGTACAGGTAGTTCAACCGCTACGGTAGGTCGGTAGAGTAGGAGACAGTAGGGAAAGAGGAAGACGGGGGTTAAGGAGGGTCGTAGTCTCAGAAAAGGTTTCTCAGTTGAGAAGAGTACTCCACCGGTTTCATAACCGTAAAGTACATTCGTAGTCAGGAAGGTTACTTATGGGTCTTGACTAGAGGAAATCTTACCTGACCAACCTAGAGGAACGCCAGGTTCCCTGAGAGTTCTCAGAAGAGGTTGTGGTGTCAAGTTTTCGTATTTGAGAAACCGTGAGTCGAAAGAAGTGTCAGGTTGAGAGTGTAGGTATGTGCTAGTGGCCTTTTTGGTATCGGAACTGATCTGTTTGGAAATAACCGTTTCATTACAGAGACGAAAACTTATACGATAGATCCAACCACTATTGAAAAGAAGGTTCCTCATTCACAGAAAATTAAAGTACCGACGTTAGTGGTAGACATCACTAAAACCTCGGGGGGTTTTATTTTCAGACTGTGAGAAAGGTGACAAACGGGTAGATAAAGGGTACTTCACTACCCTGGTCTACGGTACTAGAATCAAAAGATTTTCCACTCGAAATGCGGTTGAAAAAGTGAGAGGAGGAAGTAAAAGTAGTTCTAAGAAATCAAGGAGAAGTGAAAGACGGTATTCCCCCCACAGTAGACGATAGACTCCAATAACTTTAAAGAGGGCCGTTAGAACTAAGGTCGCACACGAAGAAGGTCGGGTCGTAGAGAAATGAATCAAAATTCAGTAACGAAAGACGGACTCTCTCCTGTCGAGATATTGCTCCTAGTCCCTCAAAAGGGGTGACGTGAGAAAGATAGTGGGACACATCCACGAAGAAGACAACTAAAAAGGGTAAAGTAGGACGAGACCTAACCTACCAAACAAGTGATTAATTTACTGATGTAAGTTTGAAAAGTGATGTAGGGGCCGAGTCTGTGATAACGTAATACATAGGTGTCTGTATAGTCAAAATAACTTATATAGTAAAAAGTGACAATCGATCACCAGGACACCAGACACCTCAAGTCCTTAAGACTTTAAGTGTCAACGACTCCCACTTTCTACGGACCTTGATAATAGGTACGAGAGACTAAGTTATAAAAAATTAGGTATTTTTTAATTTACGGGATTATTAAACATTTACAATCGTTTATAATCATTTTAAGAAGGTCATGTTACGTCAAAAATTAGAAGAAATATTCCCTAACTTACATTGTAATAAAACCTTTTTTTTTCTTAAAATGACCATTCTTTAATAAAGTCACGGTGACCAGATAAATTACAGTACGTTTGTAAAATCCGAGTAAAAAATAAAAGATTTTTCAACAAAAACAGATATATCTATGTCAGACTGAGTCAGACGTACTAAGACATAATTGATTACTTACGGAACATAAGGAATAGATTTTTTTTTTTCTTTCTATAATTAGAACTTCTTATTTATTATCTTTAGTAACATTGTCAGTCATTTATATTTGACGACACACTTGTAATGATTTAGTATCGGGAACATGACACACGTATTCGTGAAAGTAAACCCAAGGAACGATTACGAAATTAGATAACCGTTTCCAATCTGGGACGTTGGTCACAGTCTCCACCTATTTAAACAAAGGAATTCATGTACAACGGAAGTTTCCGTTACGATTGACTACTCTTTGTCGTGAAAAAAGTCAAAATTTAAAAATTATCATTTGTATCGAACGATTACTTTCGTCCGTAGAGATTTTTGGTTTCAATAGGGGACAGTCGACATTGGAGACTGGGGGAAGAGTACTGACGAGGTTCTACCCCTGTACTCCTCCCCAGTGTCAAGAATCTAGGGAGGAGTCTACTGTACGGTCACCTACGGGGACCTCTGGTTCCTACCGGAAACACGGGTGGGAAGTGTAAGGAGCGACAAAACTGACGGTCTTCCCTTGTTCCTTATTCCGTATCAAGGAGTGTTGGGTAACACTAATAGTCTCGGAAGTACTCGGGAATATAGTGTGACGTTTAGGGGTGTACAATCGTAAATTACGAGGAACCGTAATAAAACACCAATAATAAAGATAAAACAATTGGGATGGAGGAAGGGGTTCTCTTTCGGTTTCGATTTTCAAGTCACCCGTTTAGGGACAGAAACTATTGATAAACCATCTGATAAATGCTGTCACAAATCCTAAATGTAATGTAACGGTTGTTATCTCTTTACCGGTTTGTGTTATAAAAGACGTTAACCTCTCTCATGGCTCCAATCGGGTGAAAGACACGTTAAGACATTTATATCAATAGGACCTTCCACCGAAATTAATGAAAAGCACGGTTGGAAACCTTTATATAGGTAGAGTCCTAAGTCAATTTAGTGTGCACCTATCAAACTATTTAGCCACCACGATCACCATTTCTTGGGCCAACGGTCACGTCCTCCGTATCCTGTGGGCCAAAACTGGGGACCCAAGCCTTCTAAGGGACATCCTCCTTTACCACTGCGTCAGGTCGTAGGAACGGATCTCTCAGGGTACCTCTCTCATCGGACCGTCCGATGTCAGGTCCCCAGTGTATTTCAGTCTGTGTGTGCCTTAGTCTGTACTGACTTCGTTTATTCGTACGTTATCACTAACTCGGTTTCCTTCACGAAGAAATCCAAACCTGGTCGATAAATCAAAGACAATAGACATGTAAAACTATAGTAAACTATTTATTTTTGTCACGGTGTCTACGTTTACGGATCATACATAAGTGTCATTCTATAAGGTCTTTTATAATATAATACACCAGTAAATGCCTATCATATATAGACAGTCCCTATTGGGATCTAGTTCTACTTATTGGTCATAGACTTTGGTTCTTCCTACTCTACAAATTTTAAAATGTAAAGTAAAGTATCCTACTCCCCTACGTCGACCCTAGATAAGAGTATCCTATCCGCCCATCACTTAAAGTACTATGTCTTAAGTCGGTCTACAAGATTATCTGACTCGAGGTTTATATTACAATTTACTTCCTCACTCATTTACGTATAATTCTCGAGTCCTATAAGACTAACAGAAATACTATTATACTTTCAACCCCTTTCGAATAAATTTATCTTAGTTATAAGACGGACTTTTTACATTAGGTGCAACGTGGGAAGGAAAATGTATAGTTGGAATGAAAAGGAAAAGACGGGAGTAAAGGAGTAAAGACAAGAAGTCCAGTGAAGGAGACAAACGATTTTGAACAAGGAGGACAGTCACTATTAATCGTAGTCAAGGGACACCGAGAAGGGTCCAAAAAAAAAAAAAAGGGATTGAATTATCAGTAAAAAAGAACTTGTAAAGGATGACGAAATTAAAAACGAGGACAAAATTTAAGAAGTAATTGAAACTAATTCGAAAGGGTTCCGAATTTATGGACATTTTGAAAAACTTCGAATTAGTAAACTAAACGGACGAGTCGAAAGGATCAGAGCGAATCAAAATTCTGACAATTTGGATTTTAACACGGACCCTCTACCACATTAGTGTCTCTCCTTTTCTTTACTACCGTAACAATCACTTTCAAATTACTACTCAAAGTGACCTTTTTAGAGTGTGAACTCACAAGAAACACACAGTACGACTATTCGTCGATTATTAAAATTTACGGAAGTAAAATCCAAATTAAATAATTTTTGTGAATACCAAAAATTCAGGTGTATTGATGATCCGTGTTCAAGTGAGTCAGATCTCCTTTTAATTGGAATGTAACAGGAAACATTTTACACGACGAATGGAGTCGTCCAGAGAAACTAAAATTAAGACATCAGGTAATTAATAAAATAATTTGGACGGTACTAAAAAGAGTAATTCTTATATCTCGATCTTCAACTAGAATCCTTACTCTATAAGGTAAAAAGGTCAGAGATCTTGGACTTCGGTTATCATCAATTTGCACGTCTTGACCTTGACTAGTCTTGGGTCCCAAACCGACAAAACCCTCAGATAGATATGTCACCAATTGTTCTCTGTAAGTAATATTAGTATTTGGTATAGCAGTACGGTTAACCAGACTTTTAATGATAACAGTGGAGTACAGTTGAGTTCTGGTCTACGTCTCCTTTATAATCTTATGTATACGAGGACAGATCTCGAAACCAACAATAATCTTTACGAATTTTTCTCTTAAGTGAAATTAAGTTTACCTACCATCAAAAAAAAATAAAATCCTCTCCAACGTTGTGAGTATTAGGACGACATACGGTAACACTGAAAATTTAGGTCGTCAACAAATATCAGACATAATATTTTAGATGGCTGTCAGTAGTTTCCTTTACAAAACGTAGTAGACTCTATCAAAACCCAGGTTAAAAAGGGGAAAAAGGGATACTACCTATAATGGTTTTATTCAAGATGATGACGAAAACTCTTTCTATTTATCTTTATATCTAAAGAGAAACTAATCTTTCGTTTTTGGGATAACTTGACTTGATATAATTTTATTTGTGGTTCTCATAAGTAACCATAAGAACAATGTCTAATAGACGGGATTTTATAAAAATAAACCAAAACAAAAATAACTCCAAAGGTATGCATTGTATTAGAAAAAAAAATTAACTTTTCGAATCTTCGTCGACTTTTCACTTGACGAAACTATACCTATTTATGTAAGATATTATTCTAAAACACGAGAATTCAGGGTCAAGGGTCAAGTCAGCGAATCAGTACAGGCTGAGAAACACTGGGGTACTTAGCGTCGTACGGTCCGGAGGGACAGGTAGTGGTAGAGGGCCTCAAGTGAGTCTGAGTGTAGGTAGTTCAGGCACTACGGTAGGTCGGTAGAGTAGGAACCAGCAGGGGAAGAGGAGGAAGGGGGTTAGGGAGGTCGTAGTCTCAGAAAAGATTACTCAGTTGAGAAGCGTACTCCACCGGTTTCATGACATCGAAGTCGAAATCGTAGTAAGGAGGGTTTCTTTAGGGTCCCAACTAGAGGAAGTCTTACCTGACCAACCTAGAGGAACGTCAGGTTCCCTGAGAGTTCTCAGAAGAGGTTGTGGTGTCAAGTTTGCGTAGTTAAGAAACCGCGAGTCGAAAGAAGTGTCAGGTTGAGAGTGTAGGTATGTACTGGTGTCCTTTTTGGTATCGGAACTGATCTGTCTGGAATAAGCCGTTTCATTACAGAGACGAAAACTTATATGATAGATCCAACCACTATTGAAAAGAAGGTTCCTCATTCACAGAAAATTAAAGTACCGACGTCAGTGGTAGACGTCACTAAAACCTCGGGGGGGTTTTATTTCAGACTGTGAGAAAGGTGACAAACGGGTAGATAAAGGGTACTTCACTACCCTGGTCTACGGTACTAGAAGTAAAAGACTTACAACTCGAAATTCGGTTGTAAAAGTGAGAGGAGAAAGTGAAAGTAGTTATCCGAAAAATCGAGGAGAAGTGAAAGACGGTATTCCACCACAGTAGACGTATAGACTCCAATAACTATAAAGAGGGCCGTTAGAACTAAGGTCGAACACGAAGAAGGTCGGGTTGTAAAGAGTACTACATGAGACGTATACGAGAATCCATGACAACAATAAAAGGTCAGCGAGTCAGGACAGGCTGAGAAACTCTGGGGTACTTGACGTCGTACGACCCGAAGAGACAGGTAGTGGTACAAAGCCTCGAACGAGTTTGAGTACAGGTAACTCAGTACGACGTCAGGTACCCCAGCATTTGTCAGTCTGTGTTGACTCGTTGACTTGTTGTCGTTACACACTATTCACTATACTTCCTTTTCATCTCACGTAGAACTCTGTCTAATTAGTCTTGATTGAGAAGTGACTGTAACCGTCCTATTCTTCCACAGAAACTTCAAACCGTACTCCAGTACGACCGAACCGTCTTTCTTCGGTGTACATTTCTAGGACTATGTCTTTTGGGGAAGACGAAATTTATCCACTTAACTCTAGACTCTACCTCTTAAAAACACATTATTTACCGTCTCCCAAATTTATTACGTCGCCTTGGTCTTAGGTGTAACGAGTCCCGAAACCTTCACTATCATTCCTAGATCTTAAAAAAGGGTACCCGTCAGGTACTCTGTGACAACTCTTTGAAAGTCATTGTCTTATTGTACTAAAACCAAAACTCTTTAAATGAAACGATACTCCTCTTACGTAACCTTCTTTCACTTCACCCCTTTCCCACTCCTTAAAATCTTAGTCCACAAAACCAAGTAAACACATTATTACCACTAAACTAAACCCTACCATCGCTTACCTCTGTGTTTACTCACCTGTATAAGTTCCACATAAAATGTCTGTTTTGACTGGGAAACCTTTTATATCTCCCATTTTTTCTCTTATAAGTCACTATAGAACGTTCACGAATTACATTCGTTGGCACTCACTACAACGGTATACGAGTCCATGTTCGTCTTCTCATTTCCTTCTACCCCATTCCTCACTTCTTTAAAAAAAAGAAAAAAAAATCCATTGAAAGTTCTTGAAACCGACTTCTCTCTTCACTTTCCAATATATTAAATCATCGACTTCTTCCCAGTCCTATAGTTTCCTTCTATAGTACAGGAGAAGGAAAGAAAAGAAAGGAGAGAAAGAAGGGAGGGAGAGTGGTACAGAAGAAGAGAGTCAGTACCGTATTTGATTGTATGTGACTTTCGAAACGACTCCTTCTTCTATAATTATCTCGTCATTCCCTACACTACTGGCAACTTCCGTCTCAGGACAATACACGTTTTCCACTACTGTCCTGACACACCTCACCGCAACGGGAAATTACTTTGTCTACGAAAGAGATGAAATCGACCTCTCTGTCTCTCCCTCTCGACCCATCCTTTGGAACTTTTAAGTCAACACCTAATTTTAATCCCCGATACGAAATCCCTGAGAAAAAAAAAAAAAGTTCACTTTATATCCTATTTTAGTACTCGACTCTGTTCTCCTTCAACCTCAGTTAGTCTCTGTATTACCGCTCCTCTTTCGCAGTTGACTGTCTTTTTATATTACTCTAAACTTCAGAAAACTTACAATTGCCAGTACTTAAATTTTACTATGATTAGTCTGTTAAAAGTAAAAGGGAGAATGGACGTCCGTCTGTAAATTTTTGATAACCGAACCGGTTTTGTAAACCCAAAAGGTATTCTATAACACCTTTTTGAACTTGTTTGAAAACCGGTCGGGTTATATTGCGACCTATTACACACCTCGTACCTAACTCCTCACCTATTCTGAGTTTCGTCTCTCTGTAGTCGCAGGAGTGTCTATTATTGAGAAAGGAAACCCTTCTACCAATAGATACTACGGTAAAGCCCACATTAAGATACCTGGTACGAGTACTGACGGTAACGTATCCTATATACCCAGTGTGTGACTTTATCCACGAGGGTCAGTTTACCGTTTTTCTCTTTGTGTGTCGTGTTTATACTTTACACAGAGTGATCTCTCCCGATACAAGAACGGACCTTTCAGGGTCCCTGCCCCCTCGGACCACCCGACGGCAGATACCCCAGTGTGTCTCAGCCTGTGCTGACTGTACTGAATCGTCGTCGTCGTCTCTCCCGATCCACTCACAAGAAAGGCTTCAAGAAGGGAGCAAATGAAATAGTAGACACACGAGTGTACATGGGTAATCGGTTCGTAGGTCCGATCAAGGGAGGAGTGAAACCCCTCAAGCAAACGGAATTCACATATCTCCATGTAAGACCTCCACGTAATTCATAAACTATGAGTCACATTACATTTGTCTATCAATTTATTTATCACGATCGATTATAGGAATCTCCTTCGCCTTCTTTTTATTCATTTGCAAAAGTAACACGATGAAAAAAGGACAGGGGTCCTATTAATTTTATCCTGTAAAACGGAACTAAATTCATAAACCCCAGTCTTTTTCTAGAGATATTTTATGGACACTTCGACTTTTATGAACACTTTAGACAAGTCTAAAAATAAATGGTTCCTAGTAGTAGTCACGTATTACGAAAGAAATTGTTGGTCGACAAACAGATCTCTTTAAGTGCGATTGGACTTTATTAAGTGACGTAATGGTCAAAAAGCAAGAGGTGACACCCTCAATCTTCCGTAAACCTAGAACCGACATTGTATAGTATGAACCTACCATATACGTCACGACGTCTTATTCCTTCTAAGTCCGTCGTCTATTAAGGTTCACCTCACGGTCGATATGTGTCTTTTGGTTAGTAATAAAGGTTCTCTAAAACTAACTCATCCGATTAAAAGTTTTCCTTTTTTCAGTAGGAGGAAACGTCGTACTGGATAGTCGAACCCCTATATAGTAGAGACAGGTACTCTTTGTGACGGTATACCGGTACCGTAGTCTGTAAAAATTAGGAACTTTTAATCTAAAATTCTTTTCGGTTCCTTACTACACTCAAGAGTGTGAAACGGGTGTAAAGAAGGTTTTTGAATTGGTCTAATACTACTTTTTCCTTGTAACAAAACCACTACTTACTCCGATGATAATTGCACTGACCCTACCGAATACTAATTTTTAAATTTTAAGTACTACTTTATATATAGTTATAACTTGAAATATTATGTTTAGAATGAATAAGATTTTTATTTCAAATCAGACTAAATTGGAGTAAATCGGACCACCCGACGGCAGATACCGCAGCGTGTCTCAACCTGTGCTGACTTCACTGAATCGTAATCGTCATCGTCGTCGGGAATTTATGTTCTAAAACCTTAACATTGTAACGAGGTTCTATGGTGGATTACATTCCAAGTGTTGACTGAATTATTTAAATAAAGACCTTTTTTTTATCTTTTCTTTATGATATAATTTACATTCAGTACAAAAAGTTAGTCAAAGTGAAAAGATATTTTAGTAAGGTCACTAAAGTAAACTGAACTAAGAAGACCTACTGTTACTTGTAAACCCAGGTTCGGAAATAGTTTCAGTACCAGACGTATAAAATGCGTACAACACTGGAGACCGTCGTGTTACTGATCGAGGAAAGGTTTTGGGCACGAACATTAGTACTGGAGAAATGGACGGAATCCTGACTGCCTTATTAAAACTTCGTATAGATTTCTGTAGTCCGAAACGAACGTAAAGGATAAGCCAACTTAAGTGTCGAAACTAAAAAGGTATTACCTTCATACATAACGACCTATCATTTGTCAAAGAGACCTCATAGTAGATCTTTGAAAACTGTAAACGGCTTAAAATCAGAGATTACTTTGAGATACCCACATACCTTAAAGAGAATCAAAAAGTTTAGGATACTATATAGGGTTATATAAACTGTCAAAGATAACAGAAATCAAACCTCTTCCGTTACCGTGGGGTGAAGTCATGAGAACGGACCTTTTAGGGTACCTACCTACTGGACCATTCGACGTCAGGTACCCCAACGATCCTCAGTCTGTGCTGACTCACTGAAGTAAAAGCGAAAAGTGAAAGTACGTAACCTCTTCCTTTACCGTTGGGTGAGGTCACAAGAACGGACCTCTTAGGGTCCCTACCCCCTCGGACCACCCGACGGCAGAGACGCCAGCGTGTTAACCTGGGATGATTTCACTAAATCGTCGTCGTCGTCGTCGTAACAGAAATCAATAGGAAGGAGTGTACATAATCTACTAAAAAAATAAAATTATTGATATGTATATTCATCTGTGTGTATAGGTACGTCAAAATAACCGTAACACAAAGAAGGAAGACTCTTCAATCTTTCGTGAACTCAAACCTGACCTTTGTACTACACTGTCCATAAATAAGGAGATGTCACTAAGTAACGGAGTTTGTTATAAGTATTATTCCTATCGATTGTAAATACCTGGTGAAGGACACAGTTCGTATTAGAGACCGTGAGAGTAGTCGTAATCGAGTAAATTAGGAGTGTGACTGGAAGGACAGTGGGAGTAAAAAAAAAAAAATGAAATAAAATTAAATGTTATGACATAACTAAAACGGTATGTAACTGTACTTAGGTGGTCCCCACATGTCCGCAAGGGTTTGTACTTGGGGGGAGGTTGGAGGGAGGGGGGAAGTAAAATATCTACTCGGTGTCCCCCACTTCATTCAAGGGGTTCCAGTGTGTGGAGGGTTCGTCACCTTGATCTCATGAAGAGTAAGATCGTGGACACAAGAACTGGTAATCGTTATGACGGAGATTCTCTTTAAAATGAAAGAAGATGTGATGAAAACAGAACAAACCATATTGTTGTGAAAAGATATGGTTTGTTATCGTTTGTACCTATAATATGGTACTGTCGTAGAAAAACAACTATAAAAGTTAGTGTTAATCTTTAAAATTTTTTGTTTCAAGTTAGTATACATCACGACGGTACTTTTGTGGAAGCGACACCACTACCTACTCGTAGTTTATGGAAGTTGTGTTTCGGTTCAACGCGCTCAAAGAGGAGTGTCGTTAACATCTTGTGTCACTAAATTCTTTACAATCATACACCTCTTACACCCGGAAACTGAGTTGTTTTGTGTCATCATTATTAATTCTTGATAGTAGATAAGTCACGAAAGACCCACACCGTCTGTGGACGGGTCATAGTAGGTGAGTAGTACAGGTAAAAATATGTCAGGTCAAACGGAAACTCCATCCTTACAGGAGTGGAAGAGACAGGGACCCTAAGAGACCCGTTCTTATGACGTCACTCAACGGTACGAGAGGAGGTCCCCTATAAGAGTCTCCTAGAAGAGTTGGGTCCCTAGTTAAGACACAGAGAATACAGGGGTCGGAACGTCCGTCAAAGAAATGGTGATCACGGTGGACCCTGTAATAGAGAGATACTTACCTTTTCACAATATGGGAATTTCCAGTCTCAGAACTCTTTCCTGAAAGGACATATAAAGTCCGATGTCCGTTTTAAAATTGAACATCTCTTTCATCATCTTATGTTTCCAATTCCATTTTCTTTGTCTAGAATATACCCCTCAGTCTAAACAAGAAAGGACAACGTCTTTCTTCGGGGCACTTGTTTACTGGTCCCCACAAAAAACAAACAAACAAAACAAAAAATGGTTTAGTTAGTAGAACGATTCGAAATAAAAGAACGAGTAGTCGTTTTGTCTCTAATTTTGATAGATGAATAGTCCTTACACTCCTAATAGACTTTATTACATACCTTCGATTGAAAGTACCGTGCACTGTGTTTCTTCGTCGAAGAACTTCTGTGTAAGAGTACATATGTGCGTCGGTTTTGCTAGAATGAGAAAGATGGGACTCTCAATGAAAGATGGGACGAATAAAGTGTAGAAGATGATATTACAGAAATAAAACTAATTATGATAGACACAGAAGTAATGGTTTATTTCCTACAAAGAACTTCGGCGTCCGGGAACGAGTATCACAAACAAAAATAACTTGATTTTTATATACAACACTCTGAGAGTCAAAGGTCAAGACGTATATTTCTCGAACCTTCAGTCTCGAGACGGGATTGTTGTGTATTTCTCGACTTGTCTGACTTTTTAGTTGTTATAAAGATGTTAGGTATTTTCTCTCCCCCAATATCCGATCTTTCCTCTGTGTGTGTCCGTTTATGTCCTTACGTCCGTCAGTCCCGAATATCCTCATCTCAGAGTCCTTACCTTTGGTGACGTCCTGGGTCACGGACTCATCCTTTCGGACTGGACATTAATATTTAAGGATCCTCGAGTCACTCCTTTTGTGACTCTCAATTTTTAGGACCGCCCCGATCCGTATCCCCTCCGGGACGTCGAAATAATCAAAAGGGAGGTCCTCGAGTTAGTCATAAAGGTATCATTTATAGTTTCTTTCAAAGGAACACGAAAGTCGTTTCCCTCTCTATTTCCTTAGTGAGACTTTATACAGGTTTGTGATAATATTGTTCCAGACGGGAGTCTCCTTTGATCAATGGGTCTCGGATTGGAGGACCCCAAACCAGTCTCAGACTGACTGGACCCCTTCCCTTTGTGTGTTGGAGTCGGGTGACCTCGGTAGGACAGATTCGATTTTCTTTCTAATTTTTTTTTTTTTTACCTGTTTGTGACTTCAAGTGTCAGGTCTCCGTTTCCGAGTGATTTTTTGACTTCGGATTAGCATCCTGATATTTTTAGAAGGGACGGGGGATGTCGAGTGGTGGTGTTGTGATTTGTGGACAAATGGTGACACAGGTCAATAGTTCTTTTCATAGTGGTCCGTGTGATTTTCCGTTATTCGTGTTAAGCTTCTCTGTCTTGTTCGCAGTCCTGGCCTGTACCATCCTTATGACCTTAATAGTCTACCCCTTAAATTTTACTGGGACCCAGCCCTTCTAGGGGACCTCATCCTTTACCGTTGGGTGAGGTCATAAGAACGGACCTTTTAGGGTACCTGTCTCAGACCACCCGCTGTCAGGTACCCCAGTGTTTCTCAGTCTTTGTTGACTCGTTGACTTGTTGTTTTATTTGTGTGTGCTGATACACAACTCAACGAGTCAGCACAGGCTTGGAAACGCCGGGGTACCTGACAACGGGTGGTCCAGGTACAAGAAGGTAGATACGTATAGAAATACGGATACAGATATAGACATAGATATAGATATATACCGAAGGGTCCACCGTGATCACCATTTTTTATGAGGACGGTTACGTCCACTGAGTCCAAGTTATGGACCGCGCCCTTCTAGGAGACCTCTTCCTTTACCGTTTGGTGAGGTCATAAGAACGGACCTTTCAGAGTACCTGTCTCCTCGGACCCCCCTATGTCAGGTACCACAACGTTTCTCAGTCTGTACTCACTCGTGTATATATAAAAACACATGTGTATATCTCTATGTATTTTACATATATATTCGCACGTAAATGTAGGGATTTATATATATGTATATACATACCGATATATACTAAAAGTTGAAATTTGATTGAACTTGAATAAAGTATATAAACGTCTACATGAAAAAACAGACCTCAAGTCTTATCACCTACTAGTTAAATTTTTCAAATTCTCTCGTTCATCTATATAGATCCGATCCCTTTGAGACTGTTTCATAAAGGTGTGTCGTGACATTATCATACTAAGTTTTACTTAATATTTAACTACAACTGATACGTCAAAAAAATGTCACTGTTTTCATTGTTCCTCATTAAGTCAACTATACTATAAAATACTACGTAAAAAATGGTCAAAAGAAATTTTAAACGATTATTACTATTATCCTATATAACTAGGTGTGATTTCTTACTTTTTAGAAGAACCAATCGAGACTACTGTGTAGGGAATCGTCCTATAGTAAGATTAATAATACTACTACTGTCTTATTCTTTTCTTGATTATATATTGAACCCTGGGGAGAAAAAGAGAAGGAGTGGACATATTTGGACTCTATTCTTTCTACCCTCGTCCTCTCTTCCTCTTCCTTTTTTCTTTACTCCTTTCCATATATCCTTCCAACAACATCTTGTCAAGGCATTAAAGTTTCTACTGTCCCTAACATTCCTCTCACTTTTCTCCCTCATCTGTAGAACCACTCCTCAGTTTAGTCTCTCCAATTGAGTTTTTGGTATCTTCTATGTACTCACGTGTAGAAATATGTATAAGATAGTATACAGGTGTACTTTTTCTCTAGGCGTCACTCTGTCTGTCTAGGTTTTATGTTTATTTACTGAAATATGTCTTTAGTTATTTATACGTATCTATAATCTTCTACAGCAAGGGAAAGTCTGCAGTCAGGTAGAGTAAGTACACCAAACTAACTAATTTTAGTCTGGTCGAACCAAAATAGGGTTAGACTTTATTACAAAAGAAGAATCAAAAGGACCAAGTAAGAGTCCTTTGTGCAAGAGAGGGTACTGTCTACCTTAGGTTACAATTAGTATTTATTGAAATAGAGAGTCTGAGTGGTAGGACATTTTATAACTATCTGATTAGAGTCTGTAGTCACCGTCTTTTCCGATAGACTGTAAAGTTAATCAACATAACTATTCAATGTTTTAGGAAATTTTCAAACAAATGAGGACAGATTCTCCATGAGAAGACTACCCATGGATCGGGGATTCATTCCGTTGACCTTACTAAAGTATAGGGAGTAGGGAAGTTGATGAGAGAGTACCGAACATACGAGACCAATACACAATTATCAAAAGACTGTAAACTTTAGTGTCGGGGTAACTCGGTGTACCTCAATAGAGAGAGTTTCCCTAAGTCGGAATTTATGTCTACCCGAACAGCCGTACCAGACCTACTGTAAAAATATTGGAAATTACAAGAAATCGTTCTACACCAATTACTAGGAAGCGTAGTAGGTTGGTCTCTCGGGACCCAAGGACCGTCTTTCGACACAAGTGTAGTGTCGAAGACTCCGACGAGTTGTGGTTCAATAATGACATCTTTGACCTATTACTTTTAGATCCATAACGATGTAATAAATAAAATAGTACTAACCATAATTATAACAGTAGAGGACAAACACGGATATAGAAAAATCAAATCGGGTCAAATTGGAGAACGGAAAGAAAAGTAAGTTCATATCAACTAACTGTTACAACACAATTAAAGACGACATGTCGTTTCATTAAGTCAATATGTACTTTCACTTTCAACGAGTCAACACAGGCTAAGAAACACTGTGGTACCTAATATGTCAGGTACCTTAAAAGGTCCGGTCTTATGACCTCACCTATCGGAAAGGGCAGAGGTCCCTAGAAGGATTGGGTCCCTAGCTTGGATCCAGAGGGTGTAACGACCGTCTAAGAAATGGTCGACTCGGTGTTCCCTTCAGGTTCGTATATAGTCAATATGTATATATGTAAATACGTAAAAATATAATAAAAGGTAATACCAAAAAGTATCCTATAATTTATATCAAGAGACACGAAATGTCATCCCGGACAACAAATAGGCAATACATAGGTTATACATATGTAATCGAATGGAGACGATTGGAGTTGGAGGGTAAGGTAGGGAAGGGGTTTGGGGAGGGTGAACCGTTGGTGTTTAGACAAGAGGACTCAGACTAAGAGAAAAGATCTATCTAAGTAATCACAGTACAGAATCTAATATGTATATTCACTATAGTATACCATAAACAGAAATAAAGACTGAATGAAGTGAATACTATATATACTATGAGAGGTCAACGTAGACACAACGACGTTTACCTTACTGAAGAAAGAAAAGATACAGACTCATCGTAAGGTAATATACACACATGTATAGAAGATCTAGGTAAGAAGACATCGACGGAAAACAGAAACCTTACGGTAAGACGGAGCTGAACATTCCTTTCCTGACAGGAGGACGGTTTCGGAGTAGAACGAATATTAAGGTTTTACTCGATCAAGAAAACCTCTGACTGAAGGTCATCCACATAGTTGGGGAGTAAAGTAATAATTACATTACTCTGACAAGTCTTTTGATAACACCTTTCATGTCACTTCGGTCCTATATTCGAATAGCTCAAGGACACTATGTAGTAGAGACGACGACGACGATTCAACGAAGTCAGCACAGGCTGAGACACGCTGGGGTATCTGTCGTCGGGTGGTCCGAGGGGGTAGGGACCCTAAGAGGTCCGTTCTTGTGACCTCACCCAACGGTAAAGGAAGAGGTTACGTACTTTCACTTTTCACTTTCACTTCAGCGAGTCAGCATGGGCTGAGAATCGCTGGCGTACCTAACGTCGGGTGGTCGGAGGAGGTAGGTACCCTAAAAGGTCCGCTCTCATGACCTCACCCTACGGTAACGGAAGAGGTGTAGTAGAGATTCAGGGAAGTCAAACAGAGATCGAAAAAACCTAATGAGAAGAAGACCGGAAACCTGGGACCGTGACAAATACTGAGGGGTAGAACAAGCCAGTACGGAAGACCGACAAACAGGTATAAACGGGTGGATCCGACGGAAAGTTATGAGATTTGATGACAAGATTTCTTTGGACGGACAAGTATACGTAGTTTGGTAGTCTTAGAACGTCGATAGATTACTTGTCTATGTTAATAGACACAACTACATAATAGTTCAATCCCTAATTAGAGGGTCTCACTAGGAGAACGTAAAATGTACATTGGAAGACGACTTAAATTTATTAATACGGTTAGTACCCTTAAGAGACGAAACACGACCTCATCATCCTTCTAAAGACCTCCGCAGACACAATGTACCTACGTAAAGAAGATAAAGACCTACCTCAACCGAGATATATCTCGGTAATGTCCCCTTTCCTTTTATTACAATTTTAATTTGTCACTATAAATCTGTTAGATCCTGGTGTTTTATTTTGTTTTTTGTTGAAAATCGTGGACTATTTTCAAATAAAAGTTTTACATCTACATAGGAAAGAAATTTTTATGTTACAATTTGTGTGAATACAATGTCTTTTAAGACCGTATCATACGAAAGTAAAATCAAAAATGTTTCACATGAAGGTAGGATCCTTACACAACTAATTTCGTTTGAAGTCCCCTGTCCTTCTTGTCCCCCGATTAAACTAGTGAAGATTGTTACTGGAGAGACACGCCTTTGAAGGGTAAAGCAAGAGTCCACGAAGTTCCATTTAAACGTAGTAGCTGGAAGGTCCCTTATTAACAAGTTCAACCCAAGGAGACATTATGCTTAGTACGGTAAGGATGACTTTACGTCGGTGGAATCCCCGTCTACCATTACCGGTGAACTTTCCCACACCTGGCGACATTTGTCCAATTTGTGACTTCACTGTGTCTAATACTCTCTGAAATCCCCTGAAGGTCCGTCGATCTTGTGTTAATGGGTTTAATTTAAACCGGATTTGTCGTCCGAGTACAAAGATCGGTGTACAAAGTTTCTCTATAATTACAAGATACAACATTGAAAGACATGTTCCTCTCTGTCCGTAAACCCCGTTTCGTCGTCAAGGATTCGATAACGACATGAAAGAAAACCAAGAAACCATAGAATAAATACACAAACAAATAAAAAGTAAACACACAAATTTAACGTCATTTTATATGTATGGGTCCCGAAGGGACCACCGAGTCCGTCATTTCTTAGACAGACGTTATTTCCTCTGGGCCCAAGCTAGGGAACAAGTCCTCCTAGGAACTTTTTTCCTTGCCGTTGGGTGAGGTCATAAGAACGGACATCTCAAGGTACCTGTCTCCTCGGACCGTCCGATATCAGGTAACCTAGCGTTTAACAGTCTGTACTGACTCACTGCTTGTTCAAGATGTTTTGTTTCAAATGTCAAAATTAGTAAAAATTCACTTGTTACCGTCTCGATATGTTGGTAGTGGTGGGAGACGGAGGTCTTCTCAGGAACAAATAAAAACAAGGTGTCACTAAAATCAAATATACTAATAAATATGAAATTCTTGGCACCGAAAGAGAGAGAGAGAAAAAAAAAAAAAGAAAAAAACCAATGGTGTCGGAGAAACTGGAGTTTAAAACATTGACAAAGTTTTTATCCAAAAGTTAAGTGTAACACAAAGAGAGTCCTTCTATTTAGTATGAAGTGTGATAAGAGTTATCTTGACTGTAGAGTTAAACTTTTTATGGTCTTACGAACCGAAGAGGTTCTTAACACAACGATTACGAAATTGGTCTTCGGTCAATATTAATACTGTTATGGTTCAAGTTGAGATAACTCGACTACAGGAGTCCGAAGTGTCGGCGAAGTCTCCCCTGGCGAAATTCTGGACCCGAAGGGATCACTGAGTAACTAGTTCTTAGGTGGCCGTTGTGTTCTCTATGCCCAAGTCAGGGACCCAGTCCTTCTAAGAGACCTTCTCCCGTACCATTGTGTGACATCATAAGAACGGACCTCTTAGGGTACCTGTCTCCCCGGACTCCCCGACATCAGGAATCCCAATGTGTCTCAGCCTGTGCTGACTTCCCTGACTCGTTCGTGAAATTCTCCAAAATTAATAAGGTTCACAAAAAAATTTCAAGTAAATAAGGAATTCGGTCATTCACCGTGATAAATCTAATAGACATAACACGAGATGTTTACGTGAATTCTTTCTTCCGTCGTCACTAACTAGTACCTGATCAGTCGGCGACAACATAAAGAAACCCTTTCTGGAAACGTCCTTCCTATTCCCTGTCTCCACCTTAAGCCTAGTGTGGAACTAGTCAGAAAGACAAGTGAGGTATGTCGTGTTATTTTTTTAGCAATTGTTCGGTAAACTACAGTACTGGGGAAACTTAAAATCTAACTTCATGAAAAAGAGAGGTCTTATTACGTAAAAATGTACCTGTAACAAATGATTATGTCCGTCATCTTTGGTAAAGTACTTCGAATATATATCTGGGGTCCTCAGATACATTAAATCCAATTCGTAGTCACTACGCATCTGTACCTTCACTTTCGAAAGGAGTCCTAGAACATTGTTATATAACAATTTAGACATCCAAGAACGACGAGTTTCGTAACATACGTCTAGTCGTTCCGACAGTAGTGGACCCTCGAACAATCGTTACAATCTTTACTTCTATGATTTCTGAGGTGGGGTCTGGGAGGCCCAATCTTAGTCGCAAACTTTTTATAGGGACAACTAAACACACTTGTAATTCGTGATGTGTGTTTACCCGGTCTCTTTTTTCACACACACACACAAATGTAAGATTTTTTTAAAATTCCGAAAACGTATAATGTATTTATAATCATTAATAAGTATACGTGACGAGATACCAACATTTTAAGGATATTCCTTCACTGAGTGTATTCTTAAACTTTATAAACAAGTGAAACTGTGTCGTTAGGGTCCATTTCTTTACATTTCTTTTTATCTGATAATGTGTTTATTTATTCGTACTCTAAAAAACCGTTATATACTGGTTTATTAACCGTTACTACATTCATAGGTGGTGATACCCCGACCAATTCATTTTATACCACCTATACAAGCACAACCAGTCAGCGGTTCAGTACAGGCTGAGAAGCGTTGGGGTACCACGTCGTGCGGTCCGAAGGGACAGGGAGTGGCAGAGAGTCTCAAACGGGTTCAAGTACAGGTAACGTAGTCACTACGGTAGGTTGGTAGAGTATGAGACAACGGAGAAAAGGAAGACGGAAGTCAGAAAGGGTCGTAGTCCTAGAAAAGGTCACTCAATCGACAAGGGTAATCCACTGGTTTCATAACCTCGAAGTCGTAATCAGGAAGGTTTCTAATAAGTTCTAACTAAAGGAAATTCTAACTGTCCAAACTAAAGGAACGAAAGGTTCCCTGAGAGTCTTCAGAAGAGGTCTTGGTATCATACTTTCGTAGTTAAGAAACCGTGAGACGGAAGAAATGACAGGTCGAGAGTGTAGATATGTATTGATGACCTTTCTGGTATCGAAACTGATACATGTGGAAACAACCATTTCACTACAGACGAGAAATAGTGTGACAGATCGAAAAGGTATCAAAGATATACCACCTATATCTTTGTCTTATTTACATATCGGTTATTTCAATATAATAATATGACTACTAATATATAACTGTATCAAAAGGTATTAATGGTTTTTTCCTTCCTGAATTTAGACGTACGACGACGACGACGACGATTCAGTGAAGTCAGCACAGGCTGAGACACGCTGGGGTATCTGCCGTCGGGTGGTCCGAGGGGGCAGGGACCCTAAGAGGTCCGTTCTTGTGACCTCACCCAACGGTAAAGGAAGAGGTTACGTACTTTCACTTTTCACTTTCACTTCAACGAGTCAGTAGAGACTGAGAAGCACTGGGGTACCTGACGTCGGGTGGTCCGAGGGGGTAGGGACCCTAAGAGGTCCGTTCTCGTGACCTCACCCAACGGTAACGGAAGAGGTATTTAGACGTATCTATTATAATAATATCATAATATAGTAAAACCCTTTTTGAAATTAAGTTTAAATTATTGGTAAAAGGGATTTACTATCATCCTACTACTTGGTTATAAGAAAAAAATTTAAGAGGACAGTAAGAAAACGTATATAACTGAAATTTTATAAATGTTATTTATACTTAAAGAGACATTACTTATAAAATTCAAATTTTGTCTTTGAAGTGGTACCAAGAAGTTGTAAATACGAGTCGATGAAAGTAGACTATAAACTTTTAAAGGACTGAGGATAAAAACTGCCATTTTTACTTATTAATGTATCCAAACCGAAACTCTCGTGTTACCGTTCTACCTCGTACTTATAACCTACAACCGGGAACCTATATCAAAGAAAGACATTTGTGTCGTCTGATCTGATACCTGGTTCTTTTATACTTATAATTAAAAAGGGAAAGGAGTTACTCTGTTAGGTCAGTAAACAACAACGTCTATTGTAATGTCAAATAGAAAATCCAAGTGATATTGACAAAAATATTACGGTAAAAGTTATTCTTTCACTCCTTGAAATCTTTGATCACACTGTTTTCAACTTACATTACCTTTTACTTATCTTTCTAAATAGTAACGTTTTCGTGGGTGTAAAAATCAATAGAAGGTAATAACACGAAGACGATAAAAAAAATCGAAAGGTAAAACATAAAATTAAATTAATCCCATATTCTTGTTTAATTAAATAATACTCCATCGATTGTCTATATCTATCTTAAAGATGTTCGAAAGTCTATTTTTTTTTTCTCTTTTTTTTGGGTGTATTTACACCGAAGACTAAAACAAAAATAAGTCTATTTTCTGTGAACGTCTTAGAATGACAGATCTTAGATAATATACGTGATAAGAGGATCCGATAAGAGTCCTGAGTTTTTATGTTTTATATATAAAATGTATTCAAAGACACCCAAAAAATCAGTATTTGAATTCACGAAGATATTTGAAGGATCTCGAGTTAAAGACTTCTGTAAATTTAGTATTTCGTATTTTGTAAGTCGTTAAAGTCTCCCTCTTTTTGTCTCGAAGTATTTTTAAGGTTTCTTATAAAAACAATAAAAAGAAAAGTCTGTAAACGACCCCTTGTAAATCTTGAAGTAGAATACTTAATTTTATTAAAAAAACTATACGATAGTGGTAATCGAACCCTATAGGTTGAAAGATTTTCTCCTTACAAAAACGAAAACCATTACCGAAAAATTTTTTGGTGAAATCACTCCACACTAACCCTATGTTTTTCGACATGTATAAATTACATGCGACGAACTACTCAAATCTCTATACATATATGAGTACTTTCGTAGTGGTGTCAGTTACGGTATTTAAATAAGTAGTGGAGGTTTTCAAAGGAGGAAGAGGAAATTAAACAAAAATAGAAAAAAGTTTCTTTTAAAATCATACGGTTCCCGTGAATACCATCGATGAGAGACTCGTCTACAAGTTCATATATCATGTCTTAACAATTAATGTACGTATACAACATGTGATCTAGAGATCTTGAATAAGCAGAAGGTATTGAATTCGAAACATGGGAAGGTAAAGAGGGTAGGCGGATTGGGGATTATTGGTGATAACTTGAGAAACCAAAATACTGAAATACGATACATTTAAAAACACACATATATTCTTCAGATTATAATAAACTTATTTTGTCATTTAATTAATGAGTAAAATAATATTATCACTCACTTGTTAGGTACCACTTTGTTTACTGTAATCAAATCTTGAGATTATCCACGGAGAATATTAGGGTCACAGTAGGAAGTGTTACGTTCCCTAGTGTAAAAGAGAGACATACACTGTACTATTTGTACATGTAGTGTACGGATATGATACGTAAAACTACAATGAAATGAATGAAGTGATTGTACGATACACTATACGGTCTCAAGAATCCATTTTTATAAAAAATTTACACTATAAGTATTCTCCTCTATTTTCTATGTAGTGAGTCTCAAACAGACTACATTTTAAAATTAAAACTTTCTTACAAAACATTACATGACTTTTAAATCAAAATAAATGTCTTTGTTTATTAATGTATTTGGGGGTAATTTGAACCGGAAGTATCGAGTTCCATTTCCCTATCCACCTAAACTACAAAAAGTGATAATGTAAAAGAATTAAAACCACCACAAGTTGTCTAGTTAAAGAATTAATCGATTTATATCCCATTTTACGTCTTGAAACTATAATTAGTGGTGATACTTACATTTATCGATTTTCCGTAATTAAAGAAAGTTTACCCTTAAGTACAAGTGTTTTTACTTTACAGTTGGATAAATTAAAAAATGTGAATTAACTAATTTAGTCAACCCCTTTTACTATCTAAAAAATTCAATTAAAAAACCAACTTGTCAATAACTAAATAAGATGTAAGTATCTGTACCGTGACTCCCTACCCCAGAGATTATTAATAATGGTGTACTTCAAAAAATTTACAGTATAGAAAACTAGGAGGTCGGTAGAAGATTACATTCACTATAAGTGGAGTACCTATTCTCTCTTGTTTGTGTCACTATCAAAGAGTCTCTAGGCGTTCGATACCGTCCTAACTAAGGTGTCAGACGAGAAAGATAATCCAACTGTGTTTTCATTAACACCAAAACGTAACAACTTGAAACAATAAACTATAATCTTATGTAAAATTTTATTTATATCAAAATAACGTGTAGTAAAATCACGTGTACAGAATGAAATACAAAAAAAATGATTACTGAATAATGGACGACAAATAAAATATAAATAAAATCTGATATCTTTACTACAATCTGTTATTCGTTTAGACTCGATGAAAAATTAAGTTTAAGTTTTACCCAACATTTCGTCGTCTCTGTCGAACGTTGTAGTCATTGTGAAAACCGGCTCCTTGACGATTTCTTGGATGTCACGTTATCACTAAATTCTTTAAAACGTTTCCTCTACTCTCGGAACCTCGTCGTATCACTGGGCGGTAACTTTCAACTGTTGTTGGTTGACTTTCCTAGTGACTTCGACTAGGAGAATGTCGACGCGTTTTTCAACGGGTTCTTGAGTTACAGTTGGTAAGATACCAATAAGTAGTAAACTTCGTTTAACCTTTCCACTGTTTCGAGCTACTTACCCACGGGTTACTCGACTGACTTTCAGTTATTTCGTAACAAAACTTCATAGAAGAGAATGCGATACGTTGTTTTTGTTTGGTAAAGAGCTAGTCTAATACTATACATTACTTTTCACCTAAAACATGGTGTTGACCGTTACCGTTCGAGACACCAACCTGGCTCTTCTTCAAGGCTTCGTGAAGGGTTTCGGTTTGAACGTGGTTTTTTTATAGTGCCAGTGACAAACCAACAGACGCCGGACAGACAAGGTGATGCCGAAAGACTTAGGGTCGTTTTGGTAATGTAGACTCTTGTTACGAGTCGTATAACTACTCTACGTGGTTTTTGACGTTGTGGACTTCGACCGTAACCAGTTGCCTTTCCCGGGTTAAGACGTGTTATGGGTTGACGTCCAATGTGTTGATTACGAACGAAGTTTTCAGTTTACTTAATCTGATACTTCATAAACGGAGTAGACGATATAAGTGGACTGGAGAGTGGTTAGGGTTGACTGATGATGAAGAGATTCGTAGAACTGTTGAAAAAAGCGTCCCCTTTACGCAGTTTTTGATCGTCCTCCGTCTTTTATAAAAGGTTCTCAAGTAGCTTAGATGTTCGTGTCTACAAATACGATGTCCTTATTCGTTTGAATAAAGAATAACGTTTTTATACAACTAACATTACCAAGGATAAAACTAATTATTTCTACACAAACCCAGATCAATATTACTTTTTTAAGTGTCAGGTTTTGGCGTCAATGAAAACATGGTTGAATGATGGTGATCTGGGAAGAGGGAAACGTATCTACGAGTCAGGACTGGAAGTACAAGTAATAAATTGTAAGGTAGTAATTTTCAGTTGTAATTTGTAATTGTAGTGACGAAATTTCTTTCTATTTTAGTGACTCTAGAGTACCCAATTGAATTCATTTCCTATTGGAATACAAACACGTATAGGTGTTACAGATGGTTCGTGATTCCTGAATTTTGACCAACTACCACAACCACTACTACACTCACCTCCACTACTACTCCATGTTAACAGGACTTTCACGTCCTTCCGGTTCCTCCCTTCCAACTGGTTCCGGATCATGATCCACAGATCCTCGTGGTCCAATCCAATTTTTCGTGAGACGAGATGATTACACTTTGAACGTCAGTCATCGTTTGTACTCTCCATCTAGAGAGATCCCCAGATTCAGTTATGACTCTAATTTAACAGACCTCGACTCAAAACTTTCCGTTTGCGTTGTTCCTTTTACTTTTTGTTTTCGAAGTGTTGGATACTTTAATCCAAGTCAATTACTTACTCTTCCCACTGTATACGTTTAAATGTCTTTAAGGGTTCCGTCCCAGGCTATAAGGAGTCCTGTATAAAAACCACCACGATACTGGACCCTGTATCCTTACGGTCTTCGTCAACTTTTCTCTCTCAACTACTACCGGACCTGTCTCTTGATTGAAACATAAAAGTGTCTGTATAAATCTTAGTGAAATTTTGTGAAGATGAACGAGAAGTAAGAAATTAATCGAAAAATTAGGTTACTCAAAGACATTTTGTATTGAACTTTTACTGTTGTCCAAAAAAAGA
This sequence comes from Capra ibex, assembly GCA_006410555.1. Lineage (NCBI taxonomy): Eukaryota > Metazoa > Chordata > Mammalia > Artiodactyla > Bovidae > Capra > Capra ibex. The sequence continues at coordinate 22,678,146 of SJYO01052474.1, forward strand.
GATTACTAGTACTTATTATGTGGGTCAAGAGAAAAATTTACTTGGTTCTTTAAATAAGGACTAATTTTGATTAAAGATATATCGTAAGGTCATGTTTTGGTACGATTAATTATGTGACCCTTTAAAAATACTTGTATCTAAATTTTGTACATGGAGACAAAAATTCTACTTTCACAATAAGAAACGACATGAACACTATGTACATGGTCTTGTGTACTCTTTAACAAGAAACCATTAACTACGTTTCGGATTTGATTTGATTAACATTTTACCTCTAAATTAGGGAACAATTATACGTATGAGTTTTATATGATATATCAATGTTTTTCCCTCTTTAACAAAATTATATGTAATAAAATTCTTAAGGATTACTAAAAACCTTTTTTTAACACGAAAATCGATAAATTTCCAAAAGTTTTAAATTCCAATTTAATATATTCTTATAGTCACATTACTTGTAATAGAGTTGGTAAACAAAAGCATGTTCAATAAGAGTAAAATTGGTTTTACTAAAACAGATGTAATATAAGGTAACATACCTCCACAGTACTAAATAGGTATGGAACTGACTATATGTAAATATAACAAAGATAAAAAGGACATAATTTCCTTTTACCGGATTTCTAAGTATATAGACGTAGGTAAATCTAACAGTTGAAAAAGGGTAATGTGAATCATGTCTTCGTTATCATGTCAATTACATAAATATGTACACAGAAACATGTGTACATATGGACATGTACATATGTGAAACATAGACGAGTAAAAGTATCATATTTACAGATAATAACCCGGTTTCTTATTCACACAATTTAGAAGTTTTAAACGGAGGTCTTACCAACATTTAAATTTAAAAATAGGTGTCTCATGCTTTCATAGTCAAAATGGGGTGGAAATGGGTATTATAAATAAAAATCTAGTTTACTTGTAAGTACAGAGTAACTACAAAAAATAATGATTAATCTACCTAGTAACGTATATGTAAATGACGTTAACATATATAAAATGAAAGTCTAAAAGACAAGTAAAGGGTCAACACGATCTCACGATTTCCAAAGAATAATAAAAGTTCTTGAGGAACGTATAACTCTCATAATTAGGGAAGAATATAAAGAAATCTGACTAAGAGAAATTTTAATAAAAACTATGTGTTTTTAATATGTAAAATACAACAATTTTAACAGCTAATAAAGGGATCATCAAAAATGAACTACAGTACGAATTTTTCGATAAATAATAAAGTGTTTATATTTTTATAAAAAGATCCGGTACACGTTATTATTTCTTAAGAGATTTAAAAAAGCCTCTCTTCCGAACTGTACAGAAGATCAAAACTTTAAATAACTATAGGGGATCTATCATGAGATATTAAAATCAAAGTCTATAGAAACTGAGTTCTTAATTAATTGTACTTGTGAATTAATAAAAAAAGACTGAGAAATCTCCAAAAGCTACAAACAGAAGGAATGGAACGAAATTAAAAAGTAGAAAAATTTCAAATACAATTTTTAAAGACAGATTATCACTAGTCTCTTATACTTGACTCTCAAGATCAAATACTGTTAATAAGTATAAAATAAACCTCGTCTTTTATTAACAATATTCATAAAATATATATAAACTTTATTTTGGATTAAATTATCAATAACAAAAGTAGGTAAATTATCCAGTCGAAGACTTTCACTATATGTTTTCAGTTTGATGTGAAAATAAAAATTTAAATACTGTCAAAAAATGAATATATATAGTGACAAAGAAAATTAATACGAGGTGTAACAATACGTGCGTCGTATCTCCTCTTTGTGGAGTTTAGTGGTACTATTGTATCTGTTAAGTATAAATATTCTCACCGTATTATATGTAACTGTCAAACACATTAATGTCTTTTAGTCTAGGTAATATTCATTTACTAAACTATAGGACAAAACTTAAGTTATATATTTAATAATATTCTTTACTCATCTAGAGAGGATTAATCTATAAAATAGCTAAAGAAATCTGTGAAACTGTAAATAAGGACATCATAATAGACAGAAATTGAAACATATTTATAATTGTTTTATAATTAAGACTTTATGTAACTTTCTGACATACAATTACTATATAATTTGTTAGTTAAAATGTTTCCGTAGATATTGGGTTCTATTTTCTTGTCAAACTATAAGTCGTTCTTTATTTCATTATTGAGTTGACCATTCTCCACTTAAAATTGAAATAAAATGAGAAGTCTTTGTAGAAGTATTATTTTTTCATTTAATTCTAAAACCGAATTTTTATATTACGGTAGGATTAGGGTCTATCAATATAAAGTATTTGACCCTTAAAACTGTCTTCGGACTGTTTATATTTTAAATCTTTACGTATCTTTTCGACGAAATTTCTTCATCTACTTCTGTTAAGACAAACACTGGATAAAACAGACCCAAGTATCTGGGTGTCCCTCCTAAGTACAAGAGGTTCCCGTACTATCGTCTCGGTTCATATCGTAAGTCAATTAAGTGTCTTAATATGTTGTCAATTTCATGACAGGAAGTTATATCGGAAGGAAAAAGTGTATCAATTACGTAAAGAGAAAAGAAAGTAAGAAAATAAATAATAAAGACGGAAAGGAAGTAAGTAATTCTCTCCGAAGGAATGAAGAAAAGAAGGAGTGGGAGAGGGAAAAGAAAAACAGAGAAAAAGAGGAGAACCGAGGAAACGTTCACTGTGTAGGAATAGTAACAAGATACGTTCCAGGTGAAAGTAAATAAATGAATCAAACTAACGAAGTTTCTTAGGTCCTTCGTAGATACTTTTATAAGGGGACGGGGGTCTTCGAGTCTGACTATGTTTCGTCATAGGTTTGTATATAGAAACAGTGATTAGGTAGGAATGTAGGGATGACTTGTCAGTTGTAAGGATGGAAAATTTAACTAAACACAACGTAAACAAAAACAACAACAAGTCAACGATTCAGTACATGGTGAAAAACACTGGGGTACCTAACGTCGTGTGGTCCGACGCATATAGAACGTATTCATAAGAGGTTTTTCGTACGTTTAAAATTTTTAAGACTAGCACACACACACACACACACAATCAACGAATCAGCACAGGATGAGAAACGTTGGGGTATCTGATATCGGGTGGTCTGGGGAGGTAGGTACCCTAAGAGGTCCGTTCTTGTGACCTCACCCAACGGTAAAGGAAGAGGTTTTCCTTGATATCTTTCTTTCTTTCACTTCAGTGAGTCAGTACAGACTGAGAAACGATGGGGTACCTGACATCGGATGGTCCAAGGAGGTAGGTACCTTAAAAGGTCCGTTCTCATAACCTCATCGAACCATAAAGGAAGAGGAGATTAGTACATATAGAAACATTTTACACAAAAACCATCAGGAAAAAAAATGAGTTATAATATAACGATTTTAAGTAGGTACAAATACCGACAGATATCAAGTAAGTGAAACCGACGTCATATTATAAGATAACATATTTATCAAGTGTATGGCGTTAACTGAATAAGTAAGAGAATTAACACAGACTTTATTGAGGTCCACTCAAGTTGTTTTGAAAGTTCCTTCTATAATAATGTTAAAATGTTTTTGAGAATGTCTCTCTCCCTTTTTTCCTTATAAAAGGTTCAATAAGATAAACCGGTCATATCGGGACTTTGGTTTTGTTTTTCCTTTAATATTCTTTCCTCGTAATACCTAGATAGAGTACACACTCATACTTATATTTTAAAGATTTGTTTTATAATCGACTAACTTAGGTTGTCACGTTTATTTTATAACTTTAGTTCAATCTAGGTAGGGTACCGTTTTGACTTTTACATACTTACATTAAGTAGTGTTATTGTCTAATTTTCTTTTTATAAAACAGAATTTTCTACGGTATTTTATGTATCGAGGATAATTTTTATATGAGTACTATTTTTAGGATTATTGTAAATCCTACTTTCCCTGAATTTGGTTATTCTTTTCTTTACGGATATTTTACGGATCTAGTTTGTATTAGGATTTACTCCTTACACTTTTTATAAGTGAGTTCTGACCGTCATATCCTACAGGTAATGACGGTGAAGTACTGTTTTAACGTGACTTCTAAGATCTATCACGCTATTTTTTTCTTCTTTCTTTTTCTAATGTCAGTATTCTTAACAATCGCTCTTTTACTTTAAAGTTAATAAACGTCACTTGTACTAAGAAGTGCATCTTTAGATTCTTCAAAATTCTTAAATGTCTATATTCAGGACTTCATATTATCTCAAACGTTTTCAAAAATCGGAATTTTGATGACTGTAAAACTTGATCTATTAATAAATAATTTCCACCGAGGGGACACGTAACACCTTTCAAATAATCGTGGAGACCGGAGAAGGTGGTTAGTGGTCATCAAGGTGAGGGGGTTAACGTTGTAGGTTTTTACAGAGACTACGACAACGATTCAACGAAGTCAGTATAGGGTGAGAAACACTGGGATACTTGTCATCGGCCGGTCCGAGGAGACAGTTGCCCTAAGAGGTCTTTTCTTATGACCTCACCTAACGGTACGGGAGGAGATTCGTGAGAAGGATTGGGTCCCTAACTTGAACGGTAGAGAATACAGAGGACGTAGCCGTCCGTACAAGTGGTGATCGTGGTGGACCCTGACGTTTGGATAGAGATATGAAACGATTATGGGGTCCCCTACCTTAGTGGAGGTTGCCTCTTGGGGATCTGATTTATTTTCTGATTACGTTTTGTTTTGTTGGGGTCGACTTAAGAGATATGATCGTCGTTTATCATCTATTATATTAAATCCTGTGGTAAACGTTATCGTAGTCTCTTATAATTAATGGATTCTGATTCAGATATTTTTTCAAATTCACGATACCTTTCTTTTAATGTTCTGACGTATTTATAACGTTTTCATCTAGACTTGTTGACTCTCTGTTGAATACAAATACATATCCTTCTATAATAATCCTATAGTTTAGAAGGAGTTAAATATCTAAAATATATAAAAAGGTTAGTAGTAGATTTATATTAACAGGTACCTTGAATTTTTTACCAAGATTTAACACATGTCTTCTCAACTTTCGTTTCTCTTCAGTCTTATGAAGACTCTTTTTCTCGTCCCTCACCCTTGAACAGTATGGTAATAGTCAGAATTCCTTGAAATCATTAAGTATGTCAGACTACATCTTAGTCTGTGCGTTTCCTTAATTACCTTATTCTCCTTTTCCGGTTTCTTTTTTCTGTGTAAGGAGATAAATTGAATCCATATTTCGTAGACAGGTCAGTAAATCTTTTTCCCTCATCACGACTAATAGTTGTATTTGTATACTTTTTCCACTTTAATAAAGGGTGGGAGTGCGGTATTCGGTTGATACACGTCTAATTTTTTTACGTTTATAGTTTTCGTTTTAAAATTTCGAGAATCATTCGTCAATAATATTTTTAACTATTTAAACCGATAAAATTTAGGTCTAAATTTTGTGTAACCTGGTTTATAAGTCTCTGGAGGACGACCATGTGTCGTTTAAACTTTCCCGTTCTTGTACACATGTGTGTGTGTGTGAGTGGATGTGTCCGTGAAGTGAAAGTATTTGCACGAGAATTTACATCGGGACAATGTCTATTTTACGAATTAATTTAGAATAGTGCCTTCAGTATACACCAGAAGGGTCCACCACGATCACCACTTCTTGGACTGACGGTATACGGCCTCTGAATTCTGTGTATGTGTATGTATATATGCATACATATATGTTAAGTCAAGTCAAGTGAAGTCAGCGAGTCAGCACAGGCTGAGAAACGCTGGGGTACTTAGCGTCGTGCGGTCCGGAGGGACAGGCAGTGGTTGATATATATATATATGTATATATATACATACATATACCATAATTTACGGAGGGTTTATCTTTGTTATTTCCCGAATCGAACAAGACCTTTTTTCTCCTTAAGACAGTCTCTTACTTGGATATGACTCTAGACTCATAACGTTGTGTAAAACTATACAAAGGTTTAAGGAAAATTTTACATAATGAATGTTTACGGGATGAATAATGCATAAGAGTCTCTTGATTGAGAGTTCTATCTCCTCATCTTCTCTCAAGGTAAAGAAAGAAAACTTGTTTGTAAACTACAAAATTAGCAGAGCGTCCAGTGAAAAGAATCTTTTCTAAAATAAATTTGGAGGATTAAGTAGACGAAGGGACTTTACATATAGTGATTTATTACCTCGAAAAGAGTATAATTTGTAAGTTAGTGGAATAAACTCGTGGTAGTCACGTTAATGTCCGACATAAAGATGAAGAGTTTATCACGATAAGTAAGTACTATTACTATGAAAAGTAAAAATTTTGTGACAATTACGTTCTAGTATTCCTGTAAAGGTGTTATCTTTCATGATAACAGTCAAGTCAAAGAACTATTGTTCTAGTTCTTCCTCCCAACCGACTCTCTTAATCTTTAGGGTAAACTGACATAAGGAACAGGATAATCAAAGTGTACGAGTTTATTAGTCAATTTCTTTTGGAAAGTCTAATAAAAAAGAATGTCTAATAATGTTTTAAAACTCATATCAAAAAAGACGATATTCCATCCAGATACAACAAATAGATAAAATATAATTATGACACATAGACACACACACATACTCTCTCACACACACACAAATCAGTACAGGTTGACGAACGGTCGGGATACCTGACATCGGGTAGTCCGAGGACACAGGTACCCTAAGAGGGGCGTTCTTATGACCTCACCCAACGGTAAAGGATAAGGTGTCCTAGTAGGGTCGGACCCCTGACTTGGGTGCAGAGGACTCAGAATACGTAACCGTTCGTCAAAGAAATGGGGACGAGGTGGACCCTTCGGGTAATCAGTATACATTATACAATTTACTACTCTTCCTGGACCCAGTACGTTTCTAGGTTAAGTCTTCTTGTAAACTCTTTCTTTCTCTCACCCAACACCCCTCTCTCTCATCCCTCTCTCTCCGTCTCTTAACTCTCTTTGTCTCGTTTTTTGGGGATTCAAGACTTTATCCCGTTTCAAGTACGCAGACTCCTTGTCTTTCTTCGGGTCCCATCTACTTTATACCTTTACTCACTGACCTCGTAATTGTTCCGGAAAACCCGGTACTATTTGTAAGACACAAAATAAGATCGCCTTACCTTTCGGTGACGTACCAAAATCCCCCTTCTTGGTAGACTAAACTACACACAAAGTGTCAGAGTGAGACCGGTGTCCTACCTCTCACCTATCAACAACCAGTGAAACTCGTGTGCATGGTCGATCGTCTAGTCCCTCTCCAGTCGACATCGAACCTGGTTACGTCTCCTCTCCTTTACCTCTCTTGACCTGTTAAGACCTGCACAAAACCTCTGTTCTACACAACTACAGAATCTACACCCGAAGACAAACAAAATAAAAATGACGACCTCGTCAAACTTAAAATAAAATCCTAGAGTAGAGGTCAACACCGTAGGTGACTTGGTGACCAGTCCGAACCTACCTAGACGTCGAGAAATCCCCTCTTTGATCACTTCCGTCCCCACCCAGAAAGTCTGGACGTGACAATTTATACCTACTGTCAACTCGTAAACTTTATGGTGATTAAGTTTACATTACTAGACATTCAGATTTAATATATATCTTAAAACTTCTACACTATATATTTTTACTCATTTTATAGAGTAATTGTAAACACACATACACACACACACACACACACACACAATCAACGAGTCAGCACAGACTGACACATATTATGTACCTGACATCGGACGGTCCGAAGAAACAGGTACTTTAGGAGGTCCGTTCTTATGACCTCACTCCACGACAAGGGAAAAGATCCCATAGAAGGACTGGGTCCTTAGCTTCAACCTAGAGGACGTGACGTCCTTTAAAAAAATGGTAGACTCGGTGGTCCCTTAACCAATATAAAACTATAGTATTATGTAATGTATACTATCCAATGTGTTTTCGAAATTACTTTTATTAAAAATAAATAAAATTAAAAAATTCGAAATAAATAACCTACTAACTAAATAGACCGGAACGGTACTCCGAACGTCTTAGAATCAAGGGACTTGGGTGTGGGAACCATGACTTTCGTACCTCAGGATTGGTGACGTGGTGGTCTCTCAAGAAATTTGAAGAAATTTCTTATTGAAATATAAATATCTTTTTTTACTCGTCTGTCATATCTTTCAAGTGAATAAAGTATGGAAGTTTCTGTGTAAAAGAGGTCATTAACTGTAAAACATAATCACAACAACAACAAGTTAGTGACTCAGTAAAGACTGAGAAACGCTGGGGTACCTAACGTCGTACGGTCCTAAGGGACGGGAAGTGATAGAGGGCCTCAAACGAGTTCAAGTATAGGTAACTCAGTAATTACGGTAGGTCGGTAGAGTTGGAGACAGTGGGGGAAGAGGAGGACGGAAGTTAGAAAGGGTCGGAGTTCCAGAAAAGGTTACTCAACCGAGAAGCGTAGTCCACCGGTTTCATAACCTCGAAGTCGAAGTCGTAGTCAGGAAGGTTACTTATAAATTCCAACAAAAGAAAATCCTAACTGACCAAACTAGAGGAAAGTCAGGTTCTCTGAGAGTTCTCAGAAGAGGTCGTGGTGTCAAGTTTTCGTATGTAAAAAACCGTGAGTCGGAAGAAATACCAGGTTGACAGGGTATGATGTCCTGATGACCTTTGTGGTATTGAAAATGATGTACCTGGAAATAGTCGTTTTCCTACAGAGACGACAAATCCAAACAGTATCGAAAAGAAGGTTCCTCGTCCACAGAAAATTAAAGTACCGACGTCAGTCGTAGGTGACACTAAGACCTCGGGTTCTTTTCTTGTAGACAGTGATAGAGGTAAAAAAAGGGTAGAGAAACTGTACTTCACTACCCTGACCTACGGTACTAAAACTTACAACTCAAAATTCGGTCGAAAAAGTGAGAGAAGAAAGTGGGTGTAGTTCTCAGAAAAATCAAGGAGAAGTGAAAGAAGAACAAAAATTATATCATGTAAGTAATGTTCATTACTTGGTCACAACTGTATAACGACAATCGATTTCAGGTGTTAAAAACAAGCGAAAAACACAAAATGGTAATATACACATCAAAATTGAATCCAAAGGTCAACTGACTTACCTATCTGTTAGGAGTCAAGGAGTAATTCTCCCCTTTCTGACACTCCTTGTACAAACCTTTACTTTTTTTTTAGTTCACAACAAAGACCTGTCTATTTCACCTTCTACCAATAGTCTTTTGGTTCACCTCTATGTCCATTAACCTATTTAGATGCGAGTCCCGATCCTACATATGTAAACTCTGAGTAGTCACCTCGATTCCCCAATATACAGTTCAATCGTCACAGACTACTCAATTATCCTTTATTCTTTTACCTTACACTCCTGTCGAGTAAGTTTTTTTTGAAAGAAAAATTGACAATTCCTCTTACCTATTTACTTTGACATTCCAATATTACTCTAAATAACCGAACGTAGAAGAAGAAAAAAAAAAAAAATTGTACTCTCGATACTCTTGAGTTAACATTTGACTTCCCTGGTGGTATCCGTCAGATTTAGATAACTGTACTGTCTTGTTTTTCTACTCTGACTTTCACGGACCTCTCACTCTCCCTTCCTCCAGGATCGTGGTCACCTCCTTGTGTGGAAACTAACCTAGCCCCGAACACACAAAGTCGTTCTCCCTAGTAAACTCGTATCTATGTCCATCCGACATCCAAGAGACCCCCTTACTCCTCCCTCAGAAACAGAATAACTACGATAAAAAAAAAAGGTCACTCTTTCAGACTCTACTCGACTTCACCGTTCCCACCTTCTACAACCTACACACTCCGTACTTTGTCAGTCAGTAGGTCTTCACCCCCTTCACACTATCCTAGTTGTGTCTTGTCACAACTGATGTATAAACTTAGACTCCAGTGTAGTCCGTAATTCTAAAATAAAAAAAACTACACCTGGTAAAAAAAAATTAAAAATAAAAATGAAATAAAATGAAATGTTATGACATAACAAAAACGGTATGTAACTGTACTTAGGTGGCACCCACATGTACTCAAGGGTTAGGACTTGGGGGGAAATAACTTTAACAATGTTATAACGAAGACAAAGGACAAAGACTAAAAAACCGACCCTCCATGTACCCTAGAATAGAGGGAGTGGTCCATAGTTTGGCTGTGGGGACTTAACCTTCCGTTTCAGAATTGGTGACCTGATGGTCCCTTTAGGGACTGCAGTACGTAAATTTCACTTTCGTCTCGTGTCCCAGCCCTGATCTACTCCGTTTACCCTGTGGATTACACGTCTTAACTTCCTCCGCGACTTTGAGTCTCAGTGCGGGGTCCGTAGAGTGCACGAAGTTAGACCAGGACTGAAATGGTCGGTCAACGTACTAAAAAAAAAAAAGAAAAATCGTTATAACTCGACGAACACATTTTTTTTTTCTCCTATATGTCAACTCAAGTTATAACTCACAAACCCGTCTCCTTATTTTAGCCTGTCTCCCTCTTCATTCATGTCTCCCGTAAACGTTCCTTTTAGTATCTTGGATACTTCTGATCCTCCCTTCTCTTTAATAGTACCCCGACTTTATATTACTCTTTAACCCCATTATTTTCTTAGTTATTTAAATCCCCGAGTATCTTAAGAACGTCACTCCCACCTTCCGTCCTATGTCTCTCGTTTCAAACCCTCTACGTCATCAATCACTCACATCAGAATAGTTCTCTCGTCGACCACTCTACGTACTTTTCTTACTTTTGACCTTCATATTCGCAGTCGATTACATCTCCGGTCCTACGCCTCAGTAAGTCCACATACTACTTCGGTGGTCTTTACTATTTGTCTTTATACCTACCTTCCCTTATATCACTCAGTTTACGATTTCAAAAATTACTTGGCTCTGATTCATTGTCTATACATTCTCATCAGACTGACTAGAGATTTATTAATTTGAGATCATACTAAGATTAAGCTTATATGTCAAGAGAAATAACTAACGGTACTTGTGAACTATTTTTATTTAACCTATTCTTTTCCCTTTCGTACTTATTAACTCTAAGACAACGTTCAACGATAAAGGAGACCGTCAAATCAGTTACTGAAGGTAGAGTATATAAGAAAAAATTCCCACGATTTTTAATTATGCAATTGACTAAAATAAAAATCGGAAGAATAAAAAAGACGAATGGTTTATCGTGTCCACCAATACTCTTTTTTTTTTACCTATCAAAACATCGTTCCTTCTCTTTCGCTTCGCTATTTGTACTGAGATGATATGTGACTCACCGAATATGAATATTTATATAAATATTACATATGTGTATTTCCACTTACTTAATGAGAACGTAACGAGAAACGTAACACCTTTATTGTTTTACATCTGGTTCCCTCGTATCCACATTCGTTCCCTTACCTATTACTATACTATCGCAAGTAGATGACGTATGGACGACACACGGTCAGTGTGTAACTCACGAACTTCACGTAGCAGAATACGTTGGGAACATTATCGGGTCCTCCCGACCCCAATATTACAAGAGAACTGTTAGCTGTCTTGTCCAAAACCCTCTTATTGAACGGACCTAGTGTGTCCATTGGCCGTTTCACTCTTTAGTTTGGGGTCAAAGGTTTAGGGTTCACGTATGAGAAGGGGTCTTGTTATAAGTTGTCTCAGTTGTAAAAGTTTATTTTAGAAGTAACCAACCTAGTAAAAAGAATGTTTTCGTGTAACCTCACACTGAACGGATCATTAGTTTCACTTCAATAAAGGTACGTAAAGGTACGTCTTTTATAGGTTCCACTATATCTCTGAGACTCTCGTGATAGACTGATCATTTTCAAGGGAGACGGAGGTACAAGAAACCAAAGTAAAGAGGGGATCGGGTGTAACTAACTTCCCATATATTTTTTAACCACATGAAGTTTTAAAGACTTTATTTCAGATCCTCCTTTCTTTGTGTCCTTTTAAAGGATCTCGTATCAAATAATATATACATACTTAAATCGGATTTTTATAAACATAAGAACACAAAAATCATTTTGTATTATGTAACTACCTATATAACTTTTTAAATATGATAGTTCTAGACAAAAAGACCTGTTTTAAGGTAAATTAAGACAAAAAGTTCCACGGGTCAGAGTCATGATTTCTACTGGAAAATTCAAAGATGAACATCTTTAATCATTTGTTGTATCGGGGAGTACCGAAGGGACCACCGTGTCAGTCATTTCTTAGGAGGTCTTTACGTCCTCTGAAGGATATTATGTCCTCTGGGCCCAAATTAGGGACTCAATCTTTCTAGGGGACCTCTTTCCTTACCGTCGTGTGAGGTGATAAGAACGGTCCCTGTAGGGTACCTGCCTCCTCGGACCACACGATGGTAGGAACCTCGACGTTTCTCAGCCTGTGTCGACTCGCTGATTTGGTGGTGGTGGTATCGGGGAGTACCGATGAGATCCACAAGAAACAATGTGCCTGGTGTCATGGTCCCGTTAATAAACTTTATTTGGTTATACTTAACTTAGTCAAGAACCGACTTTCTCAACTTCATTAAGTTGACGTTTGGATCGGGTTATAGTCTTTAGTCTAATTATTTTGTTCAACGCTTTCTTCAAAGATTGTGATGTGGTCACTGTCACTTTTTCCCTGACTAAACCAGGGAAGTAAACAATGATATTTTTTTATTTTCTACTATATTCGCTTCAATATTACAATGTTTCCCCCACTTGTACCTAAACAAACCCTACTAATCACCCACGAAGAAAGCACATTAAATGACAAACGTATGATTTATAACTTGTCAGAAACCACGTCACGGGTGTTATTCTCTACGTTAGACGGAAATAATTCCTCTGATGTCAAAACACTCCTTCCGTCTCCTAGGTGGGTCATGACTCGTGTATTATTCGAGAGTTACGTATAGCCAACCTACCTATAAAACTAATCCCTACCCCTACTAACATGTCACACACCTACCATCACTACCATCACCGTACTCTCTGGTCCTGTCTTGTACTTCTCCGGAACCTCGGGACGAGGTCCCAATCTTCTATTCCAAGGAATGTCCGCACGGAAATTATGTGTAGAACTTCCTTTATATGTCTCTTCTTCTCCTCTTCTCAATCTTGTTTCCTCATTCTTTTGAGTATCTTTTATTGTACACATTTTGTCCTACCACTCTTTCTCATACTACTCGAATTTCTCGATCTAAAATTTATATACACTGGAACACAACCTTCTCCTCTTGTTTTTAATCTTTCTCACTGAAGTCTATTCGGTATGGTCGAGTGACTCAAAAGACAAGTGTATATCTGGGACCTAGAGTTTGTCTCGTGACGATATTTTGTTATTCCTGTTATTATCGATTATAAACATATTGCGAATGATAAATGACTTATAAAGAACACATAACTAAGCAAATTAGGAGTGTATAGGGAGACTCCACCCTTCATTTTAATCAGGTAAAATTTTAACTCGACTTACTCCATGTCCCTTTATTTCATTGATCGGACTCTAGTAGACAGATTATTCACAGTCACGACCCCAACCTTAGGTTACTAGACCGAGGGTTTGGGTGTAAAGATCATATAATATTAAATCACATATACTTATATAAATGAATAAATATCACAAATATTAAATCATATGACGGAAAAGTACTTTACGGTTTAAATCATATTGAACAATAGTCAAGTTAAGTCAAGTCAGCGAGTCAGCACAGGCTGAGAAACGTTGGCATACTTATTAGTGTCGTACGGTCCGGAGAGACAGGTAGTGGTTGAGGGCCTCAAGTGAGTTTGAGTGCAGGTATATCAGCCACTACGGTAGGTCGGTAGAGTAGGAGGCAACAGGGGAAGGGGAGGGACGGGGGTTAGGGAGGGTCGTAGTCTCAGAAAAGCTTACTCAGTCGAGAAGCGTACTCCACCGGTTTCATGACCGCAGAGTCGAAATCGTAGTCAGGTAGGTTACTTGTGGGTCTTGACTAGAGGAAATCCTACCTGACCAACCTAGAGGAACGTCAGGTTCCCTGAGTTCTCAGAAGAGGTTGTGGTGTCAAGTTTTCGTAGTCAAGAAGCCGCGAGTCGAAAGAAGTGTCAGGTTGAGAGTGTAGGTATGTACTGATGTCCTTTTCGGTATCGGAACTGATCTGCCTGGAAACAACCGTTTCATTACAGAGACGAAAACTTATACGATAGATCCAACCAGTAAAAGGAAGGTTCCTCATTCACAGAAAATTAAAGTACCGACGTTAATGGTAGACGTCACTAAAACCTCGGGGGGTTTTTTACTTCAGACCGTGACAAAAGTGACAAAGGGGTAGCTAAAGGGTACTTCACTACCCTGGTCTACGGTACTAGAAGTAAAAGACTTACAACTCGAAATTCGGTTGAAAAAGTGAGAGGAGAAAGTGAAAGTAGTTCTCCGAAAAAACAAGGAGAAGTGAAAGACGGTATTCCCACCACAGTAGACGTATAGACTCCAATAATTATAAAGAGGGCCGTTGGAACTAAGGTCGAACATGAAGAAGGTCGGGTCGCAAAGAGTACTACATGAGACGTATATTCAAGTTATTCGTCCCACTGTTATATGTCGGAACTACATGGGGAAAAAGATAAACCTCGGTCAGACAACAAGGTACAAATCAAGATTGACAACGAAGGACCGGACGTACCAACTTAATAGATTCAAACCACCCCTCACGAAGGCGCCACCGAGTCACCATTTCTTGGACGGACGGATACGTCCTCTGTGTCCAAGTTAGGACCTTACCCTTCTAGGGACTACTTTCTTTACCGTTGGGTGACGTTATAAGAACGGACCCTTTAGGGTACCTATCTCCCCGGACGTCTGATATGTCAGACACCCCATGTTGAATCACTGATTCGTTGTTGTTAGATTCAACCCGTTAATAAAAATACTATTATATCAAGATTAAGTGAACTGAAGGTTATATGAAAAGGTTCAACCTTTTTCTCTATACCTTTGTCGACCGTATGATCCTTAATATATATTGAGTCTCATATAAGTACTCTTATACAATGTGTTCACTGTAAGAGGATTTTGTGACCCTCCGACAACATCCTCTATTCCTCGATAATTCACTCCTTATACTGTTGTAACCCTTTCAATCTTTTTTTATTTATAAGGAAATAAGTGTCTCATATACTATAGTCTTAAAATTTCAGCATAGTTCAGTCCTGAACTATAATTACACTTTAAGCATTGAACATATACATACATATGTGTATATAAATATATATATAACAGTAGAACATTAGAGAATGGGTAACTTAAAGGTATTAGGTAACAGATCTGTAATGAATTTCCTAAAAGTAATAGGATAGATAATGAGACATAACCACAGACGGCTCTTATGTATACCCCACTTAGTAGTAGTAATAATAGTATTATAAATTAATGGTAGTCGTAACAAGAAACATGAACTTTTCATAAATTCAAAGTATTGTTGAGATACTCTTTTTATAATAATAATGAGGGTAAAATTAATCGGACGAGTCCTAGCCCCGAACGGACCACTGAGTCACCATTTCTTAAGTAGACGGTTACCTCCTCTACGTCCAAGTCAGGGACCCAACCCTTCTAGGGGACCTTTTCCTTTAACGATGGGTGAGGTCACAAGAACTGATCCTTTAGGGTACCTGTCTCCTCGGACCACCCGAGGTCAAGTACCCCAGAGTCTTCTAGACCTGAACTTATTTTTGTTATCGTTGTTGACGAGTCCCAGTGATTCTCATTCTTTTATAAAACTAGTCAACACTGTGTCCCTAAAGGTGAACACATAGATTACTTATCGATTCTCTATCCTCTCGAGGACAAAATGAGGGGTTAAAGGATAAAGAACTAAATATAGATTTCAATAAAGGGTACACTTGATTATTATCAAATTTACGTAAATCTAAAAACTCTGAAGATTTATACAAGTAGAAACAACAATTCAGGGATACACTGTTGACTTCTTTTCTCTATATTTCAACACTTTTATGTACGTCTTCGGTTCACTCGTACTTACTCGTCGGGAACAGAGAGTATTGTCACGAGAAAGGAGGTACGACACGGTCAGAGAACCCGGGAATTGTCACAAACATCTACGGTCCATCGAGTAGGTTCTAAAGTGTGACACAAGTTTAAAATTGTTCTAAGGTCTCTTGTCTTTTACTTAACTTTAAGAGGTCGGTTCTTATGACCTCATCTATCGGTAAAGGAAGAAGTCCCTTAGAAGGACTGGATCCCTAGTTTGGGTAACGTCCGTCTAAGAAATGACGTTAGACTCGGTGGTTCCTTCGGGTTGTTTGACACCTTTTTAAAATTTCTGTGCGCTCATGGTCTGGTGAAATGGACAGAGGACTCTTTGAACATACGTCCAGTTCTTCGTTGTCAATCTTGGTCTGTACCTTGTTACCTGACCAAGTTTTAACCCTTTCCTAATGTAGTTCTGACATATGGTAGTGGGACGAATAAATTGAATATATGTCTCATGTAGTACTCTTTTCGGTCCAACCTACTCAATGTTCGACATTAGTCCTAATGGTCCTCTTTATAGTTGTTGGAGTCTATACGTTTATTATGGTGAGATTACCGTCTTTCAGAATGATAGAATCACCACCGAGTCTATCATTTCTTAGACGGCCGTCACGCCCTCTGGTCCCAAACTAAGGAGTCCTTCTATGGGACCTCTTCCCTTACCGTCGGGAGAGGTCATAAGAACTGACCTCTTAGGGAACTTGTCTCCTCGGGCCGCCTGATGTCAAGTACCCCAGTGTTTCTCAGCTGTGGTGACTCATTGATTGTTACCGTCTTTCGTTTCTCCTTGATTTCGCGAAGAACTACTTTCACTTTCTCCAATCACTTTTTCGACCGAATTTAAGGTAAGTTTTTCGATTCTAGTACCGTAGACCAGGGTAATGAAGTACCGTTCATCTTCCCTTTTTTCACTTTTGTCACAGTCTAAAATAAAGAACCCGAGGTTTTAGTGACGTCTGTCACTGACTTCGGTACTTTAATTTTCTGCGAACGAGGAACCTTCCTTTCGATACTGTTTGAATCTGTCACATAATTTTTGGTCTCTGTAGTGAAACTACTGTCTTCAGGCATCTCAGTTTCGACACCAAAAGGATCATCAGTACATGTCTAAACTCTCGACCTGTTATTTTTTCCGACTCACGGCTCGTTAACTACAGAAGTTTGAAACCACGACCGCTTCTGAGCACTCTTGGGGAACCTGCCGTTCCTCTAGTTTAGTCAGTTATGATTTCCTTTATTTGGGACTTATAAATAACCTTCCTGACTACGACTTCGACTTAGAGGTTATGAAACCGGTGGACTACACTTCTTGACTGAGTAACCTTTTCTGGGACTACGACCCTTTCTAACTTCCGTCCTCCTCTTCTCCCGTTGTCTTCTACTCTATCAACCTATCGTAATAGTTGAGTTTCCTGAACTCAGACGCTTTTGAGGTCCTCTATCATTTCATTTACCTTCGGACCACACGACGTCAGATACTCCAACGTTTCTCAGTTTGTGCTGACTCACTGACTTGTCAATCTCTTGTCTCCCATAATCTAAAGAGAGGAACTTTATCCTCCTTTCACAGGATTTACGACGACACACTAAGACTAAAATAAACAAACGTTCAATGACAAAATCCAGTAGTAAAACAAACTATTCAATTTACAAAGTCTGAAAACACTAAAAATCAAAAGAAATTTTTGAGGTGTTCATCTCATTCTGTCACCGGGCGTTGGAAAAACAGTGGTCCCTGGTCAAAGAACCTTCTGTCAAAAAGGTATCTGAGACTTAACCATCCCGTTTACCTAAAAACCTACTAAGTTCGTGTAATGTAAATAACACGTGAAATAAAGATAATGATAATATAGTCAAGGTGGAGTCTAGTAATCTGTAATCCAGGGTCTCTACCCCCTGGGGACCTTATTCTTTAAGTAATGTGCTACCTTGATATATCTCAACTTTACATATTCATAATTATCATGTATATAAAAACCTCTCATGTTATACCTTTTCTTTTTCGTTTATCCCCTGTTAAAGAACTTATCATATCTTTGATTTGGACCATATCCCATTCTTCTTTAAGTCCTTTACCTTGTACGTCTCTGTTCTATCCGTGTTTCCTTTATCTAATTACAAATCCACTTAAACAATTCTATCGTTTCATATTCCGTTCTTCCCTCACCCTACACTCGTTATAGATTTCTGACAATCTCTTTTCCTTCAAGATATATCTATGACTCCGATATCTACCTTGTTCTTTTGTAATCCACAGCTCTAGTAAAGGATAGGACTTTTGGACACTAATAACAACTTCAATTCTAAAAGAATTGTCTTACCTCCCCCTTTAGTCAAACTCCCTCTCGACACCAAAGTCTAGAAACCCCTGACTATTCTGATTTATCAAGGTCCCAATAATTATATACAATTTACAATTGATTTAAACAACGGAGGTTAATTAACACAATGATAGAGATGTGATTTTCCTCTAAACCAGAACCCTACCCTACAAAAATACTATAAATATATGTTAATCAAATATTTAGGTTTTGTAGTTGTATGTATGTCATGGTACGTATTTTATTTATCGACCTCTCTTCAACTTATATTGTGTCCTTCGGGTCGGACCACGAGACACTACTGGATCTCCCCAACTTACTCCCCTCCTCCCTTCGAGTTTTAACTCCCCCATATACATAGTAGTACCGACTAAGTGTAACAACATACCGTCTTTGGTTGTGTTGTAACATTTCGTTAAAGGGAGGTTTATTTTTTACTATAAACGTACAAAGAACTTACGAATTTAATCTCCTTTTATCGTTTTTGTTTTCCTCTCTCTCTCTTTAGGACACTAATACATTTTCAACTACTCCCTTTCATTTTCACTCGTCTTCGATAATTCTCTTTTTCTAATTTCGAAGACTCTCTTTACCATCAAATCTTTCCGACTGAAAAGAACGTAGGACGGTGGGGTAGTGATAATGTGACAGTGTCACTTAACCCCCTAGAAGACACTAAACTCGTCTCCACCCTGAAGAGTCACTAGTGACGGAACGAGTGATTCTCCCAGGTTTGTCATCGGGTACAACTATTTAAGAACCCGTCTCCATCGTTTTCGTCGTAGAATCTTCACTATAACAATAATAATAATAAAATAAACCGGTGTAACGTATCGTACACCTTAGAATCACTGATCTGGTCATTAGCTTGGGTGTGGGGGACGTAACCTTCGTACCTTGGTGACCTGGTGGTCCCTTCGGTCCTTCTTTGTGACTAACCCCGATAACTAGGTCTACCGGAAGTTCAGGTTTGTTTTATTTTGAGATCCCGTAGACAAACCCTGTAGGGGATGGTGTAAAACTCAATGGCTAGTATCAAATATAACATGTTATCGACAATACGAAGCTCCTTAAATGTGAGAAGAGATAATTGAGAGCAAGAGACATCGACCATAATCGACAGATCGGATAGTTGAAAATAAATAAATTGACAATATATGTAACGGATTGAACCTACGAGTAGTAAATGAAAGATTACACACATTACTCCGTCCAGAAGAACTTACATGTAGACCCGAAGAAAAGTACAGTCTCTATGATACGATAGTTCTTACTGGAACATATCTAACATTAGTATAGAGAATGATACGTGTTATATAAAAATAGATGATAAAAAAAGAATCCCTTCTTATTCGGGTCATCCGATAGAGTGACCTTTCAATAATTGTAACAAAAGATTTGTAAATGTCCATCACGACCATGCGGTCAGTGAAAATTACTTTTACCTCTACGAGGACCAGCAATACTGTAGAAGGTCATGGTTTATTGGTTGTTTTCATGTCTTATGTTTTAGTAACCCGTGACCTGGTTAGTCGAAGTAGATTTTCGTTCATAGTCATACTAGAATGCAAATACAGATACCAAGAGTTCCTCGCTACGAAATGAAAATTCACATAATATAGTTATATGATAAGTAATCTTAACTAAAAGAATATTCGGCTGAAATTCTTTTACATACTAAACTAGAAAGGAGTTGGAATTTTACGCTACCTTTTAGAATTCACAGAGACCTCTTTAGACCATAGACGTCCCCAAACTACTTCTAGAGTAAAGGAAAATTCACTGATATATTTGTAAAACCTTTAAAATATGAAAAGACTTTCTGAGTGAACAAGTTTACAAATATGGCATACACACATACATACATATACACACCTACAACCCCTCCTCCCCACTGTCACACGACACTTACTGGTTCAACCACGAATTTTTATTCACAAAAAGTGTAAACGACATTCAACTCTAGATACCGATGTAGACTACCTACGTTCACTTTGTCCCAGGAGTAAATATAATGGAAAAACTTAGTGTTGTGGTCTCTTTCATTTACATGGGTTTTCTCTACAAATCTAGAAAATTGTTAGGTATCCCGATGGACGGTAGGGGTAGAGGACCTTTCAGTAGTTCCAGGTTTCTAAAACAACAAGGATGTTCATCGGTACAATCCTGTTGAACCTCTGACCTACCTTCGTTCCAGGGTCCCACCCAGGGTGGGACTCTCCAGGGTGAACCCAGGGTTCACCCTACCACGGTTTCCGTTAACCGTAGACGGACGGGTCACGGTACGACATGGTTTCGGGACCCGAGACAGAAGAGGACGACCCTGGACCACCCCCACCGTACACATACTTTCGTCGTCCTCTTTGAGATCGTCTACGCATACCACCCGTCCGTCGGGAGGTCTCCCTGATAGGATCCCTTGCCCCAGAAACTCCTGGGACCCCTCACCACAGACCATGGTCATGGGTGATTAGTCTTCCCCGAGACCTCGTCCTTCGATTAGGACTTGGACTACCTACGCCTCCGGGTCTTTCAGGGTTCCATATCCTGACCACCACCGACGTACCGTCCCCACATCTTCACAACCTCTTCGCAGACGAATGGTGACCCATTCCTCAATAAAGTCTAAATTCCCGAACCTTACGGTATAGGTACGTGTGACTGAGGAAGGCCATGTCTCTTTATTCCTCACACGGACCCTCAGAGTCGACTCCCAGTCTCAAGGAAGTATGTACTTGTAGCTACAGGCATTATGTAAGCGCATAGGCAGACATTGTGACCCGACAAATGTCCCTGACTCACCGGCTCCTTAGTGATGTCGTCGCCACAAAGGAGACATCCGTCATTCCTCGGAAATGTTACACAGTTTATTTTGATCTTCGTATAATAAGATACCAAGAAAACAGTATCATAAAGTGAGAAAGAAGATTATTCTCGGAGATAAGAAGAACTAAGAGTTTCGATGGTATTGCGACACTCTCAACTCAAGTGAAGAATTTACTTATTAATTCCAGGAAAGGCTCGATGTCGAATAGGATCGACCTTCCATCACTACATACAGTAGGTACTCCCACCCCTCTCTCTAGTAAGACCAGACACCCACACAATGCGTACACACACGAATAAATACAGACTTGGGTAAGTCTCTTGTAGTTAAATCACACCACAAAAATTATGTAACAAGTGAAGAGTTGCAGGTTTATATCGGGGACTTTCCGATACAAATATGTCGTTGTCAATGTTGTTAAGAGTCGTTTCGTCTAGTATTCTTTATTGTTTTGATCCTATAAATACTAAATAACAGATAGAAACTGAAGGACTATTAATAGTGTCAAGACGTAAGTTATTACGCGTTTCTGTTGAATAAAACGTTGATAACAATATCATACATTCTGGTGTATAGATGTCGAATGACGGAGATCCTTGGACTACTTTGAAGGCGGGAGGTCGTTGGGTTTAATTGTAAATGGTTTTGTTTTGAAACTATTGAGACGTCCAATAACTATGATTGGACCTGTAGATATCAAAGAACCGTTTTCAGGAAAACTGTCGTCTGGAGAGACTTTAGTTTATTAACTTGTGTTGTTTCTTTTAAACGATTCCCAATTTTACCCCTTCGAAGCAAAAATAGACTGAAAATATTTACGGTTGGACGAATGATATCAGAAAACTAATGCCTACACTTATTGTTTCAAATTACCAACTTTTTAGGTGCGTGTATATATATTATGGTTCTATGGATTTTATTGACATGTATTCATATGCACGAATGTGTGTAGAGAGTGGTATATATACGAATAATATTTTGAAATACAACTTAGAGTTCGACGAGAAAATACATGTAAATACCACGTACTTTTCAAAATACAAACAATAACACAACAACGAGTATTTTATATAGTTTTGTTAAACACTCTTAAAAAAGAGTACGTACTAATACTAACAAATACTGATTTATCGGTACGGTCGAAATGACTTTGTCTCTCTTAGTTGAGAGTCTTCTTTTATCTCAGTTAATCTAACATTTCTCTCCAACATGCAGGTCCCAACTTAAGACTTAAAATAGTCTTGTTTGTTTTTACCGATAAAGGGAAACCTTTGACCTAATGAGAAGACAAACTTCCACGTCATCCTCAACGAACCTCTCACTGTCCAAACGAGTTCAAGACGAATCTGGAGTCCGTCACACACACACGAATCAACGAGTCAACACAGGTTGAGAAACACTGGGACACTTGACATCGGACGGTCAGAGGTGGTAGGCATCCCCCCTTTTTTATCTTATGACCTCACCCAACGGTAAAGGAGGAGGACCCCTAGGAGGGCTGGGTCGCTTAAAGGAGGAGGACCCCTAGGAGGGCTGTGTCCCTAACTTGGGTACAGAAGATACAGAGGACGTGACGTCCATCTAAGAAATGGGTGACTCGGTAGTCCCTTCGGGGGCTAGAGTCCCTCCTGTGGTTTGTTTACGAAACGGAGTCAAAATAGAAAATATTTCACCTTCGTAATTATCGTGAATGGAATCTACCAACAATATTCTTAATTTACTTTAGTATGTTATTTCGTCAATCAGGTCTCGAACCGTGCATACTACGGGTATTTACAATGGATAATGATTAGGGTACAGAGTACTATGGCACGCCAGTTCCCTTCTAGACTCCTACTCACACTACTCATCTCTTCACTTCCAGGACAACCTTCTCCGTGAACAAACGAAATTGTTCAAGTCTTAGACAAGTGAATTTTCCCCCTGGTAAAATCGATCACTCTTCGACGACATACCGCGTCCCTCGAGTCGAATCATGAGACACAACTGGATCTACCCACTCCACCACCTCTACCCTCCCTCCGAGTTCTTCCTCCTATATATATACAAATGAGTGTCGACTAAGTGTGACAACATCTCGTCTTTAGTTGTGTTGTAACATTTCATTAATAGTAAGTTAATTTTTATTTATTTATTTACCTCTGGTAAACAGGGATATCGGATAACGGATGGAAATTATAACTGGAATTATGAAATCGTTTAGAGAGACGTAATGTTTCATTTGAAATAAATTATATTTATACATCAATGAAAAGGATCCTATCCCACACCGATCTATAACAGTGGATCCGTCAGTAAAACTTACCTAACTTATGTAAGTAAGGCACGTGTATGAGGTACGATTTTCAACCTTAATCTCACTGTTACACCTGGGACGAGAGTCCCGAGGGTGTTTGACCTTCCTATCTTTCTGGGAGTTTAGTTGTTAAGATCATGTCACTCCGTCTTTGTGTCTACCTGCATACAGACACCAAAACGTGAATGTCGGTTTGTGCCCGAAGATTGGACCGGACTGACGACTACCCCCAAGACTACTCCCGTCCCCTCTCGTGAGAAGTTCGTGAGGGAGAGAGGAACAAGAGAATTTAGTTTAAACGACATCTAAAGTATGAAAGTCACTATTCGTAACCTAACTTAAACTGAATAAAATTATTTAAATATAATTTTTTTTTCGTCGGACAAAAAGAGTGACTTGAGTCGGTATCCTATTCAAACATGCATCTCTCACATACTAATTCGTATATACTCAGGTTATTTAAACAGGACTTATATAGAATCACTTCATTTTCTTTAAAATTTTGTTCATCAAATAAGAAAAAAAGGGGAACCTTTTCTTCGAAAAGAAAGGAGCTTTCGTAATAGACATAACAAGGTTCATAAAAAAAAAAAAATTACCTTGATCGTATACAAGAATTGAATCGTTAATGTTAGTTAATCATCTTAACAAGTAATACTAAAGTCAACAAATAAGGCATTAGAGTCAGATGGGTACTTCCCGCATAACAGATGGACGGTCACTTAAACTTGTTAATCCGAAGAGGCAAACCACTCTGGCTTAGAGAGTTCTCTGTCCACCAGGAATAATCACTAATGTTTTGTGACATTGGATCTCCAAGTCTCTTTTGTCACCCCGGACTTGACATTTTTCTTGTCGGTATACGACAAAGTTCAGGTGTCCCTCTTTCACATACCTCAAATGACCTACCCGGATTTTATTGACTCCTGAAACAAAAACATGAAGGTTGGTCTCGATGAGAAAGATCTAATGACATTCTTAAACTCTGTATAAAAAACGAACGAAACAATAAAATAAAAGAATTGAAATCAAATTTATTTATCAAACTTTTAATTATGTTTATAATTTTCTGTTACTGAAGTATTCCCACAAAGGTGGTGTCAACAATCGTCGTACCACAGTTAACCTTTACCACTAAACTCCCTCTTCCCGAAGTAAATTAAAACACACTCAGTGAGGTATCTTCTTTCATTGAGAACTTGTCCATAACTTAAGACTGAGAGTAAAAAGAGTAGACAATTCACCCCTATTATCTATCCAGACAATACTTCTAATTTACGTAACCGTATATCCCCAGTTCTCGTTCTGGAGTTTCAGTCTTTCTTGTAAAAGTACAAAATTGGAAGGTAATGACTCGGAACGTGTCCGATAAAATGGAGAAAATCAGAGTCTAAGAAACAGATGTACTTTGTTAGTATTGATGACGTATCTCAACAACTCTATTAACTTCCTGTAACGTATTTGTTTCTAGGATCTTATGACGGACGACGTATAAGTCACAATTTTCTTATACTATATTATTGAAACAAAATAAAAAGGTCCTATTGATCGGATAACGTCCCCTGAGAATTACCCATAACGTTAGACTTTAAGGTATGTACTTTTCAGAAAAGACGGAAATAGAACTACAAGACTCATCCCTCATTAACATTTTTCTCCATGTATGTAATATTGAACGTACACGGACATATTGTTTGGGGTCTGCAGATAAAAACATACTTTTTTTTTCACCCAAGGTACTCAGTTACGTGACCCTTGTCGGTCTTTGAACTCATTTGAAAGACCATCTTAAATCAGGTCAATTTAGACAGAAAGGACTCTACAAATCTATCGTATTCACTGAGTTACCTATACTTAGACTCGTTTGAGACCCTCTGTCACCTCCTGTCTCCTCGGACCATACGACGTCAAGTACCCCAGTCTTTCTCCACTAGTCCTGAATCACTGACTTGTTGTTGTTTTAAGGATACATGAACGTCACATCATAAATATTCTACTAGAAAATTAACTCATATATAGAAATGGACAGTTACCGGTTTATGAACAATATGATCCCCCAAGGAGTCGAACGAACTTTATGTCTTTCTCTCTTAAAGACTCAGGGAAATAAACAAGGTACCAATATAACGAAACCTATCTGTATTTTCAAAAATTGGTTGTAGTAATCTAAGGGATTACAGTATCTACTTGTCGAAAAGATATTACTTTTTATAACTTTAATGGAACTGAATCTCCTATCTCACTTACCTCACCTTTGTTACAAGTTCCCCTGCGAACTGGGAAATAAACGACACTGAGAATCTTTAGTACGTAAAAGAGAAACGGAGACAAAGGGGTAACGATTCAACGGACGTAAACTTTTACGAAAGTATACTAACAGTCACGTATATTTTCTAGTAAGTGGGATACTCTGATCGCAATATTTATCGAGCAGGGTAGGATGTTTCATGCTTACACTTCAGTTAAAAGACTCTGGGAACTGATACAAGGTTATCCTGAAATTTACGGTGGTATCAAGAACGGAAATATAAGATAAGTATGTTCTGAACCGAAGGAAAGGAACATTGTTGTACTAACAGTTTTGAACAACTGTATATATACTGTATTATATATTTATATAATATAACTGTATTTATATGTTTTGCTATAAAAGTAAGTGGTCTGTGTTTAAACAAGAAAAGTTTTAATCAGTAAAACCCCAGTTATTAATAAAAAAAACAAATACTCTTTTATTTGTAAATCATTTAAGTACAAAAACTGTATACTTCGTTTCAGTTCCATTAACTTCAAATTGATGCAAGAATCAACGTGTCTCATCCCCAAGTCATTCATAATTATAAACAATTAAAAACAGTACTTGTGATAAGAATATAAAAGATTTATGACTAAATGATACCTTGTAACAAGGTTCTAATAACTAATAATACATCAGAACACGTGTCTAATAAGTCACTGACGAGGGACGGTCCGGCTTACAATTCGGTGACTCCTTGTGTTTCAAGTTATTCGAGGGTCCATCGTTTACTAAACGTTAGTTAATTTCCGTTGACACGTGAAGTTATTAATATTATTTTCGTATTAATCTTCCATGTCTAATTCTTTGATATTTAATTTTATACACTACTAATAGAGGTTGATGTCACTGACCTATTTTACACAACTTAAGTTTCACCTAGAAGCTAATGAAACCACCGGTCTTTACCATCCTTGTTAAGTATCCGACACCTTTTTCGTAGGTATATATGAAGGTAGGTAGGTAGGAAGGAAGGTAAATAAATAGATAGGTAAGTAAAGTCTTATTTCACGGAGGTTACAAGGTAGCGTAATGTTCCACGACTTTAATAAATCACCACAATGTCTAAGTCCGGGGTTATAGTAGGGACTCAATCTCCATATGTAGACATCCGGATAGGGTGGATGTGTTACAGTCAACATCCACCTAACTACCTCTACTCCTCACAACTAATCCAAAAGTATCCCTCACCTTTCCCAGTGTCAAAGAAATCCCTTGACTCACACTAGGACTCGACGACCCTGTCTCCTGATAGACTCCTCTCTTATCACACCCCTCACCTCTTTCTCCTGAAAAAAGCGTCGGTTTAAAATATTCCAAAGTTTTTGATAATCTTGTGTTCGACTACAAAAAATCCGATATCACTCGAAAAGGTACTTCTATAAGAGTCGAAATTTGAAGTCCCTTTGTAAAACCCGTCGTTTCCCGTCTACCCAATCTCTTCTCTAGGAAAGTAATAAATCATCTTCGGTAAAGTAAGGTTAGGGTTTCTTTCCGTTACAGTTTCTTATGAGTTAGATGGCGTGTTAACGTGAGTAGAGTGTGCAATCATTTCATTACGAATTTTAAGAGGTTCGGTCCGAAGTCGTTATACACTTGGTGCTTTAAGGTCTACAAGTTCGACCAAAATCTTTTCCGTCTCCTTGGTCTCTAGTTTAACGGTTGTAGACGACCTAGTACCTTTTTCGTTCTCTCAAGGTCTTTTTTGTAGATAAAGACGAAATAACTGATACGGTTTTGGAAACTGACACACCTAGTGTTATTGGACACCTTTTAAGACTTTCTCTATCCTTATAGTCTGATGGACTGAACGGAGAACTCTTTGGATATACGTCCAGTCAATCTTGACCTACACCTTGTTGTTTGACCAAGGTTTATCCTTTTCCTCATACAGCTCCGACATATAAAAGTGGGACGAATAAATTGAAGATACGTCTCATGTAGTACTCTTTGTGACCTGACCTTTTTTGTGTTCGACCTTAGTTCTAACGGTCCTCTTTATAGTTATTGGAGTCTATACGTCTACTGTGGTGGGAATACCGTCTTACACTTCTCCTTGATTTTTCGGAGCACAACTTTCACTTTCTCCTCTCACTTTTTCAACCGAATTTCGAGTTGTAAGTCTTTTGCTTCTAGTACCGTAGACCAAGGTAGTGAAGTACCCTTTATCTACCCCTTTGTCACCTTTGTCACAGTCTCAAAATAAAAAAACCCGAGGTTTTAGTGATGTCTACCACTGACGTCGGTACTTTAATTTTCTACGAATGAGGAACCGTCCTTTCAATACTGATTGGATCTCTCGTATAATTTTTCGTCTCTGTAATGAAACGGTTGTTTCCAGGTAGAACAGTTCCGATACCAAAAAGGACACCAGTACATACCTACACTCCCAACCTGACACTTCTTCCGACTCGTGGCTTCTTAACTACGAAAACTTGACACCACAACCTCTTCTGAGAACTCTCAGGGAACCTGACGTTCCTCTAGGTTGGTCAGGTAAGATTTCCTCTAGTCAGGACCCACAAGAAACCTTCCTTACTACGATTTCGACTTTGAGGTCATGAAACCGGTGAAGTACACTTCTCAACTGAGTGACCTTTTCTGAGACTACGACCCTCCCTAACCTCCGTCCTCCTCTTCCCCTGTTATCTCCTACTCTACCGATCTACCGTAGGGGTTGAGCTACCTGTACTCAAACTCACTTGAGGCGCTCAACCACCACCTGTCCCTCCGGACCGCACGACGCTAAGTACCCCAGTGTTTCTCAGCCTGTGCTGACTCACTGACTTGACTTGACTTGACTATTGACTCTCAATGAAAGAAAGATTAAAATGAATTAACAAACCGTCCAAGAAAGACGGTATAGACAGGTAGAGGAACCAAACTCAAAACAAGGTGTTTCATAAATTTTCCTGAATGATTCTACATAAATAGTAATCATCTTTTGTTCATGTAATCCTTCTTTCCTAATTTTCACTTTCACTTTCAACGAGTCAGCACAGACTGAGAAACCCTGGGCACCTTATATGTCAGGTACCTTAAGAGATCCGGTCTTATGACCTCACCCATCGGAAAGGGAAGAGGTCCACTAGAAGGGTTGGGTCCCTAGTTTGGGTCCAGAGGACGTAACGTAAGAAATGGTCCGCCTAAGTCCTGTCCTAATTCCTCCTAAGTCTTTTCTAATTTCCACAACTAGTTAAAATCAATCATCAACTCAAACTAAAGGAGTAGTTATTAAAATCGGTTATCTACATAGTTCCGACAAGTCATCTCATTCTTTTTTAGTACGACGATAAAATTCTTGTGTACCTTAATACGGTGTATTTTACTCAATTAGACTAATTCTTGACTCTTCGACCTAAGTCAATAGACCTACATCAATCCGTGTCTAAGGACACCGTTAGACTATCATAGGTTCCTTAAATTATCAAGTAGTCCCTTTTACGTTCGTCCCGTGATTTTTTAGATCGTAATAAGTACTTTTTATCCTTTTCAGTATTCACGTATCAATAAAACTATTTATTACTTTTACTGTGTCTTTCCCTTTTCTTTCGATTTTTTGAAGTATCTTCAATTTAACCTTTTCCGTTACGTTGATTTCTTTCTGTATTGCATTTTTTAATTATCTTTCACGGAGAAATATGGTTATGGTTTCTTCCCGTTTCCTTCTACCACTGAGATCTGAGAATACCCCTATTATTTCATTATTTTTACTATTATTTACCATAAAATTAGAAATAAAATTGGAACCCTTCTCAGTTTATTCACATTAAAATTGCACCACTCATCTTAGTCATTCCAATGTTATTCCAATATTTGTATTTTACTATTACATCTTATCTCCTTATTGACTAAAATTTTTCAGTAAAAGAATACCATCTAAATGATTTTACATCCACTTGGAACATAGGCCGCCATGAAAATTTTTCGAGTCACCTGTGTAGTCACAATACAATTTAGACGTTACATGTTCTCTTAATGGTATTGCCTTTTCATAATAATATATTCTTATTTTATACATCGGGGGTCGACATCAATCTCCAGTCATCAACTATTCTACCTCTTCCGTTACCGTGGGGTGAGGTCATGAGAACGGACCTTTCAGGGTACCTACGTCCTCGGACCACCCGACGACAGAGACCTCAGCGCGTTTCAGCCTGTGCTGACTTCGCTGAATCGTCGTCGTCGTCGTCGTCGTCGTCAACTATTCTCACACTTTGATTTTACTTTGTTCAATTATACAGACAACTGACTTAGTTTACAAATGTACTGAAGAAAGGAGTTTCGAAGATGACAGATTCTTTCCTTTTGTCGGTCTTCGATCAGAGGAGGGTTTCAGGGATAATATAAAATAACTCCAGTACTGGAATAGAGGTTCACTTCAACGTCTTTACACGTGGATATGTATTTGAGTCCCCAACTCTACATTTTATTACAAGAAAGAATTTAGGTATTTATTTACTGTCTCCCTATATTACTCCTGTGTCTTTGTATGATTTAGAATCATCACAAACTAACTAAAATAAACAATATTTTAGTAAAAATTATTTTGTAATAAAACTCTATTGACGGTTAAGTGGACGTCAACATCCTTTATTATTTCTCGCGTACAGGGGAAACGAGTCAAAATGTGACTTACCACTGTAAAACTTTATGATACCACATTATCGTATTCGTCCAAGAATTATAAATAAGTCAGACGGTTAGAACTAGTATAGAGGACAAAATGAATATACACACACCCTCCCTCCATACAGATATGTAAAAACACTGGACACATCCGGGTGCATAGATGGTGAGACCAGTTCTATATCTTGTAAAGACAGTTGTGATCCTAGGGTTCAATGGTAAATTATCGGTGTGGGTGTAGGGAGGGTACGGAGGTCAGACCTTTGTTGATTATATAAGAGATAAAAATACTTAAACAGTACAGTTCTTAAAACACACTTACTTTAGTATGACATATATTGGACAACCAACACTGAAAAAAAAGTGAGTCATATCAAGGGAGTTTTAAATAGGTACAACAACACAGAGAAAATCCATAATTCAGTCTAAGATACCACATCTATATGATTTAAGACAAATCAATAAGTGAGAAACTTCTTGAGTACGTTTTATTAATACGTCGTTGGACGAGACTCATGAACAACTTAAGATGCAACTCCCTTTGTCGTCCGTTCTCACTACAGAGTAGGACCTTGAATTGACTTTTTAACAATATACTGTCAAAATCTTTAATGTAAATTGTGAAATTATATCTTATAAAACCTTTTATTCCTTTAAAAGAACGACGTTGTACGTGGAGTCTAGGAAATGTTGACTGTACCACTATGGAACCGACGTCATTCGAACGATGTCTACATCGTTTGTATGGATTGTCGTTTTCAAGGACGAATTTTCACTACGGCGGACCCGAACGTAGGAGAATTGGAATCTCAGACACGTGTGTGGAGATACAAGAAAGAGGAGTACGAAATGGAAGGGTACGGAAAATAGTTATAACGTGATTACAATGACAGTACGCTGGTTTTGGGTTGGGAGTAACTCAAAGATTCTGAAGGAGTTTCAGTAAGGATAGGACATAAAGAATTCAACAAGACTGTGAGACGTTTCGAAACGACACGATTTAATAGTAAACTGACGAAAACATCGACAACGTAGACAACCATGTACATAAAAAGATGTAAGTCTGGTACAAAAATTCTAAGGTTTTTAGTCTACACTGAAGGTCTAATTCGGTCGTATTCTGGAAACTCTGATGACTAGAATTGGAGAAACTAATAAAAAAATTTCCCCTGGACGTTCCTGTCACGTCAACCGTATACGAGATATTTTAGAGGATCGTCCTTGGGTGAAATTCGAACCGTTGACACTTAATCTAAGGAGTTAATAGGACAGGAATTTGATCAAATAGTTTCTCAGTCGTTAAAAATATTTACCAGAGACATTTTATAAACTGTCGCCACACTAAAGTACAACAAGTTCCGTGTGTAGCGTCCAACGACCTCCTGTCTGGGTCCCTCCGAGACGCACCACACCTTTCACCGGAACCTTTGACCCTTTGAACTAAAATCGGACACGAGAGTGAGTAGGACACTATCCCAACACGAAACAATGAATTATAAACCTGAGAGTTCAAGGTACAAATATTTTAATCCTTAAATTACTTCAATGAGTGATTTTAAAGAAGGTCTAGGTAATAAGAGTTTAATCTATGAGGTCCATTACTCTAAATATAATACTACACAAAAGGAGAAAACTAATGAATAAAAAATCTAAATTTTCAAATTTCGGAAGTAATAAATAGATATGTCTTTACTAGTATATCACATTTGCAGTGATCTGTCTCTAGAAGGAAGACACTAAAAAAAAAGTCAGATCGCATAAATAAGATTTCTTCGTACCGACGAGTAGGGGATACTTTTTATTTGGTTGTAATTTCTTCAATTATTACTGTCGATTCCATAAAACGATGCAACCAAAATTATCTTTACATTTTTAACAATTTTTACCTATACTATCATTAAAAGAAGTCGAGAGGGTCGACGTACAAAAATAGTGTAAATTTTTTTTTGACCTGAGACGATATCCCTTCAATTCAACTAAAACAACCAATCTCACTTAAGTTCGTCCCGATTCGGTTTTCTGATTTCACTAACCTTTTTACAATCAAATAGAGATTTTCCTCCCGATTCATGACACAAACACTTCTTAATCCCCTACAGTACCGTCTCCTTTTTATCCGATATAAACTCGTTATTTACACTCGAACCGAATAAAAACGAGGATATTTTTCTCTTTTCATTCTACTGGAGTCTTAAGGATGACCCAGTAGTTTTTAAACCAACGTAAGTCGGACGTTGTAACTCCGTCAGTCCGGTGTCGTAACTGAGAGAATGGAGTACATGTCAGTTGTCAATATACCAGTCTCTCCCCGAAGGGTCCACTGCGTCACGAAATGCATTTCTTGGACGGACGGTAACGTCCTCTGTGTCCCCTTTGTTCAAGTTAGGGACCCAACCCTTCTAGGGGACCTCAGCCTTTACCGTTGGGTGACGTCATAAGGACCTTTAAGGTATCTGTCTCCTCAGTTCACCCGATGTTAGGTATTGAATCCGTGGTACTGGAGTAGAACTCAGACGGAAATAGTGTCCGTACTCGAATGGATGAAGGACTCAGAGAACCTCAAGAATGGTGAGAAATAGTCTATAAATGTATAAAAATACAACTTGAAAAGAGGACTCTATTTCAAAGTGTGGACAATGTCCGATCGACTCGTTAAAACCCGTAACGTGTTTTTTATTTTACAAAAGTATAAAAAATTCTTAACAATTCTTTATTACCCGAAATCTTTCAAGTATAGTAAACTGATGGGATCTTGTGTCGAAGGGTGTCCTGTTAAATCAAGTAAAAAGACTCTCAAACACTACTGAGACTTGTAGTCCTCTATCATCAGAGAATTTTTTTTTTTTTCAACCTTTAGACTCCGACTTTATTAAAGGTTTTACTATTGACACCGAGAACAAGTTCAGTCGTACAAAAGTTTTGTGGAAGGAGTCTCGTGACCAATGCGTACTAAAATTTATCGATGATATATACGTGTGTTTCCGAGAGACAAGATTATTCAAATTACTTATAGTCCTGTTGGCAAAAACAAAACGAAACAAAACAGAGGGATGTTCTTAAACCTCTAGGAAAATATATGATTACATGTAGTACCGACCGACTCTTCACCCGTAACTTACATTACAAATTATTTAACTAAATTGGTACTTAGGGAAAAATAAACTTCTTGTAAAATACTTTGATTATAAGGAACTTTGAGTGAGACTCTTTATCACCGAATTCAACTTAAAAGGTGGATTCAATGTAAATAATTGAGTAAATTAGAAAAAGTATTGGGACACACCATCAATGTGAATCTTACCGGTAAAATATCTTCTCTTTTGGTTCCTATGGTTATTCAACAATTAAATTCTAGTGACCGGATCATCTTCCACTCCACTTCAGCGAGTCAGTACAGGCTGAGAAACGCTGTGGCACCTGACATTGGATGATCCGAAGAGGTAGGTACCCTAAGAGGTCCGTTCTTATGACCTCACCTAACGGTAAAGGAAGAAGTCCCCTAGAAGGGTTGGGTCCCTACCTTGGGTCCAGAGGACGTAACCTCCGTCTGCGAAATTGGTGACTCGGTGGTCTCTTCTATACCGGATCACCTTTGTGTACTTTAAGTGTCCGTACATAAATAGGGTGAGGTCGTACGGACGAAAATTCTTATAATTTCTTTGTCTTAGTTCTTCTGCAACTACTTATTAACCTATACTCTTTAGTCCTTTTCACCTAGAACACTACTGAGAACTTATCTACTCTTCCGTCCTCTTTCTCTGAAATCTTTTTACTAACGATATCCTCTTTCGAAATTTCATCTTTAGTGTAAAATCCATCTACTAAGACCTTACAAGACATGTTCCCTATACTGCCCACCTGTATGACTCCCATTCCTTCTCTCGTGTCTACGTCTCTCTGTTTCAGAGTCTTAAAAGTACTTCTTGTCTTCCTTATCTTTCCCCTTAGTGTCTTCTCGATTAGTTTTTGTTAAAGTCTTAAAACTAGAGTCGAAACTCACATCTCTAGTAAGATATCGATGGTAGTCATGGACATTTGTTTACTGACCTGTTGTTAAGTCGTAATCCCTCTAATTGACGGTAGTCAGATTTTTTCTACCGAAAGTCTCTGTTAGTCTTAAATTGTCACGATACACCGGTAAATTTAATAATCACTTATCCATACGGAAATTGAATGTCGAACATTAAGAAACGAGTTAGAACAGACTGAGGAACACTGGGGTACCTGTCATCGGGCGGTTCGAGGAGATAGGTACCCCCAAGAGATCGGTTCTTTTGACCTCACCCAACGGTACGGGATGAAGTTCCCTAGAAACGTTGGGTCCCTAACTTTGGTCCTAGAACGTAAAGTCCACCTAAGAAACGATAGACTCGGTGGTTGAATGTCTAATTAATGGTTTTTTTTAATAGGATTTATTTTGTTAAGAAGGTTACCCTGTTCGTTCAAATGACAAATACTTTGTGGAGTCAGATAAGAGATCATAGAAGAATCTAAATTGACTAGAGTAAAATTCCTTAAATCCCGTAAAACTATATCTCTATTGTTAAGTTTTAAGTGAATCATGGGTAAACGGAGTATGACCGATTATTGTCTAGTGATTCATTTTAAGACGTCTATCACTAACGTCGGTACTTTAATTTTCTACGAATGAGGAACCTTCCTTTCAATACTGGTTGGATCTATCGTATAAGTTTTCGTCTCTGTAGTGAAACGGTTGATTCCAGACAGATCAGTTCCGATACCAAAAGGGTCACTAGCACATACCTACACTCTAAACCTGACACTTCTTTCGACTCAACGTTTCTTAACTACGAAAACTTGACACCACAACCTCTTCTGAGAACTCTCAGGGAACCTGACGTTCCTCTAGGTTGGTCAGGTAAGATTTCCTCTAGCCAGGACCCACAAGAAACCTTCCTTACTACGATTTCGACTTTGAGGTCATGAAACCGGTGGAGTACGCTTCTCAACTGAGTAACCTTTTCTGAGACTACGACCCTCCCTAACCCCCGTCCTCCTCTTCCCCTGCTGTTTCTTACTCTACTGACCTACCGTAGTGCCTGAGCTACCTGCACTCAGACTCACTTGAGGCCCTCAACCACTACCTGTCCCTCCGGACCGTACCATGTTAAGTACCCCAGCGTTTCTCAACCTGTGTCGACTCGCTGACTTGACTGACTGAATTGACTTTTAGTGACGTCTACCACTGACATCGGTACTTAATTTTCTACGAATAAGGAACCTTCCTTTCAATACTGGTTGGATCTGTCGTATAATTTTTCGTCTATGTAATTAAACGATTGTTTCCAGGTAGATCAGTTCCGATATAAAAAAAGCCATCAGTACATACCTACACTCTTAACCTTATATTTCTTTTGACTCGTGAACTTCTTAACTACGAAAACTTGTCACGCCAACCTCTTCTGAGAACTCTGACATTCCTCTAGATTGGTCAGGTCTGATTCCCTTTAGTCAGGACTTATAAGTAATCGTCCTGATTACAACTTCGACTTTGAGGTTATGAAACCGGTGGACTACGCTTCTCGACTGAGTAAACTTTTCTGGGACTACGACCCTTTCTGACTCCCGTCCTCCTCTTCCCCTGTGTTGTCTCCTACTCTACTAACCTACCGTAGTGACGGGGTAACCTGTACTCAACTTGAGACCCTCAACCACTACCTGTCCCTCCGGACCGTACGACGCCAAGTACCCCAACGTTTCTCAGTCTGTGTTGACTTACTGACTTGACTTGACTTGACGTTGTAACCACGTGGGGTCTTCTGTCTGTTCTTTTAAAAAAAGGATCTTACGTTTGAAAAAACGGGTAAGGTATGTTTGAGATGTCTTAATCAACCGGTCACCGCTGTGGAAGATGGTCATGGACTTATTCGGAACAATGTTGGGAAACGGACGGTATATGAATAATACAGTGATGAGGTCTTCCCTCCGGGTGTGAATGTCGAGACTTTAGGAAAGAGTTGATCTTTAACTTCGAAGAACAATGTATGACCGAGGATAAAATGTTTTAGAAGAATTTCTAATTTTCTCAAAACATACACTTTTGTGAAAAATTCAACGTTTCACGACACATTAATAATCGATAATAAAAACTCTTGGTATTAACAAAACATATCTCTTATCGTCAGTGTGTATTAGTGTAAATTTTTGTTTTGGTTTTATTTTAAATTGAAACAGTATAGGAATAAACCCTCTTCAAAACTGCATATAACTCCATTCATATTTTAATCAGTCTTAACCTAAACGCATATCCAGGTATCTTGACTTGAAGATTATAAATCAAAGGAGACTAAGAACTTATAAAGGAACCACATACATACACACACTTTACTTTAATGGAAGGAATTTATTACAAAGTATGAATGAAGTGTATTCTTACGGATACTTTTTAAGACTATAATATTAACGACATGTCTCTTTTCAGAGTCATTTACACGTAACTTAGACGTTGTAAGAAAGTGTCCAAACAGAGAACTGGTAAAGAAGAAACCCTTTCAGTTCTAACTTTCTCTGTTACACACAAAAGAAAATAACACCAACGAAAATTAGAATTATTAATAGACCACACACACACACACACACACACACACACACACACACACACACAATCAACGAGTCAGGACAGGTTGAGACACTAGGGTACCTGACATCGGACGGTCCGCGGAGACAGGTACCTTAAGGGGTCCGTTCTTATGACCTCACCCATCGGTAAGGGAAGAAGTCCCGTAGAAGGGTTGGAGTCCTTTCTTGGATCCAGGGACGTAACGTCCGTCTAAGATGAGACAGACTCGGTGGTCCCTTCGGGATATCGTCTATAAATGTTATTTTATGATCATTTTAATCTATTGATTTCAGGACTTAAATTTTACCAATAAAAGGTGTTTTCTCAGAAAAAACGTCGAAAAATCATCTAAAATAAATAACCGTATGTTTTCGATCCACGAAAACCATCGATCTCGGCAGTGGTAAGTTCTCACGTGGAGATCTCGTATTGTCGGTAGACGACGACGAGGGATCACCGATGGGGGTTTGACCGGTCTAAGAGACTCGGAACTCACCTTCTTCCCTCTCCTTGTCGACAAGACCTCAAGACACAGACGGAGACAGGAGGAGTGGTGGACCGTGTATATGACGAACTGAATACCTCGTCGTACATGTGAATTCGGTTCGCCGTAAAGAGGGGTGTGGTCACCGAGTAAGGAGTATGATTGGTGGGTAGAGAAGAGATGGTAGTGAATGGGAAGAGGGAAGACGATAGAAAGATGTTCTACGATTCACCCTCGTCCTAACTCTCCGACATAGATCTCCCTACACCCTAAGACCGGTTGGACACAGGACGAAGAGAACAGTGATGAAAGTAAAGTAATTGGTTTTTTAAGAAGGGTACAGTCCTTATATACATTTATGTAGTAAAGTAAATCGAAGTTACATCGGGAAATACTACTATCACGACAAATATACATTGTCTTCGTTATATAGACCAGAAGAGAAATTCCTCTTGGTAGAAACGACAGATATTAGTCCAGATACTCACTTCCCTCTCAGA
Source organism: Capra ibex (assembly GCA_006410555.1). NCBI lineage: Eukaryota > Metazoa > Chordata > Mammalia > Artiodactyla > Bovidae > Capra > Capra ibex. The sequence continues at coordinate 22,716,118 of SJYO01052474.1, forward strand.
CCTCAGTAACTTTATTCGAACTAACTAAATGTGACTTTTCCAGTCTCTTTCTTTCTTTATGTAGATCGTCTAGTCTTACTCATATCTCTTTCCTCAGACCCGACCAAACCACCCTCTAAAAAATTTCCTTCTTTCTTCTTTCTCAGAAAGTTTGACGACGTTCTTTCTCTTCATTTACGAACTCTAGTTCTCTAGTGTGTACCTTCTTTCGAACGAGTTCTCTCTATGGTTTATAAAATTCTTTAACATGAGTCAATCTACCTAATGTATTTCTAAGTAGTAAACCTTAATGACTCTTTTAAGTTACTTATGAATTAGAGAAGGTTTAATAATAAACCTATAAATCAGTGATACGATATCACGGTACTCCGTCGACTCAAAAGGCACTAACATCATAAGGTCACATTTTACAGTATGGATTACAAAAAAACCTCAATGGTCACCTTTCCCCGGTGGTCTTTTAAATTCTCCTATCGGTTACTCGACCAAGACTCTGTCTCGGACCTTAAGTCACCTGATACTCAGTACCATACGAAAGGACCAGATTAAAATCCTCAGTCATAAGTAGTGCCTCGGAGGCGTGTCCTTCATGTCTAAAGTACGGAGTTCTCGGTCCAGTTAGGTATCATAGTCTGTTATCTTCATCAGAGACCCGGTCAGTGGTTTTGTCAGGTTTTTTACTTTCTGCTAGGAAAAAAAAAAAAAGAAAAATTTCATCACGTAACGTCAATCTTTCACGGATTAAATTTTCCTTCCTTCCGACTAAGGAGGTCGAGGTGAAAAGAAAGAGTTCCAATGAAACCGATAAACCCTAGAAAACACAAAGGTATGTATCACACTCTAAAAGAAAACAAGATCAAGATACTTTTTATAGTAATCATCAAGCTATCCCTAACATAACTTAGACATCTAACGAAACCCATCATATCAGTAAAAGTATCGTAACTAAGAAGGGTAGGTTCTTGTACCATATAGAAAGGTAGACAAACACAGTAGAAACTAAAGATAGTAGTCACAGTATCAAAAGACGTATGACCAGAAAACAGAGAAATCTATCCAAATAAGAACCCATACCTCTTCCTTTACCGTTGGGTGAGGTCACAAGAACGGACCTCTTAGGGTCCCTGTCCCCTAGGACCGTCCGACGACAGATACCCCAACGTGTCTCAGCCTGTGTTGGCTTCACTGAATCATCGTCGTCGTCGTAAGAACCCATAAAATGAGAAAAACAACGTTATCACTTACACTAACAAAGAAATTAAAGAAAAAGACGAAAAAGTAACAATCACATATCTTTACGTTCCCTAAAGACACATAATTAAAACATAAAACGTTGAAATGATAGAAGTGACTAATCGACACCATTAAAAAATCGTCGTAGATATCCCAAAAGATACTGGGTGGAGGATCTGATTACCTTTACTTTTGTTTTTATTTGTTTACCCTGGATTAATTTGAATTTTCGAAAACCTGTCATTTCCTTTAGTGTTGCTTCTAATTTTCTGTCGGGAGTCTTACCATCGTTCATTAACGTTTACTTTGTTTACTTTTTCCTAATTAGAGATTTTATATATTGGTCGAGTATTTTGAGTTGTAGTTGTTTTGTTTGACGGGTTAGTTTTTTACACGTCTTTTAAATTTGTCTGTAAAGAGGTTTCTTTTGTATGTCTACCAGTTATTTGTATACTTTTTGTGTACTTCTCTACGAACTGTAATGATTAATGACCTCTTTACGTTTAGTTTTGATGTTTTTGAATTCATAGTAGAGTATAGTCAGTTTTACCGGTAGTATTTTTATAGATGTTTGTCATTTACGACCTCTCACACCTCTTTTCCCTTGGGAATATGTGACACCCACCCTTACATTTGACTATGTCTGTAATACCTCTTATTAAACTTCTAAGAAATTTTTGATCCTTATTTAGATGGTATACTGGGTCGTTAGGGTGACGACCCGTATATGGGAATCTTTCAGTGTCAAGATTTTCTTTGTACATGGGATCACAAGTCAGAATGTTAACGGTTCTGTTCCTTCGTTGGATCTACAGGTATATGTCTACTTACCTATTTCTACTCTATACACGTATGTTCCCCTATGATAATTCGGTGTTTTTTATTACTTAAACTCGGTCAAAATCACTCTATCTATTTGACTCTTAGACAATATGTCTCTTCATTCAGTCTTTCACTTTTTGTTTATAACATATAATTACGTATATATATCTTAGATATTTTTACCATAACTACTGAGACAAAATACCTTCCTTATGTATCTACATCTCTTACCTAAACACCTGTGTCACCCCCTTCTCTCTTACCCCACTTACCTCTTTTATCGTAAATATACAATATCTCATATCTATCTATCTATCTATCTCACGTATATATATATATATATATATGTGTATATATATATATATATATATATATATATGAGTGTGAGAGATAATCCCAGAAAGGACATTGAGTTTCCCAATTCTCAAGACGTTACGTCCTCTGGTGTCAAGCTAAGGACCCAGTCCTTCTAGGAGACCTCTTCCGTTACCGTTAGGTGAGGCCATAAGAACGGACCTTTTAGGGTACCTGTCTCCTCTGACCGTCCCAGGCACCCCAGCGTTTTTCAGCCTGTGCTGACACGTTGATGATGATGATGACGATGATATGTGAGATAGTACACATATTATCTATCGGTCACCCTTCAACGACACATTGTGTCCCTCGGTTCAGACCTCGAGACACTACAGGAACACCCCACCCAAATCCGCGGCCCTCCCTCCGATATCTCCCTCCCCTATATACATTTCAATACTGAGTAAACACGACTTTGGTTGTACTGTATCATTTTGTCGAAAGGAGGTTAATTTTTTATTTAAAATTTTTTTCCTTCCTTCCTCTATCTCTTTATTTACTTTACAATTTAACGGAACTTTCTGAATTCTAGGACTTCGGGAATTTCTGTATTGAACATCCTTTTTTAACTACTGTGTCAACCTTTTGTGTAGTCTTCTCAAATTTGTTTCTAGTCAGGACTTATGTATCCAAATAGTGACTGGTCTCCTACCTACCCTTTTAGGAATCGAGGATTCTTTTCCGTAGGTCGTAGTCTTACAGAAGTACTACTCACACACAAGTAAACGAGTTAATATAGACTGACGTTGGGATATCTGACATCGAGGGTCCGAGGAGACAGGTACCCTAAGAGATCCGTTCTTATGACCTCACCCAACGGTAAAGGAAGAGGTTCCCTAGAGGGGTTGGGTCCCTAATTTGAGTTCAAAGGATTCATAGGACGTAACGTCCGTCTAAGAAGTGACGACTCGGTGACTCATACACCGAAAGGTTTAAGTAATGTAGAAAAAAAAAATTTAAAGGAGAGTCAGACACGAGTCTGAATTGAAGTGACAACGGATTCGGAAGTGAGTTAGTACTATTCGAGAAATAACAATAGACAATTTATCGAGAATATAGGGTCGACTTTAGACACTTAAACGAATACACGATGTCACTATCTCAAATTATAAGACTGTCAAGTCAAGTCAAGTCAAGTCAGTCAGTACAGGTTGAGAAACACTGGGGTGTCGGACATCGTGCGGTCAGAAGGGACGGGTAGTGGTTGAGGGCCTCGAACGAGTTTGAGTACAGGTAGTTCATCCACTACGATAGGTTGGCAGAGTAGATAACAGTAGGGGAAGCGGTAGACGGAAGTTAGAAAGGGCCGTAATTCCAAGAAAAGGTTACTCAGTCAAGAAGTGTAGTCCACCGGTTCATAATCTCGAAGTCGAAGTCGTAGTCAGGAAGGTTACTGTTAAGTCCTGACTAAAGGAAATCCTAACTGACCAAACTACAGAACGTCAAGTTTCCTGAGAGTTCTCAGAAGACGTTGTGGTGTCAAGTTTTCGTAGATAAGAAGTCACGAGTCGAAAGAAATACCAGGTTGAGAGTGGAGGTATGGACTGATGACCTGTTTGATATCAAAACTGACATGTCTGGAAACAGTCGTTACATACAGAGACGAAAAATTACACGACAGGTCCAACCACTATCGAACAGAAGGTTCCTCGTTCACAAGAAATTCTAGTACCGACGTCAGTACTAGACACTAAAATCTTAGTGACTAAACCTCGGGTTCTAAAACACTAAAACCTCGGGTTCTTTTATTTCAGAGAGTGACAAAGGTAACAAAGAGGTAGATAAACGGTACTTCACTACCCTGGCCTACGGTACTAGAAACGAAAAACTTACAACTCATAAAAAAAAGTTTTAAAATAAATAAATACCGACACGACCCAGAAGTGACCACGAACTCCCGAAAGACATCAAAGTCTCGTACCCCCGATGAGAAACAACGTCCGGGATCTCGTGCGTCTAAAGTCATCAACACCGTATGCCCTAGTCAGTGAGACGCCGTACACCTTAGAAAGGTCTGGTCTCTGGTTTGGATACAGGAGGCGTAACCGTCCGGCCAAGGATAGGTGACGTGGTGGACCCTTCAGGCTTACAACTCAAAATTCGGTCGAAAAAATGACAGGAGAAAGTGAAAGTAGTTCTCAGAGAAATCAAGGAGAAGTGAAAGACGGTATTCCCACCATAGTAAATATATAGACTCCAATAACAGTAAAGAGGACCTTTAGAACTAAGGTCGAACACGAAGTAGTTCGGACCGTAAAGCGTACTACATGAGAAGTATATTCGATTTATTCGTCCCACTGTTATATATCGGAAGTACATAAAGAAAGGGTTAAAACTTAGTCAGACAACACGGTACAGACCAGGATTGACAACGAAGAACTGGACGTATTTCCAAAGAGCCCTCCGTCCATTCCATAAGACCATAAGGGTAGAGAACTTCTTAAAAGGTGTCAAACAACACTAGGTGTCTCAGTTTCCGAAAGTACATCAGTTATTTCGTCATCTACAAAAAGACCTTGAGAGAACTAAAAAAGCTACTAGGTTGTCTTCAACCGTGAAACTACAGACCAAGGAGACGGAAAAATTTTAGGTCTAACTCGTACACCTTCAAGAACCAAGTACGTGACGACTTCGGGTCGAACCTCTTAAAACTCGTAATGAAAAGGTCGTACACTCTACTCACGTTAGCACGTCATCAAACTCGTAAGAAACCGTAACGGAAAGAAAAACTAACCTTACTTTTGACTAGAAAAGGTCAGGACACTGGTGACGACTCAAAAGGTTTAAACGACAGTATAACTCACGTCGAGAAATTGTCATAGTAGAAAATCCTAAACTTTATCGAGTTGACCTTAAGGTAGTGGAGGTGATCGAAACAAGTATCACTACGAAGGATTCCGGGTGAACTGAAGTGTAAGGTCCTACAGACCGAGATCCACTCACTAGTGTGGTAGTATCAATAGACCTGGTACTTCTAGAAAAAACATACTCACTTCAGTGAGTCAGTACAGGTTGAGAAACGTTGGAGTACCTGACACCGGATGGTACGAGGAGGTACGTACCCTAAAAGGTCCGTTCTCATGACCTCACCTAACGGTAAAGGAAGAGGTCTCCTGGAAGGACTGGGTCCCTAGCTTGGGTCCAGAAGACGTAATATACATCTGCGAAATGGCAGACTCGGTACTCCCTTCAGTATCAAGACATATAAGAACGGTGAAGAAGAATTATAGAAGACGAACACAATCCAGATATAACAAAGACAGAAAATTACCCGGGTAGAAAGGGTAGACTCACATTTCATGTAGTACTCTTAACGACCTAACCTTCTTTGTGTTCGACCTTAGTTCTAACGGCCCTCTTTAAAGTTATTGGAGTCTATACGTCTACTGTGGTGGGAATACCGTCTTTCACTTCTCCTTGATTTTTCGGAGAACTACTTTCACTTTCTCCTCTCACTTTTTCAACCGAATTTCGAGTTGTAAGTCTTTTGCTTCTAGTACCGTAGGTCAGGGTAGTGAAGTACCCTTTATCTACCCCTTTCTCACCTTTGTCACAGTCTGAAATAAAAAGGCCCGAGGTTTTAGTGACGTCTACCACTGACGTTGCTACTTTAATTTTCTGCGAATGAGGAACCTTCCTTTCGATACTAGTTGGATCTATCGTATAAGTTTTCGTCTCTGTAATGAAACGGCTGATTCCAGGTAGATCAGTTCCGATACCAAAAAGGACACCAGTACATACCTACACTCTCAACCTGACACTTCTTCCGACTCACGGCTTCTTAACTACGAAAACTTGACACCACAACCTCTTCTGAGAACTCTCAGGGAACCTGACGTTCCTCTAGGTTGGTCAGGTAAGACTTCCTCTAATCGGGACCCTAAAGAAACCTTACTACGATTTCGACTTTGAGGTCATGAAACCGGTGGAATACACTTCTCAACTGAGTGACCTTTTCTGAGACTACGACCCTCCCTAACTCTCGTCCTCCTCTTCCCCTGCTGGCTCCTACTCTACCGACCTACCGTAGTGACTGAACTACCTGTACTTAGACTCACTTGAGACCCACAACCACTACCTGTCCCTCCGGACCGTACGACGCTAAGTACCCCAACGTTTCTCAGCCTGTGTTGACTCGGTGACTTGACTTGAATTGACCACAATCCAGGTATAGCAAAGACAGAAAATAACCCGGGTAGAAAGGGTAGACTGACATTTTTCCCATTAAAAAACTATATAAGTAAATAATTTCGTCGGTGATGTCAAGTCACAATCGCATAACTTGTCGTAGTAACTGACTTGGATCTTTATACTTAAATCAAGGGTCCAATTAATCACTACTATGACTGAAGTAAATTTAACCAATGTTCCGAGTAGAAATTTAAACAAAACTTCAGAAATAAAAATTTTTACCGAAATTTACCTTTCGTTTTTCAAGACTATAAGAGGTCTGGGACCTAGGTCACATCTTTCCGTTACAGAAAATTAACAAACATTCAAAAAACACATTGAAATAATAAAAAATCGAACTTAAGAAGTAAATAGTTCAATAAATGACTGTAATAGTATTCTTTCAATTTCTGAATCAAGTGAAAACGACGGAGGGGAGAGAGAAGAGGAGGGTCACAAACATAAAAACACCATAGTAAAACTTTGAGACCAAAAAGAAGACTATTTAGACACTGGTGTCCTTTTATATGAATTCGGAGATAAAGACAGAGATTGGAAAACTGTGTAGAGAATACTGTACATAAAGACGAGAGACAAAATAATCTTTTTATACAATTTTATATATGTGAAACAATACGAGACAGAAAAGTACCTATATTGGATAAAAAAACCTCGGTGTGAAAGTGATAAATTAATAATTGTAACTGGGAGACAGGGTCTTCCCGTCGGTACTGACGGAAGGGACAGAGACAGGGATCTAACTGAGATTTTCATCTTTTGTTAATTTGTAAACGGAATAAAACTCATACATTTGTAATAAATTCAGACCCGACTCTAAGGACAAAGGATAAGGCTTTCTAGACAAAGGCATTTGGACCGGGCAAGTCTCCTCTTACAACGACCGAAGTTCCAGTCTACCTCAGAGAAAAGAATATGAGTTAGACAACGAATTGTAAGTTTACGTAAAAATAAACGAAATATGAGTCTAAAAATTTTTCGACAAACAGGACTGACAGGGTCATCGGTAAGACAAATAAAAGGGAGCGTCCCAAATAGGGACAAGAGAGAGAGACAGAGAGAGAGGTAATTGTAGTACCCAGAAGGAAATTGGGAGAACCTTTACAAGGAAGACATGGAAAGACAGAGGGATCAAGGTGAAATAATCAACGAAAGATTCAAGGAACGTGTTTATAGAAGGGGACTAAAGAGAAGAACCTACGTTAGAGTAGAATACTTAAGGTATAAAAGGAGAATTAAATGAAGGATGTAAAACCTTTATTTGGGAGTTGACTTAGGGGTACCATCACTGTTTCCTCGGACCGTCACATGCCAGGTGTCCCAACGTTTCCGAGTCTGAAATGACTTCGCCAAATCGTGTGTGTCCCACGTTCCCTTGGTTTGATAGAGTCATTTACAGAGTTTTTAAATAAAACTGACCATGAATCAAGTATCTAAACAACTTAAAACTTCGTGACTATATTTTAATAAAAACAAATCTTAAAACTTCCTTAATACACCAACGAGGATTATAGGTCATTACGATTAGTCCTTATGGAGACTTTTTTTAGTTCTTACTAAACTGTAGACAGTAAAGAACATGTCCCCTGAGGTCCGAAAAAAGTCAAACTTCTGAGTGTAGGTTTCGGGACCTTGTAAAGAAATACCAAATAACATATAATATGATGGGAGTTAGAAGAGACTAAAAAGAAAAACAATAAAAGAATCAGTTTATAGTATAGGACATCCTACTAAGAAATAGACAATGTTACACATTAAAACGAAATATGTAAGATGTGTCAGAGTGTAAATAGAAGGTTAGAAAGGCAAAATAAAGTCGTTAATGTAATAATTGGAGATTCTCGTCGTAAAAACAAGTGAAAAAATCAACAAGTCAAAGAATCAGTACAGGCTGAGAAACACTGGGGTACCTGACGTCGTATGGTCCGAAGAGGTAGGAAGTGGTGGAGGACCTGGAACGAGTTTGACGAGGTCAGGAACGGGTTACCTGAGTACAGACAACTCAGTCACTATGGTAGGTCACAGGGGAAGAGGACGGAAGTTAGAAAGGGTCGTAGTCCCAGAAAAGGTTTCTCAACTGAGAAACGTAATCCACTGGTTTAATAACCTCGAACTCGTAGTCAGGGAAGGTTACTTATAGTCCCAAATAAAGGAAATCCTAACTGACCAACCTAGAGAACGTCAAGTTCCCTAAGAGTTCTCAGAAGAGGTTGTGGTGTCAAATTTCGTAGTTAAGAAACCGTAAGTCGGAAGGAATACCAGGTCGAGAGTGTAGGTATGTACTGATGTCCTTTTTAGTATCGAAACTGATATACCTGGAAACAACCGTTTCGTTATAGAGACGAAAAATTATACGACAAATCTAACCAGTATCGAAAAGAAGAAAATTCTCGCATAATAAACATTAATACCCATATGAAAGGAAATAAAAAATTAAAATTGTAACAAAATAAATAAAAAACGAAAAATAAAACATAACATCATAGTACTAAGCGTTACGACACTGACAATAAATATTAAAAAATTTCAAAGAAAAGTAAGATACGTTGTGGAGTCAAAGGAGGTCCTAGTCTCTCAAAATTCAATTAGAAGACTAGAGAGAAAGGGAAAAGACAAACCACTGAGAACCAAAATGTTTAAGGACCTATCAACCTTATCCAAAGGAGACAAAGACACGTTCAAATACCTATACAAAGGGGGAACTTAGAAAATAGACTTCCTCTTCAGTCTGGTCTTCGAGACACGTCCACCCTCCTCCCACTCTACATAACCAACCAACCACTTCTCCTAAAAGGAGGACTCTCCTTCCAGTCGTACGTGTGATTTTCAGAATCATAAGATCATGATCATAAGTTCATAAGACCGACTAAAAACATGTTAAAGAAATTCTTTTCTGAAGACCAAAGAACAGACCGTCGTTTACGGTTAACTCTTCCTACCTATAGGGTAAGTAGTCACTAGGACGTGTAGATGATAAAATCGTGTTATAAAATTAAAGTAAATTTCGAGTAATTTAAGTTTAATGAACTACAGAGACCCACAATACAGAGGTACCCCAAGGGAAACCCGTTTGACCAAAAGAAACTTCGGGGGATCGTTATATAAAAGCCTCTTCCGTTACCGTGGGGTGAGGTCATGAGAACGAACCTTTTAGGGTACCTGCCTCCTCGGACCATCCGACGTCAGGTACCCCAGCAATCCTCAGCCTGTGCTGACTCGTTGAAATGAAAGTGAAAGTCCGTAACCTCTTCCTTTACCGTTGCGTGAGGTCACAAAAACGGAACTCTTAGAGTCCCTGTCCCCTCGGACCACCCGACGGTAGACACCTCAACGTGTCTCAGCCTGTGTTGACTTCACTGAATCGTCGTCGTCGTTACATAAAATAAAAAAATTAAAAAATAATAAATAAATAAAACGAAATGTTATAACATAACCAAAACGGTATGAAGTTGTACTTAGACGGTGCTCACATGTGCACAAGGGTTAGGACTTGGGGGGAGGGTGGAGGGAGGGGTATGGTAGGGAGACCCAGATGTGTGGTTCCTTTGGTCTTAACTTTCTCTGTGTACATGGGGTTACAAGTATCGTTATATAAAATCCAATACTTGAGAGGTAAACAAAAAAGTTTGAAAAATAAAACATAAACCCATATCGGTTAATCGTTACAAGTAAATAAAAATAGTTGGGTATTCAGAAGTAAAAGTCTAAGAGACCCTAAATAATTTATAGAGTAAACAATAACTGTTAAGGTAAAACACATTAATATATCAGAAATAACTGATAAGAAAGAATGTGTTTATATGAAAAGGATGTTTTCTGAAAACTTCCCTACCGGTCTTTTAAGTACTCGGGTGAAGTGTTGGATCTAGTAGTTATAGTCACACTAAAACTTGCGTTGGAGTACTTTATAAAAGAGTGAACACTTCTCTCTTTAACAGACAATTAATACATCTAACAATCTAAATCTTTTCTTCACCATCTGTTCTTAGACCGGTATTGAATACGACGGTTGTAAGGTTTATTCACAAGAATTCCGTTCTAAAATAATTCTATAAATATTTACTTATATTCGTAATTGACCTGTCTCAAGACCTAACACAAAAACGAGAAAGTGTAGGATTAGAAGGATCCTATCCCATCGGTCTTCTTCACAACAGTACCATTGAGAATACCCACCCTCAATAACGTCTCTTATAGTCTCTTGTTCGGACTTCAAAAAAATTACCGAAATATTAAATCGTATTTATTTCCATAAAAAGTTCTCGAGAAGTTGAAGGGTTATATACCCATTATCCTTATCGAGATTTGATTTAATAAGTAACAATGGTGAATGCTTTTGAAGAAATCTCTAAAGATCAGGAACAGTCACCCACCTAACGAAGGATCCGTACATCCTCTATGAAACTTAAAGATTAAACATCAAATAAAATATAAGTATGTTACTTTAACCGATAACGTCGACATCATCGAATTAGGAAACTCGAGACTCCAATATTATTACTCTATAGGATGGACTGTCTACAGATTCTGGGTATAGGGTAAGGTACGAATCACTGCGTTCCCATAGAAAACAGGTTGTGATGAGACATGGTACACGAAGGGACCACCGACTCACCATTTCTTAGACAGACGGTTACGTCCTCTGAATCAAACTAGGAACCCAACCCTTCTGGTGGATCTTTTCCTTTTCCGACGTGTAAGGACATAAGAATGGACCCTTTAAGGTACCCGTCTCTTCGGACCACCCGATGTCAGATACCGCAACGTTTTCTCAACCTGTTCTGAATCGCTCATTTGTCGTTTCTTTTTAAGATATGACACAGGATCACTCTCTCGCGTTCAATTGACTTTATTCTGTGTTTGACTGACTTCCGGTCTTTTATACTTCTGTACCACATTTTTCACTCGTATACCGTTTCATGATTAACTTTTCATTACTCTATTCTTTTTTCGTTGATCCACCCCTTTTCAGTTATTGTTAGTTTTCTTTATAGTTCAATGAAATCCTTAGTTCCTCTAATCTTTTTTTACACTACGTCAGATCTCGGTCGTTTTCCAATTCTCCTTTTAGTCTTTGAAGACCAGTATTTTAAGTTCCCTTATTTGTTATTTGAGTGTGAAGACCAGTGACATCTTTCTCTTTTAGAAAATAAAACCCTCATCCAACAAGGACCTCGAGACTAACTTTTGACATTCGTCAAAATTCCTGACCTTAAAAAAATTTTTTCTATTAAAGATTCTAACCATAACGAATCTAGACTTTTTGACCGTCTGGACCCTAACCAAACCAAAGGACATTAAACGGAAAGACATAAGTTGATTAGATTTGTGAAACATCGGGTATTATCTCATCTAAAAGGAAAGATTTACCTACTCTGACGTAAAACCTCATTCAAATAATAACCCCCAACATCTTCTGTGTGAAATGTGTACTGACCCTTCTTGGTGAACAGGGGAAGGTAGGAGTATTAGTGTCGTTTTGACTGTGTGACCGATTCTTTTGAGGGAGGAACACTCAAGAGGTGGACTAAAGTAAGTTTAAAACCACTGTGTACAAATATGGTGGACTCTTCATGACGTGTAGGACTGTCTTCCAGACAGCCCTAAACTAACCGTCGAGAATAGACTTATGTTTCACAGGGATAGAAGAACTTTCTTCTTATTTTAATTTTTATTTTAATAAAGACGTACAAACAGAGAAAAACTTCTTCAAGTCGTAAAGAACTCTCTTGTTTAAAAAAAAATGAACCTCGAACAGTGCCAACAATTTATAGGGTCAACCCTTCATGAAGAAACGTTTGTTATAGATGAACCGAAAAAACGGTCGAAGTAAAATCTCTCGTTTAATTCCTTTACAACCGAAAACCGATGTAATACATTCTGTGTTTTGTTTTACTCTCATTCTTTGAGGAGACCGAAACTACTCGGTGACAAAACTCTCTTCTTTATTATACAAGGAATCCTCTATAGACACTTTGAAAACATGCAAATAAGTCTCTTCGATTTGAAACCCCTGTATTTAAAACTTTCCTGTCAAGATAAACGTTAAAAATTTCCTTAGAGGTGTGACAAGAGGTATCACCGACATGATCAAACGTAAGGGTGGTTGTCAAATCCTCCCAAGGGAAAAGAGGTGTGGGAGAGGTCGTAAATAACGAACGTCTAAAAACCTAGCGTCTGTAAGACTGACCACACTTCACCATGGAGTAACACCAAAACTAAACGTAAAGAGATTATTACTCACTACAACTCGTAGAAAAGTACACAAACAATCGGTAGGCATACAGAAGAAACCTCTTTACAGATAAATCAAGAAACCGGGTAAAAAACTAACCCAACAAATAAAAAGACCTTAACTTGACGTATTCAACATATAAAAACTCTAATCAACAAACAGTCAACGAAGTAAACGATAATAAAAGAGGGTAAGTCTTCCGACAGGGTGACGACCCGTATGTGTGGTTCCTTTGGTCTTAACTTTCTCTATGTACATGGGGTTACAAGTAGCGTCGTGACAAATATTATCGGTCCTGTACCTTTGTTGGATCTACAGGTAGTCGTCTACTTACCTATTCTTTCGACACCATGTATATGTGTTACCTCATAATGAGTCGGTAATTTTTCTTATGTAAACTTAGTCAAGATTACTCTACCTACTTTGACCTCGGATAATATGTCTCACTTCATTCGGTCTTTCTTTTTGTGGTTATGTCATATGATTGTGTATATATACCTTAAATCCTTCTACCATTACTACTGGGACATACGTTCTGTCGTTTTCTCTGTGTCTACACATCTCGCCTGAAAACCTGAGTCTCCCTCTCCCTCTGCCACCCTACTAAACCCTCTTACCGTAACTTTGTACATATGATAGTGCGTTCTTTGCTTAGTGGTCAGATACAAACTACGTCCTACGTCGTACGAACCCCGACCACGTGCCCCTATGGGTCTCTCTACAATACCCCTCCCTCCACCCTCCCCCCAAGTACAAACCCTTACGTACATGTGGGCACCACCTAAGTACAGTTACATACCGTTTTGGTTATGTCATAACATTTCATTTTATTTCATTTTTATTTTTAATTTTTTTAAAAAACTTTCCTGTCTAATAAATAACCTTATCATAACGAAATGTCACACAATCAGAGACGACATGTCACTTCCATTAGTCGACATACATATGTATACTGTGACTTTCTACTTGAGGGTTCCAGTCATCCACGGGTTATATGATGATCTCTTCTCACCTCTTTATTGAGGTCTTTCTTACTTCTCTCTCTGGGTTTCGTTTTTGTTACGGGTCGACACCTACACTGACCACTACCTTCATTCAGACTACGACATTTCTTGTTATAACGTATCCTTGGACCTTACAATCCAGATACTTAGTTCCATTTAACCTTCCCCAGTTTGTCCTCTACCTTTCTCACTTGTAGCTGTAAAATCCTTGGTTACTTGATTTCACCTGACCTTACCCGTTTAAATCAAATCTACTGGTAATACAGATGATGACAACAGTTCTTAGGGAATCTTCTTTACCTCATCGGGAGTATCAGTTGTTTTCTCAGACTTTATGTCATAAACTCACGTCAGAGTTTTTACTGTCTTACTAGAAACAAACAAAGGTTCCGTTGGTAAGTTATAATGTCATTAGGTTCAGATACGGGACTGGTAATTACGACTTCTTTGACTGCAACTTACCAAGATACTACGGGATGTTCTGGAAAATCTTGATTGTGGTTTTTTCCTACAGGAAAAGTAGTATCCCCTGATCCTACGTTTTCATCCTTCAGTTCTCTATGGACTTCATTGTCCGTTCAAACCGGAACCTTATCTTTTACTTCGTCCCGTTTCCGATTGTCTCAAAACAGTTCTCTTGCGTGACCAGTATCGTTTGTGGGAGAAGGTTGTTGTGTTCTCTACTGAGATGTGCACCTGTAGTGGTCTACCAGTTATGTTTTTAGTCTAACTACCACAAGAAACGTCGAGTTCTACCTCTCCGAGATATATCAGTCGTTTTTTTTTTTTTTTTTTCTGACCCTCGACTGATACCGAGTCTAGTACTTGAGGAATGACGTTTTAAGTCTGAATTCAACTTCTTTCATCTCTTTTGGTGAAATGGTGAACCTTTCACTTTCACTTTAATGAGTCATCAGAGGTTGAGAAGTGCTGGGGTACCTGACATCGGATGGTCCGAGGAGATAGGTACCCTAAAAGGTCCGTTATTATGACCTCACCTAACGGTAAAGGAAGAGGTCCCCTAGAAGGGCTGGGTCCCTAACTTGGGCCCAGAGGACGTAACATCTGTCTACGAAATGGTAGACTCGATGGTCCCTTCAGGTGAATCCATACTGGACTTAGTTCGAGGAATAATAATGTGTCACCTTCACTGTTTATCTAATTTCTCTAATCTAGACTATCTGTCCACGAATTTCTTGATACCTACTTCCAAACACTGTGACATGTTCTCCACTACTAGTTCTACCAGGCGTTCCTTTTCTTTACGTTTTTCCGTTTTACCAACAGACTCCTTCGGGATGTTTATCGATTCTTTTCTTCTCTTCGATTTCCGTTTCCTCTTTTCTCTTCTGTATGGGTAGACTTATGTCTCAAGGTTTCTTATCGTTCCTCTCTATTCTTCCGGAAGGAGTCACTAGTCACGTTCCTTTATCTCCTTTTGTTATCTCACCCTTTCTGATCTCTAGAGAAGTGTTTTTAATCTCTATGGTTCCTTTATAAAGTACGTTTTAACCCATGTTATTTCCTGTCTTTACCATACCTGGATTATCTTCGTCTTCTATAATCTTCTCCACCGTTCTTATGTGTCTTCTTGATATGTTTTTCTAGAAGTACTGGGTCTTTTGGTGTTAACATACTAGTGAGTGGTTCTCGGTCAGTAGGACCTTGTACTTCAGTTGACCCGGAATCCTTCGTAGTGATACTTGTTTCGATCACCTTCACAACCTTAAGGTCGACTCCATAAAGTTTAGGATTTTCTACTGTGACACTTTCACGACGTGAGTTTTACCGTCGTTTAAACCTTTTGAGTCGTCACCAGTGTCTTGACCTTTTCCAGTCAAAAGTAAGGTTAGGGTTTCTTTCCGTTACTGTTTCTTACGAGTTTGATGACGTGTTAACGTGAGTAGAGTGTACGATCGTTTCATTACGAGTTTTAAGAGGTTCGGTCGAAGTTGTCAAACACTTGACTCTTGAAGGCCTACAAATTCAACCTAAATTTTTTCCACCTCCTTGGTCTCTAGTTTAACGGTTGTAGGTGACTCAGTAACTTTTTCGTTCTCTCAAGGTCTTTTTGTAGATGAAGACGAAATAACTGAAGTGATTTCGGAAACTGACACACCTAATGTTGTTTGACACCTTTTAAGAAGTTCTCTACCTTTATGGTCTTGTGGAATGGACGGAGGACTCTTTAGACATACGTCCAGTTCTTGGTTACCAATTTTAGTCCGTACCCTGTTGTCTGACCAAGGTTTATCCCTTTCCTAATGCACTTCCGACATATACAGGAGAGGAACAAATTGAAGATACGTCTCTTGTAGTACGCTTTACGACGTGACCTACTTCATGTTCGACCTTAGTTCTAACGTACCACTTTATAGTTATTGGAGTCTATACGTCTACTGTCGTGGGAATACTGTCTTTCACTTCTCCTTGATTTCTCGGAAAACTACTTTCACTTTGTCTTCTCACTTTTTCGACCGAATTTTGAGTTGTAAGTTCTTTGATTCTAGTACCGTAGACCAGGGTAATGAAGTACCGTCTATCTACCCCTTTCTTACCTTTGTCACACTCGGAAATAAAAGAACCCTAGGTTTTAGTGACGTCTACCATTAATGTCGGTAATTTAATTTTCTGTGAATGAGGAACCTTCTTTTATGATACTGGTTGCATCTTTCGTATAATTTTTTGTCTCTGTAAAAACGACTGTTTTCAGGCAGATCAGTTTCGATACTAAAAGGGTCATCAGTACATACCTATAGTCCCAACCTTGTATTTCTTTCGACTCGGGGTTTCTTAACTACGAAAACTTGACACAGTAACTTCTTCTGAGAACTCTCAGCGAACCTGACGTTCTCTAGTTCAGTGAATTAGAATTTTTTATAAACAGGACTTATAAGTAACCTTCTTGACTACGTATTCAACTTCGAGGTTATGAAACCGATGGACTACACTTCTTTATTAAGTAACCTTTTCTGGGACTACGACCCTTTCTAACTTCCGTCCTCCTCTTTCCCTACTGTCTCCTACTCTACCAACCTACTGTAGTGGCTGAGTTACCTGTACACAAACTCGTTCGAGGCCTAAACCACTACCTGACCCTTCGAACCGTACGACGTCAGGTACACCAAGGTTTCTCAGTCTGTCCTGACTCATTGACATGACTTGACTTAACTAAACGAGGGACAACCCGGAGGGAGGGTCAGGAACGGGGAGGTATGGTGAGGAGATCCGGTAGTGTCTCGTGGTTCGACTCGAGGGACAACTGAGCTATCGTCGAAGGGTGATCGATAAATAAAATGTGTTCCGGTACATATATACGGTTAGGATTAAAGGGTCAAACAGGGCGGGAAGGGAAGGGTGGGACACAGGTATCCAGATAAGAAATATAGACGTAGAGATAAGGACGGGTCCTTTATCCAAGTAGACACGTAAAAAGACCTAAGGTTTTTTCGTACAATTATACGTCATAAAGAAAAAGAGAAGGACTGAATAAAGTAAGACTATTGAGATCCAGGTAGGTACAGAGATGTCTGTTGGGATAAAATAAGGAAAATCACTGGTTCATTGTAAGACAACATATATACATGGTGTAGAAACAGGTAAGTAGACAGTAACCTGTAAACCAACCAAAGGTACAGAAGCGATAACATTTGTCACGACTTTGATTGTAACTCCACGTATAAAGGAAAACTTAATAATAAAAGAGTCCTCTTTTACCTCGGGAGAATGTGACAACAACCACCCTTACATTTAACTATGTCGGTGACAACTCTTGTCATACCTCCAAGGAATTTTTTTATTTTTATCTGGATGGTATACTGGGTCGTTGGGGTGATGACCCGTATATGGGATTTTTTACTATAATTCTTCACACTAACTCACTTAAAACTTTTAGTACTCATACCCCGACCTAGTAATCGTAAATCGTGACTTAAACAAGAGACCAAAGATAAGTCTCTAATGTTCGGAACTAAACGAGAACAAAGGACTCAAGGGAAAGTGCAGTTAGTTCGAACTATCACTAAAATGGAACTGAAGTGGACAAACTGGAATCGATCTATATTTGGAAAAACAGTACTAAAGGATCTTTGTCAACAGGACTATGATTTCTGTGGTCTCCAAGATGACGGTGAGAAAAATTTTAATTAAAATTACATTATTTTTTAGGATACCTTCTTATCAAGGTACATAAAAAATTGGACCAACTGTAAAAATTCAAATTCCATCTGTAATAATTAAATTTATTACCTTTCGTGACGTGTAAAATTATTATTAAAAGTCGTCTGTTGTTTATCCACTAGTCGTTATTTAAATCCTCTGATTAGTAAATGGGTTCAAGACGGTAGAAATTTTAGAAGATTTTGAACTTCAATATTCTTCTATTTTATTATCAGACGTCACTCTGTTCTCTGTCTCTCTTTTCCGGTACGTCAAAAGTACTTCACATTTGGTCTCTTTGTATACAAGACAGTCGATTAATCTATTGGGATCTAACAAACCAAAAATCTAACTGTATTAGAGACTTAGTGAGTACAATTATCTTTTCTTAAAATTTTATTTACTTAGTAGATCTTTATAAAATAAAAATTATAGAGAAAAAAATGACAGTAACATTTACTTATATAAACTACAGTACTTTAAGTATTTTGAAATTTGCCTTATTACTTAAGTACAACCTTTACAAACTCGGTTCTCTATTATATTTCAAAACTTCGAAGAGAGGAAAAATCGAAATATGAGTAGAGACTAGATAAGAAAGGTTAAAACTCCTGGAGTTTGAGACTTTGTTGTCGGTTTGAAGAAGGAAATAACAATAATATTGACCGAATAATTTCTTCAAATTAAATAACTCCCATATTTCTTTTGTAACGAATGAAGAGAAGGTCAAGAAATCTTTTCAACTCACGTCTAAGGTATCGAAAGACTAGTAAAAAAACGATAGTTTTACTCAAGTCGTAGTAAATACCGATGTTCGAATGTAGGATAGACTTCAAGATGGGGAATCTAGGGGTCACATCCGACGACGACGACGATTCAGTGAAGTCAACACAGGCTGAGACTCTCGATAATGAAACCGGTTGACTTCACATTTAATCTCTGACACCCGTCCTTACTCGCCCCCCTACACAGGTTCTGATCACAAGAGGAAAATTCGTAGAATAGAGAAAGAGAGATGTCGATCAAACCCCCGTCTCTCCTCATTATCCACTCTTATTCAAGTAGACCACCGAACAGTCATTGACACTTTATAGAAACTGGAGTCAGACCAGGTCAGATCAAGGTAGACGACCGCTGATACCGACTGTCCATAGAAGACTTAGTCATCTACCAAACTAGATAAACTCTACTCAAGTCGAAGTAGGAGTGTAGAAGAGACTACTCTTTGTGAAGTCTTTTGTTGTCGGTATTATAGGGAACCGGAAACGATAACTAGTTTCACTTCACTTCAGCGAGTCAGCACAGGCTGAGAAACGCTGGGGTACTTGGCGTCGGATGGTCCCAGAAGACAGGTACCCTAAGAGGTCCGTTCTTATGACCTCACCCAACGGTAAAGGAAGAGGTCCCATAGAAGGGTTGGGTCCCTAGCTTGAGGCCCAGAGGGCGTAACGCCAGTCTGTGACATGGTAGACTCAGTGGTCCCTTCGGGATAACTAGTTGTAGAGGTTTGTTTAGAGATACTAATCTTCTTTACAGAGTAAGGAACTGAGTCTCCGACGAACTTTTAGGATGGATGTCATTGAGGGACAATACATTGAAGACACAAAAGGTACATTTCAACCTCGGTGTCACACACACACTCACACACACGCCTCGGTTTAATTGATGATGATTTAGGAGAAGAGGTAGAGGTTCCAGGACCTTCAGTGGGTGAGAGGGACTTACATTAGTATTAGTGGTGTGAAAATTGAAGTCTGACCTACTCTGTGAAATGACAACAGTAAAAAAAAATAGAGAAACTAAGTCCGAGGAGATCGTTCAGAGGTCCGAACTCATGAGAGATCGTCATTTGTGAGAGACACAACTGTATGTCAGAGTATGTGCAATCCTGCATTGAGTCCTATAAGATTTTTGGATAGAGTGGTAGGAAGAAAAACAAACATCGAGGTTTATATGGACATCCAAGACAATGTGTCATCTTTAGGTAGGTCTTGTAGAAAAGTAGTCTATAGGTATCAGATGACACTTGTCACTGAAAGAGTGTTCCGACCTTGTAGTCTGCCTACGGAAATCTACCTACGGGAGGTGTCATTAAAATAGGTACATACCTACTTTCAAGTCCCAATACCACCCTACCTCCCCCCACAGGTAGGAACTTCACCCTACGAGGACTTAGAACCAACCGGAAATTCCATCGAATGACTGAGTAAGCCAAGTCAAGTCAGTGAGTCAGTACAGACTGAGAATCGCTGGGGTTCTTATCGTCGTACGGTCCGGAGGAACAGGTAGTGGTTGAGGACCTCAAATGAGTTTGAGTACAGGTAATTCAGTCACTACGGTTGGTTGGTAGAGTAGGAGACAACAGGGGAAGAGAAGGACGGGGGTTAGGAAGGGTGGGGGTTAGGAAGGGTCGTAGACCCAGAAAAGGTCACTCAGTTGAGAAGCGTACTCCACCGGTTTCATAACCTCAAAGTCGAAATCGCAGTCAGGAAGGTTACTTGTAGGTCCTGACTAGAGGACATCCTACCTGACCAACCTGGAGGAACTTCAGGTTCCCTTAGAATTCTCAGAAGAGGTTGTGGTGTCAAGTTTTCGTAGTCAAGAAGCCACGAGTCGAAAGAAATATCAGGTTGAGAGTGTAGGTATGTACTGGTGACCTTTTTGGTATCGGAACTGATCTGTCTGGAAACAACCGTTTCATTACATAGACGAAAACTTATACGATAGATCCAACCAGTATTGAACGGAAGGTTCCTCATTCGTAGAAAATTAAAGTACCGACGTTAGTGGTAGACGTCACTAAAACCTCGTGGGGGGATTTTTATTCAGACTGGGAAAAAGGTGACAAACGGGTAGATAAAGGGTACTTCACTACCCTGGTCTACGGTACTAGAAGCAAAAGACTTACAACTCGAAATTCGGTTGAAAAAGTGAGAGGAGAAAGTGATAGTAGTTCTCCGAAAAACCAAAGAGAAGTAAAAGACGGTATTCCCACCACAGTAGACGTGTAGACTCCAATAACTCTCAAGAGGGTCGTTAGAACTAAGGTCGAATACGAAGAAGGTCGGGTCGTAAAGAGTACTATATGAGACGTATATTCAATTTATTCGTCCCACTGTTATATGTCTGAACTACATGAGGAAAAGGATAAACCTTGGTCGGACAACAAGGTATAGGTCAAGATTGACAACGAAGGACTGGACGTATGTCTAAAGAGTTCTCCGTCCAATCCACCAGACCATAAGGGTACAGAAAGTCTTAAAAGGTGTCAAATAACACTAGGTGTGTCAGTTTCCGAAACCGTATCAGTTATTTCGTCTTTATCTACAAAAAGACCTTGAGAGAACGAAAATCTTACATTTAGTTTTTAGTTTCGTAAAAGCCCCGTCGAGAAGAATCTGGAAAGTCGAAACCCAAATATTGAATCTAAAAACCCAGTTCCTTTTTCCAAGTGAGTCGTAATACTAAAGAATCATAAAACATCCCACCGTACTCTTTGTTACTCACAACGACCATTTTATACGAACAGAATTGAAGTATCCCATTCGTTGTAAAGACGATAATGTGTTTCTCCTGAAGTCTTACCAAGTTTTATGGTTCTTAATTTTTAATAGGAACTATAGTATTAATTGACTCCCACCTCATATTACAGACACCTAAGATGTCCCAGTTCAAACGATTGACGTCATATTGTCCCTCTTCACGTATGTTCATGGTCCTCCGATTCCCTAACGGTGTAAGTAATATTACCCGAAATATCGATGTTTGTAATATAGGTACATAACATGTTACCCTTAAAGACTCTATGAAACTTATTCTGAATTGGTATGTAAGGAAGTCATTAACAAACAAAATTGACAGAAAAATTGTAAATCTCGGGTGAATAAATTTCGGAAACAAACAAAATTGTATCTCGAAGGGACCACCGAGTATCCTTCTCAGTCAACCGGACGTTACGTCCTCTGGACCCAAGCTAGGTACCCAGTCCTTCGAGGGGACCTCTTCTCTGATCATTGGGAGAGGTCATAAGATATGACAATTTAAAACTGTATTCAGAATGGATTTACAGTAAAGGATTAAATCTAAGAATTTACTACCCGGTGTATCTTTGAAGAATGAATCAAATATAATTGATTCATAAAGAAGTTGTAATTTACGAATAAATCATAATGTAAAGAAACCTACTTTGAATTATGTCATTTATAGGGAGTACGGTCCTACGGGATCAGTTAATTTTGAGTTTTTGGTCAATAGATTGGTCAATAGTGATCAGTAGGTCCCATTCATCAAGTTCTTTGGGACCTTCACTCGTGTAAGGAAAACGGTGTTCTTTTACTGTCACAGAACCACTTTGGAGACTGTGTTTATATTGGAAAGAGGTACAGAGAAATAGTTCTCAAAGTGGGGGTCTATGAGACTATATTTTGAAGTCGGTAGTTCTGTTATATAGAGTAAGTTGTTATCAATCAGGAGAATTACTAGGTTGGTCGAACCGTCAATTACTAAAGTAGTAGACATTGATAAATTTCCCGAAGGAACCACTGAGTCTGTCATTTCTTAGGTGGACGTTGCGTCCTCTGGACTCAAACTACGGACCCAACCCTTCTAGGGTATCTCTTCCTTCACCGTTGGGTGAGATCATAAGAACGGACCTCTTAGGGTACCTGTCTCTCCGGACCGTCTGATGTCAGGTACTCCAGTGTCTCTCAACCTGTGTTGATTGTGTGTGTGTTGATAAAATATATATGAGAGACTTAAAATAATAATGTAGAGTCCCGAAACCCTTTATGGAAAAAATTTTTCTATTCAGTTAACCTATTTAATAAATTTCTCTTTCACACTAAATTTTCATATTTTCTTTTATGGAATATGTAGTGAATGGGTAAAATTACTTTTTGTTATCTTTTATGTACGTATCGACTCCTTCCTGGATATTTAGTAACGACGACTCGTTTTACATAATAGTAAAACCTCATGCGTACGAGTCAGTATAGGTCGAGAAACACTGGACTAACATTTTGGTCTTATATCACACATAACGACAACAAATCAGTGAAAGTACGTAACCTCTCCCTTTACCGTTGGGTGAGGTCACAAGAACGGGCCTCTTAGGGTGAAAAATGAAAGTACGTAACCTCTTCCTTTACCGTTGGGTGAGGTCACAAGAACGGGCCTCTTAGGGTGAAAAATGAAAGTACGTAACCTCTTCCTTTACCGTTGGGTGAGGTCACAAGAACGGACCTCTTAAGGTCCCTACCCCCTCGGACCACCCGACGGCAGGTACCCCAGCGTGTCTTAGCCTGTGATGACTTCACTGAATCGTCGTCGTCGTCGTCGTCGTCGTCAGTAATTCAACACAGACTGAGGAAACGTTGGGGTGTCTGATCTTAGGTGACCTGAGGAGACAGGTACCTTAAACCGTCCGTCCTTATGACCTCACTCAACCGTAAAGTAGGAGATCCCCTAGAAGGGTTGTGTCCCTAGTTTGGGTACAAAGGACAATAAGAACATGACCGTCCGTCTAAGAAATGGTGACTCGGTGGACCCTTCGCGTAGTAAAACCATTGTTATACCACATAGCAGGACTTAACCAAAGACAAAATGATGACGACAAATAAAAAAGAAAAAAAAAAAGAATTCCTCCACATCCTATCTTCGACGGTTATTATCATTAGTACCACTTGGTTCACCTTATTACCTTATATATAAGACGACACAACTGTTGACGACCTTAGTCATATAGTACGTCCCTCAGTAATATTCATCCTTTCCAACTGATTTGTTTCAAAATATATTTTGATTAAAGGTCATAACTTTGAGGTAAAAGAATGTTGAGTGTAATTCCTCACTGAACCTTTTCGAGTACATTGAAGCGTCCGACGGTGTTATTAATTTAATTTGTGTTCTAACAGTAAATGATCACATAAAACAATTTCAAGGATAAATCGGTTCAGGCATTTACACGTAAAATAGCTAGAAGTAACCTATTGACATGATAGGAGTAGGATAAGGATTTACGGTAGTCAGGGTCTTAACAAATTAGGATAGGGGTTCCGACCTTACGATTATGAAGTTTTACCATGAATGTCTTAATATCACGAAGTAATCTCATAAAAACCAGAGGAACTTCTTCGGATAGTCTCTTTCATTAAATAAATGGTTTAGTCTAGATTGATGAGTAATGTGACACAAGAATCGGTTTTTTCTGTACAAAACTGGTTATTTAAAGTAGACACCACAAACAAACAAACAAATGTAACATGAGAAACCACACAACGATCAAGTAAAGTAGAGATACTTCTCTAAAGATGAATAAATAACTGAGACTACGCCCCTCCCTAACTCCCGTCCTCTACCTCTACTGTCTCCTACTCTACCGACCTACCGTAGTGACTGAACTACCTGCACTCAGACTCACTTGAGGCCCTCAACCACTACCTGTCCCTCCGGACCGCACGACGCTAAGCACCCCAGCATTTCTCAGCCTGTACTGACTCGCTGACTTGACTTGACTTGACTAACTGAATAAATATTCATTGTCTTTCCGACTGATTTACATAAAAGAGGACGAAAAACTTTAGAGTTCAACATTTATTTGTAGAAAGATTTTAAATATTCAGTTCTTATATTTTCAAAAATGTATTAAAAAGAGATGAGAAACGATGGAAAGGTAGTTTATATTATCTAGTTCCAATAAAGACACAACATATTTCGTCTATCTTATAAGTCAAGTCAAGTAAAGTCAGTGAGTCAGTACAGGTTAAGAAACACTGGGGTACTTGACGTCGTGCGGTCCGAAGGGACAGGTAGTGGTTGAGGGTCTCAAGTGAGTTTGAGTGCAGGTAGTTCAGCCACTACGGTAGGTCGGTAGAGTAGGAGACAGTAGGGGAAGAGGAAGACGGGAGTTAGGGAGGGTCGTTTTCTCAGAAAAGGTTACTCAGTTGAGAAGTGTACTCCACCGGTTTCATGATCTCAAAGTCGAAGTCGTAGTCAGGAAGGTTACTTATAAGTCCCGACTAGAGGAAATACTACCTGACCAACCTAGAGGAACGTCAGGTTCCCCGAGAGTTCTCAGAAGAGGTTGTGGTGTCAAGTTTTCGTAGTTAAGAAGTCGTGAGTCGAAAGAAGGGTTAGGTTGAGAGTCTAGGTAGGTACTGGTGACCTTTTTGATATCAGAACTGATCTGTCTGAAAACAACCGTTTCATTACAGAGACGAAAACTTATACGATAGATCCTATCTTATAATCGTCAAGGATTATTAATCTTCGGATTGGACTGAAGATCAATTTTTTCCATTTTAGGGGACCTCTTCCTTTACCGTTGGATGAGTTCGTAAGAACGGACCTCTTAAGGTACGTGTCTCCTCGGACCGTACGATTTCAGATACCCCAGTGTCAGTCTGTACTACCTCTCTGATTGTTAAAGTGAAATGTCCATTTTTAGATACTAAATGTATTAGTGATTATATCCGATTTTAAATATACCGAGACTTTTCAAGTAACAGGTTGTAAAAATCCAAGAAAGTAGACTTTATCTTCAAGTCACCACGGAAATTTATTTTCCTTCGTTTCAGTCGCATCCTATATTCGTGACGATGACTATGTATTCATTTCTAATCGGAAGAGACTGTTACGTCGAAACATAGTAACCCAATCTGAAGTTCACCGTAACCTAAACAACAAGGTCGAAGGTGTCTAGTATTTTACTAGTACAGACAACTGTGTTAATGTCTACGACGATAAGTTCTGATCTCTCACTAACTTCTCTTAAAGTTTCCTTTAGATTATATAGGTCAACGTTTACCTGTGTATACAGTGAAGGTCACCGTAATGTGAGTGATGAATACGACTCGGATGTGTTGTCTTTTTTATCCAAACCTTAAAAGTCAAGGTTGAATTTTTTTACCAAACGTAAGAATGGTACACCCCGGGACTTTAGGTTTGAAATGGGAGTCTCTAAGGCCATGGTAACCCTCTTAAGTGGTTTCGTTAACTCACCCAAAACTACTATTTGTGTAAAGTGTGGAGTTGCGGTGGTGACACATAGTAATATTCAACAATCCAGTAAATTTACCGTAAAATCTTCCTTGGCTCGACGTTCTGTTAAATTAGATAAGTTCTTAATAGGTCGTATTGTCATTAGTTCTACCTCAAACTTAGAACAATTTCAACTTTGACAAGTTGACCACAACCTTAATGAACGTCGGCTGTAAAGGAAATACTAGACACACGCACGACCCACGATTCATCAAAGTCAGTACATACTGAGACACAGGAGAACCTGACATCGGACGGTCTGAGGAGACAGGTACTCTGAGAGGTTCGTTCGTGACCCGAATAAAACGAAAAGGTCGATGGACACCGGGTAAAGGAAAACATGTCACGTACAGTGTGTGCGGTCAATGTGTGGTACTAAACGAGATCACTTTACGTATCTTCTAACGGAACGTAGTCACATGAGCCGGGAGAAATGATTCACCGTTGTCCCGTAGTCTCGGACGGAAATAGTGTTCGCAATCAAAAAGACGAATCAACGGGAGGAATATCGAGACACAAGAATCCAGATCATGTCAACGGAACCAAGATGGAAATAACTGACCCTCTAAAAACGTCTTTGATTGCTGACATCGAAAAGTAAACAATACATATTCAGTTATAACTTAGTGAGTGCAAACTCATTTATAGTTCTCGAAAAAAACGTGAATGAGATAAATAACCTTTGAAAGATGTATAGAATGATTTCGTAAGATTATAACGTAATCTCACACTATATTGTCTTGTAGACAATATTAATATGACACAAAGTGACGTGAAAAGGGACTTCTGGTCTGAGACATAAAAGACCGTCGTGTAAAAAAAAAAAAACCAGTACCCATAATGAAGGAGGTCTTAAAACAACAACCACCAGTCAACGACTCAGCACAGGTTTGAGAAACATTGGGGTAACTGACGTCGTGTGGTCCGACGGGACAGGAAGTGGTAGAGAGTCTCGAACGAATTTGAGTACAGGTAACTCAGTCACTACGGTAGGTTAGTAGAGTAGGAGACAACGGGGAGAGGAGGACGGAAGTTAGAAAGGGTCGTAGTCCCAGAAAAGGTTACTCGACCGAGAAACGTAGGCCACCGGTTTAATAACCTCGAAGTCGAAGTCGTAGTCAGGAAGGTTACTTATAGGTCCCAACTAAAGGAAATCCTAACTGACCAAACCAGAGAAACGTCAGGTTCCCTAAGAGTTCTCAACAGAGGTTGTGGTGTCAAGTTTTCGTAGTTAAGAAGTCGTTAGTCGGAGGAAATACCAGGTTTAGAATGTAGGTATGTACTGATGACCTTTTTGGTATCGAAAGTGATATGTCTAGAAACAACTGTTTCACTATAGAGAAGAAAATTTATACAACAGATCCAAACACCAGAAAGTAAAAATGGACTATCAACTGTTCCATCCCGAAACACCTCCCGAAAAAATCTTTACTCTTTAAAACACTACGTAATAAAATTTTCTAGATAGGTAAATATTATGTGTGCTTTAAGTATGTTTTCGTATTACCTCCTTTTACACTTACTATGGTTGTTGGTGTTCAACATATTACTTATGGACTAGTTAAAATTCGAGATTATTGAAACGTACTACCACAATTAAGATAGTCGGAGATTTTTACATAACTGTTCAGAAGTCAGTTATTACAAGCCCATCGTATTCTACGTAATTATACAGAAGTCAGTTATTACACAATTCTAACGTTTCAAAAGAAGGATTTTTAGGATGTCTCTTCCTTTAGTGGTTGTTCCGTGACGGTTTCAGACGACACGGACGGTCAGACACACCTCTGTCACCAGGGCACTTACAATGTCCTTTCCTAGGAACTCGGGAAGAAACCCCTCGTCAGAGGAGTTCCGTCCCGAATGGACCTTAGACGGACGGTTCGTCCTCTGAGTCCAAGCTAGGGACCCTACCCTTCTATGGGACCTCCTCCTTTACCCATGGACGAGGTCAAAAGAAAGGACCCTTTAGGGCCTGTCTCCTCGGACCTCCCTATGTCAGGTACCGCAGTGTCTCAGTCTACGCTGATTTACTGATTTGTTGTCGAGGGACGTCCATCGAGTATAAATCCCATTCTCGTTTCGACACATAAAACAGAAAAAGAAAACACAAAGATGAAACACGACAGGAGATTGGGGAGAGAAGTTTTGTTATAAATAATATAGGTATTAAAAAGTACATAGAAACACCTTAGATTTATTTTGATTTCTATGGTTACTTCTTCCGAACCGTAAATATGGACTAATCTCTTTCTTTGATTTCTTTTACGTTACCTCGACTGTGAAAGAAATCTCCGTTTTTTTTCTTTTTGTAAAAACCCCTGTTTTTTTTAAGTAAATATCAACCAAAAAAAACCATAGAAAAAATAGAATTATCAAAGTCCGTACTAACTACAAACATCCTGACGTCAAAGGGAGACTTTTACTCCATTCCGAAGATTGATTTTAAATATTTTAGTACAGGAAAAAAAAGGTTTCTCCTAACGAAGAGAAAGCATGGAGATCGATGTAACAGTAGGGTCTCGGGATAAAACTTCGAAATGTTACATCCACGGTTAGACTTTTGGTGTTTTGTTATTGAAATAAAAATTGACGAACGGAGTGAAACTCTTGACTTTAATGAGTTTGTACGTAGACGAGAGGACTCATTAAAATTAAGCACCTATGTTTCACAAAACAGAGAGTGAATTCATTGAAATCTATTTCACCCTATAAAGAGGTTGACATACATAGATTGAAGTTTTATTAAACAATAAACCCCTTCATTCCTGCCTCCTCTCTCCTATTGTCTCCTACTCTACAAACCTATCGTAGTGATCGAGTTACCTGTACTCAAACTCGTCTGAGGCCCTCTTTGACTTCCTGTCCCTTCGGACCACACGACGTCAGGTACTCCGACGTTTCTCAACCTGTACTGAATCGTTACCTTGCTGTTGTTGTATTCTGTTCTTTCGGTGTAAAAAAGAAAAAACTTAAAGTCTATACTCTCATACGAATGAAAAATTGACCTACACAAACCACGAAACATCTATGTCGCAAACATGAAATAAAATCATAAGACTCTATGCTACAAAGGAACCGTACAGGAGAATGTTGTTTATTTTAATGAAAAGTACCCATAATGGTTTGAAATTCGACTCTCCTAAGTTTACATTACAAGTTTCCCCTTAAGTAGGACTCTGGTAAACATAAGATGGGACTAAAATGTGAAACTCCTTTTTTGATAGACCCGTGAATGTTGGTATGTTTATTTGTTTGTAGTTTGTAGTTTTGTTTTGTTCGATATTTTCGACTTGTTCTTATTGCTTTACGATCATCTCGGAAGTAAATTATTAGACTTCGTAGTTTATGGTCTTTGAGAGTCTTATTTCCTCAACGGAACTTCAATTATTAGTTATATTGTGGATCTTTTTGTCAACATTAATATTAGTTATTCAGTCAGTAAACTTACAAACTGTTTGTACACTATTGATAAGTAAAGGTTATTAACTACCTATAGAAGGATGTCTCATCAAACACACACAGTTCCGTCCTTAAGACCAAGTCTCGACAAGGGTCGTAACACATTCGACTAGTATCACTTCCTTCCCTTTAGGTCGGTCTGGGACAACCTAAGACGGATCGAGAATTAGGTTCGACACTTTTAGTAGAGAACGGATTCGTTAAGTAGACTTCGACGAAAACAGTAAACATACGGAACGAAGAAGTGTTGATCAACACCTATAGGACACACGTCGTACCGTACCACAGTACCCCAATCCGACATTTAACATGGAATCAGATAGAGAAAGTGTACCTGGTCTAACTCAAAGGGTACTTGAACAATCCTTCTATTTAACGTAGACAAAAGAAGATGACCACAAAGACAAGATTTATTAAAATAAATACGAAAAATAAAACATAAATTCATAAAGGAACTCAAACCTCTAGTATTAAATAAGATTGACGAGATTGGGGAAGTAAAACTCAATATCCGTAAGAAGTGAAAGTACTACGAGAAGACTTTTATTCTCGTTATATACAGGTGTCTGACTTTAGAGTTTAAGGTTAAATTATAAAAGAAGAACGTAAATAAGATAATAAGAGGTTTGTTCTTTATCTCTTAAGAAATTCTTACGGTTTATAATTGGACCCAACGAGAATTTTATAATATTTGTTTCAATATATCAAATCACAGAACCTTTTATTTTGTCCTGATATTTCTCCTTCTGACTTCTGTAGTCTTTTGTTTGTTTGTTTTTTCGATTCCGATTTTTGAATATTTTTCTTAAAATTAATTGATTTAAAGATAAGACTAAAGGAGAATTTTCGTCTTTTGACGGGAATCCATTTTATTATTGACACACGAAACAGAAAAAGAACAAGAAAAGAGGGTACGGGAAGAAAACAAACTAAATAAGAAATCACCAGAGAAACTTTGAATTGAAATGTATAAAAATAAAAATAGATGTTTTAAAAATTTATAAGAATGTAGACGTGAGAATGTAAATGACTAAGTCAAGTCAAGTCAAGTCAGCGAGTCAACACAGGCTGAGAAACGCTGAGGTACTTAGTGTCGTACGGTCCGGAAGGACAGGTAGTGGTTGAGGGCCTCAAGTGAGTCTGAGTGCAGGTAGCTCAGGCACTACGGTAGGTCGGTAGAGTAGGAGACAGCAGGGGAAGAGGAGGACGGGGGTTAGGGAGGGTCGTAGTCTNCACCGGTTTCATGACCTCAAAGTCGAAATCGTAGTAAGGAAGGTTTCTTGTGGGTCCTGGCTAGAGGAAATCTTACCTGACCAACCTAGAGGAACGTCAGGTTCCCTGAGAGTTCTCAGAAGAGGTTGTGGTGCCAAGTTTTCGTAGTTAAGAAGCCACGAGTCGAAAGAAGTGTCAGGTTGAGAGTGTAGGTATGTACTGATGACCTTTTTGGTATCGGAACTGATCTACCTGGAAACAATCGTTTCCTTACAGAGACGAAAACTTATACGATAGATCCAACTAGTATTGAAAAGAAGGTTCCTCATTCGCGGAAAATTAAAGTACCGACGGCAGTGGTAGACGTCACTAAAACCTCGGGGGTTTTTAGTTCAGACTGTGACACCTTACGTTTGAAGATAAGGTAGTTTGAGTTTAGTTTTTGAATTGGTGACAATCTTTCGAGATAAATTAAGTTGAGTAAATTTTAGAAAGACTCTTTTCTAAAATATGTATCATACGAAGATCTTTGTCTTTTGTGACTATTGAATAATGCATACACGTACGTCTTCTATCTGAAACTTTAACTTCTTTTTCAGTTGGTACTTTCTCATGGTTTAGAGTTAATCCTTCGTCCCTTCATTAGGAATAAAGTGTAGTAGACACCAAACCACTTATTGTTTCGATCGACAGAACGGTGACAGTTATCTTTTACGTAAGTCGAAAATAGAACTCAAATGAAAAGGAGAATATAAAACTAACTATTTGACAGTAACTAAACGAAAAGTTGATATAGGTATCAATCTACACACCTTAAAAGTGTTTGTGATTGTGGATTGTTTGGAGACCTCTATAATTTTATTCGAACGCACGACTTTACGTTAACTCAGAATTAAGGATAACATTATTGTTAACCCAATTGAAGATTCTCAGATTATAGATTTAGACTCAGACCCAATGATCCGACCTCACCTGGATAACCTTTCAAGTACGTACAGTCCGAAACCTTCTCTCTGTGTCAGATAGTACCTTTCGTTTCATAACGTTTCATAACGTTTAATAACTCTAAGTAAGTAAGTGAGTACACTATTTAAATGATAAAGTCTTAACCAAAACTAGTTTACTTTATGACAAAGTCCCTTGTGTCCACTGTTTCAACTGTAAAATAACCAAAATTTAATTAAAAAAACCTCATATCAACGAGATGACACACCGCAATCACAGATGACACGTCGTTGTACTTGCTCGGTGTACCTACCGAGGGAAGGGAAACCTGAAGGAAGGGCAAATCCAGTGGTGTCACGTAATCCATCTCAAGGGACACGATACGTCACGTAAGAGTAATCAATAGATAAAATATGCGTCATAGTTATTACACATACACAGTTAAGGTTAGAAAGTTAAGAAGGGTGGAGGGGAAGAGGGAACCACAGGTATATCAAGAAAAGATGTAGACACAGAGACAAAGATGAAACGTTTATTCTAGTAGATATGTTAAAAAAGTCTCCGAAGGGACCACCGTGTCTGTCATTTCTCTGGTGGACGTCACGTCCTCGACGACGACGACGATTCAGCGAAGTCAGCACAGGTTGAGACACGCTGGGGTATCTACTGTCGGGTGGTCCGAGGGGGCAGGGACCCTAAGAGGTCCGTTCTTGTGACCTCCCCCAACGGTAAAGGAAGAGGTCACGTACTTTCACTTTTCACTTTCACTCCAACGAGTCAACACAGACTGAGAAACGCTGGAGTACCCGACATTGGATTGTCCGAAAAGGTAGGTACCCTAAAAGGTCCGTTCTCATGACCTCACCCTACGGTAGCGGAAGAGGCTCGTCACGTCCTCTCGACCCAAGTTAGGGACCCCGTCCTTCTACGGGACCTCTTCCCTTACCGATGGGTGAGGTCATGAGAACGGACTTCTTAGAATGCCGGTCCCTCTCGGACCCCCTGATGTCAGATACCCCAGTACTTCTCAACCCGTTCTAACTCGCTGATTGTGAAGTATGGAAAAAGATCCAAGATCTATATGTACAATTATATATTATAAACAAAAAGAGAAAGACTGACTGAAGTGAGACATATTGTGACAGATCCAGGTAGGTGTTTTCGACTTTAAAATTATAAGGTGTAGTGTTTTTCGTATACAAAAATCTCGATGTAGTGGTTGAATTGTCGTCCGTCTCTAGAGACTTGTTCTCTTCGGTAAGTCATGATTCATCTTTATAGTACCACAAATAAATTATAGTGATTTTACTTCTGTCGTGTATCTTATACAGTCAGTACGTTGTTACTCTGATATCGTTATTATACGGTCTCGACATGTAAGACCTTTTTTATTACATACGCCTCTTATCTTTAAACAAAAAAAGGATTTATTAACTATACAACAAACAATATGAATAAGATCTCATCCTTTATCTTTTGTCCCATAAAGTAAGTTCGTCGTTCATTCCCTCTATAATCCACATAAACCCCTGTACTTTGTCGTCGTTGGTGTTACTGTCCATCTCCTTCGCCCATTCACTTCCCCTTGTCCCAACACCACTAACAATTCCTACTACCAATGATACGAATAGTCTGAATGGGACAAGATCCTGAAACATACCTGAGTAGGTAAGTCAAGAGTTTTATAGTAAACTTCATTCGATATAATAATGACTGGACAAAAGTGTCTACCCCTTTGACTTCGAGTCTCTTCATGAAAATGATTCAATATTTTGTCTCAAATTTAGGACTAGACTAAGGTTTTCAATTACAACTTAGACTGTTAAAGTTTTAGTGACAGCACAGACCAAGAATGTGAACGAGACGGAGAATCTTAATACACAAAAAAAAACCAAACAAACAAACAAACAAAAAAAAACGGAAGTTCCCACGGACCTCTAATAAAAGAACTATTCTGTCCAACTCATTTTCTTTAACGGTATATATCCGGATATCATAACACTAGTATCTCACAATCCCCACCCTCTTCCCAACGTTGAGACACTACTCTAGAGTCCGACACTTGAAACGATCACAAAGAGACTATAAATAACACTCTTGGATCACCTCGAGGTCCCTTATTTAGGGTGTTATGATACTAACCACAGGTGACGTCAAGATTGAGGATGATCGTAACAGGTGTAGCTCAGAGGTTGTTAATGTCAACCCTTTTTAACTTCTACCCTTCTCTTTCCCTACTGTCTCCTACTTTACCAACCTACCTGTACTCAAACTCATTCGAGACTCTCGACCACTACCTGTTCCTCCGGACCACACGATGTCAGGTACCCCAGCGTTTCACAACCTGCGTTGACTTGACTTGACTGGACTTGACTACTACAAACTTTGGTCCCTTACTTACCGTTCAGACTATCCCTTCAATCTTTTGTAATTCCGATTTCTCAATTAGGACTGTTTCTTCTTTCTTGGTTGTGATACTGTCATCCTCTCTTTGTTATCACTATCCCAAGTTCTACAGTTCTGTCCTCCCAAAGTTTATTCTCGGCCTAACGCTTCAGTAACCTAAACTTACACACGTTAAAAGAACGTATTACACATTCTACTCGTGTAACGTTTTCGATCAAACGTACCCCTAGTACCACGTCTTCCGTATTTTGTAACAAAGATTTTCTGACCAGTTCTCTCTTTCTCCTTCCTTTGTGGTCAATTTCTTATGTCGATAGTGTCAGATAAAAGTTCCAGACTCTCAGTCCAATATAAATATTTTATTATATGATGAGATAATATAATGTACGACGTAATACAAAAATATAGAGACCAATATAGATATTGGAGTCTTAATTCCGACACATAGACTCAAGAAGGGAAAAAAAAAAAGGTTAATTCTGAACGGTTGATATACATTTAAAATAACTGACTATGTATTTTTGACAAGAAACTACGACAAAAATTAATCAATTGGTAATAGGACAGAAGATTCAGAAATTATGTATGAAAATAGTCAAAGGGGAGATAAAAAGAATCAAAATACAATAATAAAAACGATCGAAAATCTCAAATTATGACTCAAGTAAATAAAAATAATAAAGAACGTAATATTATTTTCGTGACTTATACTTAAAAACGAGATTCATGTCTTACGCCAGACATCGTGACAGTAATAGAAGATAAAGAAAAAAAAATTAGAAGATAAAGAATTACTGACATTAAAACCAAAACTGAGTTGTAAAACTTCTCTCAATGACAAATTAAAGACTCACCAACGTAAATACAAATACTGAAATACAGGTCAAAATGATCTTTAAAAGTAGTCTTCTATACCAGATCTGTTCCAAAATAACATTAAAAAATTTCTTAAAGAAATACCGGGTAAAGTTTTATGTAAAAGAGACTCCAGATCTTAAACAGTTAAACAATAAACAGATTGGTAAAAAAGAAGAGTGACAAACGAAACAATGGATATTTTCATGTACCGTCTAATAAAAAAGTAACTTTGGACCCCCTAAACCTGGGTCTAATAACGCTAACATAAAAAACAAAATGTCATTTACAGTGAAATTTGACAAAAACAATTAACAGGGGTCAAAATATTGGTTAAATGAGGGTAAAACAATCTAAAGAGTGTAAAGTCACTAGTACCAGTGTAGCAGTTATAATACTAAGGAAGAGACCTGAAAAGTTCAAAGGAAACGAAAAATCGAATAACCTAATATTTGAGTTTGTTTAAAAAAGGGTTATTTCAGAAAAATTTCATAATATAAAAGAGACCCTACTGTATAGATACTTTTTGAAGGAGATCAGGAGTTTACACTTTCTTTTGAACAGTCCAATAAGTAATACACTAGTATTCTCAAAGAAGATTTTTATAATACCAAGAAAATAAGACGTAAACACAACCTTACGAACTCTGATAGTAAAAATAAAAGACCAGATGAAAATACAAAAATTTAGAACGAACTAAACATAACCTGAAAAGAAATTAGAAGATGGAGGGTAGTTTTTAATAATACAAAGTAGTCAGGGAAGGTAATTAAAACGTGTAGTTAGGTAAGTGATCCAAAAAGATATCATCACTTTACAAAAGAAAGGAGTAACAACAACAAATGAGTGATTCAACACAGACTAAGAAACACTACGGCACCTGACATCGGACGGTCCTAGGAGACAGGTACCCTAAAAGGTCCGTTCTTATGACCTCACCCAACAATAAAGGAAGAGGTCTGGATCACTATCTTGGGTGTAGACGTTTCCGTCCACCTAAGAAATGGTGACTCGGTGAACCCTTCGGGAAGAAAGGAGTATGTAAACTAACATAAAAGGTATTGTTAACAAAACCAAAGAGATCTTTACAATAAACAGACATTAAAAAGAGCTTCAGAGGAAGAAGAACAAAGACGGAATAAAAGATAATAACAAAGATGGAGACGTAAAAAAGGGGTTACTAATTCTTCGTAACGTCAAACTAGACATCTGTTCTTGTACTAAAAAACGTCTGAGAACGGAAGGGAACTTACAAAAGACACACCTCAAAGTCACCCGTAAAGTAAGAATCGAGAGAGCATGAAGAGACTAAGAATAAGTAGAAGAAAATATTGACATGAAGAATTCACAAAAGTTGAACAAGAATAAATTTTACAAATGATTTAAATAAACAGATATACAAATATTTTTCAAACAACCACAGTGTTCCGAGTAAACTTTTACCGTCGGGTGCTATATACAAAAGTCTACTGGTTTACGTGGATGTAAGTTGAGGAATAAAGAATTACACAAAATTAGACATAAAGATTCATTCAACGAATATGAATGAAAGATGAAGAAAAAAAGACGATTCAGTCAAATATAATTAAAGAGTGATACCTTATACTCCTTAATAGAGGAAATATAGACAGGAGGAGACGGTAAATGTGAAGGACAGGACAGTAGGAGGTGATATTAATATAGTATTGAAAGTAAAAGTACATGGATTATTAGTAGTAAACGTTTTGACCAACGAATGACAAAACAAAACGAAAAATATATGAATTTCGGTTGAGTGAAGGTTTGAAACGTTGTCTTCTGTAGACCAATTGATATAAACATAAGAATTTCTATAGAGAGGTCGAAGAAGTTAAATCTAACAATATAGAGATTTATTTCCGGTTCGAATGTAGGGTCACAGAGGAAAATGTTATTAAGTCTCCAAAAGAAAGATAAAGAAAACATGGATATTAGGTCAAAGGGGAGAAGGAAGCAATTAAGAAAATGAATCCATGTTGTATAATTGACTATCGGAGGATTCTAACTTTTAACTTCTATGTAAAAAACCTCTTGAACGTAAATATTTTCACAGAAGTGAAATTATAATACGAATGTGACGTCGAATGGTTTCAGATCCAACCTTTAGTAAAATGAAATCTTAAACTTCTGTGACAAAGTAACAAGGGACCGAGAACCCCATAAGACTAACAGTAAGAAACATTAAATAAAACCCCCCCCCGTGGTCTTAGAAAATGCTAGAGGCTAAACAGAAGAAATAAGACTTTAGAGTAGTCCTATATGGGATTATACACATATTAAACATAAATAACACGACCTGTGAGTCATCCAGGAAAATAAGACTTCACAGAAAAAGAAACGAAGATCCTTTAAAAAACCAAATTATTAAGGTTACAAAACAAAAGAAAAAGACCTTAATAATAAATTTAGGAACTGACGAGGAAAGTAAAAGAGGACTAAAAGAAAAGATACAGAGAAAATTTCAATTAATCCGACGTCACTCAGCAGCAACGAAACACGCCCCCGACTCTATCACTTCCCATCCCTTCGTACCGTACGACGTCAAGTGCCTCAACGTTTCACGACCTGTACTGAATCGTCGACTTGTTGTCGAGAAGTAACGTCACTCACCCGAAGAGTCACACCACCGAAGAGAACGACCTCTCGTGTCCGAGATCCGTACGTCCGAAGTCATCAAAACCGAGTCCCCGAGTCAACGAAACACCGGACACCTTAGGAGGACCTGGTTCCTAGCTTAGGTACAAGGGGCGGAACCGTCCGTCTGAGGGTAGATGACGCGGTGGCCCCTTCAGGAAGATACAGAGAAATTAGATGAAGGACCCTATAATGAAGTTGAAATGGAAGATTAAGAAGATAACTAAAGACACAGACTTTAATATTAAGTCTTAATATTAATTAAGTCAATAGATCTTAATATTAATACTTATCTTAAG
Source organism: Capra ibex (assembly GCA_006410555.1). Taxonomy (NCBI): domain Eukaryota; kingdom Metazoa; phylum Chordata; class Mammalia; order Artiodactyla; family Bovidae; genus Capra; species Capra ibex. Next base: position 22,753,980 of record SJYO01052474.1, read on the forward strand.
TACATTAATACATATATTAATATTTCTAAACATTGAATACTCAATAAAGTAAGAGATACATACAAGGAAAAGGTGTCTTATAAGAACAAATACCTACGTTAAATTTTTTGAGAGAATTCCATAATTATTAAAATTACAAAAAGAGAGGTCCATATCAGAAATATATGACTTTAAAGGAAAAGGGGGATAAACAAACTACGTTACGGATCACAAGTAATATCTTTAACAGAAGTACGGGGTACTGGAAACCTAAGGTGAGTACAGATTCTCACATCCCTTTCAGACCAGTTGTCGAGAGACGTGCACTTACACAAACTACTGTCACATACAGGGACCCTTTAGTAGAGTGTAGTGTCACAAATCTAGAAAAGAAGATCCGACTACCTAGATTGATTTTCAGAGGGTTTCTACTCAGAAGTTTAGGAGATGAATCTCCCATTTTCGCTCCGACCACCATGAGACATTCGGACCGTCCCATTCTCTTACCTTTTTAAGTGTTAAGTCGTAAATATAAAAATGAATAGTGTTGACTACAGTAACACCATGGGACTAGGGTTTACACGGTCCATAGGACGGAGATCAAAATGGAAAAGGTCTCTCATTTAGAAATCAGAAAAAAAAAAAAAAAACTCAGTCCACACTGGGTCGAAGTAATTGTGGTTTATAAACTAGTGTGCTAAAATCGTAACTTAAGTTCAGGGAAGATTTAAAGGTTCTATAAACACACGAGTTTGAAACGAAGTAAGTAAAAATATAAGGATCATGGACGGAACAACTAATATGACGATAACTTTAAGTACAAAAGTTTATTTATTTATTTATTTATTGAAGAAGTATTGACTTCCTGTAAGAATCGATATATCCTGAAGGGACCACCGAGTTTGTCTATTCTTAGACGGACAAAAATTTAAGACCAATCTTCTAGGGGACCTCTTTCCTTACATATGGGTAAGGTCATAAGAACGAAACTCTCAAGTTACCTGTCGATGTCAGGTAAACGTCTGTCAACCTGTATTGTGAATATGGAAGTGAATCAGTCTATACCGACTAATTTTTACAAAGAGAAGACTGTAGTCTCTCGAGTAAAAGAATATAACAACAGAATCAAGACTATATTATAAACAGTGAAGACAACGTCTTATTTGTGTAGTCACAGTACACCCAAAAGGGGACATTCAAAGTCTGTTAAGTCAAAAATATAGACGTAAACAAGTTTCAACATGTAAGATTCGTTGTCAGAATTGTGACACAAAGTTATGATAAATAGGATAATTGATTTCGTATTTTGGTTTATCAAGACCTTTATAAACTCACAGAAGGACTCAAATAAACGACGACCGAAACCAGAGGTGAACATCGTAAGTCAAAGAGTGAACAGAGACAAGAAAGAACAGACCAGTGAAACGAGGACGACTAGGTTCCCTTGAAAAGAATTAGAGAGAGTTAGAAAGATAAGACGTCAGCCACCCTTTAGAAATCGGAGATCCAAACCCCTATTTTTCGGTGTAGTCCAAGAGTGGTAAAAAGGGTTTCAGCAAATAAAAATACTGTACAGAGTCAACACTATTGAGATAAGGAAGGACCGACGTCGTCGGAAAAAACGACCATAAATCGTCAAAGGGCGGACAGAGATACACCCGTCACATTTCTCAGACGTCAGGGATCTTTAAGTCACATCTTCACTCTAAAAAATTTGACCCACAGAAGAGAAAAATAAAGTTTATTTCATAGAATCAAACGTATATAAGTAAACCTTAATTCAATATTTGTGGAAAGTCCGTCCTCCTCACGGTAAGTCCCAATGACACTTACTTCGTACGATTTAACTATGTCAAAGGAAATACTACAAGAATTTACCTTACATTATCGATCTTCTTACAATCAACCTCTGTCCCAAAGTGACATTATTGAAACTCCCACTTCCTTGGGGATCCTACCTCACATGAGTTTGGTACTTCGTTTGCAAAAAATTAGAATAGATTCCAAAAATGTGACCTAGACCACACTTTTTTAGGAAATTCGTTTAATAGTGGTTTAAGAAAACTAAGAAGAAAGATAAGAAGAAAGGTAGGGGTTATTTGACTAAACGAGAATAGAGTGAGAAGACGAGAATAAATCCCGGGGAGGATAGACCCCGGTGTAGGGAAAATAGACCTGAAAATGCAGTTTACCCAATACGGACGAGGTTATAGAGGAGTAGAGAGATGAGGCCTAGAAACCAAAATTAAAAAAAGATGGTAGACAGTACAGTCCGTGACGGGACCCTCGGTAGTCCATGTCTTTTATTTCACGATACTAACCCACATACTGTAGTATGGGGGAGGTAGTAAATCATTGATACTCTACGTCCCGTTCAGTGGATGACAAGACACTAGGAATGTGGTTTACCCAACGACAACATTGGTAAATTACAAGACACGAATCCTGTCAAGACTGTGTATCATATGGAAGTTATTTACAATCGATAATAGTAGTAGTAGTGAAAAATATAAGACAAACGAATCGTTATATTTCATCGAAAGGTGACCTTTATTAAGTAAGATTTGGAGTAACAGATCGAAGAGTGTAAGACTTTCGTAAGTGAAAGATATTTAAAGGTGTCTAACTCAATTTATATGAAACTCACTATACCCGATTCTAACTTTATCTGTTCACAAAACGTGACTTGTAGATAATGTAACAAGTTTTATAGAGTTTTACGAAATATTTCTTAACAAAATCAAAACGTACGTAAATATTTAGTTGAATCACATCCTTTTTATTCTTTATACTTATTAAATTTCCTTATAGGACTCAGTTTTTCTAACGAGTATCCCTTACAATGGGTTCCGACTAAAAGAATAATAAATGAATAATCGTTACTTCCTATACGAATTGACTTAAATCAGTAGTATTTTATATCCATGTTACAGATATTACATCGATAAGTATATACTGGAAATATAGTATAAAATTCTAAAGTTTAATTTTTATACTTTCAAAAATTTAATATAAGTATTTTCTAGATCGTACAGTTTAGTAAGAAACACTAACTTTCTCATTAAAATATCATTTGTAAGTTTACTTAATTGGAATTTACCTTTTCACTTTCAGTGAGTCAAGTCAAGTCAAGTCAGAGAGTCAGTAGAGGCTGAGAAACACTGAGGTACTTGGTGTCGTGCGGTCCGGAGGGACACTTAGTGGTTGAGGACCTCGGGTAGGTTTGGGTACAGGTAACTCAGTCACTACGGAAGGTTGGTAGAGTAGGAGACAGTAGGGGAAGAGGAGGACGGGAGTTAGAAAGGGTCGTAGTCCCAGAAAAGATTACTCAGTCAAGAAACGTAGTCTACCGGTTTCATAACCTCAAAGTCGAAGTTGTAGTCAGGAAATTACTTGTGGGTCCTGACTAGATGAAATCCTACCTGACCAACCTAGAGGAACGTCAGGTTCCCTGAGAGTTCTCAGAAGAGGTTGTGGTGTCAAGTTTTCGTAGTTAAGAAGTCACGAGTCGAAAGAAGTGTCAGGTTGAGAGTGTAGGTATGTACTGGTGCCTCTTTTGGTGTCGGAACTGATCTACCTGGAAACAACCGTTTCATTACAGAGACGAAAAGTTATACGATAGATTCAGCCAGTATTGAAAAGAAGGTTCCTCATTGTCAGAAAATTAAAGTACCGACGTTAGTGGTAGACGCCACTAAAACCTCGGGGGTTTTTATTTCAGACTGTGACAAAGATCACAAAGGGGTAGATGAAGTTTTAGTCTGACTTTAACTTCTTTCATCCCTTTTGGTGATCTAGTAAGTCCATACTGGATTTAGTTTAGGGAATACTAATATGTCACCTTCACTCTTTATCTAAATTCCCTCATCAAGACTATCTATCTCACGGACTACTTGATACCTACCTCCAAGAACTGTAACATGTCCTCTGTCCCTAGTTCTGGTAGGGGTACCTTTTCTTTACGTTTTTTCGTTTTACCGATAGACTCCTCCGGAATGTTTATCGACACTTCTTTTCTCTTCACTCTTCGTTTCCTCTTTTCCTTTCTAATTTCGTAGACTTACGTCTCAAGGTTTCTTATCGTTCTTCTCTATTCTTTCGGAAGGAGTCGTTAGTCACGTTTCTTTATCTCCTTTTGTTGTCGTACCCTTTCTAATCTCTAGAGAAGTCCTTTTAATCTCTATAGTTCCCTTGTGAAATACGTTTCTACCCGAGTTATTTCCTGTCTTTACCATACCTGGATTGTCTTCGTCTTCTATAAATCTTCTCCACCGTTCTTATGTGTCTTCTTGACATGTTTTTTCTAGAAGTACTGGTTCTATTAGTGTTACCACATTAGTGAGTGGATCTCGGTCTGTAGGACCTTACACTACAGTTCACTCGGAATCTTTCGTAGTGATGTTTGTTTCGATCACCTTCACTACCCTAAGGTCAACTCGATATAGTTTAGGACTTTCTACTACGATACCTTCACGACGTGAGTTATACGGTCGTTTAAACCTTTTGGGTCGGCACCGGTGTCCTGACCTTTTCCAGTCAAAAGTAAGGTTAGGGTTTCTTTCAGTTACGGTTTCTTACGAGTTTCGTGGCATGGTAACGTGAATAAAGTGTGCGACCATTTCATTACGAGTTTTAAGAGGTTCGGTCCGAAGTCGTTATGTACTTGACACTTGAAAGTCTACAAGTTCGACCAAAATCTTTTCCGTCTCCTTGGTCTCTAGTTTAACGGTTGTAGGCGACCTAGTACCTTTTTCGTTCTCTCAAGGTCTTTTTGTAGATAAAGACAAAATAACTGATAAGGTTTCGGAAATTGACACACCTAGTGTTATTTGACACCTTTTAAGACTTTCCCTACTCTTATGGTCTGGTGGACTGGACGGAGAACTCTTTGGATATACGTCCAGTCCTTCTTTGTCAATCTTGACCTGTACCGTGTTGTCTGACCAAGGTTTATCCTTTTCCTCATGTAGTTCCGACATATAACAGTGGGACGAATAAATTGAAGATACGTCTCATGTAGTACTTTTTGCGACCCGACCTTCTTCGTGTTCGACTTTAGTTCTAACGACCTTCTTTAGAGTTATTGGAGTCTATACGTCTACTGTGGTGGGAATACCGTCTTTCACTTCTCCTTACCTTTTCGGAGACCTACTTTCACTTTCTCCTCTCACTTTTTCAACCGAATTTCGAGTTGTAAGTCTTTTACTTCTAGTACCGTAGTAGCACCACCATGGTAGTGAAGTACCCTTTATCTACCCCTTTGTTACCTTTGTACTGGTGAGTCAGTACAGGTTAAGAAACGCCGGGGTACCCAATGTCAGGTACCTTAAAAGGTCCGGTCTTATGACCTCACCCATGGGAAAGGGAAGAGGTCCCCTAGAAGGGTTGGGTCCCGAGTTTGGGTCCAGAGGGTGTAACGTCCGTATAATAAATGGTCGACTCGGTGTTCCCTTCGGGTTCTTATGACCTCACCCATCGGATAGGGAAGAGGTCCCCTAGAAGGACTGGGTCCTTAACTTGGTCTCAGAGGAGGTGACGTCCACCTAAAACAAAATGGTTGACTCGATAGTCCCTTCGGGAATTTCACAAATATATATATTTTTTTAAAAAAACCAACAAATCTTATATTAGTATTTGTATTATTATGTTCAATATTGTTACAGAAAACTCAATTTCAGTGATGACAAGTATCGTGAGTTTAATACTCAAAACAGTGTTTGAATTTTAATTCCCTTTTCTAATGGGTCAAAGTCATGATACCGATGTTTATGGGGTACGAGGGATCTATAAACGTATACACCATACAACCCCACTTTGCGATAGTATCCCAATCACGTAGAGTAAGTTACTTTCATAACATCTATACTGAAGGAATGACCAGGAGGTTTTACCAGCAAGGCGTTGAGAGTACGGTTGTAGGAGGGACAGTCCACGGTGGGAGAAGTAGAAGTCTCAGTTCCCGTCCTCCGTGACCGGATCTACGAAAAGAGACGTGTCTCGACCCCACTCAGTCCCCCGTAGAGGACACCGTTAATGGTCCTTGACTGTAATTCTCGGCTCTAATACCCTTTTATTTTCGTGCTTTATCGTTTAGACCTACTTTAGGTTTCTGGTACCAAACCAAACAACGTCGACTGTATCAAAGAAAATTGTCTTGTCGATACAAATTATTATCCACCTGTCACCAATGGAAGAAAGGTTACGACGGAGTCAGGATTTAGTTCCGTATACTTCTAAAAGTCTGACGGGAAATGTAAAAGACAAGTGGTTGGTAAAAGTATCTATAGTTAAACAATCTAGAAAGGTTGTAGGGAGATTCCACGTAGGGACATGAGACCTGTAGGGTCTCATGTCATAGGGGGTTTAACCGAAGAGACTTCCATACCTACTTTGTTATATCTCCGGTGTGTCTAAATCCTTCTCATTCAAACAATGGTAGGATGAATTTTGGGGTTTATCTCTCAGTAATACATAAACCTCATCAATAACTACACAAATGGTGTATAAGATTAATAATTAGTTAAATACAGAAAAAAAAAGTTTATAACTTAAGGATGACTTAGGATCCAGAATTATGTCTATTACCTCAATTTTTATAGACAGGAACTCTAAGAGACAAGAGACAGATCACACCTTTAGTTGTCTACTTGTCTATCAGGGTCATATTACAGTTTCTCATATTATTTTATGTATTACCATATATTACTTTAGGTCCCTTCCACATATGGGTGGACTCACCATATTCCTACAAACTCTTCTAAAGTGTCTCTTCAATTAAAAAAAAAGAAAAAAAACAGTACTTCCATTGGTTCCTGAGAGTTAAAAGTTTAGTATAGGAGTACTTTAGACAGAAACCCGTGGCGACTCGTGAAGGAGTAAAGACTTTTATTAAACAACCCAAAGAACCTGGAACCTGGTCTAAGCAGGGATCAAAGGTAGACCGGTACAAAAGGTAGGAGAATGATTAGAATGACTCAGACGAGAAATTTCAAACGAGAAAGGTACGGAGGCAAAGACAGTAGAAGGCAAGTGTGTAAGGTAACAAAGACACCCACTCTTGAACGATTATGTATAAGTACCAGAGTTGACGGAACGTATACTGACACGGAACCTTTAGAGACGGAGTCCGTTTGGACTGAGTACTCGTGTCGACTACACAAGTCGACTAAGGACGGGAAGGACCGAACCTTCGGGGGGACCCTGAGACCCATTTCCTGTGGCAGTGGACAAGTGAACAAGAAGGTTAGGAAGAAGTAAGTAAGTTGTTTATAAATACTTACGAGTGACCTCCAATCAATGGCGTAATCCGAAACCTAGTGTTACCACCTTTTTGTCTTATCCGAGAAGGAGAGGACTCTTTTTATTTAAATTGAACCACGAATCGTTTCACACCAAGTGATTAATGTACTGTCTTAGTGACTTTCTTCTTCCCGAAGAAAATTTTTACGGTTCAACTCCAAGGAAGGGTTGGACAATTTGACACTAGAGATTCTTGACGAAGGGTCACTCTATATCAAACTTATTTCGGAAATTCACTAAGATTCCTTGTATTAAATTTTAAATATTTTGGTAAATAACTTCATTTTTCTTTTTGTTTACGTCTTAACGAATGACATTTTCACGGTAACTTCTTCTGACGTTCCACAACACACTACATATTATCCTCTCATTCCTTCCAACCATGCATTAATGGACCCTCAATCCGTCCCCACTCTAGTACGGCCCGGTACATCAACCGCCAACTAGTCTTTATTCCGACTTCATTCACTTTACGATTCCTACTAAGAGTTTGTGTTCCGACCTACGGTAACAAACCAAGAAGAAAAAGGAAGAACGGTGAGAATAAAGATAAAAAAAGGGTGATATAGAATTTGGGTAGGGTAAAAGAAGTATTAATGACTAAGATTGTCAAGTATCCGAGAACAGAACGGATCTTAATACTGTAATAAGGGAGTTAAGAATAAGAACGAACATATAGTAGGAAAGAGGATTAGACAGTGGTGTGAGCAGAGTAAGTATATATATATATTTTACATATAAAATAAAATATACTCTAGTGTGTAAACCTATTTTAAGAAATTAGTACGAGAACCCGGTACTCCTGTCAGACTCTTTGGACCCCGACGAATGTTTCAGAAAGGACGAGTAACGACGAGAAACCTAAGGAGAACAGTAGTGAAAGTCGACCTTAAGCCGTTTTCGGAGTCGAACTGTCCACTAACTGGTATAGATCGGAACCTAAAGAAGGTAGAAGAGAGATTGGATGACGTGTCACTAGGAGGATTACGTAATTTCGAGTAGTAGAAACGGGAAAGTCAAGTCAACGAGTCAGCACAGGTTGAGAAACACTGAGGTACCTGACGTTGTCCAGTTCGGAGGGACAGATAGTGGTTGAGGACCTCAAATGAGTTTGAGTACAGGTAACTCAACCACTACGGTAGGTTGGTAGAGTAGGAGACAGTAGAAGAAGAGGAGGACGGAAGTTAGAAAGGGTCGTAATCCCAGAAAAGTCTACTCAGTCAAGAAGTGTAGTCCACCGGTTTCATAACCTCAAAGTTGAAGTCGTAGTCAGGAAGGTTACTTATAAGTCCTGACTAAAGGAAATCCTACCTGACCGACCTAGAGGATCGACCGGTTTCCTGAGAGTTCTCAGAAGAGCTTGTGGTGTCAAGTTTTCGTAATTAGGAAGACGCGAGTCGAAAGAGACATCAGGTTTAGAATGTAGAAATGTACTGATGACCTTTTTGGCATCAAAATTTACCCGAAAACAACCGTTTCATTACAGAGACGAAAAATTATTCGACGAATCCAACCAGTATTGAAAAGAAGGTTCTTCGTTCGTAGAAAATTAAAACACCGACGTCAGTGGTAGACGCACTAAAACCTCGGAGGGGGGGTTGTTTTTATAGAGAGTGACATTTAATTCATCCCACTGTTATGTGTCGGAGTTGTATGAGGAAAGGACTAAACCTTGGTCAGACAACAAGGTACAGGTCAAAATTGACAACGAAGAACTGGTCGTATGTACAAAGAGTCCTTCGTCCAGTCCACCCAGACCATAAGGGTACAGAACTTCTTAAAAGGTCGTAAACAACACTAAGTGTGTCAGTTCCGAAACCGTATCAGCTATTTCGGCTTTATCTACAAAAAGACCTTGAGAGAACGGAAATGTTAGTAGGTTACCTACAACCGTTAAACTAGAGACCAAGGAGACGGAAAAGATTTAGGTCGAACTTGTATTCAAGTACCAAGTACATGACAATTTCGGACCGAACCTCTTAAAACTCGTGATCAAACGATTGCACACTCTACTCACGATAACACGTCATCAAACTTGTAAGAAACGGTAACGGAAAGAAACCCTGACCTTACTTTTGACTGGAAAAATTCAGGACACCGGTGACGACTCAAAAGGTTTAAACGACCGTATAACTCACGTCGTGAAAGTGTCGTAGTAGAAAATCCAAAACTTTATCGAGTTCACCTAAGGTAGTGGAGGTGATCGAAACAAGTAACATTGCGAAGGACTCCGGGTGAACTGAAGCGTAAGGTCCTACAGATGGAGATCCACTCACTAGTGTGGTAACACTAATAGACCTAGAACTTCTAGAAAAAACATGTCAAGACACATAAGAACGGTGGAGAAGAATTATAGAAGACGAAGACAATACAGGTAGAGTAAAGACAGCAAATAACACAGGTAGAAACGTACTTTACAAGGTAACCATAGAGATTAAAAGAACTTCTCTAGAGATCAGAAAGAGTAAGATAGCAAAAGAAGATAAAGAAATGTAACTAGTGGTTCCTTCCGAAAGATTAGAGAGGAAAGATAAGAAACCTTGGGACTTAAGTTTACCCAAATAGAAAGGAAAAGAGGAAACGGAAAGTAAAGAGAAGAAAAGTATCGATAATAATTCCAAAGGAGTCTGTTGGAAAAACGGAAAAAGAAACAGGGAAGTCTCCTGGGGTTGATGGTGAAAGTTGTATTGTAGGTTTGAGTAGAGTCACCGAATATTTAAAGAAAATTTTACTAGAACGTAAAGGAGAGAAGGAATCGGATGGAGAACGGTGAGGTGGGTCACAAAATTAGACATAAAAACGATAAACAAAATAGAAATCAAAGAGGTCAAACAATACCGAAGAGTGGGAACTTAAAATTAATAATAATAATAAAAAAACCGAACTACGGAAGAACCCTAAGGACAAGGACTACCAAATAGAGGATATGTCGGAAGTCCGACGACAGGTGTGTAGGGTTTTTGGGTCCGACTCACGGGGACGACTTAGGAGACGATCGTCGTGGTGAAGGAGGGACGAAAAGAAAGAATCCCTCAGATTATGACTCGACGCTGACCGAGAGACGAATAGAGAAAGGGGTGGACGTGACTGAGACCTCCGGTCCCTGGTACGGAACCAGTGACAACTTAAGAGCACAACTCAGAACACAGAGTTTGTCTCACCCATACGTTATACAAAAAAACATGTCGTTTACTTCATGACTTACAATTAAGAAGGACTGACATAGTTGTATCAAACGTATAAATTTTTTATTGTCGAAATAACTCTATTAAGTTTATGGTATTTCAAACGGGAAAAATTTCATGTATTAAGTCACCAAAAATCATGTCAGTCTCTCAGTACAATAGGTAACGGTGATTAAAATCTGATAAAAATAGTGGAGGGTTCTTTAGGAGAGATAAGGCAAGAGAGGAATTGACGACCGGCAGTTTTTAGACGACCGACATATACGGAAACGAATAAGACCTGTCATGTATATTTAATTTTAATGTGTGACCAGAAAAACTGACTAAAGAAAGTGAATCGTATAAAAGTTCCAAGTAAATAAAGTATCGTATATAATAATGAAACAAAGAAAAATAAATAAAAATTATAAACTAACTTATCTATTTCGTGTAAAGAAATTACCTTGACCTAAAAAAGACGAAAAAACGATATTACTGATTACGACAATACTTTAAGTACATATGTAAAAACACACTCGTATACAGAGGTCAAAAGAATCTGACTTTACTAAATCCTCATCTTAACGATCCAGTATACCGTTAAGATACAAATTGAAAAGTTCCTTCACGGTTTGACGATAGGTTTTATCGACATGGTAAAATGTAACGGTGGTTATTATATTTCTCAAAATTAAAGAGGTATAGAAGTTATTTTGAACTATGATAGACACAAAAAATAATACTGGTAGGATCACCTATGATAAAACAAAACAAAACGTAAAGATACAACTGATAACTACAATTTGTAGAAAGAGACACGAATAATTGGTGAGTATAGAGAAAAAAACTCTTTACAGAGATGTAAAGAAAATGAATAAAAAATTAACCTAACGTACGAAAAAATTGTCAAATTAAGATTCTCAAAATTTTATATATAATACTATACTCAAGGAATAGTCTATATACTCAATCTTTATAAAAACGGGTGAGACACCCAACAAAAAAGTGAGAGGATTACCATAGACAACTTAATACTTTCATAAATTCTAACTACTTCAGACTAAATAAATTGAAACAACGAATAAGAAAACCACTGTACAGAACACGGTCTTGGTAACAACTTTTCTGATAAAAAAAGAGGTAACTTAAAAGAACAGTCGAAACATTTTTTTAGTCAACTGGAATATATATTATCTAATAAAGACTCGAGAGTTAAAAGAAAGTAACTAATCAGAAAGAAACAAGGTCATAGTACGACGAACTAATGACATCGAAACATCCTTCAAAATTTTAGTTCTTCACATTTAAGAGGTTGAAGTGAGAAAATTCTAGTAAAACAGATAAGAACCAGGGAATATAAGGGGATACTTAAAATCCTAGTTAATTAGTTAAAGAAGTTTCTTCAGTCTTCTCTAAAATTATCTCTAATACAGTTTAGACAACTAATCAAAACACTCATAAAGGTAGAACCGTTACAAGTCAGAAGACTAGGTACTTGAAACCTAAAGACAAGTAAATAAAGAAATTGAAAGAATTTTACTATAAAACATCGAAATTCAATTTTTATAATGTGAAATGATCAATTCATATAAGGATTCATAAAATAAAAATTACGATAACATTCATTTTAAAATTAATGAAATTTTATCAGAAAAATTTATCCTCCTCACAAATGTAAAAATCTCCAATACATCTTGACATTGTAGTGTGACACTGAAGTTAGACCCCTAGTATGTGTGTATGATCTAAATGTTTCCTGTGATTTGGATGAATGGTGATACTTATCTTTATCTTTCGTAACGTACTGGGTTTTCTTTCCTACCTATAATTCCTTCGTTATATATAAATATATATTTGTAAATATTTATACTTATATATTTCATTATATAACTATTTGAAACTCAACGTAATCGTTTTGGTATACGAAGTGTTTTATATATTGGTTTAAAATTGTAAAATTTATGACTAAAATGTATGAGTAGGATTAATTTATGTGAACAATTTGGACAACTAATAAACCTTTAATTGTTCGTTTGGAAACTCTTTTACAGGTCAAAGTGACCTTTACTAACGTAATACAACAATGTATTCAGTCTACTTCTTTACCCAAAAACTTATGACCTCACCGTTTCATCAGTAGTTTTACTAATAATTATGATACGAATAAATATTTCGTTCTACTTTTCTCGATTAATTCTTACCATACTGATCTATAGTTAATAGAAACACAATATAAATTTTAAAAGGGTGTACATATCATTAGTATTGTAACTTCTATGTTGAGTTACACACCCCTTTTTTGTGACATTATCTCCATAATTTAACTCACTCTTAAAACATCACGTATGACTTTTACTAATTAATGTCACCCTGGAAATTAACCCTTTATAAAAACATCGGGAAAATAGTCCTCGATAATCTTGATGTGTCTTCTTTTAATGAAATATTTTTTATTACAGAAATTAAATACAGACCCTTCTAATTTCTAATTTTTTACATCCGTGTGAGTCTTTCAAAACCAAAACACCAGCAACTACGTAAACAGACGTAATTATTATCTTAAACTGTTGTCTTCGACCAACTATCGAGTATAAGATATTTTACTTGACCTAACCCCGGATATCTTACTTAGTGACAACCACTTGTAACAGTTCTGTCCTTACCCGATTCCAAAATAGAGACCTTCTAGATAGTTATATTGATAATAGGTAAACAATTTTGTGTACAAAATCTGTGTTTATAGGATTATAGTCTTATTACGGTTTCCTCTCCTTCTAGATAAAATTTTATAAAAATGAGTAATACTTTCTACGATATAAACTAGAAACACAAAATATCATATCAACACCTTTTATTCTTCAAATTAAAGATAATTATAGTGATTAGAGTTAATCATAATAAAAATTAAACCGTAGTATAGATTTTATTTAAAACAGAGTTTATGATTATATAAATGTTCATGGACTGAATTCACAAACGATAAACAAGGAGAAACCCCACCTATAATCAACCAAGGGTCTGAAGTTGATACCATAGATTTGTGTCATGTCAATATGTATTATCTAAGGAACTACTTTACGTCAGTACATAAAAATTGTACAAATGACTTAGTATGTATCAAAAGAGGTAATATAGTACTTTACAGTGTGTGTAAAGTACTGATGTAACAAAAAATGAATTTCTTTTAAATATCAACAATTTTCTACACCATAAAAGTAATAGAATATTGAAGTTAAAAATAAATACTTTTGTAAAAAAATGATCAACTCATAAGTTTTTTGACTAGTTCTTTTTAAATTACGAATCGAATATTACTACTTATAAATAGAAGACATTGCTCCGGATAGACTAACTCATATAAAGAAACAATTATTCAGTAAAGGAAGATCTTTTATTTTACGAAACTCTTAATTTCTTAGTCTGTACACCAATCTGTTCAACTGGAAATTCCAGAGATGGTTTAAACTTCAAATTACACAGACTCCTAAAAAAAAAATGACAGTAAAAGAAGTTGTCATTATAATATTTAGATATCTTCGGGGTTTGTTTTACGTTAAAACTAAACTGTTATTAATCGAAACTTTGTTGGAAGTGTTTTGTATAAAATAATAGAATATTCTCAGGTAATCCCATATTTTAGTTATAAAATCGGTGAGTCACCTCGTAAAGTAAAAAAAGTTATAAAAACTCTCTTCGGTGAAAGTTAAATTGAAAAAGAACGGATTACCTTAGAATATGTATTTATTTTATTGAAGAGATTCAGTAATTTTCGATTGTCTTTTAATTGTCCCAATACTATCTAACGAAAAGGAAACACCACTTGTCTGTTCCATCTTGATTATTAGAACTCACGGGAATCCTGTGTACTTCATGGTAGATGAAAGAGTTCCCTCCTATAAACTTTAATTTGTACGTACTTAAGAGGTGAAGTGGACTCCACCTAAACTACCGGGAGACGTTTACGACTCGAATCCGATGTTAAGAGACGAGAGGTGATAAGTGTGGTGTCAGTTCTTTCCTTTCGTAGGAATTCGTCATCAATATAAATACTTTTGTTAGAGTCGGTGTACCAAGGGTGTCCCCTCCGTCAGAATTCTCACTACTATCTTATGACGACTGTCATCTGTTGAACCCCCCGTATAAAACCATTTTCTATCAAGCAACAGTGATGGAAGAGTTATCTAAAAGTTATCTGACGATATGACCACCACAAGTGTCTTACCCATTCTTTCGATTGGAACTCAACGTAATCAAAAGGTAGCGACATATTATTGAGGTATAAATCGTTGAATTCTGTTCTTTTGTGATCGAGTGTATCAAGGACATCTAACCTTTAAGTCTTCGTCGAATCGACCCAAAAAGACCGAGTCCCAGAGAGTACTCAAACACCAGTTCCACAGTCGACCCCGACGTCAGCAGGCTTCCGAACGGACCCTGGTCTGTTAAGTGAAAGACCCACTGTGAGAGTGTACGGACCCTCCGCCCACGACCAACAACCGCCCTCCGGAGTCAAGGAAAGGTACCTCGACGGCCTCTTGAGAGTACTATTAAATTAATAAAGGGACTTCACTCGTCAGGTTCTCTCTTGTTCTGTGTTCGGTTTTACAGTGACTACTGGATTGGAGTCTTTGGTGTACGGTCGTAAAGACCTTATATAATAACAAATGTGTTTAGTCGGGTAAATTTCATCCTCTCTTGAGGGACTCACGTCCTAAGGTCCTCCATTTCAATAACCCCCCGTAGAACCTCGGTCCGATAGTGTCCTATACCACTAAAAAGAAAACCGAAAAATATTTCGACCAGAACCTTCTTATCAAAAAGTAAAACAAAACAAAATTTGTAAGGAAGTCGAGAATAGAGACACGGAGAAACTCGTTAGGAAATAAAGGTCTAGAGTCGTGAAAGTTCAACCGAGGAAGATGGAGTCCCCATGGGGAATGTAAGAAGGAAGGAGTGTTTAAGTTATTTATAAACTCCTACTTGACTCACAGGTAGTAACAAACAGGTGTAGTTACTCGTTTTAGTGAGACAAGTATCTCGAATGGAAAATATATCTTCGACGAACAGTATTATTTAACAACTAGGTATTAAAGACAAAAAAAAGGATATCGTAAACACTCTAAGCTACGATAAAGGTCCATCTACCACAGTCTTAACTAAACTGAATGTCTTGTCTGTCGATCACGAGGTCTTAAAGAAACACCAAATCCTTTGGGGAAAACGGGACAGGGGGTGTAACCTTAACCCAGGTCTTGGAAATCATTTCGTTAAATTCCATTCCCCAGTTACTGACCGTTTAAAGGAAATTTTATTGTGAAAACAAAATTATCTCCATAAGATACCAGATTAAGTTTTCTCACTCTATCTTGGGATTCCGGAACTGTGTCTTTAGGAAGATCCCCTTAGAGTGAGTAAACATAGTTAAAGTGACGAAATTCGGATGAAAACAAGTTACCTTTGTAGTAGTAGTTCGACAGAGTGAGTCGTACCAGAAAAGGTGTCACACTTTTACGTTCCGACTCCCCTTATTCACTTAGACTTACAATTTGTCTCCGTTTTGGTAAGTATATCAACAGTGATACCTGTGTACTCCTCACAGTCTCTAATTTCGTCGATCAAAACGGTAAAGGAAAGTTTTGACTGTGTCACTCTAAACTTAAAGGGGTTTATACCATCTTTCTAAACTAAGTAACAAATATACACATAAATATAGGATCGGTCATAAAGTCCCGTAAATATAGACTCAAATCGAGATTGTCCAAGGAAAGGTACCCTGAAAAAAAAAGGGGGTAAAATTTCGACAAACCTAGTTACGTAGAAAGAGGTTTACAGTCTAACCAGTTTTAGTTCCTCCATTTACCTTTGATTACTGTGAGTAGTTCAACTACTACACTTACTAAATAACCGGGGTTAGTAAATTATGAAAGTATTTCAGTCCCTTTCTTTGAGATCCGAAAATAATACCATTTGACAGGACAGTCGTAAGTCACTAAATAATGTTTGGACACCGATCCTAATCCTATAATATTTACCCCCCTTTTGCCTTCCGAGTAATTATAAAATATGGGTGTCCACCTTCTGTACGTCACCCGGTTGTCTCTCGTGTGAGTGGGTCGCAGCCAGACGTCGGACGGGACATTCGGGCCACTCTCCTTCTTCTGCCACTTTCCTCAGGGAACGACGACCGTGACGCTCGCGACACTTCCAATGTTGATGGTCCATCTACTCGACAGGACACTCGAGACGGGAAACCTAGTCTCTGGGTTGCAGTTGGCGTGTCCGACGGTCGAATAGGGGTAGTAGTTTGAGCTCACCGTAAGAGGGACCCGCCACCACGGGCACAAGCAACGGTAGAACCCTTAGTAGCGGTGGTGGAAACACTAGCACTGGAAACAGGCGATATTGCTGTGCGGATAGCACGCCCGAAGCCCGGCGCTTGAATCAATGCACGAGGAGTGCCCCTAAAAAGAGACAATAAGTTAGTGGAAAAACTACTAACGTCGTGGTCTATGGTAGTAGACGAGGAAGGCCGCCTAGAAGGATCCTGAGCCGTACACAAAGTCGATACGTCGCGAGGACTGGTTTTGTTTGGCTTAGGTGGCTTATAAACTCGTCCCCTTCTTTAGACAGTGTCGTGGATTCAAATAGTCAGGACGTAGGGTCGACCACTAGTGGAAGTCGGACTAGAGGTAGGTCGAGGACCCTCACACACAGACCAAACAACACCTGGGTGGTGTGTAATAGTATCTGATGCCTCTTGTCTCCTGAGATCTAGGCCTCTTGCGGTCTCCTCACGAGTTCACACTGTAGAGACTAGAGAGCGAGTAAACAAGTGACCCCATGTCATAAGAGAACTACCAATGAACATGACAGATACGGTAATTTTGTTCTCCTCAAGGTCTCTGAAAGTTACTTCGGTTTGGATAACCTAAGTGGTACATATGGTGGACGTAGTAAACCAATCGAAAGTAGGGGTAGAAAAAACCATGTCGGGTCAGTCGTCTTTTCCATTCTTTACGTAAACGGTCAGCAAAAGGACCTAAATTAAAGAAGGAAATCCTACAAAGGGGAAGAAAGAGAAACCGAGTGAATAGAAGAAGGTTCTTAGGACCACACAATATATATAAGTTCCGGTGAAACGAGACTTATAAACATCTGACTTCGACTAAAAGGTACTTTTTGTGAAATTACACAAAAGGAACCGTTCCAACTTCTAACTGTCTCGAGTGTAGTGAAAGAACCAGGAAAGCAGGTCGAGACAATAGTTGATTGTATCTACAACAAAAGGTTTACACTTTTCTCTTTCCCTCTTTCCCGTCTGTACTGAGTCTCCTCACTCGATACGGTCTCCATAGAGTTATGTACTGTTTACGGAGGAAAAGACCAAGATTACACTGAGACTTTCTTTTGATAAAGAATTATTAGTACTACCAAAATTAATATCTTCGTTTGAAGTTGTTATGTTTCTTTAATTTACCGAATCAAGTTAGACTTTGTAGAATGATACAGAGAAATCAGAGGTAAGAATAGTAAAAAGGTATACACCTCCCACCACCCCTCCCAAATTCTTCGTTACCTATTAATATATTATGTCAAATATAAAAAAATCTTCAACTTCTAGTAAACTTAAAAGTTTTTAGTAAAATAAAACAATGATTAGAAGGTATTTGAAGAGGTATATTTTGTGACGTACATTTCTTGTAGACATAAACTTTCCTTTATGTACGACTTGACCTACATATACATAGATACATATTTTTTCGTCTCCTAATTACAATTGGTACTTAAGTTCCAAACCCACCACACGACCTCTGTCTGTCGAATATTTTGTTTCTGTTTACGATGGCAAGATTTCCCTATCGAGAAGTCAGAATCAACATATGTTCTTTCAAGAAGAGAACCACATTTCTACATTTCTAACAAGGTAAGAGGTAGTAAACTTCAGTACTCCTTCAGTTTTGTAGACGCCACCCTCGCCCTCACCGCTAAAATAAGGGACCCAAGATTGTAAGGTTCATTCCAGGACGCATTGAGAATATTAAAGTTGATCAAGTGTCCTTTTTATGAGTTGTTCTCGTACCTCTCGAGTAATCATACTCGTAAGTAGGGAATGAGTTAGTTATACCAGAAGTTGAAACTTTCTATTTTTTGCATGAAGTCGTTTACGTGGTCATTTATCTCGTTGAACCGGCACCCAAGGTCTGGACACTGGAAAGAACTGACTAGACTACCTTCAGGAACTTTTACCGTCCTTTCATTTCATTCTGTCAAACCCCGAGATTTGGATTGTTGATCTTTTGTAATATAAAACCGTATACGTCTACCCTTAGATAATCCTAGTTTGAACATTTAAAATGAATCCTTCTTTAAACACAGAGAGTTTCAAATAATCTAGACAAACCTGTACCAATCAACCTGATCAGCCCTTTTTGTAAAAAGTCCCAGACCTTTACAGGTGTAATACACTTAATAATTATTGTAGTTAAATTCACCATGAATATAAACACAAACTTATATATGAAGAAAAATTTTATATAACAAAATGGATCTCTTTCGGTCTCTATCAAATAAAACGAAAGAACACCTGTTGTTTGAAAAAAGGCGACACGACCCAGAAACAACAACGAGCCTGAGAAGAAATCAACGGCACTCATCCCCGATGATAGATCGACGCCATCGTCTGGAGAGTAACACCACCGAAGGGAACAAAGTCTCGTGTCCGAGACCCGTGCACCTGGAGTCATCAACACCGACGACCTGAGATCTCGTGTCCGAGTTATCAACACCGCATCCCCCTTGGGTCAGCCAGGTGTTGTACACCTTAGAAGGGGCTAGTCCCTAACTTGGAAACAGAAGACGTGACCTTGCGTTTAAGAAATGGTGACTCGGTGGTCCCTTCGGGTTGTTATATATATATTGGTTTGTTTTAGAGGACTCGAGACTGTAGATTGAGGGTGAAAGAAAAAAAAAAAAAAAAAAAACGAAAGTGAGGGAAATGTAAAATATTTACTGTCGGACGAAAATGAAAAGTACAACACTGAAGTTCCCGAACCCCTTCGTTTATATTCCAGTATATTCTACAATAAAGATAAGTCTCTTGAGAAAGTCACTGAACTAAAAATCTTATTTATTTTAGTACCAGGATATAGTTCGATAACTTGTGGAAGTATCACTAAGTTTGTGCCTAGTATGTTTCAAAAAAAAAAAAATTCCATTAACTTTTTTTTTTTTTTTTCTGGTGACTTAGAGTCTAGTCTTTAAGACGTCTCAACGTCGACAGGGGACTCCTCGTCACCACCTCTGTCATTCTCTGCAAAGTCCTACTTTACCTGTGTTACTTGTTCAGTCCGCCACCTCGGACGGGTCACGACACCCCTGATACCCCGAACATGGTGAGGTAGGTTCTTGGACCTCAACCACATGTATGAATACCTACATAGTCACGGAGGTCTCTCTACTGACTTATGATCGATCGGTCTAAAGGAAAAGGAGAAAATCGAGACACCTTAGTATCATTCAGTTTCTTCGTGTTACATTCTGGTTAAATATTTTATACGATTAACCTTAAATAAACATATCTATTATACTAACTTACACCTCTACTGACTTCGTTAGTCCTCCTTTGTGATTAAAATTCTCAAAAGTCTTGTAACTTTTCACGAGTTTAACAAATCAATCCGAACCTCTACGAATTAAATCTGGTCGAGATGTAGTTCTTGATAATATACTATTCATCGACTCTAAATGATGACTTCATAAAACATATTATGTGAATACACAGTAGGATTGTGAAGTGTAAGTTTAAACGAAGGACGATAAGAGACAGTTTCATAGAGATTAATAAGTTTTGTTATGTGTTTTACAAACTTTGAAATAAAAAAACGTAATGATTTTAATGACTGTATCTATAATTTTCACTTATTTTGTAAATATAGAGATTTCCGTCCGAAAGAGATTCAAAATAACTGAAACCTTCTGGTTTCTCACCCAGTCAAGAGGTGAGAGTAAATATTACGAGTTGGTCAATTGAGGTGTAATAGCCGAACTTCACAAGCGTTGTCAGTCCGTCGTATATGTCGGTAATTAAGTCGTCTAGGAATAACTCGTAACACAGGTCGTAACACGATTAATAACTCGGTACAGTCAGACGAAGGGTCTCGGAAGGGTCGGACCGAGGGTCGGCTACGACAGACTGCGGACGGTCGAGGTCGTTCACGGTCCGAGTTCCCGTCCTCTTTTAGTCCGAGTTCCCGTCCCCCTCTACCACTCCTCAGTCTACACTCTACTCTTTCGGTTTTCTCTCGATACGTAGGACACTGTGTCTTAAATATTACACCTTCTATCGTCTTCTCGTTTTAAAGAAGGTCATACGAAACTTATGACCTTTACTGTTGGGTGAGGTCATAAGAACGGACCTTTTAAGGTACCTGTCTCCTCGGACTACCCAATGTCAGTCCCAACGTTTCTCAGTCTGTGTCGACTCGATGATTGTGATTGTACGATACGTAACTTAAGACAAAGTACCTCTGTATAGATATCCTCTTTTGGGTAGATCGGTGTATCCAGAGAGACTTTAATAATGTCTTCATCCTTATTTTTCGTTTTCATCAACTTATTAAATTTGTCTACAAAATCTTTTGGAGACTCATTTTAGTTCAATATTTCCCTAAAAACATCGTAAGTACTCCTGTTTTTCGAGAGATTTCATATAGAGGTAAGTTACTGTTTTGTAGTGAATTTAAAGGGGTGTAAAAAAAAAATGAAATAAAATGAAATATTATGACATAACCAAAACGGTATGTAACTGTACTTAGGTGTAAGAAAAAGAAAGTCTAAAACTTTAGCTCTACTTAGTATAAAAAAGGATTATATAAAATCACTGTAGTAAATAATCGAAACATGGATCACGACGTAAGATGATTTAGTATCAAATTCATGTGAAAAAAAAAAGATATTTTTAGTCGGACTTCCCTCCCCTCCTTTGTAACTCCGTACCTGTCCCTGGTTACACTTGAAAGTATTAATCCAACTTTTCTGGTTTTAATTTTTATATTAATTACATTATCAGTCCTTCTCTTATGAGTTCCCACCAGATCTCAACAATCCTACCGTCTTTAGAGAATTTATGTATAAAATGGTAGAGATTAACCCAAGTATTTCGGATCTATTAGTCTGTTTCCAATACTGTGACGGTTCGAGGTTCCTCGTGTCACGAAGTTGGTCTCGTATCCCATCTTTGTTTTGTTTTGTGGGATCTCTGTCCTTTCTTTTATTTCGAGGTTTTACAGTTTGTCGGGTATATAGGACTTGGTCGGAAAGAAGGAAGTGGTCCTACTCAGCACGTCGGAGATAGATCATCGGATTCAGTCTTTGGACCACAGTACAATCTGGGGAGGTAGATGAGTGTAAGTGGAGAGATAAAGGAGAAGAGTGGAAGTTTACAGTGGGAAATAATCAAGTACCTCCCGGTGAGCACAGACAGACCACACATAGACTTACTTATGTAGAGAATTGTAATATGTAATGTAAGCACATTATACGAGAGTTGTTTACGGATAACTTACTCCCTTACCTCACGGAAGGAACGTGTAATTATTGGATTATATTATTATTTTTACGAACTAATAATAAAATAATAAATTCAATCTCATACTGTATTACCATTGGAATATATCACTAGTATAACACTAAAGGTAATATTGAAAAAAAAGGACTTTTTATAAAAAGGAACTTACTACCCGGTTTACGTAAAGAAATTTTCAAAAACAGTCATAGTGAATAACACTATATCCTGACGATTTATAAATCCCTCTTTATATTCTTCCTTAAGAATTTCAACAGGAATCAAGACAGATTTTACGTGTTTAGTTTCCTCTTAAATACAACAAAAGGGTCTACGAAAAACGTACTGTTTTCGTAGAGGGAATACGAAAGTGAGTTAGACAACTATTCTCGTCTTCTCACGTCCCCACGTCTCTACCTACTCACCTCTGTCCTTCTCACACTTGAAACCTCACCCTTCTACACCCAAGTTTAAGAATTCGAGACGACTTAATTGACTCGTTTACGTCACTTCACCGAGGTAAACACGGCTATCGTTATGTAAGGGACCTCTTACGTTTGGGTCTATATTTCGTTGTACTTCGTAAGCGGACGGTAGACACGGGTCGGGATGAGTGTTTGATTTCGTCTGAACTGAAGTATGGTAGATCCTTTCCCGTCCTTCCACTAACTGAATTTTTTAGGAGAGTAGAGTAATACCATACAAAAACATAATTATCTATGGAGTACCATCAAAACTCCTCCCGTGCCGTTGGGTGAGGTCCTAAGAACGGACCTCTTGGAGTACCTGTCTCCTCAGACCGTCCGATGTCAGGTATCCCACCGTTTCTCAACCTGTGATGACTTCACTGAGTCGTGTGTGTGTGTTCGTACCATCAAAACGACTCTCAATGTATGATACTCAGTGTTCTACATAAATCGTGTATTATCCGTTAGTTATCTTCAACCGACATAAAGTACTCCCGTCTTTAGTATAAAATAGAACAAGTGATAGTATAGGAACTGTGGATCGTATTTTGACCCGAAGCTTACCCAAGAGGTCTTTATAAACAAATTACTAATTTACGTAAATTTTAATAGGTCTATTAACGTAATTAAAGAGGTCGGTAAATCTGGTACAGAGACCTCGTAGGGTTGGTCTACACGAAAAAGTTTGTGTCCCCGAACGGACTCCCATTTAGTATGTTCTAATGTCTTCAATTTTTGTCTGTGTTCTTAGAAGTCCTGATCCCTCTCTTCTCTCACAACAACGAGACTCCGTTATACATTGACGAAAGTATATAAGTCGTCTTTTATGATCTTCTTTCCGTTCACAGTAGTCTTTCGCCAACGACTTTATGAACCCAATCTTGACTTTTCACTTATTGAGATTGTTCTCGACACGCTCCACCAAGACTTTTGTTATTATATTTCAGGGACGAAACTCTTCATTATGTCTACTCTTTTCTTGTCGGAATTTTGGACCCCATTCTCACAGTTATATTGGATCTGTCGTTACCTTCATTAAAAGTCTCTAGTCTGGTTGGTATTGACAGAGGATTGAAAAAGAGGTAAAGACACCTTTCTTTCCTTCCTTTTGTCACTAGTCATAGGTAGAACACACAGACGTTAATAGTAATTGAAATGTCTCAAAAGAAAGGAACAAGTGAATGTCAGTAAACTTCGACTAAGGAAATTTCCAAAGTGTCACAGGGTGCAATGTCTTGTTAAAGTCCATAATACCCTCTAAGACAGATTAGTTCTAATTAGTATGGTGGAACAATGTTGGTTGAGACTTTCTTTTTTTTTAATTTTTTTTTCTCTTTGTTTTTTCCGACCTTTCCTTTTGTAAATACCATCGAGTAAATACGTAAAGGATCACCGAGTCAGACAATTCTTAAACGGGACGTTACGCCCTCTGGGCTCAAGCTAGGGACCCAACCCGTCTAGGGGACCTCTTCTCTTACCGTTGGGTGAGGTCACTAGAACGGACCTTTTAAGGTACCTGTCTCTCAGGTACCCAGTGTCTCTCAGTCTGTACTGACTCACTGATTGTGTGTGAAATATGTGAGTCATTTTTACTATATGAACACTTCTATATCTTCTTTCTTTACTTTAATTCCTCTAAGATTCCGTGTGACACACACGATTCAACGAAACTAGGACAGACTGAGACACGTTGGGGTACCTGACATCGGGCGGTCCGAGGATACAAGTACCCTGAGAGGTCCGTTCTTATGAGCTCACCCAACGATGTGGGAGGAGGTCATAGGGGACCCAACCCTTTTAGGATCACCGAGTTAGGTCCCCTAAAAGAGTTGGGTCCCTAGCTTGAGTGGAGAGAATACAGAGGACGTGACCCTCCGTCCATAAAATGGTCATGGTGGTGGGCCCTTCGGGGTTCCGTGTTACATTCGTTCAGACAATTCATCGGGAAGATCTCTTCTGACGGAATCGGTCCGAATGATGAAAAAAAAGGGGGTAAGTAAAACGTATAATGACGACGTTTTATAATGGTTGAATCTGTACATTCCTTTGAGTAACATCCCCATGGATAAAATAATCTACTGTTTTTCTTTATAAACACGTTACTTGGATCGGATCTAAGGTACTAGGGTGAAAAACCCCACCGAATCTTCTTCGACACACCAAACCCCGATGAATTAAATTCGTAAACCGATAACCACTCTAAACGTGGAGGTAGAGAGAGAAAAAATTAACTTTAACTCAAATATTTTTAAACTTAAAAGATACAGGTAATGTTATTTAATAATTAATTGTGAATTTATCAGTTGGACCCTTAAATCGGAAGTTCGAACGTATAGAGTGATTTTACCAAATCGAAAGAATTATAGAAACTTTACGACCTCTTGATCTAAACTAAATCTGGGTTTACACTTATAAAAGACTCTATATCACTGGTTCTGAAATAAAGTTTTACAAATCGTCCTTACGGTATGTTTATCTGAATAAAAAAAGAGATATCCGTCTTGAAATTACTGTCGGGTCTGACAACTACCATGTCTTACGTCACTGATTAAATGAATACATTGAAGTTTAACGTAAAAGGTACTAAGTCATCGACGAATATAGAGTACCTCGTGTGTCCCACGGTCCTTCTCGTCTAACGTTCGTTTATCAAGGAAAACCGACATTGGTATATAGGTAAAAATACAACCCTTTAAAAAATGTTAGAGATTTACGTCATAGTGTACCTAACCATGGTAGGTGGAGTATCACGTCTCTTTATCAATTGGTTTATAATCATATTTAAGGTCCGATAAATTCCGTTTACGTTTCGTCTGAATACACGTAGTAAATTTCTTTATAATTTTTTATCAGACCAAAGACCAAGTTCTATAATGGACGGTGTTTATACACATATATATATATATATATATATATATATATAAAGGAGATTCCACTATTACTTTACTTTTTTTTCTTCCTTTCTTTTCCTTTGATTTTATTTCCTTCTTTTCTCTCTACCCTCTCTCTTTCCTCCCTCTCCACCTCCCTCTGTCTCTCTAGTAATGGAAAAGACTCTATAACACCTAAATCAAGGTCTGGTGGTGTTATTTCGTTTATTGTGTTATTTCGTACAGTGGATCTAAAAAAAAAGACAAAGGGTCACGGATATTTCCAAGACAAATATGATATCTGATAATAGAAACGTTATAACAGTATAGATTTTTTTACAAATAATGAATTAATTTTTATAAAATACCGATTTTTTACGACAGTAGACTCGGAACCCGATTAGTACAGAAAACCGACCATCTTCCAGAACGGAACTACGATTCCCGACGACCTACTAGTTCCATCACCGACTACTTTCAACCCCCCATCCGATACCGTTAAAGAATTTTATTCTGTCGTCACTTTAAACGGAGTAACTGACTGAGAAGGAAAGTTACGATAAACTATCGTAAATTAGGTCCCATCTTGAAGAAAGTTTTACCCTCAGTTAGGAGAGTTTGGGATGACCACAAAAAAGTTAACTTAAATATATTATAAGATTTAGAAAACGACAGTCAAGTTGTTCGAAGTGTCGTAGAACTGATTCTGGTCTAGGATAAATTCTTTGGTGAGAGAAACGAGTAGGTATCCTTTGTTGAGGAATCGGAAATTTCAAAATAACATTCTCACGTCGTTAAGTAAGTGGGGAAGTCCGAGGTAAAGACAAAAAAAAAAAAAAGAATTAAAAATAAAAGTCATGTAATTTAAATCAGTACATGTACTGATTTTTTTAATGTAAAAAAAGGAAAAATTGTTTTATATTGTATTTTTTTGGGGTTTTGTCTTATGAACTGTAAATGTTAAGTCTTAGTTTTATCGTCTTATAATTTATAAATATTTTGTAGAAAATTTTCGTAAATATTTTAGTGTACGTGAAAATATCTTTACCGTATTTTCTTACTGAGTTTTCACCCTCTTAAAAGGAAGTCAGGATTTTTCTTTTATACAGGTTATGTTTGACACCTCTAAGAACTCATATGTTCCTAAATCAAAGTCATGGTTTCAGTTTCTGTCCGGGGTGAAGATTAAAGTGACGAGAACGATATAGGTGGAGTAGAGATCGATAAAAGAGGTGACTTCAGAACCTGTGGAGGTTAAGAAGATACTCTTGACCTCGGTTGAAGAAGGTATGAGGAGAATTACAACCATAAAACTGGATAAGGGTATTTAGTACTTACAAGAACTACCATAGGAACCACCAGGAAAAGTCTTCGAATAGTTAAACAAAAAAGGTTTACGTAGTCTTCTTAATAATAGATGTCGTCGATATCGGAATAATTTATATAAATAAAAAATTTTATATTTAAATAAATAACATTAACCTCCGATTAATGAAATGTCATAACATCACCAAAACGGTATGTAACTGTACTTAGACGGTGTCCACATGTACACAAGGGGTAGGACTTGCGGGAAGGGTGGAGGGAGGGGTAGGGTAGGGAGTTCCAGTAGGGTCACGTGGTCGGGGCTCGTAGGACATAGTACGTAACTTGGACCTGACCGCTAAACAAAGTATATACTATTATATGTACAAAGTTACGGTAAGAGGGTTTAGTAGGGTGAGAGCGGGAGAGGGTGTCTCAGGTTTCTGACGAGATATGTAGACACAGAGAAAACGACAGAACGTATGTCCTAATAGGAATGGTAGAAAGATTTAAGGTATATATACACAATAATATGACATAACCACAAAAAGAAAGACCGAATGAAGTGAGACATATTATCCGAGGTCAAAGTAGGTGGAGTAATCTTGACTAAGTTTACATAGGAAAAATTACCGACTCATTATGAGGTAACACATATACATGGTGTCGAAAGAATAGGTAAGTAGACGACTACCTGTAGATCCAACAAAGGTGCAGGACCGATAATATTTGTCACGACGCTACTTGTGACTCCATGTGTACAGAGAAAGTTAAGACCAAAGGAGTCACACATACGGGTTGTCACCCTAACGGCTCAGTATACCGTCAAGATAAAGGTCAAAAAATTCCTTAGAGGTGTGACAAGAGGTATCACCGACATGATCAAACGTAGATTGGTTGTCACATTCTCCCAAGGGAAAAGAGGTGGGGGAGAGGTCGTAAATAACGAATATCTGAAAACCTATCGTCGGTAAGACTGACCGTACTTTACCGTGGAGTAACACCAATATAAAAATATATTTTATATAAAGAATTTATTATTCTGAACTTTCACTTTCAATTCAGTGAGTCAGCACAGGCTGAGAAACGTTGGGGTACCTGACATCTGATGGTCCGAGGAGGCAGGTGCCCTAAAAGGTCCGTTCTCATGACCTTCGCCCAACGAAAAAGGAAAAGGTCTCCTATAAGGACTGGGTCCCTAGCTTGGGCCCAGAGGGTGTAACATCCGTCTGTGAAATGACAGACTCGGTGGTCCCTTCAGTCCATTATTCTGAAATTTGAGTTTTATAAAGGAACTAAGTACCCAACGTCTCACCTACAACACAATCGTCCGTTCTTTTATTGTAATTAATTGTATTATTAGTAACATGTAGAGGTAGTCTCGAGAACCCACTGGCCCAAATAACAGTTACTCGTCATTATAAAAGTTTCCTTAGAAACAAAGACTCGTCACCCAGAGATATTAGACGAATTATAAGTTATTTGGTACGACATTTGTCTAAAAGACAGTAGGTCTGAAACAAGATAAATACCTCGTGTCCGTCTCATTTAAATCGTATTAAGAATTCCTAAAAATATTACCGTTTACTCGTAACCGAAGTTTAATTTCAGTGGTTGACGTAATCATGAATTGTTCTCTCAGTCATACACGAAACTTCGAAACTTCTGTCCGTAACTGAAGTACAGAGATCAATACTTTCTGGATCTACTGTAAAAGGTTATATTCCAACAAAACAGATGTGACTTTTACACACACAAAAATAAAAAAAAAACATCGGTGGAAATAATTAACAGAATCTACCTAGAAGTCTTATTTAATGATGGTAAAGATGTAGTCATGAACCACGAAGTGGAACGTGAACTACAATACCTCTACTGAAAAGAGGAATGTGGAGTACGTGGTCGGACACGATAGAAGTTTGAAGGGAAGACGTCGAAGGAATGAACAGACTCATAATTTACTTATATTCTCTCAATCTTTGAATGAGACTGAATCCGAACCAAATTCCCTTACAACACCGATTAAACTAAAAGATACCTCCGGTGTTTTTGAAAAAGGGATAGTCATTAATCCGACAAAGTGAAAGAAAAGTAAATATATAGGTGACCTCATCGTAAAATTAAAGGAAGTTCTTAAAAAGACAAAGTAAGCTTTGAACCGATTAACAAATCGTATTCTCTGGATGAAAACTGGACAGATCTGAAAACTGTGCGGAAGGAGCGATCCAAATATAAAGAACAACAACAAGTCAGTAAGTAAGTACAGACTGAGAAACGTTGGGGTACGTGACGTGGTGGTGTGGTCCAAAGGGACAGGAAGTGATAGAGGGTCTGAAACGAGTTTGAACACAGGTAACTCAACCACTACGGTAGGTTGGTAAAGTAGGAGATGGTAGAACAGGAGGAGGACGGAAGTTAGAAAGGGTCGTAATCCCAGAAAAGGTTATTCAACCGAATAGGGTAGTCCACCGGTTTCATAACATAAAGATCGAACTAAATTTCACTCTCTAAACGTTGAGAAGGAAAGTGAACTAGTACATCTCCGGTAATATTCTAATAATTAACCGGATTAAAGTCATAACAACATAGAATACCTTATCCTTTCAGGTTCCTCTTCCCTTTTTTTGTCCTCTTATCGACTGGAACATCCACTTCGTCAGTCTGTATAATAATAACAACTCAGCGATTTAGGAGAGACTGACGGTGGGGCACTTGCCGTCGTGTGGTCCGAGGAGACCGGAGGTGACAGAGGGTTTCAGATGAGTTTAAGTATATGTAACTCAACCACTACGATAGATTGGTAAAGTAGGAGAAGGTGGGGGAAAAGGAAAACGGAAGTTAGGAAGGATCGTAGTCTCAAAAGAGGTCATTCAACCGAATAGGGTAGTCCACCTGTTTCATAACCTCGAAACCGAAGTCGTTGTTAGAAAGGTTACTTATAAGTCTCAACTAAAGGAAATTCTAACTAACCAAACAAGAGTAACGTCAGGTTCCCTGAGAGTTCTCTGAAAAGAGTGTGGCGTTAAGTTTTCGTAACTAAGAAGTTGTTTGTCGGAAAAAATACCAGGTTAAGAGTTTAGATATGTACTGAAGACCTTTTTAGTATCGAAACTGACAAGTCTGGAAATAACCTTTTTACTACAGAGACGAAAAATTGTACGACAGTTCCAAACAGTATCGAAAGGAAGTTTCCTCGTTCGTAGAAAAATAAAGTACCGACCTCAGTGGTAGGTGTCACTAAAACCTCAGATTCTTTTATGTTAGACAATGACGAAGGAGAAAAAGGGGACAAACTGTACTTTAAATGACCTACAGTACTAGAATTAAAAAATTACAACTCAAAGTTCGGTCGAAAAAGTAAGAGGAGAAAGTAGGAGTAGTTCTTCGAACAATCAAGGAAAAATGAAAGACGGTAATCTCACCATAGTAACGTATAGACTCTAACAACTATAAAGAGAGTCAGAACTAAGGTCGAACACTAAGTAGGTCGGGTCGTAAAGGATACTACATGAGACGTATATTCAATTTATTTGTACCACCGTTAAATGTCGGAACAGTATGAGAAACGGTTATAACTTGGTTAATCAACAAGGTATAGACCAGAATAGACAACAAAGAACTGGACGTATGTCCAAATAATCCTCTGTCCACTTCACCAGACCATGAGGGTAGAGAAATTCTTAAAAGGTGGTAAACAACACTAGGTGTGACAGTATCCCAAATCACGTCAGTTACTTCGTCTCCATCTATAAAAAGAGATGAGGGAACGAAAGAGGTACTAGGTTGCTTACAACTGTTAAACTAGAGGCTAATGAGATGGAAAAGATTTAGGTCAAACATGTATACCTTTAAGAGTCAAGTGTGTGACGACTTCGGATCAAACTTCCTAAAATTCGTATTTACACGATTGTACACTTTACTCGTGTTAATATGTCATCAAACTTGTAAGAAACGTAACTGTAAGAAACCCTAACCTTACGTTTGACTGTAAAACGTCAAGGTACACCGTCACGACTCCAAAGGTTTAACCGACTTTGTAACTCATGTCGTGAAATTGTCGTAGTAGAAAATCCTAAACTTTATTGAGTTGACCTTAAGGTAGTGGAGGTGATCGAAACAAATATTATTACGAAAGATTACGGGTGAACTCAATTGCGATGTCCTACAGAACGAGATCCACTCACTGGTGGTTAACACCAATAGTAATTCTGGAAAAAATAAAAAAACCCATATCAAGACACATAAGAACGATGGAGAATTAGAGAAGACGAAGACAATACAAGAATGGTAAAGACAGGAAATAGTACGGGTAGGAATGTACTTTACAAGGAAACTATAGAGGTCAAAATAACTTTTCGAGAGGTCAGGAAGGATAAGATAACAAAAAGAGATAAATACACAAAACAAGTAAATTCCTCCGTAAGAATAGAGAGGAACGATAAGAGATCTTCAGACGTAAGTCAACCCATATAGAAAGGGAAAGAGGGAACGGAAAGTGAAGAGAAAGAAAAGAGGTTATAAACATTTCGGAGTCTGTTGGTGAAACAGAAGAACGTAAAGAAAAAGAAACCATACTAAAATCAGTGACGGAGGACATGTTACAATACTTGGATGTAGGTATCAAGAAATCCATAAGACAGATGATCTAGATTAGGAAAGTTAGATAAGTAATGTAGGTGACATTCCCTAAATCGAATCTAGTATGTACTTACCGGATTCCAAAAGGGTTGAAAGAAGTTAAATTCGGACTTAGAACTATATCCCTCGAGAACTATACTCGGTGTAAGTCGGAGTCCAGAACAAAAAGGACTGATGTATCTCGAAGAGGTAGAAACTGACGTTTCTTGTATTAGTTAGACTAAAGTCATAACTGGAGGACCGCTACGGGTACACATCTCAGTAGAGAACTCAACAACCTTTTTCCCACAAACGACACTGATCGTATAAGAGAACTCTTTTGAGACAATCGGAAAGGAGATGAAGTAAAAAGTGAGATTCCGGTTTGAAAGGAAAATAAGACCATAAAGAAGTGGAACATGAAAACGTAAGGTTAGGGGGATACTACTTTTGTCGTGAAAAAAACCAGAATCAAGATCTTCCACGACAACCAGAAGTATCTTGACCAGTTGAAGTCTAATAAGTAGTAGTTACTAACCCCGTATCTGGACCCAATGAAACAACAATTTACCAAACGGAACCTGTGTTTGACTTTATTAAAACCCCTAACGTGGCTTCATGACGTAAAACCTGAGACGACTGATACTCCTGATGAGTAAAGAAGATTCACTAAGAACGGGTGTCATCATCTATATTACCAGTAGACTTAATTTAAACAGACAAGGACAGGTAAACAAAGTAACTAAGGATTCAGTAGTTATAAGTTAAAACGGAAGAGGACGAACTGACACAGGTTAAATAAAACTAAGTACTTGGATTGTAAGGTCTAAGGATACGTTATAACAAGAAACGTTGTAACCTGGACTGAAAGTGGTGCTCTGCAGGTGTTGACTCACAGTAAAGACGAAAACGAGTGGACGAAGTAAAAAAGACCGAGACAATCATTAACAGGAAGGAAGGGGTCATTGTATAACCTTTAGAAGACTGGAGTCCCCGAGTAGAAGACTACAGTATAGAAAAACGGAAAAAAGTATGACAAATGTCCTGAGAGTTCCGTCCTAATAACCTCACCAAACGATAAAGGAGGAGGTCACACGGTACAAAACATCTTGAGAAATGATACTGGACAGGAAATGATTATTGGACAGGAAGAACCCACTGGGACGTACCGTACCAAACGAAGTGATTCAATGTGTTCGGGGAAGTAGTACTGTTCTCACACTAGGTACTTCCCCAGTCTGTGTATGTACATAGATATATTTAATTGATAGAATACGTCTACATCAAGTACTACATTCTGTTAATTTTTTCATTGCAGTATCTAGTGGTATTTTTTATTATCACTTTTTCAAATTTTATAACGTTTTTAATGGTTTTACACTGTGGCTCTGTACTTTACTCTTTAATGACAACCTTTTTACCACGGCTAAATGAACAAACTGTGCCCCAACGGTGTTTGGAAGTCAAAGATTTTTTACGTCATAGACGTTGAACTTACTTTATTTCTGGTCATTTTGTTCCATACAGATATATAAAAACCTCGGTTGTAATCCATTTTGTTAAACTCTTTTAGGACTTTTTATCTGCAACTTACTTAGACTAAATATCTCTTTAATTTTCTCCCTTTCGTGTCGAGTTCTCTATGTTTAATAATAATGATGTTTTTAGAGTTATTTAAAGATTTGGATTTCAATTGTATTCCTGAACTTTGTCCGGAACCTCCCCGGTAGTCCTTTAAATAAAATTTTCGACTTAAAATTTTATCTACCCGATCAACTAGGAAGTTAAGAGGAATTTACTTCTCTCACTTTCACTTTCAGTGAGTCAGCACAGGCTGAGACGTTGGAGAACTGATATGTCGGGTACCTTAAGAGGTCCGGTCTTATAACCTCACACATCGGAAAGGGAAGAGGTCCCCTAGAAGGGTTGGGTCCCTAGCTTGGGTCCAGAGGGTATAACGTCTACCTAAGTAATGGTCGACTCGGTGTTCCCTTCGGGTTCTTATGACCTCACCCATCGGATAGGGAAGAGGTCCCCTAGAAGGACTGGGTCCTTAACTTGACCCCAGAGGACGTAAAGTCCGCCTAAGAGATGGTTGACTCGATACTCCCCTCGGGTTTACTTCTCTCTTACATCCAGTTTTCATGTTTTTAGAGGAGACTTTTCATCCCGAATAGACTACACCTTAATAGAAGACGAAGATCATACCCCTGCTCCGTAAGTTTTCTTTTGTCATCTTAAATTTCATTAAAATAAGGTCTCTCTGTATCTGTCCACCTTTTATCCTTTACGTCGAAGATCCTATCTTTATACTATTTAAAGATGTGAAAATCGTATTCAAAGAGATCCCTATCCAGGAGTCAGACGAGTGAACAGATATAGGTTCGTAGAAATTCTCTTCAGTCAGACCACTTTGATTAAATATGTCCAGGTATCAGACGGGTAGGTAGGTTCTTTTACGTTGGATGGTCATTAGGAATACTTAGTTGGACCGAGAAATTAATATTAGTATGTAGTTGTCGGTTTCTACAGTGCTATCGTCTTCTCTTGGTTATCACATTAAATTTTCCTTTTGTGTGTGTGTGTGTGTGTGTGTGTGTGTGTGTGTGTGTGATTTTTTGTTTCGGTTTTCTCTAAGTCTTTTATATTCTATTAAAAATTTTTTGTCTTAAAATTAATCGTAAGATTCTTTATTAGTTCTCTTATAACTTGTATATGTATACGTGTGCACATACCATCGACACCTTTTCTAGTTTCCAGTTAGTCTTCTATTCTTTTACTGGGATCTCTATTTTTAATCCTCGTACTTTTTTTTTTCGACTTGTAGAAGTTATACTCCACCGATCCCGGTTTCTGGTTTCATTATTAGACCTCCCATTTTATTTTCCGTTTTTCATTTTTTTTTTCCTTTCGTACTCCTTGTCAATCTTGTGTAACTCGTATGTGGGTCTTAAGGATGTATATAGTTTATTTACAGACTCTTTTTCTCTTGTTCGTCCTCTTCTTTACTAGATGTTTTAATTGTCTTCTTTTTAAAGCGTTTGATTTCTATCCGTCAAGAATTTTGACTTTCTTGGTGAATAGAATTATGTTAAAAGATTGGTTCTCTTTAAAGATTCTCTAAAAAAACCCCCTTCTCCAACCCTTTGATTAGGATATTCATTACTTTTAACCTGGAGTATACGGAAGGATCTAAGATCTTCCGTCACTCAGTTCTGAAAGACCCCCTTTTCATAAAATTTGAATGGTAATATCTTGGTCGGTTTGATAGTTAGTTACATTCCAATTTTTATTTAAACCAAGTCTTTTAGACCACAGATGTGTCGAATACATACTTAATAAGATCTATATTAGGTCGTTTTACAAAAAAATTTTTCGTATAGGTTATACTCTTCTCATTGAAACCGTTTATGTATACTGGGTCTTCTTTACTTCTTTAAAACTTTCGTTGACATCTTCTTTCGTCTGGGATCGACAAATTAATAGGAAATTTTTCGTCTCAAAATTATTAATATAAATAAGGAAGAGACCCTTAGGTCAATACGAAGAACCTACTTAGACTTCCCTTATTATAAATCATCGGTATTTGTACGTCAACAAAAAACATGACCACAGTGTGATAATCTTCCTTAGATCCTTGTTTTCGTCTTTACAATTAAATAGATGACTTCACTTACATTTATGGTTTTTGTGACGATTTAATTTTTGTTAATATATATATATAAAAAAAAAATTAACTCTCCATGAATTCCTACCCGTTATCTCTCCCCTCAACACATTCCCATAGTCAGTGAGTTTAAAATGATGCTTGTCAGTTGTTTACACTAGATTTGACCATCGAGTTCTCTATCTTCACGTAATAAATTTGTCGTCGTTTATTTCTTTGTCCATCTATTCATCAATTTATTTATTATTTTCGACAAGTTTGAACAATTGAGGTATTTTATCGTAGTCCTATACCCCTCTACCCACTACCTCCCAAAAGTAAAATAAATTATTTATCGAACCTAAAATAAAAAATTTTATTGTTTAGATACTGTTTTTATCTTTAGTAATGTATCTCTTATCAAATTCACTTTCAGAGTCCTTTTTTTTTAAAGACGAAAATCTATGTCATAATCCACTCCCTAAAACTAAACAAATTTACAGAGTTCTAGAAACTAGTAGTCTTTGTCAAATACCGAAAGGAGAAAAAATCACGATTACTGTAATCATTCATCTATTAATAATTCATAGTCGACCACTAACATAAAAATTTATAAACGATATCTGTTCCTGAAAACGAACCACAAGGTCCAGGTAACGAGTCAGCACAGGTTGAGAAATGTTGGGATACCTGACGTCGTACGGTACGAAGGGACAGGTAGTGGTTGAGGGTCTTCTAACGAGTTTGAGTTCAGGTAATTCAGACACTACGGTAAGTTAGTAGAGTAGAAGACAGTGTGGGAAGAGAAGGAAGGAAGTTAGAAAGGGTCGTAGTCCCCAAAAAGGTTACTCAGTCAAGAAGAGTAGTCCACCGGTTTTATAACATCGAAGTCTAAGTCGTAGTCAGGAAGGTTAATTATAAGTCCTGACTAAAGGAAATTCTAACTGACCGACCTAGAGGAACCTCAAGTTCCCTGAGAGTTCTCAGTAGAGGTTGTGGTGTCAAGTTTTCGTAGTTAAGAAGTCACGAGTCGAAAGAAATACCAGGTTGAGAGTGTAGGTATGTACTGATAACCTTTTTTGTATCGAAACTGATCTGTCTGGAAACAACCGTTTGATTACAGAGAGACGAAATATTATACGACAGGTTCAACCAATATCAAAATAGGTTCCTCGTTCGTAGAAAATTAAAGTACCAACGTGAGTTGTAGACGTCACTAAGACCTCGGGTTCCTTTATCAGACAGTGACAAAAGTAACGAAGGAACGGATAAAGGGAACTTCACTACCCTGGTCTACGGTACTAGAATCAAAAGACTTTCAACTCAAAATTCGGTTGAAAAGTAGGAGGAGAAAGTGAAAGTAGTTCTCCGTGAAATCAAGGAGAAGAGAAAGACGGTATTCCCACCATAGTGGACGTATACACTCCAATAATGAATAAAGAGGACTAAGATCGAACGAAGTAGGTCGGGTTATAAAGAGTACTACATGAGATGTATTCAATTTATTCGTCCCACTTTTATATGTCGGAACTGCATGAGGAAAAGGATAAACCTTGGTGAGACAACAAGGTACAGGTCAAGATTGACAACGAAGTCCTGGACGTATATCCAAAGAGTTCTCCGTCCAGTCCACCAGACCATAAGGGTAGGGAAAGTCTTAAAAGGTGGTAAATAACACCGAGTGTGTCAGTTACCGAAACCGTATCAGTTATTTCGTCTTTATCTACAAAAAGACCTTGAGAAAACGAAAAAGGTACTAGGTCGCCTACAACCGTTAAACTAGAGACCAAGGAGACGGAAAAGATTTTGGTCGAACTTGTGGACCTTCAAGTAGCAAGTACATAACGACTTCGAACCGAATCTCTTAAAAATCGTAATGAAATGATCGTACACTCTACTCACGTTAACACACCATCAAACTCGTAAAAAAACCGTAACGGAAAGAAACCCTACCCTTACTTTTGACTGGAAAAGGTCAGGACACCGGTGATGACTCAAAAGGTTTAAACGACCTAATAACTCATGTCGTGAAAGTATCGTAGTAGAAAGTCCTATACTTTATCGAGTTGACCTTAAGGTAGTGGAGGTGATCGAAACAAACATCCCTACGAAGGATTTCGGGTGAACTGAAACGTGAGGTCCTATAGACCGACATCCACTCACTAGTGTGGTAACTCCAATAGACCTAGTAGTAAAAACACATCAAGAAGACACATAGAAACGGTGGTGAAGAATCAGAGAAGACGAAGGAAATCCAGGTATGGTAAAGACAGGAAATAACATAGGTAGTAGCGTACTTTATAAAAGAACCATAGAGATCAAAAGAACTTCTCTAGAGATCAGAAAGGGTAAGACAACAAAAGAAGATAAAGAAACGTAACTAGTAAACCACAAACCCTTTTATGTTTCTATTCACTGTGTAAAAAAAAAAAACTTCAGTTCATCCTCTCAGGGTACCTGTCTCCTCGGACCGTCCGATGACAGGTATCCCAACGTTTCTCAGTCTGTGCTAATTTCTCTGAATCGTACACACATGTGTGTGTGCACCTTGGTCTGGTTTGTGTGCCTCCGGACCATGTTTCTTCCCCTTGTATTACTTTCGATTTACGGAACATACTTCAGTACTCCAGTCCCTATCAACCTCTTTTCTAGGACAGGAGAACTCTCTAACTCTCTCAGAGGTACTTCTTGTCCCCCTAATTTAGCCGGAGTTTTCAACCTCTCATTTGCTACCTTTGGTAGAAGGTCCATTATCCTTGAAAGTCTTGTCCCTTTTCTTTCCGTAACATATGTTTTGAAAACTGACTTGTTGTCAAGACTCAAATCCTATCAGTGTCCCTTTCAAGTACTGGTATACAGGACTAAGCGGGGTAACAATTATCGTGAGGAAAATGAGGTTTGTACATAAAGGGTCACACTCTCGTTGTTTAATATACCAATGGGTGTTTTATTCCGAACAGTCTATTAACCGTCGGTAAGTGTCACCTTGCATACGGTTTCGACATGAAACAACCACTCCCTGAACTCATATAAACTTAGAAAGACTCGTACCAACATAAGAATTATGTCAGGGTAAAACACTTTAAAGAGACGGTCACTACTCAGACTACTCAACATCACACGTTCCTCTTCCTTTTTTTCTGTTATGATACTGACTTCTTTAGACCCGTTCTGTATATCCCCGAACTGAAGACCGTCACCCTTTTTCCCTAAGTAAAGGTCGACTTAACCCTTATCTGTCTCGCCCTCTACTCCACGAACGTGACACACCAGTCATAGACCCACACTAAGGCTTGGAAGAGACAGATTAACCTGAAGTTCTTTCTCGGGTCTCGAAGAGTAGCCCAGACTCGACTACCTCTCTTGAAAATTTAACGATTACTGACGGAGGTCGGTTCTTACCTCTTACTATATACCAGGATTTTATCACTTCGACACATTATTAGTCACGTAACTATTTTCGTTTCCATTCTTACGTTCCCGCTCTTATAGACCATCTGATACTAAAAGTCACTTGTTTTGACGATTATAAGTTTACTTAAAACTCTCCTTTATTTTCCCATTAAAGAAATCTTTATTTTCAGTTTAGTAATGTTTTACTAATACTGAAGTTGAATTTATACATTGGTGGTAACAGTACTATAGTTAAACCTGTAATCTATATAGGACGATTAGAACCCGTTTAAAATCTCAATAGAACTAAAAAGAGACGAACAGTACCAGTACTGGTTTAAGTTAGTAATAACAAAAGGAATAATATATAGAACAAAACACGTTGAAACCCGTGGATCGATATATTATAAATTTATTTAGATAAAAGTTAATATAACAACAAAGGGAAATGTTAGTAAAGATTTTCCAGTACATAACTCAAGAATCCCATTTGACGTTTCAAGACGTAAAACCCGTCACAAGTCCTAGAACAAGTGTCCCTCGTCAAAATTTAGTTAGTTTTGAATGTTGTAATTAACATCCCCAAAACAAACAAAATTCCTACTGAAGTCCAATAAGAGTAAAACTTTTTATTTAGAAAATTCAATTTTTTAACGTTAGTCAACTTACAAAAGTAGTCTTAAAATATGAGTGACTCAATAAACAAGTCAGTTCACCTAGATGTCTTTTTATGGTTCTGTACACTACAAAAGACGACAGACAACCGGGTTTAAGACTTTTTATGTCAAGGGATATGTTGGAAACGTTCGTATATGTTTGTGTGTGTAAAGTGTGCGTGCATGTGTATATCGAAACATTTCCTAAAGTACAACAGTCCGTTCTAATTTACAGTATCCAAAAAAGACGGTCGACAAAAGAGATTTTTAAGAGTAAGTGTGTTTAACTTAACTTAACTTTTGTCATAACCATCTAACACTCGGACAGTATTTTGGTATTTCACAAATGTAGTCGTCCGTCGAATAGTGTCATCGTGACGGGAAAGAAGTTGTTTTGTGAAAGCGGTACGATTTGGTAAGTTAGTGTGAGTTAAATAACTTGTAAAACAATATAACGGATGAATAACAATTCATAACTGTTACTGTCCATACCTTATTTATTAATGTAAACCTTACTTTTTCTTTCTACACACAACTTTCAACGTTCTTTTCGTCTGTACTCATCTCCGTCAGTCATGGGATCCTCATATTTTATGTACAGAGGTTTGTTCCGGCAGTTTAATGAATAAAGATGAAGTAAATATAAAAATATCACATAAAATACATGTCTCGTATGCATATAAACACTAACGATTATGTACAACGAAATATGGGAAGGTGAAGGTAGAAGATAAAAAGGGAGGGGATGTGAGACCCTTCGGTATAACGAAACGTAGAGAAAAACAAACAGTAGTACGAAAAGTGTACTAAGAAACAGAGGAACTAGAACAGAAGGAAGACGAGCCGAGCGGGGACTGAAACCAGAAAAAGGCTCAGTGATAAGGGAACTTCGTGAGTAGGTGACAAGTGTACCGAAGACGACATTTACGACATCGAGTCGACCGTTTCTTAGACGGACGTTACGTCCTCTGGGACCAAACTAGGGACCCAGTCCTTCTAGACGACCTCTTCCTTGACGACGGGAGAGGTCATGACCGGACCCCTTAAGGGACCTGTCTCCGCGGACCGTCCGATGTCCGGTACCCCAGTGTTTCTCAACTGTACTGACTCGCTGAAAGTCAAAGTACGAAAAGTGTACTAAAAGAAGTAAGGACGAGAAAGTGTACATATTTATACACTTTAATTCGTTAGGTTTTGTCTTTAACACTTATATTCTATAGATTTTGGTTTTAAATAACATGAACTTTATCTGTCATAAGTAACTTACGGAGGATACACGTTTTTGACCCGATTCGAAAAAACAAAATATATTTAATAGAAAGTAGAACTTCTCTACTTAAATTCTACGTCCCTTCAATTAAGTTAGTAAGAATGTAAGACTGACAATGATACTCCCGGGCCAAATCTAGGGACCAGTTCCTTGATCTAGAGTGTACGATGTCGGTTAAGATGAAAATTGTCGACGAAATATAAAGAGGTAATACCAATTTAGAAATAAAATTAGGGATCAAAGATAGTTGTCATAGAGACAACAAGTCTCTAGGTTTGAAAACTCAATTGTATAAGGAGGAGAAGGAAAAGTAAGGACAAATATGAACCAGTCTTTTAATATAAGGAAACTTTGAAAAGGACCCGGGTAGGAAAGGAAGGGTGAAAGTTCCAGTTAAGAGATCAGATTCAGGTCCGAAGAAGAAGAAGAAGAAAAAAAAAAAAATTTATTCAGGCCCGAAGACACTACTACTTTCTTGACTGGAGGACGTAAATGAGTTCTCACAGAAGACCTAAATCCGGTATTTAATAAGACGTGTGAAGGAGACGAAACGACAAAAAAGTTTATAAATAAGTTAGTTGGTAAAAAATTTTTATTTTAATGAAAATAAAAATTTCATATAAATAAAACGACGTGGTCCAGAATCAACGTGGTACGTCCTAGAAGATAGAAACAACACCGTAATCGATACCGTACGTTTGAGAATCAACGTCTTACACCCTAGATCAAGACCCTGACTTGGGTCCGGGGGATGTAACTCTCGTGTCTCAGAACCGGTGACCTGGTGGTCCCTCTAGAGGTTAGTTGGTTAAAAATAAATTGTGGAAGTGAGACGACTTACGACTCTCGTAACCAACTCGGTTTATACCGACCCGAAGGGACCACTGAGATTACCATTTCTTAGACGGACGTTATACCCCCTGGGTCCAAGTTAGGGACCCAGTCCTTCTAGGGAATCTTTTCTTTTACGGATGGGTAGGGTCATAAGAACGGACCTATTAAGGTACCTGTCTCCTCGGACCAATGTACCTCGAACTAAAGATCATCTAAGATTTGACTATAATTATCTTATTAATGAGTCATTTTTAACAATGGTTACAATAGTTTACACGATCCTTATAAAGAATTTGATTTTACTAGAAAATAACTGGTAATCGAGTTTACATTTGAGGTAGAGAGTGTCGGTGTTCAAAGTAACTTGGGTCCAAAAAGAAGGATCGGAGTGTATGGACTACTTCATGTAACCTTTATCAAAAATCGACTTTTCCAAAAACACCTTAATCTATTTGTTTTTTCTCCATTTGTAAAGGTTCGGTTAAGACTCAGTTACATACGGTCTTTCACTCAAATTTGTTTTCACCCCTTTTATAAACCTAACTTATCAAGAACACAGTTGTTGAAACACATGCACAATCAGTGACTCAACACAGGCTGAGAGACACTGGGATACCTGACGTCGGGTGGTCCGAGGAGACAGGTACCCTAAGAGGTCCGTTCTTATGACCTTACCCAAAGGTAAAGGGAAGAGGTTACACTTAAAATCATCATCATCAAATCAACAATTCAGTATAGACTGAGAACACTGAGGTGTCTGATATAGGACGGTCCAAGGAGACAGGGACCCTAAAAAGTCCTTTCTTATGACTTCACCCAACGGTAAAGGAGACGGATTGTTGAGACACCAGAACTATTTAACTCAATGGAAGAGACTTAGAGTCAGAGGAGTGAACATTTTACCCCGAACTGGTCCACCAGACAGAAGGTCTGACTGAACCTTACAGTCTCGGGTACCTTACAGTAACGGAGGTCCTACATACTAAAGGAGTGTTAAAGAGATTGATTCTAAGTGTTAAAGAGATTAAGAATAAAGAGCAGATTGAGATTCTACGAGAATAACATCTCTTCTAACGACCGATGTATCCTTTACCAGTTGGAAAGACTCTATGCTGGATCAAAAATTCCTTTACGTGTACTTTTAATAATGCGGATACATCACTTCCTACGTTTACTTACGTCCTTCGTAACATCTACTCTTT
Source organism: Capra ibex (assembly GCA_006410555.1). Lineage (NCBI taxonomy): Eukaryota > Metazoa > Chordata > Mammalia > Artiodactyla > Bovidae > Capra > Capra ibex. Next base: position 22,796,245 of record SJYO01052474.1, read on the forward strand.
ACACGAACTCCGTCAGTAGTCAGAGTATTCAGAATTAGTTCACGTAAGTGTAATTGTATCGTACTATGTTTGCATACTAGATCTCAGATTTAATGAAAAGGTTTTTCGGGATACCCCTTACATGAGTGTGGCATACAAAGAAAGTCAAAATGACTCTATAGAATCCGTCCTTTTACTGTCTCCGTGAGTCATAAGGTAGGAGGTGTAATTAAAGATTTAAGAGAACGAGAGGTCAACTTCCTTTGTTTCCACTTGATTTGTAAAGGACCGTGTAGCCCAAAACGATCAAGTCGAACGAAAAGAAACCGTGCAAGATGAGTAGGAATGAGGAACTAATAACCCGTTTAATAAAAAGGGAACGATCTATATGTGTTCGGTGACTGACCTTCTGAAATTACACTGGGGTCTCTTCAATTACACATTTCATTAGAGAACAATCTCTAACTAAAACTAAAGCGGAGTGTAATCACTCAAGGAATAGGGAAGATGGTGTAAAAGGAACACGAAGACCAATTACATCACAGTATTTAGCGAGACGGTGTCACGGGATCCTTGTCTTGTCCCTTAACCCAGATGATTTCTCGGGATAGTACTGTTTAATATGTTACAACCATGGTTTTTGGTCAATTCAAGGAAATATATGAAAGTTAAAAAGAGAGTGAACTAAAAAAAAAAGGATTAAGTGAGTAGGAGACCTGGGGTTCTTTTTCCACAATGAAATTTCGGGGAAACATTGACCTTTGTTCTTTTCGGTAAAAGAACTTTAATTACGACAAATTCTGAGTTAAGTTCATACTATTGGTGCATCCACTGTTCTCAAGAGAAGGTCAACTAATTCCCGGAACATTCTGTTTCTCTCTTTATGTATCCTAAATAAAACTTTTTTATTTCCGGTATAAAGATAGTGTCCCTTACAAAATCCCAGTCAAGATTGACTGGTGTTAGTGTTATCAATATGTAACATGTGACAAGAATTGTACTCGTTGACTTAACACAAGTCAAATCGACGTACTTCCGTGGTACCCTGTCACTAATGTTTATACCTATAATCTCGGCCTGAACACCAAAACAGCAAGTCAACGATTCAACACAGGTTGAGAAACGTTGAAGTACGTATGTACTTACTGACGTCGTACGGTACGAAGGAACAGGAAGTGATAAAAGACCTCAAAGGAGTTTAAGACAGGTAACTCAGGCACTAGGATAGATTGGTAGAGTAAGAGACGACGGGTGAAGAGGAAAACGAAAGTTAGAAAGACTCGTAGTTCCAGAAAGGGTTAGAAAAGAAACGTAGTCCACCGGTTTCATAACCTTGAAGTCGAAGTCGTTTAGGAAGGTTACTTATAAGTCCCAACTAAAGGAAATCTTAACTAACCAAACTAGATAGACGAAAGGTTCCATGAGAGTTCTCAGAAGAGGTCGTGGTGTCAAACTTTCGTAGTCAAGAAGTCGTGAGTCGGAAGAAATACAAGGTTAAGAGTGTAGTTATGTATTGATGATCTTTTTGGTATCGAAACTGATCTGTCTGGAAACAACCGTTTCATTACAGAGACGAAAAATCATACGACAGATCCAACCAGTATCGAAAAGGAGGTTCCTCGTTCGTAGAAAATTAAAACACCGACGTCAGTGGTAGACGTCACTAAAACCTTAGGTACTTTTCTTTTAGACAGTGACAAAGATGGAAAAGGGGAAGATAAACGGTACGTCACTACCCTGACCTACGGTACTAGAATCAAAAGACTTACGACTCAAAGTTCGGTCGAAAAAATGAGAGAAGAAAGTGGGAGTAGTTCTCCGAGAAGTCAAGGAGAAACGAAAGACGGTCATCTGACCCCAGTAGACGTATAGACTCCAAGTCAATAAGCGGTCTAGAAAGACGACCGTCAGAGCTGAGGTCGAACACTATATAGGTTGGGTCGTAAAACGTAACATATGAGGTGTAACTTCAATTTATTCGTCCCATTCTTATATATCGGAACAGGTTGAGGAAAGGGTTAAAACTTGGTCAGTCGATGAGGGTTAGACCAAGACAACGAAGACCTGGGTGTATCTCCAAAGAGTTCTATGTCCATTCCACCAGACTATAAGGGTAGAGAAATTCTTAAAAGGTGTCAAACAATACTACGTGTCACTTTCTTAAATCGTCTCAGTTACTTCGTCTTCATCTGTAAAAAGACCTTGAGGGAACGAAAAAGGTACTAGGTTACTTAAAACCGTTAAACTAGAGACTAAGGAGACGGAAAAGATTTGTGTTGAGCATATAGACCTTCAAGAGTCAAATGTGTGACGACTTCGGATGGAATTTCCTAAAACTCGTAGTTAAACGATCGGACACTTTACTCCCGTTAACATATCATAGACCTTGTAAGAAACCGTATCGGGAAGAAACCCTAACCTTACATTTGACTGGAAAAGGTCGGGACACCGGTGACGACTCAAAAGGTTTAACCGACTGTATAGCTCACATTGTGAAATTATCGTCGTAGTAGAAAATCCTAAAGTTTATCTAATCGACCTTAAGACAGTGAAGGTGATCGAAACAAACATCATTACGAAGGGTGCCGGATGAACTGAAGTATGAGATCCTACAGACCGAAATCCTCTCACTGGATTTATAGTACTAATAGACCCAGTAATTCTAGAAACAAACATATCACGAAGACACATAACTGTGAATATTTAGAGAAGACGAAGATAATTCTGGAATAACAAAGACAGGAAATAGTACGGGTAGTAAAGTACTATATAAGGAAACTATAGAGGTCAAAAGAACTTCTCTAGAGATGAGAAACGGTAATACATAAAAAAGAGATAAAGAAACGTAACTAGTAAATTATTCCGGAAGAATAGAGAGGAACGATAAGAGACCTTGAGACATAAAACACAAACAAACAAACAATTTACAAAGGGAAAGAGAAAACGGAAAACGAAGAGAAGTAAAGAGTCGATAAACATTTCGAAGGAGTCTACTTGTGAAACGGAAGAACGTAAATAAAAAGAAACCCTACCAAAATCATGTTACAGTACTTGGAGGTGGGTATCAAGAAGTCCGTGAGACAGATTTTCTAGATCAGGGAACTTAGATAAACTAGATAAGCTAAGATAAGACGGATGTCATCTCATAGATGGTATACTAGTATTCCCTAAACTAAATCCATTATGGACTTTCCGAATCACCAAAAGGGGTGGAAGAAGTTAAATTCGGACTTAAATCCTTATTCATCGAGTTCTACACGTCTCTTCCGTTACCGTGAGGTGAGGTCATGAGAACGGACCTTTTAGGGTACCTACCTCCTCGGACCATCTGACGTCAGGTACCCCAGCGATTCTGTACTGACTCGCTGAAGGGAAAGTGAAAAGTGAAAGTACGTAACCTCTTCCTTTACCGTTGGGTGAGGTCACAAGAACGGACCTCTTAGGGTCCCTGTTCCCTCGGACCATCCGACGGTAGCTACCCCAACGTGTCTCAGCTTGTGCTGACTTCGCTGAATTGTCGTCGTCGTCGTCGTCGTCGTCGTCGTCGTCGTCGTCGAGTTCTACACTCGGTCAAGTAAAACAAACGAAGTAAAACATGAGGTTCCGGTTTGAACGGATAATGAGACCCATAGAGAACTGAAGGATGCAAACGTAAGGTTAGGGGATACTACTTTACCCGTGAAAAACCCCACAATCAGGATCTTCCACAACATCCAGTAGTATCTTGACTAGTTGAAGACACAGAAACCGTAGTCACCAACCTCGTATCTGAACCGAATGACACTACCAAAAGGAACCTTTGCTTGTCTCTAGTAAGTCAGTAAGTCGGTTCATGATGTAAAACCTGAGATCAACTGAGACTCCCGATGAGGTGAAGAAGATTCCCTAAGAACGGGTGTCATCATCTATATTACCGGTAGACTTAATTTAAACAGGAAAGGACAGGTAAAATCCAGTGACTAAGGATTCTACAGTTATAAGTTAAAACGGTAGAGGACGAACTGGTACAGGTAAAAAGGAACTAAGTACCTGGATTGTAAGGTCCGAACACGTTATGACAAGAAATGTCGTAACATGAAATGAAAGTGGTGCTCTGTGTAGGTGTTAACTCGCAGTAAAGACGAAACCAGGTCGACGAAGTAAGAAAGACCTTGATGAGCATTTATTGGAGACGAGAAGGGGTCATCGTACAACCTGTGGAAGACTGGACCCCCCGAGTAGAAGACCACAGTCGAGAAAAACGGAAAAGTAGAACAGGTACCCTAAGAGGTCCTTTCTTATGACTTTACCTAACGGTAAAGGAGGAGGTCACCTGGTAAAACAGTCTCCGGAACAGTTAGAAACCGTTGGGACGTGTCATACTGAGTATCGAAGTAACCCAAGATGTTCGGACAAGTGACGTTGTTCCTATTCTAGGTGCTACTCGGGCCGAAGGTCCTGTTTAGAACCAAATCGGTACACGAGACACGATGTAGGAGATACGGAGTCCAGAGTAAACATTTCACACCTATGGTTGTCCTAAATCGTCTGTTCCAATCTGATAATCTGTGTACTGATGACGAAGGACATTGAGGTCACGACGACTACCGCTCTAAAGATGTCGGTTGGTTAGACTTACTGAAACTGTAAGTGGTAGAAGGTGGAAGGGAAGAAAACACGATTACGTATACCCATGAACTCCGTAATGTTCAAATATAAGAACAATGTATTTAGATAGGATTGATATTGTAGGATAAGAACTTCACATCTGGATCGGGGTTTGTCCGTCATTTACAAAGTGTCAAAGTAGACAAAATTATCACATCTCTGATTAGTAAATTATAATTAATACTACACTAAACTATAATGTTCATTTTTAAAAATACTGACATTATACTGAGATTTATCTTTTCCTCATCAATATTGTGTCAAGTGAAGATTCAAAAAAAGGGTATACGGTATGTGAGATTATTAGACAAGATAGTCCTTTATTTGACACTAAAAATTTTTAACTAGACAAACCATTATATATCAATTTTTCATACTTGTCATATAAAAAAACCTCTTTTTGTCAGAGTTAAATGACAAGTCAAGTCAGAGAGTCAGTAGAGACTGAGAAACGCTGGGGTACTTAGCGTCGTGCGGTCCGGAGGGACAGGTAGTGGTTGAGGGCCTCATGTGAGTCTGAATGCAGGTAGCTCAGTCACTACGGTAGGTCGGTAGAGTAGGAGCCAGCAGGGGAAGAGGAGGACGGGGGTTAGGGAGGGTCGTAGTCTCAGAAAAGGTTACTCAGTTGGGAAGCGTACTCCAGCGGTTTCATGACCTCAAAGTCGAAATCGTAGTAAGGAAGGTTTCTTTAGGGTCCCGACTAGAGGAAGTCTTACCTGACCAACCTAGAGGAGCGTCAGGTTCCCTGAGAGTTCTCAGAAGAGGTTGTGGTGTCAAGTTTTCGTAGGTAAGAAGTCGCGAGTCGGAAGAAGTGTCAGGTTGAGAGTTGTAGGTATGTACTGATGACCTTTTTGGTATCGGAACTGATCTACCTGGAATCAGCCGTTTCATTACAGAGACGAAAACTTATACGACAGATTCAACCAGTATTGAAAGGAATGTTCTTCATTCGCAGAAAATTAAAGTACCGACGTCAGTGGTAGACGTCACTAAAACCTCGGGGGGTTTTATTTCAGACTGTGACAAAGGTGACAAAGGGGTAGATAAAGGGCACTTCACTACCCTGGCCTAAGGTACTAGAAGCAAAAGACTTACAACTCGAAATTCGGTTGAAAAAGTGAGAGGAGAAAGTGAAAGCCTTTTTACATAAAGATGTATCACTTTAAGTAAAATTATATTAAAGATCTTATATAGAATCTATTTCAGTTCATATACATTCCGTGTTGTAAAAAGTCAACTCGAGAAATATAATATTTAAGGATTTCGTACCGAAGAAAAAGTTTAACCAAGTGTATAAGAAACAGTCAAATAATATTATTAAATTTCAATCAGAGATACTAGACTATAATATGGTTTACCAAGAGTAAGAGTAATGAGGTGATAACCAAAGTATGAGATATAGTCCTTCCGTATCCACGAACGAAACAAAGTACACGGTATGTCGTACGAGGGAAGACTTAGGACAATTGGTTTATAAATATAAGTCAGTAACTTTTTAAACTCGTTTAAAGTCGAAGAGAAACTTTGATAAAACTGGAGTAGTTAACGTAAATTAGACTCAGAATCAAAGGATATTTTCTAGAATGGTCTACTAGGATATTTAAGGGAAAGTCAAGAGATTTTCTTATTAAGACAAAGGAGATAATCACATATAAAATCACTTCTCGCTGAATGTTTACCTCAGTTAACGAGTAAAAAAGAGTCATTAAACGTAAGTGAAAAAGCGGAATAAGGTGTATGTGAAAAAGTAGAATAAGATGTTAAGGTCATGAAATTGAAATAAAAACTTTTCAACCAGGGGAAGTTCAGTAGAGAGAGTAATGACTCTACTTTATGACGTATATAGTGTTATAGTATTCTTTTTGAGATATTGATATAAAATTTTATGTCAAAACAGTATTGTACGGACTTTGGAGTCACGGGATCTGATCATTTCGTTGAAACCTTAACACTTATGCATATCTTCCTTTTAATAATCAAAATATCATAATTTTATAAGACAAAGAGATACCTCACGACTATTCGTCTTTGATACGGTAAAATGTAGAGTTAAGTCATATATTATTCAGTAGTAAAGGGTTTGAATGAAATTTTTTTTATAATCCAATCCCAATGGTCTAAAAAATAATGTATTTTTATGTAAGTTAATTTAAACTTAAAGTCTATTTGTTAGTTATTAACAAAACATACTTATACAACACACGTTATAAATATTGTAGAATTTTATAATGAAAAACAAATAGAGTTTAATTTTAAACTTATCTATATAAAACAGTCCGGTAAGACATGATCCAACTATTCTGGTCGAAATACTCTATTTAAATTTATACTTTGTTCTTCAACTTTAGAAGTTGAATAAACGACAATATTAAATTATGTTGAAAAAAAACACATATGAATTACGTTTTTAGAAATTAAATGTCACGTTTATATGTAAATTTAAAGTTCTTTTCCATATAGTTTTAGTTTAATTCTGTTACAAGAAACCTACCCACATACGATTCAACGAAGTCAACATAGGTTGATAAACGTTGGGATACCTGACATCGGATGATCCGAGGAGACAGGTACCCTAAGAGGTCCGCAATTATGACCTCAACGGTAAAGGAAGGAAGTCAACGGTAAAGGAAGAGGTCCCTTAGGAGGACTAGGTCCCTAGTTTTGGCCCAGAGAATATAGAGGATGTAACCGTCCAACCAAGAAATGGCGATCGCGGTGGACCCTTCTGGAACCTCTCTACCGTAATTTTCAAGTTACCGATTATTAACACTAGTCGTCTTATTTCTAGTTTCTACGTTTGTAAGATGAGTGACCTTGTACACTTATGCAATATAAAGTACCGTTTCCTATCAATTCTATCGTCTATATTAATTCCAACGATTAGTTGACTGGAAATTTATCCATCTAATAGGACCTTATAGACTCACCCAAGTTCGTATTCATAAATTACGGAAATCCACCTAACTCTTAATTACACCTGGTAGTCCCAGAGATTTAGAGGGAGGAGAGTGACCGGTGAAAGAGTCACGAAGGTGAGTAGAAATAAAGTATTGGACCCTGATCGAAAGTAGGTTCAAGTCTAAGTAAATAGTTGAAACTTAAACACCAGACGTACTAGTCCTACAAAAGAGTAAGAAAATAAACTAAGGATTCGTGACGTCTCAGTCGTACCTTTACTGACTCTGAAACAAAAGTCAGAAACAAAGTTGATATCTACTACCCGAGACGTCTCGACATAATGTTCGACACCGGTAGTCCGTCGGTGTTGGACTACTCGGTCTCTCACAAACGTGTCATGACCCATACTACTTATGTTCGTCACTCTCCCTCCGAGTTCTCCGACCTCATAGTAGACAACTCCAGTTTTCAGTTCCCTACCCGTATCGGGTCTAGACATCTACCGTAAAACAGTCAATACAAGAGGAGTTAACGACGGTCACTTACGGTCCAAAGTAAAATTGGTCAGATAATCGACTTACTAAGCCTCTAGACAAGTGGACGTGTTTCATCGGTCGTCGATGTCTACTCTTACGTTAACCGGTCCTCGATAGATTCAGGTCCGTACTTGATGTCTATGTCAACCAGTCCGGGTAGAATAAGAGCTGGAAGGAGACGTTTCCCCATGTTATATCGAATCTCTGGTAAGACTAGGTAAAAGAAGGAGAGACGAAAACGTCTTCTCTTCGCTTGTTTAGGGTAAAGAAACGAAGAGGGTAGGAGGTCATGATGGAGAATCAGGTGTACCACTTTTTAGGAAAGAATTGAAAAATAAAGGTACCTTAAAAGTTCTAGGAATTAACCTCCAAGTAGAAAAATATGATCGAAAAAAAAAAAAAGGAAACGTCCTAGAGTTTAAAAACAAAATTGAGTCAGAAAAGATACACGAGTTGAAAGAAGATCTAGGTTGGAGTATATACTGAAACGGTCACTACAGAAAGGGCAAACAAAGAAGGAACCGGAAAATCCGTAAGAATACAAAAACAAACAAACAAACAAACAAATTGACTGTTGGTTTCGACTCTTTAAAGGTCAACCCTAGAGAGTGATGTAATTGTTAATTTCAAAATGATTTAACTGATTTTCTTACTAAAGAGTATTTAATAGGTATTAGAAAACTTCCAAAAGATTTAAGTGTGACCATATAAGGAACCGGAAAAGGATGTAAGTCAAAGTGTAAACAGGAGTTTAGACTACGACAATTGTGTGTCAATTGTCAGTAAGTACCTTCGTAAATAACAAGTAAAAGAACTATGAGAAACATCACCGAAGTACTTTTGAAATGGAGGCACCCTATCTTCCGTATGGGGTATCTCGAAAAGAGTAGTGTTAGATACAACCTCCCTTCTTTCTAAGGTTTTTATAGACGAACCAACAGATATCTAAGATTTTAAGATTTTCTTTATAGGACGGTTCTAATGAACTTAGTCGAAAGAACAACAGTGTAGAGTAGTATATGTAGTGACTCATGACCTTAAACTGTAACCTATTGGTCCTTCACCACCCACCAGTATAACATCGTCTGGAATTACCTATCGTCCCGGGACTTTCTTTATGATTCGAAAGGCGACTCGAACGGAAATCACTGTGGACTAAGAAGATATAGTTACCTCTGGTACCCTCGAAGATACCCGTCACAAAGAAGGGTGTGGGGTGTGAGGTTGGTTTCTCCTGACGAACACCCACAGAGGTTTCCCTTTTCCCCGTGAAAATAGTTATACAACTGTACAAACTTTAAATTCTTATAGAGGTATGTAAACAAAAAAAAAAAAATTGGACAAAGGAAGTGGATGTGAAAAACCGGTACGATACATTCTCCAAGTCCAAACGTCCTATATTATAAGTACTCAGTCCAATTTAGAGTGTCCAATCTGTGAATACTTCTAGGAGTTCGATTAAAACAGATTTTTGACCGACTTTTGAAACCAGTTTTACAAAGTATTTATAAATAGTCACACTGTTCTCCCCACCAATTCCTTATACAAGTTTAATATCACAGTCGTAACTCTCTATAGAATTTCCAGTGACTTAGATTGACGGGTAGTTCTTAACTACGATTGGACATATCCAGGTGGACTACGGACCTGGTGTGACTCATTGATTTTCGAGGAACAGAAAGATCGATTGAATAATGTCTCAACAATCGTTACCGAGATTCAGAAGGGAATCCGACTCAATTTTAAATAGAAATAAATTGAATACGAGTACCCTAATATTTTGTAGTTCTGATTAGGAGGTAGAAGGTACACCGTTAGTTAAGTAGGAAATGTATAGACTCCTATAGGTGGTACTGATAAAACTTAAAACCAAAATAAAATTTACACAAATAAAGAAAGTTTTCGGGAAATATATATAAAACCAAAAGGGTAAAGTGTACAAGTTATTCAGGGAAAACTTTTTAAAAACTGTTCCTATTACGACTCACACTACTACCTCTGGCTTATCGCGTCCAGTCAATATCGTCCCTTGACCTAGGGTATCTAAAGAATTCCCTATGAGTCTAGTGTAGTCGAAAGTAGACCTTCGAGATAGTTGAGAACTCAGTATGACTCGAACAACGACAAGTCAGTACTTCAGCTCAGGTTGAGAATCTTGGGGACAGAAAATATTCACATAACGACGACTGGGTACCCATCACAGGTGACTGAAAACGTATCGGAAAAGGAAGAAAATTTCACGACGACATATAGAATCCTCCTGAGGACGAGAGACGGTTTGTCCAGAATGTAGTCATCTATTTATGTACGACCGTACCACCGAAACACTAACCCAGTTCTCGAAGAATAGATACAGGAAGAAGACCGGTCCCCTTAAGTCAAAACGAGGTCGACTTATATTAGACCTAAAAGTCTAATAAAAGGGAAAGGAAAAACATTAGTTATCCTATACACATAAACACACAATTTCAAAAGATAAGACCAGAAGATAAGACCAGAAGATAAGACTAAAAGATAAGACAAGTTTATTGTTTTTTCCCTCATTAATGGGGTAAAAAGGGGCCAAAATAAACGTGAGCACTTAGAGATTAGAAGTGAACGTAATAGTACTGTTAATATAATATAAAGGGTGTATATAGGTTACACCTCTACACAGAAACCAGTAATTTCTACGAAGGACTTTTACTTTCACTTTAGAGAGTCAGTACGGTTGAGAAACGCTGGGGTACCTGTCATCGGACGTGGTTCGAGGAGGCAGGTACCCTAAAAGGTCCGTTCTCATGACCTCACCCAACGGTAAAGGAAGAGGTCTCTTAGAAGACATGGGTCCCTAGCTTGGGTCCAGAGGGTGTAACGTCTGTCTGCGAAATGGTAAGATCGGTGGGAGGAGGGTTTACAGAAGAAGAACTTACGGATCCTGGTACCACTCTGTCATATCGTGCTACCAAATGTGACAATTGACACCTCAATCTACTAGGACTAAAGTTTGTGTAAGAGGTTGTAAACGGTCGACACTCTAAAAATAATTCACTGAATTTATTTAATTTAAACTTGTGTTAAATTTTGTTAGACACATAACCTCCGTAGTTAATGGATGGAGTTTCCCTGTGACCCCGTAACTTCATCTATAGAACGTTGACGGACCCTTTATCATCCGTGAGTTACTTACCGTTATTATGAAATAATTATGAACCAATGTAACACCAAAGATGTGACGTAAATGGAACTATTACATGAGTTAAACACTGACTAAAGTATCGAATTACACCCGAAAATAAGTAGAGAGGTAAGGTACAAGTTTAATTTAATGAACACTAGTATAGTCGGTAAGAGACCTGTTTATGTATGAAAGACTTAGAGTACTTTACTATATGAAACAGAGGAGTTCGTAGATAAAAAGACCATAGTATTTGTTGTAGGGTCTTTGGTTTTAGGGTATTATAGTGTAAAGGATACATGGTGGTCGATAAGAGAAGATCCTCAGTGTATAGATAAGGTTATAAAATTGGTATTTAGTTTTTTCAATAATTTTTATGAAAATAGAAACTTATAAGTGAAAGAACGGGGACAGAAGTCTCAAGGTAATATCAAAGGTTTAACTACGACTTAGTAACGAACAGAGGAGGGTCGGCGGGTATGGGGTAGGGGAACCCTATTGATCCTTAGTCATCACTAATGACCTAAACAGGGTAGGGGTGTAGGTCCAAACACAATAACTTTCTGTTCGTATATATCTAGTTGAACCCGTCCAGACACATCTCGGAGAAGGTAACTACGGAAGTAACACTATATCCAAGAACGTTTGTGTTAATGACAGACAATATAAATGATACCAGGATTAAATAAGTCATCGTGTCTCAAAGTAAGATCCCAACGTTTTAAAGAAATTTGAAAGGGAATACGTACGGTAAGTAAGAAGTTTTGTGTACGATCTAGTAAATAAACTCTCGGTGAGTAGACTAAATTGATTGAATGGAGAGTAGAGAAGTGACTACTATCATTTTGTTTAGAGTAAGTGAATATTACGGTTTCTATGCATTATATGTTTCTGTCCTATTTTTTTCTTTAAACCCGGTCTTCGACGTCGACCTTTACACTAAAAAGAGGAAGTTGGTATCGATTATTTGTGAGACTCCCAAACAATTAGTACGAGTGTACAACGGTAGGACAAGGACAGGACGGTCACGTGTGTGGAGAGTCATAAAGACATTTTACTACTGTCACTTCAATAAAGTATGACTTCTCACATCTGCCCTCTCCCTTTTGGGTCTCGGGGCTTTTCCACAGAAATAACTATCTTCTCCCCACTAACGACTCGTTTAACTTTGGTATCTTTGGAATCCCTACCCAGTGTCCTTTCATTTCAACTTCTTCTTCTCCCACAACACATCTCGTGATAAAAAAGTTTCTCCTCTGTACGGTGGTTGTCTTCGTTAACAAGTATCCTTGTCTACAAGGTAAATCCGGAATCTATAGTAAGACCTGAGACTAGTTTCCCTTCAACCATAAAATTATGACGGTCTTCAACTCCCGTTTATGTTTGTTTGATCTAAAGTCTTTTCTCTTGTTGGGTCCTCAGGTCCCTCTTTTTCATGGCTAGTTCTTCCTCTTAGTAGAACGACTTGTGGATTTTGATAGTGTTGTAACAATTAGTTGATATAAGGTTATATTTTATTTTTCAAAATTTTTTATCTTTTCTCAATAACTCTAGGACGACAAACTTAAAATCGTTGTATCTTTTCAAGGGGTTTCCTGTAATTTCACATAATTTCCAATATCATATCAATATGACTTTTGTTAGAGACTGACGTCTTCTCATTTTACATATAAATAACGGTCATAAATAACTCACAAATGATTCACAGTCCGTGACCAAATTGTCCTATAAGATTTGTTTAGTTGGGTCCCTGAAGGGACGACCAGGTCACCAATTCGGAAGTGGAAGCTTACGTCCCCCACTTCAAACTCGGAACGAGTCTCTCGATCTTAGGGTGTACGGAAGGTCGACTTTTTGGTTTTACATTTTGTCTTAGTCATAACATCGTTTAAGTTATTAAGTTATACCAAGTATAGTTTCTTTCAGAATTCGTTATTTTATAGTTGGGTCAATTAGGATTATGGTTGCGGTATTCTATACACGATAATAACAAAGTAAAATATCTTCTCTATCTGCTTCTTTGACTACATATCTTTCCCCTCCACTGAACTTCGGTAAAGAACCCCAAAGTCTTAGGTGAAGAATTAATGGGACCACCGAGTCGTCACTTCTTAGATAGATGGACGGTTACATCCTCGGTGTCCTCTGCGTCCAAGTTGGGGACCCAGCACTTCTAGGGGACCTCCTTCTTTATCGTTGACTGAAGTCATAAGAACGAGCTTTTTAGTGTAAGTGTCTCTTCGGACCACCCGATGTCAGGTACCCCACCGTTTTCTCAGTCTGTGTTGACTCACGGACTCGTGTGCGTGCATGTATGTGTGACGGGGCTCCTATTAGCGTACCCCTTTCCTTTCCTCACTCCTCGTGACTAGACTGACACCCACTAAACCTTCTGAAGTGACTCTTGGGGATGTCCAACCCAATAGGAACTTGAAGACGCCAGAAACATGCAGTGGGGTACACTACATGACGTAATATAAAATGTATGATTAAACGTAGACACAAGTAGTGATCTAGTGGTGGAGGATGTTCCCTCCTTAACGGAGAGTAAATACGTAGGAACAATGACTCGTTACCAGTGCGTCTTTCTGTAAGTTCTTTACAAAGGACTTATTTACTTAATTACTCCGAACTTTACTACTCATACCAAAGATCTCCACCTTTCCCCGAAAAACCCTTTCTTTCTAGGGAGGACTCTCAAAGGTCAATCTTATCCGTCTGTCGGACTTCAGGTGTGACGGTTCCGTTCTCAAAAAGTTCCTTGTGCAAACTTTCTTCGTAGAATTACACCCGACCCCCTCTGTGTCTTTCTTTTCTAACTCTGATTTTGAGACAAGTAAATTCAAAAGGATCAAACTACGATGAATGGAGATTGGAGTCTATTTGTGTCTAAATGTCTCGACTCGTTAACGGAGGAAGAACCAGGTAACTAAAACCCCTTATGACCAGAACAAGGTCTGAGACTCGTCAACAGTCAGGTGGTGATCGGACCGGACGGAAGTGACTTATCCTTGGTACTAATCTTACCCCTACACACCCCCTTTGGATAGTTCTATGTTTAAGTTATTTCTTAGAATACCTTTCTAGAGGTTATGCTTACAGATAAGTTCTTCTATGACTTCCATAACTTAGTCCCGGTAAGATCAGTTATAAGTACAATTAATCACCACTCTAATTAATCACTCAGATATGTTAATTCTGTAATCTTCTTTAAATCCACTACTCTCTTCCTTTTGTCTTACCAACATCAAAAATATACAGACGAATATGTTGTTTAGTTAAAGTCAGGATCATTCCTAAACGAACGTAGGTAGTCAGACGTTGGATTAACTACTGTTCCCAACGTAGAGAACAAGTACTAAGATGAACTTTTGAACTTTGACTTTTTACTGAGTTCGACGTGTTAACTTCTGGAAGTAGAAGGGAAGAAGGATACTTTTTAGAGATATTTAACCGAGATGATGGTCAACAGTAATGAACGATCGAACACCTAAACTATAAGACGTGATATAACCCAAAAGGACCACCAAGTCTACCATTTTTTAGGTGGACGTCACACCCTCTGGACCCAAGCTAGGGACCTAACCCTTCTAGGGGACCTCTTCCCTTGTCAATGGTGAAATCATAAGACCGGACCTCTTAAGGTACTTGTCTCCTCGGACCTTTCGATGTCAGGTACCCCAACGTTTCTCAACCTGTGCTGACTCGTTGAAAGTGAAGTGATATCTATGATTGTTTTTAAATCAATAAACCTTTAATCACCCATTATTGAGAAAATGTCGTGTCGAAATATTTAAAAGTCCGTGTCTTATTACAGAGGAAACATTTGTGACCATTTGTAAAATAACTTTTTTTTTTTTCTTGGTCTCTGTTAGTTAGTTAGAATTTAATCTAATAAAATGGTATATGTATATACTAAAATCGTCTTATTGACCTTTTATCAACTATATTACTAACTACTTTTTGTATTACAAAACATAACGGATATTTAAGGTCATGAAGCCGGTGAAGTACACTTCTCAACTGAGTAACCTTTTCTGAGACTACGACCCTCCCTAACCCCTGTCCTCCTCTTCCCCTGCTGTCTCCTACTCTACCGACCTACCGTAGTGACTGAGCTACCTACACTCAGACTCACTTGAGGTCCTCAACCACTACCTGTCTCTCCGGACCGCACGACGCTAAATACCCCAGCGTTTCTCAGCCTGTGCTGACTCACTGACTTGACTTGACTAACTCTGTATTTTTTAATTTTCAGTAATCGACGTTTTAGTAGTCTTGTGACTACTACATTATGTATAGTAGTAATATTTACATCACTTATCCTTTTGTTTATTTAGTCACCCTTTTATAGGTACAAGGGTTCCTTCCTTTTAAAAACTAAAGATGATGGTTTTCTTTGGACTTAATATACACCTTTATCTTTTGAATGTCACTTAGAATTCTACAAAGTGAAATTTAAATTATTTGGATATTGGACAATTTTACATTATACGTATCAACATAGTCATTAATTAATACTTTATAAACTGTTGATGTGTGTAGAAATACTAAGGAACTTTTATATTAAAGGTATTTAGTGTAGATGTCGAGGTTTTGTCACGAATTTCCAAAACCTAAAAAAAAAAAAAACTTTACGGATGAGTATGTAACAGTTTGAGTTAGAATACTCGTTTTACTTTACTCTTTATTTCTCCTTTTATAATCACTTCTCTCTGATTCAATACAACACTATTATTTTATTGGGACTTTAGAGTCACTGAGTAGTCTTATCTCCAATAAAAAGAAAGTACGTTTCGGACGACACTGAGTCCACTGGGGGAGGTCTCGATGACAGGAGGTACACCAGTAAGTCGTCACTTTCTCCGAAGATCGACCACCCATGTGGTAGAGTCACGTATTTAGGGTATTAGTGACACCGTCTCTTCTCCCTCGATGTCCCAATTTCTAACTAAAAATTTACGAAGTGGGGTCGTCACAATGTCCTGTGAAGACGAGGACAGTAGGTAGACTGGACCATTGTAAGAGGTGATAGAGGGACCTCGGTCTTCTTCCACCCACTCGTGCTTCGATAGACCAGTGACAATCGGTCCTGACCCTATCAATAACGATTTTATAGTGGTATAAAATAACGATTTTTGTTTCAGAAGATACTTTTTTCTTTTTCTTTTTTACTAATACTAAACCATTAACATCGATCGATCTAAGAATCGACAGATCAGGAGAAACGGGTGTAGTCATACTGTAACGGGTTTGGATTTATTAAACCGGGTATAGACAACGAAAGACTTTACAGACAATATCCGAAGGGACCACCGAGTCGTCACTTCTTAGACAGACGTTGCGTCCTCGTAGTCCTCTGTACCCAAGTTAGGAACCCAACCCTTCTAGGGGACCTCCTCCCGTACCGTTGGGTGAGGTCATAAGAACGGACCTTTTAGGGGTACCTGTTTCCTCGGACCACCCGATGCCAGGTATCCCAGTATTCCTCAGCCTGTACTGACTTCGCTGAATCGTGCGTCCACGCATACATCCTATTAATCAATATACTTATCAGAGTATAGACCAGTCGACCAGTCTCGGCGTTGAGTACAAGTAAAATATAAGTACACGAGACTGGGGAAGGAGGGAACATAGGGAAAGACACGAGAGACCAAAGAAAAAGGAGACCCAGAATAAAAGAGTCGACGTCTATGCGAAGGAGAAGTACCGTCCTTTTCTACTTCCCAATATTAGGATCTATTGTTGGGAAGTCAAATTGTTATCTGTAAAAAAGAGACTCTTATTACATAGTTAAAGACCCTCAGTACCACTACCGAATACGAACTCAAAATTAGGGATTGGGAATTGGTCAGGGTGGACGGTCTACTTACTTTAGGATTTCTTCAAGAACCCTTAGTGTTCGTAGGGACCTCAACTACCGGTCCTTCCTAGAACCGAACTGTTGTGGTGCCTTTCGCGGACCTTACACCCCGTCCCTTGACAAGGGTCTCCTGGTTCGTCCTGCATACAGGAGACGTCGTGTAAACTATTAATATAGATCAGAAGAATATAGCTCAGAATAGTTGAGCTACAAGTATAATCTGGGGTTTGATGGATAATATTTCATATATAAGGTAGTCATCGTAAAAATACAGAGACATAAAAACTTTTCATAATTTGTTTGGAATTTGACCTATATCCCCTAAAAGTTCAATAAATAATTCTTATTGAAGTAGTGAAGTACCCTTTATCTACCCGTTTGTCACCTTTGTCACAGTCTGAAATAAAGACCCCGAGGTTTTAGTGACGTCTACCACTAACGTCGGTACTTTAATTTTCTAAGAATGAGGAACCTTGCTTCAATACCGGTTTGATCTTTCGTAAAATTTTTCGTCTCTGTAATGAAACAGTTGTTTCCCGGGAGATCAGTTCCGACACCAAAAAGGTCACTAGTACATACCTACACTCTCAACCTGACACTTCTTTCGACTCACGACTTCTTAACTACGAAAACTTGACACCCCAACCTCTTCTGAGAACGCTCAGGGAACCTGACGTTCCTCTAGGTTGGTCACGTAGGATTTCTAGTCAGGACCCACAAGTAACCTTCCTGAGTACGATTTCGACTTTGAGGTTATGAAACCGGTGGAGTAAACTTCTCGACTGAGTAACCTTTCTGGCAATACGACCCTCCCTAACCTCCGTCCTCCTCTTCCCCTGCTGTCTCCTTCTCTACCGACCTACCGTAGTGGCTGAGTCACCTTCAGTAAAACTCATTTAAGGTTCTCAACCACTACCTGTCCCTTCGGACCACACGACACTAAGTACCCCAGTGTCTCAGTCTGTACTGACTCACTGACTTGACTTGACTATTCTTTATTCTTTTACTTTGAGATGAAATCTGATAATGTATAATATATAATATTAATACATATACAGTAGAACACTCACTCACTATCAACGAGTCGGTACGGACTGAGAAACGTTGGGGTACCGGACATCGGACGGTCCGAGGAGACAAGTACAGAGGTTCGTACCAATACCCTCACCTAACGGTAAAGTATTTTAACAAAATTTGGGATTCTTTAGACATGAAATGTTTTGAAAAAAAAAATTCATGCTTAGTAAAAAAGAGAAAATTTTATCTCCTAAAACCAAATACGTGAAAACACATAATTTTTATCTTATAGACTTTACCTCAGATAGAGATTGTTAAATTCACCTATTAAAACCTTTGAAGATAGAGGGGAGAGGACATTTATCTAGAATATAGTCAAGTCAAGTCAGCGAGTCAACACAGGCTGAGAAACACTGGGTACTTAGCGTCGTGCGGTCCGGAGGGACAGGTAGTGGTTGAGGGCCTCAAGTGAGTCTGAGTGCAGGTAGCTCCGTCACTACGGTAGGTCGGTAGAGTAGGAGACAGCAGGGGAAGAGGAGGACGGGGGTCAGGGAGGGTCGTAGGACATAGCCTCCGAAGATTTGATGGGCACCGAACTACCGTAACGTAAACGTATGCACTCCTTCTCGGATGGTGTGAAAAATAATTCAGACACAGGTATCTGCATCGGACACGGAAAGTACCGATGTTGTAATTCCTCGTCAAGACAAAAGGTAAAAAAAGAAAAATGTTTTCAAATAAATAGACAACCGACATGACACAGAAACAACGGCGTGACCGAAATGAGACTAAAGTTCATGTCAACACCTCGTACCCGAAGAATGACACTGCCGAAGAGAACAACGTCTCGAACCCGAGTCATCAACAGTGTGTACCCAAATCAACGAGACACCGTATACCCTAGAACGGTCTAGTCCCTAGTTTGGACATAGAGGACGTAACCGTTCGTCTAAGAAATGGTGACTCGGTGGTCCCTTCAGGAGAAAAGGGAAAAGAGAGACAGACGACGACGACGACGATTCAGTGAACTCAACGCAGGTTGAGACACGCTGGGGTATCTGTCGTCGGGTGGTCCGAGGTGGCAGGGACCCTAAGAGGTCCGTTCTTGTGACCTCACCCAACGGTAAAGGAAGAGGTTACGTACTTTCACTTTTCACTTTCACTTCAGCGAGTCAGCACAGGTTGAGACACAGATCACCAACGGTTTAATATTTAGACAAGATACAAAAAGTAAGAACCTTACTTGTAAGCGTTGGACACGACGGGTTTATAAACTTCTATTTCAGTGATTGAGTATTACCGTCTAAGAAGTGGTACTTTTGTCTCAGACATTGAGTAGGGTTGTCCAGTATACCATTGATATTGGTTAAGTCGGAACGAGATTCTTCATTTTGTCCAGATTAGTAGTCTGGGACTTTTGTGGAATACTCGTAGACAATAGACAATAGAAAGTCCGTAACTAGTGAGGACAACGTACATAGGACGGAGACGTGGGTTCAGGACGTCCGACTAAATTCAGATCCGACGAGTAGTGGCAAGACGGGTCTCAACAATAGTCGAGAAAGGTCTTGGTGGACCGTGATACAGGAGGGAAGAACACCGTCGGAAGTAACTAACTGTATGAGAGACTGTGGTTGAAGGTCGGACGGACAGGGACAAAAGACCGAACCGTAAACATAGAGGACTACTCAAATGATCCAGGGACCTCGAAAAGGTTAGACTAGACTGACCTGGTCTCAGGGGGTTTGGGACACTACTGTTCAAGAAAGAGAAGATTAATTCGACAGGAAATGTGACAACAAAGATTATTTATAATAGAGACGGTGACGACGACTGGACAGACGGCAGGGAAGAAAAATGAAGGAAAAAGACCAAAACAGGTGAAAGGAGTCCGAAAAACCCTAAGTCTAAAATGTCACAGTCACGTAGTTCATAATAACCACCCCAGAGTCAAAAAGAGTCGACACTAGTATACCCATGACGTTATACTCTTGTTAGGAAACAAAGGGAATGATTGATAAAGAAAAAGACCTTTAAGATATAGAGACCTTCGAACTAAACAAAAATTTTATGACGATAAATAAAGTAAAAGGTGACACGACCTAGAAGAACGACGTGTCCGGAAAGAGAACAACAGTACTCGTCACCCGATGAGAGATCACCGGCACACACCCGAAGAGTAACGTCACCGAAGAGAACAACGTATTGTACCCGAGATCTCGTACCCCCGAAGTCATCGACACCGTGCACCCGCGTCATCAACGTCGAACACTCGAGTCATCAACACCACGTACCCGAATCAGTGAGACTACGTGCACCCTAGAAGGACCTGGTCCCTAACTTGGGACAGAGGATACAACCGTCCACCTAAGAAATGGTGACTCGGTGGTCCCTTTGGGACTTTCGAACTAAATACTTATTCGTTGTAAAGTGACGTGGGGACATCACTTCGGTACGAGAGAGTTGACAAGACGCGTAATCAAAAGTTTGTAGTAAAAGGTCGAGTCATGAGTAAAATATTCTTAGACATTTTACCTTTATTATCGTAAATGAAAGGATAGATAGGACGTCAATGTTTATTTATTAAGTACGTCTTAATAACCTCTAAGTAAACATTTAATACACTACACTCATGTTTAAAAGTGGTAATAAGTTTATTCAGATAATAATGATGACCAATCTACATTTTTTTTTTTTTTCTTTTCTAAGTCCTTCTTTAATATTCTTATTTTATATCATGATTTCTAATATAATTTATGTCATAATTGTCTTCGTCTTCTATAATTCTTCTCCACTGTTCTTATGTGTCTTCTTGATATGTTTTTCTAGAAGTACTGGGTCTATTGGTGTTACCACACTAGTGAATGGATTTCTGTCTATAGGTCCTTACGCTTCAGTTCACCCGGAATTCTTCGTAGTGACGCTTGTTTCGATCACCTCCTCTATTTTATTTTGTACATATGATAGTACATTCTTTACTTAACGATCAGATCCAAACTATGTCCTATGTCTTACGAACCCCGACCACGTGACCCTACTGGGTCTCTCTACTATACCCCTCCCACCACCCTCCCCCCAAGTCCCAACCCTTGAGTACATGTGGACACCACCTAAGTACAGTTACATACCGTTTTGGTTATGTCATAACATTTCATTTTTTTATTTTTTTTTATTTTTTATTTTTATTTCTTTTTTTTAAGGTCAATTCGATAAAGTTTAGGATTTTCTACTACAACAATTTCACAACGTGAGTTATACGGTCGTTCAAACCTTTTGAGTCGTCACCGGTGTCCTGACCTTTTCCAGTCAAAAGTAAGATTAGGGGTTTTTTCCGTTACAGTTTCTTACAAGTTTGATAACGTGTTAACGTAAGTAGAGTATACGATCGTTTCATTACGAGTTTTAAGAGGTTCGGTCCGAAGTTGTCATGTACTTGACACTTCAAGGTCTACAAGTTCGACCTAAATCTTTTCCGTCTCCTTGGTCTCTAGTTTAACGGTTGTAGACAACCTACTACCATTTTCGTTCTCTCAAGGTCGTTTTGTAGATGAAGACGAAATAACTAATGTGATTTCGGAAACTGACACACCTAGTGTTGTTTGACACCTTTTAAGACTTTCTCTACCCTTATGGTCTGGTGGACTGGACGGACGACTCTTTAGACATACGTCCAGTTCTTCGTTGTCAATCTTGACCTGTTTCCTGTTGTCTGACCAAGGTTTAGTCCTTTCCTCATGGAGTTCCGACATATAACAGTGAGACGAATAAATAGAATATACGTCTCATGTAGTACTCTTTGCGACCCAACCTACTTCGTGTCCGACCTTAGTTCTAACGACCCTCTTTATAGTAATTGAAGTCTATACGTCTACTTCGGTTGGAATACCGTCTTTCACTTCTTGATTTTTCGGAGAACTACTTTTACTTTGTCCTCTCACTTTTCCAACCGAATTTTGAGTTGTAAGTCTTTTGATTCTGATACCGTAGGATAGGGTAGTGAAGTACCGTTTAACTACCTATTTGTTACCTTTGTCACTCTCTGAAATAAAAAGACCCGAGGTTTTAGTGACGTCTACCACTGACGTCGGTCCTTTAATTTTCTGAGAACGAAGAACCTTCTTTTCAATACTGGTTGGATCTCTCGTATAATTTTTCGTCTCTGTAATGAAACGGTTGTTTCCAGGTAGATCATTTATCATACCAAAAAAGTTATCAATACATACCTACACTCTAAACTTGATATTTCTTTCGACTCGAGGTTCCTTAACTACGAAAACTTGACACCACAACCTCTTCTGAGAACTCTCAGGGAACCTGACGTTCCTCTAGGTTGGTCAGGTAGGATTTCCTTTAGTCAGGACCTATATGTAACCTTCCTGACTACGACTTAGACTTCGAGGTTATGAAACCGGTACACTACGCTTCTTGACTGAACAAACTTTTCTGGGACTACGACCCTTTCTAACTTCCGTCCTCCTCTTTCCCTGTTCTCTCCTACTCTACCAACCTACCATAGTGACTGAACTACCTGTACTCAGAATCATTCGAGACCCTAAACCACTACCTGTCTCTTCAGACAACACGACGTCAGGTACCCCAGTGTTTATAGGCCTGTACTGACTCTCTGACTTGACTTCACTTTCTACTCAATAAAAATTTTGAAGTTTTTATACTTTACACTAAACTATTTATTTTTGACTCTTATTGTATTATCTACTGGTTATCGAATTACCAGATGTTATGTTCGTTT
Source organism: Capra ibex (assembly GCA_006410555.1). NCBI lineage: Eukaryota > Metazoa > Chordata > Mammalia > Artiodactyla > Bovidae > Capra > Capra ibex. Next base: position 22,819,092 of record SJYO01052474.1, read on the forward strand.
TAAGTGCTCCCGTGAAACTATATTACATCAATTTTACTTCAGATTAGGGGAAACCCAACTACATCATAGAGTATTAAATATAATATTACGTAATTCCTGATATATTCTTTCTGAAGACTGATCGTTGTTGACTCAAAGACTATAAATTATTAGTGACGAGTTTTAAGAGGTTCGGTCCGAAGTCGTTATGTACTTGGCACTTTAAGGTCTACAAGTTCGACCAAAATCTTTTCCGTCTCCTTGGTCTCTAGTTTAACGGTTGTAGACGACCTAGTAGCTTTTTCGTTCTCTCAAGGTCTTTTTGTAGACAAAGACGAAATGACTGATATGGTTTCGAAAACTGATACACTTAGTGTTATTTGACACCTTTTAAGACTTTCTGTACCGTTATGGTCTGGTGGATTGGACGGAGAACTCTTTGGATATACGTCCAGTCCTCCGTTTTTAATCTTGACCTGTACCTTGTTGTCTGACCAAGGTTTATCCTTTTCCTCATACAGTTCCGACATATAAAAGTGGGACGAATAAATTGTAGATACGTCTCATGTAGTACTCTTTGTCACCCGACCTTCTTCGTGTTCGACCTTAGTTCTAACGGCTCTCTTTATAATTATTGGAGTCTATACGTCTACTGTGGTGGGAACACCGTCTTTCACTTCTCCTTGATTTCTCGGAGAACGACTTTCACTTTCTCCTCTCACTTTTTCAACCGAATTTCGAGTTGTAAGTCTTTTACTTCTAGTACCGTAGGCCAGGGTAGTGAAGTACCGTTTATCTACCCCTTTGTCACCTTTGTCACAGTCTGAAATAAAAACCCCCGAGGTTTTAGTGACGTCTACCACTAACGTCGGTACTTTAATTTTATGTGAATAAGGGACCTTCTTTTCAATACTGGTTGGATCTATCGTATAAGTTTTCGTCTCTGTAATGAAACGGTTGTTTCAAGGTAGATCAGTTCAGATACCAAAAAGATCACCAGTACATACCTACACTCTCAACCTGACACTTCTTCCGACTCACGGCTTCTTAACTACGAAAACTTGACACCACAACCTCTTCTGAGAACTCTCAGGGAACCTGACGTTCCTCTAGGTTGGTCAGGTAAGACTTCTTCTAGTCGGGACCCTAAAGAAACCTTCGATACTACGATTTCGACTTTGAGATCATGAAACCGCTGGAGTACACTTCTCAACTGAGTAACCTTTTCTGAGACTACGACCCTCCCTAGTCTTCGTCCTCCTCTTCCCCTGCTGTCTCCTACTCTGCCGACCTACCGTAGTGACTGAGCTACCTGTACTCAGACTCACTTGAGACCCTCAACCACTACCTGTCCCTCCGGACCACAAGACACTAAGTACCCCAGTGTTTCTCAACCTGTGTTGACTCGCTGACTTGACTTGACTAGAATAAACGTGAATTATGATACCCTGTTTGTGTCAAGATCTGTAAAAAGTACATAAGTGAATGATTAAGAAGTGGTAGAGGGACCTTTCATCAATAGTAATACGGTAAAATATCACTTCTTAGACTTACATCGACCAGGTCCTAGTGTCTCAGAATCTATTATTACTTACCTCGGTTTGAGTCCAACAGTCAGAGGTATTGTGTGTAGGTCGGTATAATGGAAACACATTGTATTTTCTGGTGTGAAGCACCAAGAAAAGGTTAGAGATTGTCATAAGGAAGAGACACTGAAAACGATCGAGTAGAGAGAAAACAAGGTAGAATTTAAAGTCACAAGAATGAGAACAAAGAGATGAAAAGATTAAGTTATAAGAAAGAAGTCCACTTGAAGAAACAGGAGGAAGGACTATGATAAGGGGTTTGTTTAACAAAACTAGAGACTGGAAAGAAAATTAGTGGTCTGGAGTTAGAGTTCAACGGTTACTTGGCTAACTAGTACACAGATCCTCCATAAAGTTCTCTTGTCTAGTTTTTACCTTTAGAAAACGAAAAGGAAGTCAAAGAGTAGAGACGATTATGGGGTGAGACACTGGGTCCGTGGAAACTGAGGACACTGAGAAAGTAAAGGATGTACTTAAGACAGTGGTTTTAGAAACACAAGGTTTTAAGAGGTCTTTGGAGAATTTAGACCGGAACAAAGAAGTCATAAAGATGGAGGTCAACCATTACCGAAGGGTTAGAGAGTGGATTTCATTGTTTTTAGATGGTTAGAGGGTTGGTGGTTAATGGAATCAGGGGATTTCAGGTAGGTCATAATAGTGAAAGGACCACCGAGTCTCCATTTTCACAGACGGGGGTTACGCCCTCTGAGCCCAAGCTAGGGACCCAGTCCTTCTAGGGGACCTCTTCCTTTACCGTTAGGTAAGGTCATAAGAACGGACCTCTTAGGGTACCTACCTCTTCGGATCATCCAATGTCAGGTGCCCCAGCGTTTCTCAGCCTGTGTTGACTCGCTGAAGTGGAGTGGAGTGGAGTTTTTACTTTTCTTCTTTTCTTTTCGGAAGACCTAAAGGAATCCAGGTTTGAAGGGAATTCGGGTACATTGAGGAATATGAGATCAGGAAGTTTTAAAAAAATGACTTTCTGTACAAGAGAGAAGGAAAACGGAACTTTCCTTGTTTGGATAGATATTTACGGAAAAAAGAAAGAAGAATAGAGATAGTTTGAATTAATCATGGTGGCGAACGATACATATAAACGGAGAACTAACCGTGATAGACATGAGTCACATTCTTAGTACAATTTAAGTAGAACTATCGGAGTTATAGACTGGGTTACGAACCGTGTTTCCTTCGTAAAAATTTCAAAAAGGACTCATCTTCTTACCTACGATAAAGTACTAAAGGGAACTATTGTACTAAATTACATAGATTTATGATACCGATATTCGATAGTTGTTTCAACAAATTGAATGTCACTCCTCCTTTCCGACACTATACTCAATATTTAAAGTAAATTTTACCAGTTTGACGATCGGAACATGACTGTAGTGATCTATAAAATACGAGACAGTACCTGTAAATGTACTCAAACAAGAAAAAACAAGAGAGGAACATTTCTTAGTAGACGACGACTCTCAAGAATACTTTATACTTCGAAGACCACGACCTTTACTCGATCTACACCCAGACCCACAGTGTATATATTTTAATTAGCTCGACATTTAGATTCTAATTACGAGAGATACGTACAAAGTCATATATAGAATATGTGGTTATTATTATTATTTTTTTTTCATTGTTCTCCTTTCTTTATTTCTGGTTCACTCAAGGGTCTACATTTCTTGGTTAATGACTTCTACCGTTTTGAGCACAGGATACGAGACAAGGTGAATTTTGTTGTTTTATACGGGTAGTTTTGATATTGTATTTTGTTACGGATGGATGTACACAAACACACTGTTTACATAAAAGAGGTAAGGTTTTCAATCAAAGGACTTCACTCTTAACGGATACAGTTGGACATATTTTTTTCGTTTATACTTTTTCAACTTTTTATTATTTTTCTTTCTTTTGTTGTTTTCGTTGTTATTATGTCGAAAATTCATAACTTATCTATTTTCCACAATTAAACCTCGTAACAAATTAATAGAAAGTCCCTCCAAAAAACAAAAAAAAAAAATCCCTCAAAAAATTATATACGAGGAACCAACCAAATTTTCCACAATCTCGGTATTTTTCAATTTTCCTCACGACTTGATTTCGTCAATCTTTAAGTTCTTCGTCGATGATGAGGGGTCCCGACCTCTTTATTTCTCCTTTTTTTCTCAATAGTCTTGGATCGTCGACCCTCCTCCCCAGGACACCTAAGAATTAAGTGTGAAACCTACACCCCACACCTCTCTCAAACGACACACCGTCTCGACTGTGCAGTCCTGAGTTCCTCCCCAGGAAGTCTCAACCCTGAGTCTGAAGACTCCTCCCTCGGGTTGCACCGACAACGAGGAAGTCCTCGGATCTCCTCTTAAAGGAACTGGATCTTGAGTGCGGAAACTCCTTCTCACCACGGATCGACACGATCAAGAATACCCCTCAGGTCGCCCGCAGAGATCTTGTCTACTGTCCTTTACCTCTACTCTCGGTGACATCGATACCCCACTCCCAGTAATGATCCCCGTGTGAGTCCTTCTTCTTTCGGGGAAGAGGAGAGTGGAACAGAAGACCAGAGCGAGGAGATGGTAGACTACCGGGATCTTCGTCTTTAGGTCGATTGTTCTTCGTTGCATAGAATATTCTTGGGACGGGGTGGGAGTGTGTGACCGCATATATGTCCCTCCTAACCCTCGACTTCCCGAAGGGACCAAAAGTCTACCATTTTTTTTAGACGGACGTTACGTCCTCTGGACCCAAACTAGGGACCCAACCCTTCTCGGGGACCTCTTCCCTCCGATGGTAGAGGTCATAAGAACGGACCACTTAGGGTACCTGTCTCTTTGGACCACCCGATATTTATCGTGTACCCAAGTTTTTCTCAGTCTGTACTGACTCGTTGATTGTACGTGTGTGTGTAACTCCATATCAACTAAATGTTATAACACAATTACAGTTCGTATATCATTTCACTAAGTCAATATGTATGTATATCTAGATAAAAAGTCTAATAAAAAGGAACATCTAATAACGTTTTATAACTCATATCAAGGGGTAAGATAAATCATCCAGGAGTTACCAATACCGTTGGGTGAGGTCATGAGAAGGGACCTTTTAGGGTACCTGCCTCCTCGGACCATCCGAGGTCAAGTACCCCAACGATTCTCAGCCGGTCCTGGATCGCTAAAGTGAAAGTGAAAAGTGACAGTACGTAACCTCTTCCTTTACCGTTGGGTGTGGTCACAAGAACGGACCTCTTAGGGTCCCTGCCCCCTCGGACCACCCGACGGCAGATACCCCAACGTGTCTCAACCTGTGTTGACTTCACTGAATCGTCGTCGTCGTACCCAATAGTAACTAAAAATTAAATTACAAAAGTAATAAGATTCTTCGGATAATCATTTGTGAGTGTCCTTTAAAATATACGACAGTTGTTGTAACTCGTGTAAAAAGTGGTCAAGTCAAGTCAAGTCAGTGAGTCAACACAGGCTGAGAAACGTTGGGGTACTTAGTGTCGTGCGGTCCGGAGGGACAGGTAGTGGTTGAGGGCCTCAAGTGAGTCTGAGTGGAGGTAACTCAGTCACTACGGTAGGTCGGTAGAGTAGGAGCCAGTAGGGGAAGAGGAGGACGGGGCTTAGGGAGGGTCGTAGTCTCAGAAAAGGTTACTCAGTTGAGAAACGTGCTCCACCGGTTTCATGACCTCAAAGTCGAAATCGTAGTAAGGAAGGTTTCTTGTGGGTCCTGACTAGAGGAAATCTTACCTGACCAACCTAGAGGAACGTCAGGTTCCCTGAGAATTCTCAGAAGAGGTTGTGGTGTCAAGTTTTCGTAGGTAAGAAACCGCGAGTCGAAAGAAGTGTCAGGTTGAGAGTATAGGTAAAAAGTGGTCATCAGTAATTAAAAATAATTTGTACATCATAAAGGGTCATAAGTAATTTCTCTGACACAAAACATATAAGAGTTAGTACCGTAAATCACTAAAATCTGTGGATCCAGTCGTCTCTTCATTGTACAAAAGTTTTTTTGACGTCAAACTTTAAGACATAAAAATTAGTGACCGAACAATTACAACAAGTGAGTGATTCGACATAGGTTGAGAAACTCCGGGGTACCTGACATCGAAGTGTCCGAGGGGACAGGTACCCTAAAGGGTCCGTTATTATGACCTTTACGTAACAGTAAAGGAAGAGGTCCCCTAGAAACGTCGTGTCCCCAACTTGAACGTAGAGGACGAACCCGTCCGTCTAAGAAATGGTGACTCGGTGATCTCTTCGGGTGAGTCACCGTCACCGAAAGTTTAAGATGAAAACTGCTGAACTGAACAAAGGAAAGAAGAAAAAACCACACACACCACCCTACCCACGTAAGAAACTTTATTTCCTTTTGTTACATCTCATACACAAACGACCAGAAGGGGTCGGTAAAGGAGGAATCTCAAACGTTTGTTAACGATACGATGAAGGAACACGATGACTGACATAAACAGACAAATTTCTCCATTTTTACACTTAATACTTATGTTAATGAAATCAAAAATATTACACCATATAATTTGCACGGGGGGTTTTAATAATGTTAGTTCACATACTGTAACCATTAATTCGACGTACACTAAACGTCTATAAGAGATTCAACAAGCTTTACTACAAAACAAAGGATAATGATTCGTCTTACCGGTAGACAAACTCGATTACCAATCTGACGAAGAAATTTTCCACTACTGTTGAAAGGTAGCTTTCTGAACACTCACATGCTCTTAGTGTTTGTACGAGGAGAGAGATTCAAGATTTGGTTAACGTTCTACTTACGTCAATATTGATTCAATCTTGTACTAATACAAGAATAACCATTTAACCCAACCTTTTATGTCGACCCTAGACTCTCGACTTGAGACCGAAGGATTGTGGGACCGGAAGGGGTCACCGGTAGTTCAGACTAAGAACTCTGAGTAATATCCTGTCGCACTCGTCCAGACGTCTCGACTCTAAAGGGGACGGTCAGTACGGTACCCTTCGACTAGGAGTACTGTCGTCAACGTCTCTCTTCTTACACCGAGGATGTGGGTCGCCTAAGGTTTTCCCTCGGGTCTTCATCGACTCAACACGTAAGAAAGAATCACGGAAACGGATTAGCATAGGTAGTCTATTTAGTGAGGGAGAACGTCTCATTTGGTGTCCCCTCTACAGACCTGATCTCTATCTAATCTCTCTCACGGTACATCTCAACTACCAACTTTTGAAATTCCACCGGCAATAGTAAGGTTGAACCTTTTACTCTTTCGTCAGACTCTCTCTAATCTCTGAGCCAGTGACAGTTCCTTGATCACTGACTACCTCGTTCCGAAATCTACAAGGCGAGTCACTCCGACGGAAGCAGTTTTCGTCGTGTCGATATTTTGCCACGACGACGTGAGTAGACGAGTAAAGGAAGAGTGAACCTCCGACGGTGTCCTTAAACATAAAGGTGTCGAGTCTGAGGAGAAGACGATTTTAGACAAGAAGTCTCTTTCTTCCAGTAATGAGAGAATCATATAAGAGCACTGAAAAACCTCACACGACAAGGGAAGGAACAGACCCTCTTCGACGTCAGTCACAGAGACCGGGAGACGAGAATACTGGTGACCGGAGACGAGGGAGGAGGGGGTCGCGGTGAGGTCGTGGTGGTGGTACGCTGCCTGTCAGGCACGAGGTCCAGACTAGACCCGAGGGACAGAGAGGACGACAATCAGTTTTACGTCAACATAAATCTTTTTATCGGAGACTAAAGAATGTCAATCTACGGAAGATTAGAGGTAAAAGAAAGAATTTTATATAATTTTAGTAATTGAAAAAAATTTTTCCGTCTCCCCTAAAGGATCAACTTGTTAAGGTAATCTATTTTTTATAAATAGGTGAGAAGAGAATTTTTTTTTAAGTCTTTGTTGTTGTTTGGGAGTTTTGGGAAGAGCTCGTTTTAGTTATTTGATGGTATAAAAGAGTTGTGGGAGAAGGGGAGGGGTATACATGACCACGGAGAAGACTACAAAGTGTAAATAAGATCGTGTCTAAAAAAAATTTAGTTAAAACTCTTCGTAAAGTCCGTCTTCAGTTTACCCAAACAGTAATTTTTATGAGTAAACACTAAAGATGTACACAATGACAACACTGTCAACGAGTCTTAAGATCGAACATAGAATCGAAACGGTTCCTTTTCTCAAGGTAAACGATCTTAATTAGGTAACATATACTCCTTATGGATAGACATTTAAATAGATGTAGAAATAGAGATTCTAGTTACTAACAGTGCATTAATTTGATAATAATCCATTTATTAAGTAATAATCATTTAGAGTTATAAAACAATTTATAACGATATATACAACCGATTCTGGGTTGGTATAACTATTTCTTCCGAAGTCCTCTGTCCTTTGAACCTTACCTCTGACCGACGTTCTCAGAGACTCACCGTGCACAGTACGTACATATCGAGTCTAAAGAAGTCCTAATTTTTCACTTATCATTCTAGACTGAGTAACCGACTCAATCATAATTTAATTTTATTCTTACTTACATTCCAAGAATCGTGTAAAGGACCGGACATTTTTCACGAGGTATTTACTCCTAATACATTAATAACATACACACACACGAGTCAACGAAGTCAGTACAGGCTGAGAAACACTGGGGTACCTGAGATCGGGCGGTCCGAGAAGACAGGTACCCCTAAGAGGTCCGTTCTTATGACCTCGTCCAACGGTAAAGGAGGAGGTCCCCTAGTATCATGAGTCATTCCTTATGGAAACAAAGACATGGAAATCCTGTGTCTCGTACGTACTCACGATTCATCGAAGTCAGTACAGGTAGAGAAACGTTGGGGTACCTTACGTCGGGTGGTCCGATGAGACAGGTACCCTAAGAGATTCCGTTGTTATGACCTCATCCAACGGTCCGAAAGGAGGTTCCCTAGAAGGACTGGGTCCCTAACTTCGGTCCAGAAAACACAGAGGACGTAATCGTCCGTCCAAGAAATGTCAATCGTGGTGTACTCTTCGGGGTTAATAACATATTAATGTATTAATTTTGATACGTTATTTTCCCTTCTATCAAAAGGAATAATAAGGAGAAACTTTAGTTGAATGGATAAATCTTCGGTTAAGTTTTTCTGTTTGTTCCTTTGTCCAAAATGTCTTTGTATATATTAGACATACTTACTAAACTTATTAGACTTTAAATAACTTCCGATTCGACCTTTGTCACTCTGAGAAAGATGTAACTGACTAAATAATAAAAGAATATAAAGGTTACAATAAAAGTTGGAAATAGAATAATAAAGTTATCGGGAAGGATAATAATTAGAATAAAGATGTTTTTTCCATGGACAACGATTCTTATTTATTTTATATGACTGATTTCAAAGTACGTGGGATATCCTGTTTGTATTCTTCCTCTTAGGTGTACGGGGAGTAAAGATCAAGTGACAGTAAAGATACTACGGAGTATTGAAGATTGTTATACTTTAAGACACTTTCAATTTTAAGAATATAAATGTAAATGTATGAATAATTTATGTTCACGAGGTATAGACATTATGAAAGGAATTTGACTTTGAGGAACTTCTTCGTGTATTACATAAATACTTTTGAATTTGTTATAGGTAAAGTAACAAGAACGGATATTTTACTCCTACTATCTTTGTGATAAAATCCTAAACGAATCAAAAACTTGTAAACATTATCACGACTTTATCCAAAGTAATTTTATTTTGTTCTTCTAACCGAGGTAACTCTTTTAACAGATCTCAAATATCTCTCCCTTTAATACTAAAACAGTTTATCATATATTAAAGTACTTTAAGTATTCTACCATGATCACGAACATCTCGTTACGAATGAAAACTTTACAATTTAATTCGGTTAAACTAATCTGTGTTGGAGTCTGAAGTGTTACCTATTTCGACAGTACAAATCAGCGATTCGACACAGACTAAGAAAACGTTGAGGTACCTGACGTCGTGCCGTCCGAGGAGACAGGTACCCTAAGGGGTCCGTTCTTATGACCTAACCCAACGATAAAGGAAGAGGACCCCTAGAAGGACTGGGTCCCTAGCTTGGGTACAGAGGACGTAGTCGTCCACCTAACAAATGGTGACTCAGTGGACCCTTCGGAATTTACCTATTCCATTTATATCCAATTGGTTTGATTTATCTCCTCAATAAGTACCAACGTTAATTACTGTTTTAACGGTGTCGTATCTTTTTTATCACATTATAATCTCAATTTACCAGGTTCTGTCCGAGTGTAGAACCTAGACAACATGTAATCGATACGTTGGGACCCGTATAATGAACTAGAGAGACTTAATGATAAAGAAATACAAATATTACCTCTGAAGGGTAGGAAGGGTCGGAAAAAGACCCTAACCCTTAGTAGACACACTTCTCAGATCTTTATATCACATAAAAGGTACTTTGTCTACTAAACATATCTTTGTCTACTAGAACACACATACCTTACGAGACTTTCGTCTTCCGACTCTCTCTCTGAACACACGTCCGTCAAGTGAACCCTCCTTTATTGTCCTTCATCCTCACTCCCTCGTACCACTCGTCCTGACCCTTCCTTCGTCTCCTTCTCTTCCCATACAAATCTCAGGTACTCCCGGGGTAAGAGTGACCCTGGAGACGTTTGTGTTTGATGGAAGGGATAAATAGGTAGACGAATTATCTCCCCCGGTCTTGTAAACAGGTGACGGTATCAAGGATAAGACATTCCTAAATAAAAAGGTTGAAGTAAAATTCTTTACAGTGCACGAATATAGCAAAAACCATTTCCATGACACTCGTCATTAACGTTTTCAAGAGACTCCGAACCGAAAGGTAACAATTCCGAAATCCCAGAATACATGTTCTACCTTCGGAGATAAGGTGTCTTATGACGATAGTAAAAGTTCTCAGACCATGAGTGGTACTCTCTTCTCCGGACCGACTTCCCTTCTCCTACCAGTACCAGTGCAATCTCTTAGACCCATCCTCCTTTTTCTTCTTAACTGATCCCGTGTCGTACGACCGTTCCCATGGTAAGTCTCTCTACTCCCAACGTCCTCTATTTCCATTTTTTACATTTCCCTTTTTCTCTTCAGACTTCAAAATCCTTTAAAAAGAAGTAACACTACATCTATGTTTATATGTCAATATAGTAGAAAAATCTCGGAATAAGAAAAAGTTCCGAAAGTTTCAATCCGACAATTATAACTTGGTATTCCGAAGAGACGAAATATACCCAATGTACACTCTATACATGTATGGAACTTGAATTGATTATAAATTCAGTAGGAGCTTCACCTCATAACACCTAAATTAAGGGTTTCCACACAGTAAATACCCAAAATTTAGGAGGATTACCAATACGACAGGTAGATCAGTAGAACATTGAATAGGACCAAACGTCAGTCACACGTTCAGACTCCCTGAACGGACCACCGAGTCAGCCATTTCTTAGGTGGACGTCACGTCCTGTGGATCCGACCTAGAGACCCAACCCTTCTCGGGGAACTTCTTTTTTTACCGTTGGGTGAGGTCATAGGAACGGACCCTTTAGGGAACCTGTCTTCCTGGACCGTCTGATGTCAGACACCCCAGTGTTCTCAGCCTGTGTTGAATCACTGATTTGGTGGTGGAGTCCCATTGTGAATGTAGTTATTTAACGTAAATTTATGATTGAATGAATGGTTTTCTTGTGGAAGAGTATTTTAAAAAGTGAATTTATAGTGTTCTTCCCCCTCGTAAAGGTATTGTAAAGGGACAATATCTATACAACATCTGTGACCCTGAGTTCCAAACACCGATGAGACTCACGTATAGCAAAAGGTTCAGGTATGACACAACCGTGAATTTACATCTAAAAGAAAGAAGATCAGGTCAAAAGAAAGGTGATTTGTACCATTGTAATAGTATTATAAACATATCGTACTCCACATATAATGAAATATTCGACTGTAAGATATAATTTATATAGGAATAATAATACCTAATGTATTTTTATACAGTGATCTTATTAAAAATTTCAAAAGATATATTTCATAAATGTATATATATTCGAAAACACATAAACACTGTATGAGATTTTCCTGACCAAATACTTAAAGTTCTATAATAATCGTAATAACAATAATATACAGGTTGAGACATGTTTCATGATATCAGTTCAATCCTATCGATAACCTGTCGTCAGTGAAACCTCCCTATTAAGATTACGGGTTTCTTTTTAATATTTATTGTAAATACACAAGTCAAGTCAAGTCAGTGAGTCAGCGCAGGTTGAGAAACGCTGGGGTACCTGATATCGTGTGGTCCGGAGGGACAGACAGTGGTTGAGGACCTCAAATGAGTTTGAGTACAGGTAACTCAGCCATTACGATAGATTGGTAGAGTAGGAGACAACAGGGGAAGAGGAAGGCGGAAGTTAGAAAGGGTCGTAGTCCGAGAAAAGTTTACTCAGTCAAGAAACGTAGTCCACCGGTTTCATAACCTCAAAGTCGAAGTCGTAGTCAGGAAGGTTAATTATAAGTCCCGACTAAAGGAAATACTACCTGAACGACCTAGAGGAACGTCAGGTTCCCTGAGAGCTCAGAAGAGGTTGTGGCGTCAAATGTTCGTAGGTAAGAAGTTGTGAGTCGAAAGAAATATCAGGTTGTGAGTGTAGGTTTGTACTGATGACTTTTTTGGTATGGAAACTGATCTACCTGGAAACAACCGTTTCATTACAGAGACGAAAAATTATATGACAGATACAACGAGTATTGAAAGGAAGGTTCCTCGTTCGTAGAAAATTAAAGTACCGACGTCAGTGGTAGACGTCACTAAAACCTCCGGTTTTCTTATATCAGACAGTGACAAAGGTGACAAAAGGGTAGATAAACGGTGTGTCACTACCCTGGTCCACGGTACTTGAATCAAAAGACTTTCAACTCAAATTCGGTTGAAAAAATGAGAGGAGAAAGTGAAAGTAGTTCTCCGAGAAATCAAGAAAAAGTGAAAGACGGCGCTCCCACCACAGTAGATGTATAGACTCCAATAACTATAAAGAGGACCATTAGGACTTTCGAACACGAAGTAGGTCGGGTCGTAAAACGTACTACGTAAGACATATATTCAATTTATTCGTCCCACTGTTATATATCGGAACTGTATAAGGAAAGGCTTAAACCTTGGTTAGACAACAAGGTACAAATCAAGATTGACAACAAAGAACTGGACGTACGTCTAAAGAGTCCTCCGTCCAGTCCACCAGACCATAAGGGTAGAGAAATTCTTAGAAGGTGCAAAACAACACTAGGTGTGTCAGTTTCCGAAACCGTATGAGTTATTTCGTCTTTATCTACAAAAAGAGCCTCTTCCGTTACCGTAGGGTGAGGTGATGAGAACGGACCTTTTAGGGTACCTACCTCCCCGGACCATCCGACGTCAGGTACCCCAGCGATTCTCAACCCTTGCTGAATTGCTGGAGTGAAACTGAAAAGTGAAAGTACGTAACCTCTTCCTTTACCGTTGGGTGAGAGAGAACGAAAAAGGTACTAGGTCACCTACAACCGTTAAACTAGAGACCAAGGAGACTGAAAAGATTTTGGTCGAACTTGTAGACCTTCAAGTGCCAAGTGCATAACGACTTCTGACCGAACTACTTAAAACTCGTAATGGACGATCGCACACTCTACTCACCTTAACACGTCATCAAACTCCTAAGAAACCGTAACGGAAAGAAACCCTAACCTTACTTTTGACTGGAAAAGATCAGGACACCGGTGACGACTCAAAAGGTTTAAACGACCGTATAACTCAAGTCGTGAAAGTGTCGTAGTAGAAAATCCTAAACTTTATCAAGTTGACCTTAAGGTCGTGGAGGTGATCGAAACAAGTATCACTACGAAGGATTCAGGGTCGACTGAAGTGTAAGGTCCTACAGACCGAGATCCACTTACTAGGTAAATACACTATCAGTCCCAATAGATTACTTTATTTTAGTTATCCCAATAGGTCCCTTTATTTTGGTTATCCACTATCTACTATCTACCTATCCTCCCTAAATAATATCAATAACGGGTTAGACTAGTACCTCCGTCTCTTTAGGGTATTAGACGGTAGATGGTCGACTTCTCGGTCCTTATGGTCAACATATTAAATCAGACTTCCGGATCGGGTTTGTCGGTCTCTTACCCCTAGCCCCACCCCTTCTCCCCCCCTATCATCTTCAGAAGTAGAGTTAGTCTTTCGGGTTCTTGATCTTAGTGACTACAGGTTTTCGTCCTCTTCTACCTTCAGGGTCGAGTTTGGTACTCGTTTAAGGAGGAAGGAGACGGAAAAAACAAGACTTGTCGGGGAGTTATCTAATCTATTACCATTGGTCGTACCACTCCCACTCAAAGAAATAAGTACTCAGATAATTGAGTTTATAATTAGATGAGATATATATGGAGGGGGGATCTGTGGGTCTTTATTACAAGATTGTTACTAGACCCGTAGAAAATCGTGTTATTTCAACTGTATTTTAATTAGTAGTGTCGTATGTTAGGACACGGATTAGGTTATGTTATCTTTACCTTTATTTAACCCGATCGAGAACTTTCTTTTGCAAATATATACTACTTCTGATCTTTTTATGTACTTTAATCCTCCACTCCTTTTCTCAACAGAAAGTTTTCATTATTTAACAAATTAAGTCATAATTTGACCTAGTATCGGTATTCTCAGACCTGTACTCCGAAATCGTACCGTAAAAAAGGTTTGTAACGGACTTCTGTAAACCCCTAGGGGATGAATCTCCAATTTTGTAGGAAGACCTTACGCCCTCTGGGCTCAAACTAGGGACCCAACCCTTCTAGGGGACCTCTTCCTTTTACCGTTGGGTGAGGTTATGAGAACGAACCTCTTAGGGTACCTCCCTCCTCGGACCATCCGATGTCAGGTACCCCAGCGTTTCTCAACCTGTGCTGACTCGCTGAAGTGAAGTGAATTTTGTAAAATCCACAGACACTATATTTTTGAAAGTATTATTATGATTCTATAGTGAAAAATTTTAAAACCTAACTATAAATATACTATATCTTCACGAACAATATTACCAACCGTAGAATCGGACTTAGTTCTGTGGTTGTGGACACGAACGAAACCGTCGTGTATATGATTTTGTGGGTGTGGTTTTGACACAATAACCGGTAACATAAGAAGTGGTGATACGTGAATATAAATCCTTTTCGTTTCCTTTTTTTGTCAACATCAACTCACGATAACTACTTCGTCAGTCTTACTAATTAAAATAATTTAGAATTAAACGATCCGAAGATGTTCTACTTTTCTCTCGTGAAGACTATCAAAGGTTTCATACTGACAGAGTTCTTTTTGAGAATACTCTAACTCAACGTTCGACTTGATCGACGAAAAGAATACCTCACGGTAAAAAGGAAGTTCCTGACTGACTGTCTATTTAATACCAATAAGTTTGAATTCCTATACCGTCCATAAAGGAACTTTACTTACCTTATTCGAACAGTGAAGTTCCTTTTGTTGACTGTCATAAACAACGGACACTACAAAATCGAAAGTTCGTTTTTTCATCTTAAACCTTTTGAATACGATAGTTACACTTGAACTTTCTAAACGGAAAAAAAAAAAAAAAANAAAAAAAAAAAAAAAAAAAAAAAAAAAACCGAAGTGGTGCACCGACCATCCTAGAATCAAAGGTCTGGTCCCTAACGTGGGTTCGGGAATCATAACTCTCACGTCTCAGGATTGGTGACCTCACAGTCTCTTAAGGGTCTTAAATTTAAGAATTTCTGAATAGACTACTCTGATTACCACTATAATTCTTTATATTTAAAATTGTAATTATAAAATATTACTTTTCACAGTCACAGTTTCCGAATGTATCGAATCACTTGACGATAAATGGGACGTTATTTATGAACTACAATGTTCTGGTACGTACCTTCTTTTTAAGTAAGTTTTACGCTTTATGTGGTTACCTAAAATTACATCATCATATACTTTCAAGTTACTATAAAGAAACCAAAGACCTAATGGTGATTAGAAATTCTTTGATAACATCATTTGATTATCCCGTCAGAGATTCTTTTTATAGATATTAATAGTCTTTTCCAATAATTTTATGAGGAGTAAAACGTTGATATAATACACGTACTCCGATCCAAAAGAAATTTGTGAAAATGATTGTGTTGTATACTGGTATTTAACTTGTATCTTCTTAGGTCAACAGAACATAATTTGGTTCGTAATTTCTATGAACGGTTTTATTTTATCAATGACGAAGTTAAAAGTTATAAATAATATAAAAATTTTTTAGATTTTACTTATTTATACAAAAATTTTACACAATGAAAATTTCGTTCGTATGACTCGATTTAGAACAATTTAGTAACAAATTTCACTTAATTATCTATAATAATTTAAAGATAAAATTAAAGTTTATAATATTTATCATTATCTATATTGGGTAAATGTGTTTTCGTGAATCCATAGGAGTCATTAGACATTTTAAACATCTTCCAGAATTCTGGTTTTTCCCACTTTGGACGATGAAATCGTCTTCCCATCAGTACCTTCAAAAAATTCAGAAGTCAAAACAGAGGAAGTGAGGGTCGGAAATGTCCGGTTGTCTTTCGAGACAAAGATTAAGGAAAAATTTAAGGGGATTTCTGATTCAAAAAATTGTAAAGTATACACCTGGAGATACGTTTAAGAAATCGAAAGAAAGGGGTCCGTGGTGAGTGGTAAAATGTATAATAGTAAATGACCACCCCTAGTTTGTGTGGAACAGTATGACACAATGTACGAGTACAGAAACGAGGACGACAAGGGACAGACCTTTGGGAAGTATATATGTATACTTTCAAGTATATATATATATAATACTTGAATATATATAGGGGGGGGGGGTATAGATATAGACTGAAAAGATAGTTCTGGATCTATCCTGTGTAGAGAGAGTCCTTTGACATTGACTTGAGGGTCAGACCCAGAATATGATTAAGAATTACGGGGATATAGAGTTGTAATCGTAAATCATATCATAAAACTATAAAGAATAAAGACACAGACAAAATAGAGTACTGATTAATCGAAGAACTCCGATCTCTGGAACCCGGATTAATTACGTACCAACAGTGAATCTTTACGAACAAATAAATGTAAACGGGTGAATTATTTAGTCTCATGACATTTAAGAATAAATTATTCACTATATCATTTTTATGATTAATCCTCGTAATTAGACCATTGACGAAAGCGTCACTAAAGTTCAGTTTCTCCAGTTGTTGTCCTGAATTCTTAAGACTATTTTGTTCATGTATTTAGTTTAAGTAAAAAAGAGGAACACCTGTACGTCCAGTTTACTGTTATTATTCAAAGCTTTTTTTAATCATCATCTAGATACGTTGAAGTTGAAATGAGTCGAAAGGTTTTTCCCTTCAATAATAAATTATAAAAATTAAATTATAAAAATTAGTGTAAATAAAATACTTCCGGTTGAGATAACGTTTAAACCAAAGTGTTTTTAGGCACATTCTCAAAAGTTTCTTTACTTTGTCTGACCAAACCTTATTCCAAATAGTTTTGTAAATTTTTTACAATTATAATTTCATTGTCTAATATAAATTAAAGAACAAATCAAACTTATACCAGAAATTTATTATCAACGTCAATTTTTACTCCCATGAAAGATTACTTACACGAATAACAGAACGTTACTGGTCGGAATTTACATACACCTATGTTCTGTGGGTAGAACACATGACTCATGACTGACTTTACTATCTATTCATGAATGCTGATTATAACGATGTTTAATTACGATAACTTTAAGTCCAAGACTCGATGTCCCTGGACAAACTAACGAAAAGGTCAATGAAGGAATTAGGATTATATCCAGATAATCGTATGACGGACCCAACTCAAACGTGCGAAAGAACGGTTCCCGACGGGACGTCAACGAGGTAGTATCCCCATTAGTCGACAATGAATAAATTTCGGAGGTAGTAAAACATACTGTCTCATTGAATTAATACGGAACGAAACCTCTACGATTTACTTTAATAGAAGTTTTGTTCACGTGAAGTGAATTATAAAAAGAGGTAGTTCATGAACTTGACACTGTAAATGCAGTATTCGTGATTCATTGATTTACAAAATATTTAACACCGGAAGACTATTCCATTAATAGTAACTCCGTCTTGTGAGGAGATTTCATGGACTCTGTCTTTAACACCACCGACTACGAGTACATACCTACTTTCCCAAAACCTTTTTACTTTTAAACTATTTGTCTATTACTCGACAGCAATAGGTACGAGACCTGGTTTAAAACGAAAAGTCGAGAACCTATCCCAACGTAATCACCAACCAACACCAGGAAGCCTGTACTGACTTCACTGAATCGTCGTCACCAGGAAAACCTCCTAGTGTTTTAGAGAAATAACTCAGTAATAGTCGTAACTCTCTTTCTTTCCTCTCTCTCGGTGTCTTGTGTCTCTTTCTGTCTCTTTACCCCTTCCTCTGTCTCTTTCTCTTTGGGTTCCTCCATCAATGCCTCCCTTCCTCTCTTCCTCTTCCCTTCCTTCCTCCCTCCCTTCCACTTTCTGTATCGTCCTTGTCTTACATTTTCCCACATCACCCACGATTACCATTCAAGACAAAGTACTTTAAAATTAAAGTCAATATACATATGTAATATGTAAGACCTCGTTTACATTCATCAAAAGAATGACACTTGGGGACAGTTTTAAAAAAATTTTTTTGACTTTTCGTTTCAAGACTCTAATTAAAGATATACTTTGAAAATATCTTAAATGGTTTGAGGAGATAGGACATGGAGGGACCACCAAGTCACCAATTCTGAATCGGAAGGACACGTCCAAGCTAGGGACCAGTCCCTCGATTCTAGAGTGTACGGAACACCGTTTTTTTTTTTTTTGTTTTGTGTTTTTTGTTGTTTTGTATTTTGTCGTCAGAACATTTCTTAAGTTATTTCTGAAATCTTTACCAGGTACAATTTTTTTTTAAAAAAATTTTTTTAGGGACCGTTGAATCTACCATTTTTCAGACAGACGTTACGTCCTCTGAGTCTAACTAAGGACCCATCCCTACTAGGGGACCTCTTCCCTTACCGTCGGGTAAGATCATAAGAACTGATCTGTCAAGATACCTGTCTCCTCGGACTTCCCGATATCAGATACCTTATCGTTTCTTGCCCTGTTTGACTCTCTGAGTGTGTGTGTGTGTGTAAGACTTTAGTTTGAGTGTGTGAACGGTAGAGTGTTTATAGACGGAAATCGGTACAGGGGAGATGGGGACGGTTGAAAAATTTTTACAAAAAATAACACTATTTTACGTGTACCATTTTAAATAGTAGAAATGGTAAAATTCTCATATCAAGTCACTATTCATGTAAGTATATCACGTTGGTAGTGGAGACAGGTAGTGGTCTTGAGAAAAGTGGAACGATTTGATATTGAGATAAGGGTAATTTGTTATTGAGGGGAAAGGTGGGAGAGGGGTGGTCAGGGGGTTTTAGTTTTGACATAAAAGACAGTGATACTAAAACTGATGAGGTTCATAAAGTATATTCTCCTTCGCATCATAAATATATAAAATTGACCGACTAAAGTACATCATATTACAGGATTGAAAACAATTACAACATCGAATACAGTCTTAGGGGAAAAATACTTATTATAAGGTAACACACCTATATGGTGTAAAACGGATAGGCAAGTAGGTAATTACCCGTGTCCCTGACGAAGGTATAAAGTCGATTACACTTGTTCCGACGATAAATGTACTTACAAACCGCTTCATGTACCGTGAAACTCTAAACGAAAGTTAAGAAACCCCATATATGGGTCTTCACGTTGAACAGTTAGTATTTCACTTTCACAATCAGCGAGTCCGTACAGACTGAGATACGCTGGGGTACCTGACATCGAGTGGTCCGAGGAGACAGGTACCTTACGAGGACCGTTCTGATGACATTACCCAACGGTAAGGGAAGAGGTCCCTTAGAAGGACTGGGTCTCTAACTTAGGTTCAGAGGAACGTAACGTCCATCTGAGAAATGGTAGACTCGGTGGTCCTAGTATACTATTAAGATTAAAAATTGAAAACTCCTTGTGGATATGACGAAAGGTGTAGTTGACATGGTAAAATGTCAAGGTTGGTTGTCACATGTTAAAGAGATGTAGGAATGATTGTACAACAAAAGATAAAAAGACTACCATCGGTAAGATTACCCATACTTCACCGTAGAGTAAGACCAAAATTGTAAAGGGACTACTAATCACTACCATTCGTAGAAAAGTACACGAATAACTAGTAAACGTATAGAAGAAGCCTTCTGAAGTAAGTTCAGAAAAGAGGGAAAAAACTTAGTCCAACAAACCAAAAACAAACAAACCAACCAAAGACTATGAAGTATCGAGGATTTACATAACCTACCTTCCCTCCTGTCCACTCACCCGTCCTCCAGAATGGACCGACCATGACTATACTCGACGACATGATTCGACTGGGTAAAGAGTAACTCGTAAATACAACCTAAAACTCTCAAAGGGTAGTGACCTTTGTAGAGTCGGACTGACACAACACTTTCTATTGAGAAATCGGTTGATGGTATTGAACCATCCACAGAAACCTTCACAGAAACCATCCACAGGACACCTCTGTAAGAGAATCTTAGAGTGAAGAAGGGAAAAGGAAAATCCTATTTTATAGAACTTTCTCTAAGATCTTGAACGGAAGAGAGACGATAGAAAGAGAGAAACAGGTGTTGAACAAGTGTTTTTTATACACAAGAAGTGAAAAAGACCACCGTTAATTATTGAAGAAATTAACTTCATAAAAGAGACCAGTCAGTCAAGTCAGTGAGTCAGCACAGGCTGAGACGCTGGGGTACTTGACGTCGTGCGGTCCGGAGGGACAGGTAGTAGTTGAGGGTCTCGAACGAGTTTGAGCACAGGTAGTTCAGCCACTACGGTAGGTTGGTAGAGTAGGAGACGGCAGGGGAAGAGTACGGAAGTTAGAAAGGGTCGTAGTCCCAGAAAAGGGACTAAAAGAGACCACAGTTTCCGGTTAAGTCAGTCGACAAACGGGAAACCCACAGTCAGTCCGTGTTGAGAAGATACAGAGAGTTTGACCCTCCCTTTGTTTTCTTAAGATACGACAAAGAATGTGATCAGAATGTCTTCCACTTTCTTGGGAGAGGATCGTCTGATTCTTCGTCTTTCCATGTCTTCTTCTTTTAAGAGGTTCTTTCAACAGACAGGTCGGAGACCAGGTAGGGACCCGAAGAAATTTGAAGAAAATTCTCACTCCTATCCACCAGTCGATTTACATATGTTAAAGACTTGTAGAGGAAATGTTAAAGAGAAATCAATCTCCAGACGTAAAGTGAGACCTTACACCTTTTATCTTGTAAGGTTTAACAGGATCCTACCGTCGACTTTGACCGACCTAACTAGTTTACACAGTTTACAATGACTCTCTGTTTATTTCTCTTTTCACTCTTTGTCAGTAAACCTAAACTGTGTACCTCCACTTGAACGTTTTTGTTAGAAGTGTCTCGGACTGACCTCACCTAAGTCCTCTCTAACTCTTCTTCCGTTTTCCTAAGTCGTTTACCTCTCGTGTTAAAGTGACTTGACATGACGTTTTACTGTTTTTATTGGTAGAAAATTACACACCTTTACTCCTTTAGTGTCTTCCTCACAGTATTTTACCCCATACTATCTGACAAAGATAATACTACTCTTATTAGGTAATCTTTACCCCTTTAACTATTACATCTGTACATCCCCTTTTAGTAGTCTTTCCGACTTTCTCCTCTTTATTCACCTTAGAACACGTGTTACCACTCGACCGGAATCTATCATTGATCTCTTTTCCGTCTTTACTAAAAATATCTTCGGTCGTCCGATAACGTTCACTACGTCTTCACCTTCAAGAGATTAACAGAAAAGACAAAGAGTCATTTTATTTTTGATCAATAGTCTACTTTCAGTCCTCTTCCCATGTATAAAGTCAAAACTCCTTTCTCTACACTTAATCAGTACAAGAACTTCTTAATCTATCACTTAACTCCCCCCGTTAGATTATCTTAACTTCCGATTGACTTCGGGTCAAGTCCGAATGATAATTGTTGAATTTTACTCCGATTTAATGTTGTTCGAGTTACACTTGAAAAGGTAGTAATGTCTGTATCTCCATCGTTACTAAATACAAATTTGACTCAACCTTAATTTAAAAGATCTATATTCGTTACTTTCCTTTCTACTTGTCTCATCTCCCATAAAAGTGTCGTTAAGAGAATTACTATCTGTCACTTTAGATTCTGTCTCTTCTTTCCTTATCTCCTTTTACTCTCCTGAATTCTTATCACAAAACTTTCTTTAACATTCCAACTTTTTAATAACTGTGACCATGATATTTCCTTATCCGAACTTTCTCATGTGAATAGTCTGTCTCGAATCTTATGACCTTCGACTCCGAAACCGTCCATACGTCAATAACAATTTTGTTTACTCTACGTCCTGTACTAGGTCAAGTGAAGTCGAGTCAGTGAGTCAGTACAGGTCGAAAAACGTTGGAGTACCTGACGTCGTACGGTCCGGAGGGAAAGGTAGCGGTTGAGGACTTCAAATGAGTTTGAATACAGGTAACTCAGTCACTACGGTAGGTTGGTAGAGTAGGAGACAACAGGGGAAGAGGAGGACGGAAGTTAGAAAGGGTCGAAGTCCCAGAAAAGGTTACTCAGTCAAGAAGTGTAGTGCACCGGTTTCATAACCTTAAAGTAGAAATCGTAGTCAGGGAGGTTACTTATAAGTCCTGACTAAAGGAAAGCCCACCTGACCAACCTAGAGGAACGTCAGGTTCCCTGGGAGTTCTCAGAAGAGGTTGTGGTATCAAGTTTTCGTAGTTAAGAAACCGTGAGTCAAAAGAAATATCTCTACTAATGACGTACTACAAACGTAAGATATTACGTTCTTTAACTCTCCTTGAAGGAAGTCAAGGGAGTCTTTGAAGGGACCAGGTCACCCATTCTGAGGTCCGAGGGTCATGTTCTCCAGACCCAAGCTAGGGATCAATCCCTTCATTTAGGGTGTACAACGTTGATTCTTAAACATACGTACACGACGTTGATTTCTACGGTGTACGACGTTGCCTTCTACTTAGTACGATCGTTGATTTTCTAGGTCACACAGTATTGTTTCTGGTCCGGGTCGATTTATTCATTTATCTTTAGTTTTCAGGTACCTTAACGTATCTAGTGATTACCACTATAGTCGTTCTTAACACCTTATCTCTCTTCTTATTAATCAGACTATTTAGAGGTCATAATATATTTACTATGTAACAGGAAAGAGACCAATAAGCCGTAAAATCAAACTAAACGTAGTCAACAGAGAGAAACTAACATCCGTTCACTGTCTCCGTCTACGACTTTAAAATACCAGTTGGGGTGTATAGATTTTACAGGATGTTGTGAAATACTAGATATACCAAATACTTCGTTAAAGTGTACGTAATAGAGTAAAACAAAAGTACCAATAGATCACACTGTTAATCTTTACCGTAACACATTGTCAAAATATCTACTCCTTTACCTTCAAACTACTATAATTTAGTAAACGGTTTCAACCATACCCATGCTTTACTGTTACAAAGAAGTGCCCTTGTATAAAGTGTACTTATACAAACTCTTACCACTTACCTTCTGTAAATAATTCATCGTTTTGATGAGCAGTAATAAAGACATTTTTCACACACTGGTAAAGATACGTTACCCCTAAATGTTATTCTTTTTATATAATAAAATTTTAAGATTTTGTGTTAACTCAATATATTATATGAAAGTATAACAAAGAGAGGACATGAATTTGTGACAAAAGTAAAAATAAATAGAAATTATATTAAAAATAAAAACTTCTTATGAATCATTAAGAATTCTACGGAATCAATAGTATTCCGTTATATAATTCTTACATGTACGAAAAATTTTCCATGACATGATTGATAAGAATACTTATATCTATGTATTTTCATTTATTTTATGTCTCTCGTTAATAAGTTTTCTTGTAATTTTATGAAAGTTTTACTCTTCTATTATTTATATGGTCTTATAGGTTAATCAACCATTTTATTATTTTCGGAATGTTAGAATAGTTACCTAATCTTTTTCATCTTAGGTATTTGAAAATTATAGACAAGAAAAAAGAATTTTCTACATTTTTGATTATTATCTTTTTACAAGGGTAAAATACTACTTCGTACACGCAGATTTTGTTTCTTAATCTTGATAAGTATTATTACTCTAAGATCTCCGTAAGAAATGTTTTAGGGGGGTTTTATTCCTTATTAAAATAAATCTTAAAAAGGTTAAATCCCATTACGTTAATGTGTGGCCCCGAAGGGTCCACCGCGATTACCATTTCCTGGGTGGACGGTCACGTCTATCTACATTCTAAGTCAAGATAGGGACCCAGACCTTCTAGGGGACTTCCTCATTTACCGTTGGATGAGGTTATAGGAACGGATCTTTTATGGTACTTGTTTCCTCGGGTCTTCCGATGACAGGTATCCCACCGTTTCTCAACCTGTACTGACTTCACTGAATCGTGGGTGTTAATCTATAATCTGTCCTAATTCTCAAAAACAAGAACTGTTCGTTCCCTTTTTCATATAAAGAAAAGGGTTGGTAGGGTAGTGTGGGGATCTTATAGTTTTCTGTAGTTTATTTACGTAGAATATAATTATTCTTTAAAATCCCGTGTTATGTCATTGGTCTATGTAATACCTATCGTTTTTTAGTCATAGAAAGAATATAGGATCGTTATTGGTTAATCTTTTACATTACTCATTTTTTATGGGATAATATTACCCTGGAATTTTAGGATTCTTATTAAGATTGTTCTTTCGTATCATGAATAAAATTCCTTTGATGTCCTGAGTTACCTTTCTAACTTTCGTTCTAAACTTATCTATTTTATACATGACACATCTGTCCTCCTTTTTCATTTTTTTTTTTCGGTTAAGAATTTAATTGTCTTTAAGTAATATCAGTTATAGGTGAGTATATAATTTTTTGTAATAGTTTGATTTTTATCTTTTCTTGATCGGATTAGACTATTACTCATCAAGTCTTTTCTATCTTTTATTTATGACTTACAACTCAATGACTTTTAATAGAGAGACTTAAACCCTTTTATTGCACAGGTCATAACGAAAATAGGTGATAAGATAGCAACAAGGATAGGTCCCGTTTTCTTCTCCTTTCTGTTTATTTTCCGTCCTTGAAAATCTTACTTATTTTTAAGAGTAATAAACGTCTATTGTAGTCCATAAGGTTTTCTTTGATGTTTATACGATAATCTTAATTATTCATTTAAATTGTTTCAATGACATGTATTCTAGTTTTATATTTTAATTGATATAAAGATAATCTTCGTTACTTATGTGTACTTTTAAACTTTTCTTTGATGAACATTATTGTATTTATATTTTATGGATCTTTATTTATATTGTTTAGTTTATGTACTTGAGATGTGACTTCGATGTTTTATTATAACAACAGTTCAGTGATTCAGTATGGTTGAGAAGACACTGGGGTTCCCGATATCTACCGGTCCGAGAAGATAGGTACCCTAAAAAGTTCGTTCTTATGACCTCACTCAACAGTAATTGGAGAGGTCCCCTAGAAGGATTGGGTCCCTAATTTGCGTGTAGAGGTCGAACCGTTCACCTAAGAAATGGTGACTGGTGATCAAATCAAGTCAAGTCAAGTCAGTGAGTCAACACAGGCTGAGAAACGTTGGGGTATTTAACGTCGTACGGTCCGGAGGGACAGGTAGTGGTTGAGGACCTCAAGTGAGTCTGAGTGAAGGTAGCTCAGTCACTATGGTAGGTCGGTAGAGTAGGAGACAGCAGGGGAAGAGGAGGACGGGGGTTAGGGAGGGTCGTAGTCTCAGAAAAGGTTACTCAGTTGAGAAGTGTACTCCACCGGTTTCATGACCTCAAAGTCGAAATCGTAGTAAGGAAGGTTCCTTTAGAGTCCCAACTAGAGAAGTCTTACCTGACCAACCTAGAGGAACGTCAGGGTCCCTGAGAGTTCTCAGAAGAGGTTGTGGTGTCAAGTTTTCGTAGTTAAGAAGTCGTGAGTCGGAAGAAGTGTCAGGTTGAGAGTGTAGGTATGTACTAATAACCTTTTTTGTATCGGACTGATCTGCCTGGAATCAGACGTTTTATTACAGAGACGAAAACTTATACGATAAATCCAACCAGTATTGAAAGGAAGGTTTCTCATTCGTAGAAAATTAAAGTACCGACGTCAGTGGTAGACGTCACTAAAACCTCGGGTTTTTTTATTTCAGACTGTGACAAAGGTGACAAAGGGGTAGATAAAGGGTACTTCACTACCCTGACCTACGGTACTAGAAACAAAAGACTTATAACACGAAATTCGGTTGAAAAATTGAGAGGAGAAAGTGAAAGTTGTGCTCCGAAAAATCAAGGAGAAGTGTAAGACGGTATTCCCACCACAGTAGACGTATAGACTCCAATAACTATAAAGAGGGCCGTTAGAACTAAGGTCGAACACGAAGAAGGTCAGGTCGCAAGGAGTACTACATGAGACGTATATTCAATTTATTCGTCCCACTGTTATATGTCTGAACTATATGAGGAAAAGGATAAACCTTGGTCAGACAACAAGGTACAGGTCAAGATTGACAACGAAGGACCGGACGTATGTCTATAGAGTTTTCCGTCCAGTCCACCAGACCATAACGGTAGAGAACTTCTTAAAAGGTGTCAAATAACACTAGGTGTGTAAGTTTCCGAAACCGTATCAGTTATTTCGTCTTTATCTACAAAAAGACCTTGAGAGAACGTGACTGGTGATCCCTTCGGGTGTTTTATTATGTCCATGTATAATTTCTCCTATATTAATTTACCTTTATATATATGTAAAGACCAACCTTTCTGAGTTAAAATATTTCTATAGTGTAGGGGTTTAACTAGATATGTAATTACATTAGGGTTGGTTTTGGGTCATCCTCTCACATATATACACATAAACACATATTTACATCCATATGCATCATAAAACATACTTTTAACTATACCTTAACATTTCCTGGTTCTTATAGTTTCCGATAGGTAGATCGATAGTAGATAAATAGACAGAGAATCCTCAACCAAGACAAAGAGACCGACTTAGGACTATGTTAGGTATTTATAAAACCTAATTTATTTAGGTAAGGTCTCTACCCTTATTGTCAAGTGGACTGGATGGAGATCTCTTTGGACATACGTCCAGTCGTTCGTTGTCAATCTTGACGTGTACCTTGTTGTCTGACCAAGGTTTATCCTTTTCCTCATACAGTTCCGACATATGACAGTGGGACGAATAAATTGAATATACGTCTCATGCAGTACTCTTTGCGACGCGACCTTCTTCGTGTTCGACCTTAGTTCTAACGGCCCTCTTTATAGTTATTGGAGTCTATACGTCTACTGTGGTGGGAATACCGTCTTTCACTTCTTCTTGATTTCTCGGAGAACTACTTTCACTTTCACCTCTCACTTTTTGAACCGAATTTCGAGTTGTAAGTCTTTTGATTCTAGTACCGTAGACCAGGGTAGTGAAGTACCGTTTATCTACCCCTTTGTCACCTTTGTCATCGATTGAAATAAAAGAACCCGAGGTTTTAGTGACGTCTACCACTAACGTCGTTACTTTAATTTTATGTGAATGAGGAACCTTCCTTTCAATACTGGTTGGATCTGTCGTATAATTTTTCGTCTGTAATGAATCAGTTGTTTCCAGACAGATCAGTTCCTATAGCAAAAGGTAATCAGTACATACCTATACTCTCAACCTGAGATTTCTTTTGACTCGTGGCTTCTTAACTACGAAAACTCGACACAACAACCTCTTCTGAGAACTCTCAGGGAACCTGACGTTCCTCTAGGTTAGACAGGTAGAATTTCCTTTAGTCAGGACCCACAAGTAACCTTCCCGACTACAACTTCGACTTGGAGGTTATGAAACCGGTGGACTACGTTTCTCGACTGAATAAACTTTTCGGGGACTACGACTACGACCCTTTCTAACTCCCGTCCTCCTCTTCCCCTGTTGTCTCCTACTCTACCAACCGACCGTAGTAACTGAGTTACCTGTACTCAGACCCATTTGAGGCCCTCAACCACTACATGTCCCTCCGGACCACACGACGTCAAGTACCCCAGTGTTTCTCAACCCGTGCTGACTCGATGACTTGACTGGACTTGACTTCTTATTAAGATTTCGTACGATATAAACTTCATTTTTATGGGTTCTTTTCTACCGGTACTTATGTACCTTCTTCACATTCCATACTTCGTACGTGTTTCAATAGTTCTCGATTTTAAAGTCCGAAACTTCATTCCTATCTTTCACTTCTCCTCAAATTAAAATCTACTATACAGGAGTTCAAGCTTTGTTTTTAGATTTATACGTTGTAGTCTTATAATAAAATTATGTACAACAGTTGTCCTGACTTTAAATACCCCGATAATTTTGATCTAATTATTTGGACCTTTAATAGATTTTTAATAAAAATTGGCAACTACCGGCTTGTGAATTATAAATATGATAGAATTTCTTTTGTACACAAGTAAATTTTATTATATTTGAATATGTTAAACAATATATTTTATATTGTTGACTTATAAAAACGATTTTTACTCAATGATAAAATTTTATGTTTAATTAGAGTATTTTTTTAACATCAAAGGATTTTATTTTACTTTTATAACCATTGTTTAACATACAGAAAACCGTATCGTTTTAATTAGGTTATCACCCGTAACGACTTGAGGACTCCAGTATAACGGATCGAACGTCATTTAAATTTATTCGTGCCTTTTATCTAGTGTACGAATAATTACCCGACTTACGAATATTACGTATCAGGAAAATTCATTCTGTACACAATATTTCTGTAAAAACACTGGAACATCTTTATATAACTATTTACGTTTGATCGTCAGTTTTCCTAACGTTTTAATTGTCGTTTACTTAAACGTCTCAATAAGTTAATAATATAAGGATTTATTTTTTAATGTCGAAATTTTTAGACAAAATATTAAAAAATGTAAAATAAAATATGATAATAAAATATCAAGTAATTCCATTAAGGATATAGTTTCTACTCTCCTTAAGAGAAACTACCGTTAACCAAAGTAAGAAACAGTACAAGTTTCCCAGTATATTGGGAATTGTAAAGAGATTTAAACCAATTATTCCCTATTACTCACTTGTACGAAACGAATCGAGTGAAGTAGAATGACGGAGGTACCATTCTCCCGCGATTATAGAGTAAAGACAGGAAAGTAATCAACAACTAAATAAAACTTATTTTATGTGTGTATGTACGTAGACATTTTCCTTCTATATCCAATGGGATAAAAAAAAAATGAAATATTTTCGTTAAACCTGTGTGAAATCTTTTTTAAAATTTACATCTGGTCTTTTAGTCTTTCTTTATTTATAGTGAGTACTAAGGAGGAGTCTACTTGTTAGTCCCAATTACCCAAAGAAAAGAAGATTGAAACCGGAATCTCTATTTGTAAACAGAACTCTAGTATCCTATCTATGTCAAGACAGAGTCATATATAATAAGAAATTGAATATATATTGTAAAGAAGTATTTATGGTTAGTACTAACACGGCACGACACGATACAATTCAACGAGTCAGTACAGGTCTAGAAACGTTGGGGTACCTGACATCGAACGGTGTGAGGAGACAGGTACCCCTAACAGGTCCGTTCTTATGACCTCTCCCAACACTACGGGAAGGGATCCCCTAGAAGGACTGGATCCTTAACTTGAACCCAAAGGACGTGATATCCGTTTAAGAAATGGTCGACTCGATGGTCCCTTCGGGGAAAATTAGTGACGACGATCCAATACGATTTAAAATTAAAAAATATTCATTAAAGATTCCTTGTGAAACATTTATTTAAAAACGGATTTTATAGACTAAAAATTAAATAAGACTTATCTCATAAAAGGAAGACTCTTTAACGACGGAACTTACTGTTATTTGTCAAATTGATTTTAAAAGATGAAAGGAAGTATAAAATTTGTGACTACCGATGTTCAAAAGAACCGTTCCTTACCTATCTAAATAAAATATACTAATAGGTAAAAGAAAATATCAGAAGGGAACTTAGGTGAAAAAAAAAAAGTTTTAAACACCTTTAAACGAGGGAAAGGAGAAATCACAGCACCTTAGTGTTTAGACCCATTACCCTTTATGTGTCTGAAACTTCGGTCTAATTCCACCAACCTTAAGGTCGACACGGTGACTGATCGGGAAACTTCGACCCTTTCACCAATTGTACAGACACGGAGTAAAGAAATAGACTTATTACCCTTATTTGTATCATGGGGGGATTTCTCAACATACTTAAGTATATTTTACTCTTCCGTACTTTTCACGAATATCTCAGACCATGTGTTATTTGTGATCACATTTTTATATGAAATGAAAATAAAATCCAAAAAAACTTTCAAAAGAGGAAAGATCATGACAAAAAAAAAAAAAGAGGTAAGAGACACCGTCTTTTCAAATCGAAGGGAGTTGAACAGATCTCAAAAGACTCAAAGATCCGTCTGGTATCAGAGTTGACCTACTACCTTAACAAAAGAGATTAATGGAGAAACTAAACCAACACAACAGAGTAAGAAGAACGGGTAATAGTTTTGAAGTACATTCGTTCTATAAGGGTTTGGGGAATATAAACTGTCTTCTCGACCTCCGTCTTTATGAACTCCCTTCTATATTTATGATTTATTATAATTGCGAGTTGAAATGAAAGTTTTGTGAAAAAATATGTAATAAGTGTTAGTTGGGATAGCAAACTAGTCCAGTCCTTTGCAAAAAAAGGATAAAAGGTATATCTCCTTCTCTGAGTATCTTCAATTAAATAACCGGACCTCAATGATATAGATCCCCACCGTTTCAGTTCGTAAATCGTGACCGAAAGACTGAGACATCTTACCAGAAAGGTAACGTATTTTCAGAGGTATTACATAATCAGTCGAAAATGATTGTACGACGATATTATTCATTGTATTTTTAGTCACCGAACGTTTTAGTTGTCACGAAATAAATAACGGACACAATAGACTCTAATGTCAACGTAACGACTGCCTGTCAAAGGTAGACTTTCTATGGTAAGAAAACCGGCTCTCTTTCTCGTTCCTGAGTAGTAAGTTACTACGAATTACGAAGACGAATCCGTACCATATGTAACATAGACAACTGTTGAGTAACAAATTTTGTATGGTATACTACTTAGAACCGTTCCTACCCTACCTCTTCTTTCAAGAACAGGTTTCTCACCAAGACCCTTAGTATACTGTTACCCGTTTTGACACATTAGTATAGTATCTCTTCCTGTCTCATTCATTCACTCCCGTCATTATATTTTCTAGTACCTTTAAGTACTTGACTTTTTCTACCTCATAGACTCTCAGAAACCTCATCTTTGTATCTTTGTTTCTATTTATGATTTTCTTTTATTTATTCTTTATTATCTGAAACCTTCCTAAAGAGACACACTCTCTAAAGAGTCACTATTAAGACATTGAATTAAAAAAAGAGGAATCCATAAGTCTCCAACCTCTATCGACAAAAGTCACCGTTTCTTCAACCAATCTTCGTCACCGTCTATATTTGATCGACTCCCTTTCTCCAGTTTTCTCTTTCGACGTACAGTTCGTGTTCACGATCCAACGACTGAAGTCTTAAAATCTGATAATTAAACTGTCGTGTCGAAGGAAAATCTTCACGACTCAATATCTCCCGAAGGAAAGGACATTTCAGGGAGTCCATGACTTTGGATATTTTTGACGGACTTTACTAAGAAGGAACTTTTACATTAAGAAGGAACTTTTGGACCGAACCAAGAAAGAAAAGGGATTGGTTTCTGACCCCAGTGACTTGGATACTTGTTTAAGTTAGTGACCCCTAATATAAACTATCTGATCTGTGAAACAGTCTTGTACCATTACTACACTTACTCCAGTTACCAACTTTAGATAGACTTCTATAGAATTGAAGCACAAAAAAAAAAAAAAAAGGGTAGCGATAATAGGAAGTGGAACGAGTCGGCAGTACGTAAACAGTCTCCCGACTCCTTGGGACACACGTTGTGTTTAGATGATGGACATTTTTTTTTTTTTATCCAGTTTTGTATACTAGACTCATATGTCAAAGTAAAGGGTGAGTGTGTTATCAGACTCTGGAAGACCAACTGACCGACGAGTGGAGTTACATCACTGAGTCTTTGGGGGTAAAGAAGATAGGATATCCAAACGGTAGGAGTAATATTGTTTACAGGTTAGTCGTTTCTCTCTTTATAAAGAACTAAAGAACATTATGTATACGTTCTGGAAAAAAAAAATTGTAAAAAGTAAAACCAAGTGTAACATAACCAACTTTTAATCAGTTTACCAGTGTGATTAAGATTAGTCTCATCTGACCAGTCAGTCCTCAAGGGATCTTTGTTAAAGTATGTTATCTTATTTTCCGTGGGTTGAACTATAGGGACGGTGTGTGTAAAAGTGTTAATTTCTACAGACCCATAAAAAGGAGTATTGAAAGAGGATTTTTTCAATAAAATAAATATTGAAACGTGGATTCAACGAACCATTTTGATTATTTTCCTTTTCTCTTCATGTACTGATAAAAGAGGTATTGTAATTTTCTTTCGTATGGGTTATGCTAAAGGAAGTACCGTCAATTTCCGAGGAAAACCCACAGTAATAACACTTCTGACTTCGTAGTTATTAAACTTGTATGAACCTCGAGACAGATAGTCTAAATGGTCACCTTATTAAATAGGTGTATTACGCGATGCGGATGAGGATCCTTTTGTCAAAATTATTATCGTAGGTCTACCAGGAGGTTGAATTCTTACCAAATACAAGAGTTTAAAACAAATATTTAACTAAACATCAGAAACTCTATAATAAAATATGTCAGTTATAATGTATGCCACTAACAGAAATACGGTAGGTAATTTTCGGATAAATTGGATAGTATATTAAATCTGTGTCTTGGAAACGTTATTTGGGACATCATTTATAAAAACAACACTATAACCATTAATTGTATTTTTGGATCTTTACTTTTCAGTAAAAGACTTATAACTCCTGAATTAATTTTTACAACCGTGATATTACATATTCTGTCGATAATGTTACCGTGTATGAAACTATAAACTATTATCGACTCAAATGAAAAATAAATCTTTTTATCTCAGTCTGATAAATTATGAACATAAAAATGTCAACCTTTTCAGACGTAAGGTAGTGTCACTTTATACCAGTTTCAATTGTTGGGGTTAAAATTTTATGGGCCTTAGCCAGCATTGGTGTAAGTAAAGTACTCTAGGGAAAATGTAATTAAGACCGTGACATTACCAAACGAACCTTTCGATAAAGGCATATCTTTATACGTAAGACGACGACCACGACGACCACGATTCAGCGAAGTCAGCACAGGCTGAGACACGCTGGGGTATCTACCGTCGGGTGGTCCGAGGGGGTAGGGACCCTAAGAG
Source organism: Capra ibex (assembly GCA_006410555.1). Taxonomy (NCBI): domain Eukaryota; kingdom Metazoa; phylum Chordata; class Mammalia; order Artiodactyla; family Bovidae; genus Capra; species Capra ibex. The sequence goes on from SJYO01052474.1 coordinate 22,852,298, forward strand.
GTCCGTTCTTGTGACCTCACCTAACGGTAAAGGAAGAGGTTACGTACTTTGACTTTTCACTTTCACTTCAGAGAGTCAGCACAGACTGAGAAGCACTGGGGTACCTGACGTCGGATGGTCCGAGGAGAGAGGTACCCTAAAAGGTCCGTTCTCATGACCTCACCCCACGGTAACGGAAGAGGTTTATACGTAATACTCTTCACTCTTTATGGGTGGGGAAGACATATTATCGATAAACAGTGGGTACCCCTTGTTGCAACTGTAGGGACTTCCGACACTTGTAATAATATTCACCTTACACGTCACTGAATCTCCTTTTATGTTCTATTACATTTATTAGAGAATGATTTTTTATCGTATAATTTGGTTTTCATAAAATGTCTTGACTATTGTTTTTTTTTACTTTTTTCATATATTAGTACTTTCACTCACCACCTCTACCTCACTTCCTGTAGTAACCTTTACTCATAGGGACGATTCAGTCCCTTGATCTCGTTAGTACATGTGTCTACAACTCAAATAGGTTTTGTTGGTATAACGAACCCTATCTCTCGTTCTGACACCCAGTCCTGGTCCTGTAGGTTACGTGCTCCCTCTTACTACCGTCTCTCTTGTTGTTGTCCCTTTTATTAGGAAAATCCTTCTCTCTTCAAAGTCAATTCTGGTGTCCCACCTCCGTCCCTTTTCTCTAACCTCTAAATCTCCTCAAATATACCTCATCCTGAATGGTTCGTGGGCTTTTGACGAAATATTCACAACAACAACAAGTCAGTGAGTCAGCACAGCTGAGACACTGGGGTACCTGACGTCGAGCGGTCCGGAGGTACAGGGAGAGGTAGAGGACCTCAAACGGGTCCAAGTACAAGTAACGTAGTCACTACGGCAGGTCGGTAGAGTAGGAGACTACGGGAGAAGAGGAAGACGGAAACCAGAAAGGGTCGTAGTCCCTGAAAAGGTCACTCAACAGACAAGTGGAGTCTACTGGTTTTATGACCTCGAAGTCGAAGTTGTAGTCGGGAAGGTCACTTATAAGTCCCAACTATAGGGAATTCTATCTAACCAAACTAGAGGAACGAAAGGTACCCTGAAAGTCCTCAGAGGAGGTCGTGGTGTCAAGTTTCCGTAGTCAAGAAACCACAAGACGGAAAAAATACCAGGTCGAGAGTGATGGTATACACTGGTGTCCCTTCTACTATCGGAACTGATATGTCTGGAAACAGCCGTCCCATTACAGAGACGAAAAGTTGTGTAAGACGGTAGTGAAAATACAGTTCTTCGTTAACGGAAGACTAAAGTACCGACGTCAGTGGTAAACGTCACTAAAATCTCGGCTTCTCCTCCTTTAGACAGTGATGAAGGTGGAAAAGGAAAAGATAGACGGTACGTCATTGCCCCGGGCTACGGTACTAGAATTAAAAAAAAAAAAATTATAAATCAGAATTCGACCGAGAAAGTGAGAGAAAGAAGTGGGAGTTGTTCTCCGAGAAATCAAGGAGAAGCGGATCTCACCATAGTAGATATATAGACTCCCACAACTACAAAGAGGGCGGATAGAACTAAGGTCAAACATTGAGTAGATCGGGTCGTAAAGAGTACTACACGAATCGAATATCCAATTTGTTTGTCCCACTGTCGTCAGTCGGGACAGCAATAGGAAAGAACTAGAACTTGGTTAGGCGATAGAAATAATTGTCGTTACGAAGAATTCCGGGTCAACTGAAACGTGAGGTCTTACAGACCGAGACCCACTGATTGGTGTGGTAGAATCATTAGGTCAATTAATTCAAGAAAAAATATGTCGAGAAGGTACATAAGAAAGGTGGAGAAGAACTAGAGAAATCATAGATGACCCAGAGATGATAAAAATAGGAAATAACAAGGATAGAAATCCGTCTTACGAGGGAACTACAAAGGTTAAAAGGATTTCTCTGGACAAACACAATCAGCGAGTCAGCACGGGTTGAGAAACGCTGGGGTACCAGACGTCAGGTGGTACAAGGAGACAGGTACTCTAAAAGGTCCGTTCCTATGACTTCACCCAACGGTAAAGGAAGAGGTCCCCTAGAAGGGTTGGGTCCCTAGCTTGGGCCCAGAAGACGTGACGTCCGTCTAAGAAATGGTTGACTCGATGTTCTGGAGATCGAAAAGGGTAAACAACAAAAGAAGATAATAATTCGTAACAAGTGACTCCTTCTCGTAGAACAGAGGAAAAACCTCACAATCACAATCAGCGAGTCAGTACGGGCTGAGAAACTCTGGGGTACCTGACGTCGGGTGGTCCGAGGAGATAGGTACCCTAAAAGGTCCGTTCTCATGACCTCACTCAACGGTAAAGGAAGAAGTCCCCTAGAATGACTGGGTCCCTAGTTTGAGTCCAGAGCACGTATCGTCCGGCTAAGAAATGGTCAACTCGATGGTCCCTTCGGGAAAAGACCTTGAGGCACAAATTAACCTATATGGAAAGGGAGAAAGGGAACGAAAAGTGAAGAGAAGAAAAAAGGTGATAAATATTTCGGAGGAGTCTATTGGTGAAACGGAAGAACGAAAGGAACCCTACCAAAACAAGCGGACATGTTATAATGGCTGGAGACAGGTATTAAGAAGTCTGTGTGACACTTGATTCAAATCGGGGAACTTAGATAAGCAATAGAGATGACACTTAAGTATACCCTAAACTAAATTCAGTATGGACCCACCGGATAACAAAAAGGACCAAAAGAAATCAAATTCGGACTTAAAACGAAACTCTTCGACTACTAGACTTGATGTCAATCGAGGTCCAGAACAAAAACGACTGACATATGTCGAAGAGGTAGAAACCGATGTTTCTTACTTTAGTTAAAACTACAGTCATAACTGGTAAACCACTACAGACACATATTTCAGTAGAAAACATAACAACTGTTTCCCAGGAGTGATACTGATCACGTAATAGAACCGTCTTAAGTCAATTGGAAACGGGACTAAGTAAAACCTCCTTCCCGTTTCTCGACTCATTCAAAGTTCTTTTAAGTCTTATAAGACGAACTACCAAATTCTCCTATGAATCACGACCTCGTTATAGCGAAACCTTCACCTGACTACTAACATCCTTCTTAGACCACAAACCTCAGAGTTATTTTGTAGTATCCCGGGGTCGTTCTCTTCTGAGTCAATATATAGTTACCGAGTCCGGTAAGTTCAGGGTACGTTACCAGGTCAACTGGACAAACCTCTACTTTACCCAGTAGACGGAGGTCGAACAATGACTTCGGTTAATACCACAATCCGAGAAACCTTTCTCTCTTTAGACTCTATTGGAGACACAAGTCATAAGGTCCTCTAAATCCAAGATTTATAAATACTAACTAAGAACCGAGATCTTATATGCACTTTCAAAGAAGTAAGATGGGACACGAAGTATTCAGAGAACAAGACTCTTGAATAACCGTCATAATGATTCTACTATCACACTCACAGTCCCTTGTCGAGACCCCGAACCTAGTTTGACACACCCTCCCTGGAACCCAATCAAAGGAGTACCTTCTAACATGTCTCCAAGGAGAGGTAGTGAGACACAAATCGGAGGAGTCCACGGACCGGTACTATTAGAAAAAACAAAATTAAATAAATAAGTAAAAACCGACGTGAAATTCCTTACACCCTAGTATCAAGGGGTTGATGACTAGTTTGGGTTCAGGGGACGTAACCCTCGTACCTCAGAATTGTTGATCTGGTGGTCCCTTCAGAGGAACCGGTACTATTAGAATTTCGTGACGATCTCCGAAGTAAGTGTTGTCGGGAAACGATTTCAAACTACTCCAAAAAAGTCGAAACCCACCTTACCCTCTTTGTTGGTTCGAGAGAAAGTGTAATATATCAAATATAGACAATCTTTTCCTGAACATCGACACTAGACAACTTTCGTACGAGGTGGAAAGTGTGGGTGTAGAAGAAATCTGACACTAACGACCGACAAAGTCACAACAAAACTTGGATAAAGTTTATTAAGACGGAAAAGGACTTTCGACAGAAATGGTGTCTCTTGACCCAAAGGTCCCATTCCATGAACCACGATTACACACATTAACCGGGTGCGTCATCGTCTAGTGACCTGACTATGGCCGGCGTACCGTAATGGTACCGATCCGTACCACTGGATATACGAGAATGCGACGACGACGACGACGATTCAACGAAGTCAGTACAGACTGAGACACGCTGGGGTACCTGACGTCGGATGGTCCGTACCCTGTTAGGTACCCTAAAAGGTCCGTTCTCATAACCTCACCCAACGGTAACGGAAGAGACCTGTACGGATATACCTTTTAACAATAAACATACTCATTTCAAAATTTCGAAGTCGGTACCTACCTTAGGTCCTTCTGGGATCATAGACGTAGTCTGTACCATTCCCTACCAACATGTTTCATTTCGTTAAATTCAGAGTCCGAAAAGTAGATATCTTTGAACCGAAAATACTGGAAGTAGACATAGAAGATCTTCGAGAATCAGGACCCTTATTCTAAAGGAATATGGGTTTCTGTAGGGATATATCTAATAGAGTCTTTACCACTACACTACTCAGATCTTGACGGTCCTAGATCCGTCCATATACTGTTCCCATCCATTTTTCAAAACGACCTGGTCTCTTCAGTACCAGGGTCAATACCTTCTACGGTAAAAATCCCAGAACTAGTGTCTCCTAATACTCAGTAACTCCGACTCGCCTACACCTAGACAGTGCGAAAGTCTGTCTCACTGTAACCATAGGAGGGGTTGAGTAGTATAGAATCCCGAGTGGAATCCTTTCCGCGGTGACGATTACTTATAAGTTCGAGGGGTCTCTGTCACGTGGCTATTACCCCACTCATCTCAAGGACGGAACGGTGACCTGGGAAAGGTCGTGAGGTCTCTCCCTTCGAGAAACAGTACGAGAAACAAAGTTCGATGTAACTCCGTGTTTCCTTCTAACTCTCCCATCACTTGGACTCTTTTTAGTAAAGACGGTCATATAAAATACTCATGAATCTACAGATTAAGACTTTTCCTAATATTTGAAAGGTTCCAGAACCCGGAATAGATAATGTTCTCGTTTTCGTGGTTTCTTTACGACTACATTTATACAGTAGTTTACTCTCCACTTTGCCTTACCCCCTCCACCCCACCCGTAAAAGGAATATCAGGGGAGTGAGTTACCATATCATGTTCGTTGTGACTGAGAGGACACAACCCAGTGGTAGGAAAACAGTTAGTATATGATCGAGAGATTAAAAAAGGGAGTACCAAAAGATCAGAAAGGGGGCATTGAAGAGTACAGAATAAAGGACCTGTTATTACGTAAAAAAAAAGATCTACACATATAAATCATTGTAATTCAATATGTATTAAACGAGTATATTAGACTTTTACATTACACGTAGATAAACATAGAAGAAATATTAAAGACAGTTAATCAGTACAGAATAGAGGAAAAACACTAGTGTATGATGGTTTACACTGAACCAAGATAATCAATACAGACGACGGAAATGATCAACAAAAACAGAATAAGTAAAGAAGAAAATAGAGTCCAGAGTCCATAAAGGAAAGAAGATGTAGATGACTCAAACTGAAAAAAAAAAGAAAAATGAAACTGATCGAAACACCAATTAAGACTCTGAATGGACTAAGGATTGTAACGGTAAAATTTAAATTTAAAAGGAACTTAATGAATCCAACATGGGTAGTCCAAAGTGACCATGACAAAGAGTACTTACAAGTAAAGATTTATCAAACAGTAGAGGAAAAATTACGTTCAATGAATGTCTCCACGATAAGTCAAAGGTTTATTTTTGTTTGTGAATAAATTAAAATTTAAAATTAAGACTAAACTAACCAAAAACTCCCCTTTCTTACATCGGACATTCAAAGGATAAAGTAAATTAAAGTACTGATTAAATACGTTTCTGAGACAATCTAAAATTTTATTACGTTAATTTTACCTTCCAAACTCAATGATTTTAATAAAATAAACTCAATGAATTTGATAAAATGGGAATTAAAAATGCAGTAAACAAAGTTAAATTTAGAGACTTCTCTAATTAACTTTAGAGAGTATTACTAAAACTTGAACAGACAAAGAAGAATATATAAATGTCACACAACGAAGTGTGTAAAAGTGTAACAGTTTTACATAACAACCGTTAGAGATATATCCATTATTATAGTGACAAGAAAAAACACAAATGTAAAAAAGGATAATCAAATAAAAGTCGAAAATATATAATAAAAGAGAAATTACCACATGAGTCAGGGAGTCAGTACAGTCTGAGAAACCCCGGGTTTCTGACATCGGGCGGACCGAGGAGACAGGTACCCCAAGAGATCCGTTCTTTTGACGTCACCAAACGGTAAAGGAGGATGTCTCCTAGTTGGTACAGAGAACGTAGAGGACGTGACCGTCTGTCTAAGAAGTGGTGATCACGGTGAACCCTTCGGGGGAGGAATAACCTTAGTGCAAATTTTAGGTTAGCCTATTGGACACAAAAAAAAAAAAAATTAAATTAAATATAGTACTTTTTGTTAGTGACTAAATATAAATGGTATTAAAACATAAATGACATGAGAGTACAACGAAAGGAAAAGGAAAGGAAAAAATTTTTAACTAGTTTAAAAGTAAGTAGAAAAAAGGTGAAACTCTTAAGTCTTTTAAATTCAGAGCAAAATTTAAAAAATCCAACGAGAATTTAAAATATATATATGAAATTAGAAAAAAACACAAAACAAAAAACCATTCCTGTAGGTCTTGATCAAATGACCATGTAAAACAATTGAAATATGGTACAGAACAGGAAAAATAAAAATCAATCGGAACACTCATCGAACAATTAAAATGTCAGAAAAGTTCCTTAAAAATCGACACAACGAAAAGGGAATAAAACGTAAACAAAAGATAAAATGACTGAAAATAGAAAGTAGGATTAATAAGAGAGGGAAGACATAAACTACTCAAATTAACGAGAAACAGAGTGACAGTACGAAAGAGAGAATTGAAACACTCTACGTATTAATTTCGTATTAAAGAAGAAAGAATTATATATACTTCGAATAAAATCGACATAGGGTGCGAAAGTTATACGACATAACAGTAGTAATAACAAACTTTATTAAAGATTAAAAGTGACAGTTAGATTAGAGTATGTAACTTAAGTTAATGATATAAAAGTCGGGACATTAAAAACAAACGTAAAAATTTATATATATATGACGTTAAGGGATTTAAGATAATAGAGTAATACATAAAAGAAGTTGTATGAATACGAGTTCGAAAACATTAAAAGTAGATTCTTCATAACATAGATCTAGTAAACACTTTGGTAAAATAGAGAACCTAAAAAAAAAGGGGGAAACCAAAACAATTAAACAAGAATACAGGATTGTACGAAACGACCATCGACCGTTAGACAATAACCTATGGACTTTAACATGTAAAAATGTTACACTTATAACATCTAAACGGCAAAAGGAAGTCTCTTCGATATCAAAAGGTGATCAGGTGGTAATTTCATCTCTTAAAGTGGAACTATATAGATCCTAACACTATTAAACTCTGATCTAAAGTCCGAAAGACACCCAAACAGACACAAACTATAAAGAAAATAGAAGTTCCTATAGAGAAATCTATATAATCGACTTTCAGGTCCTACAAATATTAATAGGTAAGAGGAATTGTCTGGGTTTAAGGTTTAAAATAAAGGGTCGGAAATACTGTGACGAATTGAAGAATCGGACACTTAGACCTAATACAAATAAAATCAGACAACGAGGGAGGGTGAATTCTATGTGGTTTCAAATTTCTTTTTCACAACCATATTTAGAGTCCGAGTGAAGAGACAACACGACCACGATTCACCGAAGTCAGTGTAGGCTGAGACACTGGGATACCTGACGTCTGGTGGTCCGAGGAGACAGGTACTCTAAGAGGTCCGTTCTGATGACCTCACCCAACGGTAAAGGATGAGATCCCCTAGGAGAGGTGGGTCAAAGAATGTAGATAGAAGTGACCGTTCGTCCAAGAACTGGTGATCGTGATGGTGAAGAGATATCATTCATGGGACTTCAGAACTCAGGAGCTCAGGGCTGACGTAACCATTTGGGTTTAAGGAACACAAAGAAGGGTCGGGGTACTCTGACTACTATTTCTCGGACGGATTTGTAAAGACGGGAAATTGTGAGTATGGTACTTTGTCGTTTAAGGGTTACCTATTTTCGTCACTTTTTGTGGACCGAGTGTGGTCACACACACACACACACACGTACGCGCACGTACGCACACACACACACATACACGCACACACATACGTGGGATTCTAGAAAAGGAGGATTCAGGACCGACGGAACCAAAAAGAGACTACGGACGTTCGTAAGAAAAAAAATTTAAACACTAAGAAAATATCGATAAGAGTCACCCACCTGACCAAATTAGTGTCGATGAGAAAGTATCGGTTTTAGTCTTCAGAGAGTAGATATCTCTAAAATTAAAATTACTATTTTTATAAGTAAAGGTACCATAAAGAAGTTATGAAAAAGAAAGTTTTAAAATGTTTCTATCAATAAAAAGTAGATATTTCAGGTAAAGGTGGTGAGACCATCTAGATCGAAGAACCTAAAATTCAAAATGTAAAAACACCTTAAACTACGAAGAGAAAATATCATAGTCAAAAGAGACTCGTAAATGGTCATGAACCACCGACAAGTAGACATAAACACTTAGGTTCAAACGAATGGATGACACAACAATTATCGGACAGAGACTACCGACACCTTTACATCGTCACGAAACGTCCTTGTTACAAGGTCGATAAACAGAAGACTTACATTCCTTAGGAACAGGGAAGACTACCAGTCACCAAGGTAGTCCAAAAGAAGACGAGACCGGTCACGTTTGAGACACGATTTATAGAAGTAGATCTTCTCCTTAAATAGATAGAAAGATTCAGACACAAAGGTCGATCTACTAAGATATTTCAAGTTGTTTTATATCAAGATTCTTTGTCAGAGGTCCTAGATGTTACTCTAAAGAAAACAACTTAGTAGACTTAAGATTTGATTTATAGTTAAGTCCACGAAATTAACTCTGAGACAATAACAATTCTTTAAACCGGGTTGAGACAATCTTGTCCTACTAAAAGACTGAACCATTCCTAAGTTCAGTAATTGGGACGAGAAAGTGTAGAGACACATAGATACCCTCGGTATACCACACACGATTTATATGCCCGAAAATTCAGTCTGTCTGAAGTCAAATTTGGAAGTGAAATAGAAGTACTCAACCCACTGAGTATTTCACAATAAATTTAAGAGGTCTTACTTGGGTAAGGATTGAATGTCCTAATAATACTTCCCAATTATAGGCATTTTACAAACCGTTACTATACATATTGGAGTAGGAGTTCACTATCTATTCACTATCTATAATACCACCATTGATAACACCCACTACCACCACCACCTCTCCCATCACCACCAAATTATTCAATTCAGTACAGGTTGAGAACTTGGGGGTACATGAACTCGGGTGGTCCGAGGAGACAGGTACCCTAAAGGGTCCGCTCTTATGACCTCACCCAACATACCATGGATTTTTAAGTGGAGAAATTGATTATAGTCTCTAGAATCTTTTAAAAATCAAACAAATTCGTGTTTGGTTGGTGTTAGTGTCTTGAGAGACGCACTAAAATTGAGAAGTAAACTTAATCGGACGATCCCGACGGTATTGTTTCATAGTCTGACCCACCGAGCTTTTTGTATTTAAACCAAAAGTAGTAAGACTTGGGATCTTTAGACTCTAGTTCCGTAACTGTCAGGCCCAAAGAAAACTCCGGAAAGAGTGACCGAAAAGAATACTAATAAAACCGACGTACCCCAGAGACAACGACAAGTACCCGTAAGAGGTCGACACCACATTCCCGAAGAGTAGCGTTACCGAAGAGAACAGCGTCTCACACCCGAGGTCCACGTGTCCTAGTCATCGACACCGAGTGTCCGAATCCGCTGGATGCCGTACACCCTAGAAGGGTCTGGTCTCTAGGTTGGACATAGGGGACATGACCGTTCGTCTAAGCATTTGTCCCCTGGTGGTTCCTACAGGAGAGTAACTGAGAATTCACAGGTGGAAGAACGACAGCCCCGGAGTCTCCCAGAGACGTGCGTATAGGGCCACACTGAAACACACAGGATTGGAGGAGAAGCATATTCTTATCGTCAATCTAATCCAACCTTGGGTGAAATTTCTGGAGTAAATAGAATTAATAGATGACTTTCTGACATACAGGTTTATGTCAGTGTAAGACTCCACGACTCCCAGTCTTTAACCTCTACACTAAACCCCATTCACCTCCCCGGTGGCAAGTCGTGAATCGTGGTAACGAGGCTCAAGAAGGACGTAAATCATTATAGTGTTCCCTTTCTTTTAGCATAAAGATATTGTAGAATACAGAGGTACGACTCCATGACGAAATTAAGAAAACCGAGATCTTTCACAATGTATCTTTCACAGATCAACTTGTTACTAATCAAAATCTTTTGATACAAACTTTGGTAAAGATATTACGATAGTTTAAAGGAAATTATTATGTTAGACATATTATTCATAGAGGACTTTAAATTTAAGATCGTTTTGAAGGTAGAGGTCTGTTACTATTGACATCCTATTACTATCTATCTACTATCTATTTATCTATCTATATCTTTCTATGTCTTTATGTATATCTAAAATATATATATATATATTTTATCCATCTAAAATATATATATAAAAAAAGAGTCGATTGATACCTCAATGTCGGGTTATTTGGGTAGTATTTAACTTTTATAACATTCGGTTTTATGTAAATTGTGTGGATCGGACAGTTTATAGTAATTATGGAGTCGGATGTAAACCCGTTTTAGATTGTGTTTCGGGTAAAATTTTATGTCATAATTTCCAAAGTACATTAAACGACTTACGTCATGACTTTCGTTCTTTGTGTCACCAACACGCCCATGTCTTACCAACATTCACATGAAATGGGAGGACTAGTCCATCTACTGACCTGTGACACCGCTACGGTAGCGGGTCTTAGTGTTCTTTCACAGGTTTGGTGTGTCGTGTTCGGGACCTGTTCTAGGTTTCAGTCGTAAACTTCATACCGAAGACGAATAAGCGATAGTGAAATGTGATAGTATTTCAGTTTTTTAAGGTTTAGATTGGTAGGATTAAACCCCTAGTAGATACACACACACGAACACACGCACACACAAACACACACAGACACACACGTACACTAGTGTGCCATGACTCTATTTAAAACAAGAGAGTTATTAACAAAAAAGAGGAAACGAAGGAATATTTTGTTTAAATTTAAAAATAGACAAGAGAAACATATTTATAAGATAAATAATATAAAACATAGATAAGTTTATGTCCCCTAAAGGGTCCACCGAGATCACCATTTCTTGGAAGGACGGTCACGTCCTCTGTATTCTCTGTGTTCAAGTCAGGGACGCAGTCCTTCTAGGGGACCTCTTCCTTTATCGTTGGGTGAAATCATAAGAACGAACCCTTTGGGGTACCTGTCTTCTCGGACCACCGATGTCAGATACCCCAACGTTTCTCAACCTACGTTGACTCGTACGTACGCGTGTAAGTTTACCTATCACAATTTCAGTATTATTGATTTACATAGAGGTAATGAGAATAAGAACAAAAACGGGTACGACAACTTTTTACTCTTTCCCGATTTTCCGTCGTGCTTTCGTCCTCAGATACCTTCCTTTGTCTCCTTTTTTTTTTTTTGTTGGACATTTCCTCCTTGGATATTTGTTAGTCGTTCGTCTACGAAATATGAATAAACGTTTACAGTGTCAGTTTTTACATCGTGGTAACAAATTCTCTTAAAAAATAATACAAAGATATTCATTATGAATACCTCTTATCAACTTTTGATTTCAGATGTAAAATAAATTATTATGAGACGGAATTTCGTAGGTGGAATTCTTTACAGATAGTCCGAAATTATCTTTCAAACAAATGACTAGGTTTATAATTTATAGTATATATAAATTAATATTTATGAGTAAAATTCGAATAATGGTCGAGAAGGAAGAAATCTTCTAGAACTCGAAGGAGTGTGAACAAAAAGGGATGGGAGTCCTTTAGACTATCAAGTGAACAACCATCTACAAAACGATAAGGGACTTCGACTAAAGGTGGTTATTCAGGTTCCAATTCCTAAGTCTGGAGTGTTCACTTGGTCGGGTCAAGACACAGGTAGCAGAAACGGGAAACCAAACTGAGAAGTAAAGTGATTGTACACAGGACCGGTTTTCTCCTGTTTTCCCTCCGTCGTTTACCTAGTCTCGTTTGGGTAGAGGTAGAGGTGATTACTTTTGTGTTACATTACAGAGACTGGACAACCATCCAATCGTTCGGATGCTAAAGATGGACTGTTCTCTCTGTGTCGTGAGTCCTACCACTAAAAAGGGTTTTACTTTGATCTGATACTGAGAAACTTACACAAAGGGTGTTTATATTTTTGACGAAGGAATACTTGTTTGTAAAGTGTGGATATAAACATACACACACACAAGGAACAATTTTTTCCGATTAAGAGTCTCTCGTCCTTTTAGGTACCTCTTATCTTCGTTCAGATTCATTATTGTTGTAATCCGAAGGGACTATCAACCATTTCTTAGACGGACGATACGTCCTCTGGGACCAAGCTGAGGACCCAGTCTTCTTCCTTATCCGATGTGTCGGGTCATAAGGACTCGAAGGGACACCGAGTCAACCATTTCTTAGTCGACGTTACACCCTCTGGACCCAAACTAGGGACCTAACCCTTCTAGGGGACCTCTTTCTTTTCCGATGTGTGAAGTCAGAAGACCGGACCTTTTAAGGTACCTGACATATCAGGTAACCTCTTCCGTTATCGTGGGATGAGGTCATGAGAACGGACCTTTTACGGTACCTGCCTCCTCGGACCACCCGAGGTCAGGTAGCCCATCGCTTGTCAACGTGTACTGACTCATTGAAGTGAAAGTGAAAAGTGAGAGTAGAGTACACCTTTACCGTTGGGTGAGGTCACAAGAACGGACCTCTTAGGGTCCCTGTCTCCTCGGACCATCCGACGGTAGAGACCCCAGTGTGTCTCAGTCTGTGCTGACTTCGTTGAAGAATCGTCGTCGTATCAGGTATCCCAGTGTTTCTCAACCTGTGCGGACTGACTTAAAGTGAAAGTACAAGGTCCACGGTTATGAAATATATGTTACAGAGGAATTTTAAAAATTCAGATCAATATTTGTGGATCACTCCCACGGAATGAGAGTCAACATGAAAAGAATTCAACCCCTCCCTACATCTCGACTCGGGTTTCAAAGGTACGGGACTACGATGTACGTTCTGTTGTCTTCTCTGTGTCTACATTTCTTGTCTGAAAACCTGATACACCCTCTTCCGTTCCCACCCTGCTATACTCTCTTATCGTAACTTTGTACATATAATGGTATACACTTGATCTAGTGGTTACGTTCAAGCAACATACTTCGTCCCGTGAGTTTCGACTACGAGACCCTGTTGGACCTCCCTGCCCCACTCCTCCCTCCACTCTCTCCCCAAGTCCTACCACCCTGTGCACGTGGGTACCGACTAAGTATAGTTACTAATCGTTTTTTGGTGGTGTTATAACATTTCATTAACCGGAGGTTGTTTATTTACAAAATTTTGACACCTCTTGCGACTGAAACTCAACAGAATGAATGTCAAATTTTCTCGTAGAACCCTGAAGGGAGCACCATGTCACCGATTCTGGTGCGAGGGTCACGTCCTGGACCTAAGTTAGAGACCAGTCCCTTGATATAGGGTGTACCACGTTGATTTCTGGGGTGTACGGGTTGGTTCTGGACTATGTCGGTTTTTTGACCTATTTAATTTTTTTTATTTAATTCTTTAGTAGTACAAAATATACGTTATCATAGACAGGATTGGATCCATGACTAGACTTCCTTTGCCCCGGGAGTGTAAAAGTACATAAAAGATCGAAATCTCAGACTACAGTAAAAAGGACAACTTTAACGTACTCAATAAAGGAACTTTCCTTAAGAAGTACATAAATAAATTAGAAACCAACGTGATCCAGAGACAACGACACGCATCCGAGAGAGATCAACGTCACTCACCCCTGACGACGAGCAACACGACGTGTCCGAAGAGTAACATCACCGAAGAATACAACGTCTCGAGCCCGAGGTCCGTACGTCCGAACTCATCGACGTCGTCTACCCAAGTCCTCAACACCGTGTACCCAAATCAACGACGCACAGTGCAAGTCAAGAGATCCTGGTCCCTAACTTGGACACAAGGGACTTAACCGTCCACCTAAGAATAGGTGACACGGTGATCCCTTCAGGGGTGCCCAATAAAGGGAATTTTCAGTTTCAGTTCTCATTCTTACGGAATTTTTTACGTCTTTTAAGTACATAAGTCCGTCACAAGATCCACAGTAAATATCGTCACTTATTTTATGTAGTTGTAGGGACCTGAGTACCTTAAAAATAAGGTCAATTCCCCTTTTCCGTTATATATTAATCACTTTATATATCTGAAAACACGATCTTTTACAATCTATGACTCCTCACTTTATTTCGACCCTTTCATTTTCGACCACTTCCCCACTCCCAATGTCAGAAATTGAAGTACAAATCCTTTCCTAAGTGACCCTTTCTTATCAAGTCAAGGATTTCCTTCATTTCCCCGTCCGTAGTTTAAATCTTCCGAGTTTCGTCTTCGCACGAACTGCACAAAATTCTAATCGGTTCTCCGGTCTTACCACCCCGTTCTTACTTACTCCCCTTCTCATTCCCGTTAGTCAAGTCTCCGGGAACATCCGGTAACACCCCTGTGGTAGTTACTCCTTAGTAACACCTCAAAACTCTCATTCCGACTAGATAAGACTAATCACTTACTACCCTAATAAGATCGACGACACAACTTTTAGTCAGTCCACTAGTCTTTCTTCTCTTGTTCTTGTCTTCTCTACACATCTACAGTTGTCCTGTAGAAAAACATTTTTTTATTATTAAATAATAAATAAATGAATAAACACCAACACGACCCAGAAAGAACGACACGTGTACGAAAGAGATCAACGTCACTCACCCCCGATGAGAAGTAACGTCACGTGTTCGAAGAGTAAAGTCACCGAAGAGAACAACACCTCGTGTCCGAGGACCCGTACACCCGAGTCATCCATGTCGAACGTCCGAGTCAACGAGACGTCGTACCCCTTAGAAGGACCTAGTCCCTAGTTTGAATACAGGGAACGTGACCGTTCACCTAAGAATAGGTGACTTAGTGGTCCCTTCAGGTAGTCGTCCTGTAGATATGACTTTTAGGTTTACTCTCTCCTAGGACCGATCCTGGTTACGTCATGTTCTCCCCATTCATCTTTTAATAGGACATGTCTAGGACTCTCACCTTAGTTGTCCTAAGTCAGTATAACTCTCCTCTTCGTATTCTCTCCTCAGTTCTTGTTAACCACTCAACCTTAATTCTACTCCTTTGGTGACCTTCTTCATCAAATCCTCACTACTATCCTACTTCTACGAACAATCAGAATATAGTATATAGTCTATATGTTCCCCCCACCCCATACGATGGATCTTCCCGTCGACTCGAAGGATCCCTCCAGGACCTTAAGTCAAGTCAAGTCCGTGAGTCACCACAGGCTGAGACACTGGGGTACCTGACGTCGTACGGTCCGAAGGGACAGGTAGTGGTTGAGGGTCTCGAACGAGTCTGAGTGCAGGTAACTCAGTCACTACGGTAGGTTGGTAGAGTAGGAGGCAGAGGGGAAGAGGAGGACGGAATTTAACCAGTCCTGAATTTATCAAACATTCCGTCCCGAGGGACGTATTGTACACTCCAGGTGACTTTTTACCTTTACCGTCCGAAGGAGTAAGTTTTTAATAAATTCTAGAGTTTTGTCACTGTCTTCTTGTACTTTGGTTAATACTACGGTACGGGTCCACCGTAGGTACCATTTCTTGGTCCGACGGTTACGTCCTCTATATTCTCTGTACCCAAACTAGGGACCCAACCCCTCTAGGGGCCTCTTCCTTACCGTTAGGTGATGTCGGAAGAACGGACCTCTTAGGGTACCTGTCTCCTTGGACCACCCGATGTAAGATACCCCAGTGTTTCTCAGTCTGTGTTGACTTCACTGAATTGTACTACAGAAAGGATCACTTCCTCAGACTCATGTCTGTCATGTGGACCTTTCGATCGGGTTATCAATCTGTCTGTCTGTCTGTCTGTCTGTCTGTCTGTCTATCTCTATTTATAGGTTCCTGACTCCAGACCCTATGTACGTACGAGTTAACACAGACTGAGAAACGTTGGGGTACCTGATATGGGTGGTCCGAAGAGACAGGTACCCAAAAAAGGTAGTTCTTATGACCTCACCCAATGGTAAAGGAGGAGGTCCCCCAGAAGGGAAGGGTCCCTAACTTGGACAACAGAAGGTATAATCGTCCGTATAAGTAATGGTGACTCGGTGGAACCTTGGGGGCTCCGGACACTATGGAGTTCCATTAATACAATCAACACAATCTCTCTTATTCCTCCGAGAGAGTCTTGACTGAATCTTCCTCTACGGTCGTTCCATAAACTTGATTTACTTTGTCTTTGTTACTAGTTTACTAATTATACCTGAACCCTACCAAGTAGCCATGTGTCCCGGTCGCGTTTCTTGACCCAGTAACGGGGTCACAGACGATACAGGTCAACAATCCTCTCAAAACTAATCGAACCTGACAAAGTACGATCCAACTGAAGTCCGAAAATAGTGAGTGTTCTGTTGAGGTCTCAAAGAGATATGTGAAGAGATAGAAAATTTTTTTAACAAAATTAGTGAATATCATTACTTACTGATAAAATTAGGTGACTGGTTTCGGAAAGACTTTTCGTCTTCTTTTTAGGAAATACTTATGTCCACAGTGAAACCACCCGTGTGTCTACTCCCTCATCTATTGTCCCCATCTCTTTCCGTCCGAAATTTACATTTGCATCGAAAGAGTGACCAGTCTGACACACACTCCGTCGGTTTATCCTGGACCGATCGACCGTCTTTTCACTCTACTTTGGTAGGTCCCGTTCCGTCTTTATAACTCCTTATTTATTAGACAAAGAATAGTTTACCGTGTTTGGGTAGACCCCACAATCTGAAGTATTATCCAACGGAATCAATGAATCCTCAACTTTTGAATGGTCGAACCTATAGACATCTCAAGACACACGTCTGTCGACCAACTTTCCCAACTTTTGACTGGACAGAGGACTTCATTATATTAGAGAAGGGAGGAATGAGAAGGATATCAGAAATCACTAAGGTCCAGTGTTGGATGTGACTCATCTGGGACCTACACGTGTACACTGAGGACGTCTCTTACTTCTTCTTAGACATTATCCAGGGTCTTTTCTGTGG
This sequence comes from Capra ibex, assembly GCA_006410555.1. NCBI lineage: Eukaryota > Metazoa > Chordata > Mammalia > Artiodactyla > Bovidae > Capra > Capra ibex. The sequence continues at coordinate 22,869,781 of SJYO01052474.1, forward strand.
TACAATTATGCGAGATAACACGGTAGAGGAGGGATTGAATCGATCTGTAGTAAATTTAGACAAAGTCACGTAGACTAACAAAGTCTAAGTTTTACAGGTCCCCAGTAATCTCCGTCTCCCCTCACTGTCCGATAGTCACCTGTATTATCTTTTCTGTGAGGGGAAGGAGGTTCATAATCATAGAACCTCACTATCCCCCGTCTTCCACCCCGTATCTTCTTCCTACCTTTCTTCTTCCAATGTAATTGTATAGGTCATGGTGACAGTCGTAAAGAGTTACCTAAATACAACCAATATCCCTCAATTTATATCAAGGGAGGATTATATCAATCCTATAAGACCACTCGACATTGACTATATCTTTCGGTCATGTGATAAGATGAGGGAAAACCGTTTATCCTCAAATGAAACTCCGTTTTAAAACAAGACTGATGAAACTTCATGCTTAGGTCTTCGTGAAAGGAAATATAGCATTTCAGTCTCGTACCGACAGTCGAGAAGTAATTTGACAGATGAGACCTATTGACTGAGTATCTGGTGAGAGAAGATATAAGGACCTTCATACGAAACAACCGTCGGAAAATCTCAGTTTCAACATCCCGTTTATTAGAAACAACTCGATGATGAGAAAAGACGGAAACTCAGTAAAATATTTTTAATACAGTAAAGTAGACATTGGAAAGATACTTTTTCATGATAAAAAGAGGTAAAACCACCGAGTCATTATTTCTTGGACGGACGGTTCGTCCTCTGTACTCAAACTAGAAACCCAGCCCTTCTAGGGGACCTCTTCCTTTACCTTTGGGTAAGGTCATAGGACTGGACCTTTTAGGGTACCCGTCTCCTCGGACCGTCCGATCTCAGTCCGTCATGAATCGCTGATTTGATGATGGTACGGTAAGATGGATATTAGGAAGATACTCTTTTCACAATTAAAGAAGGTAAAGTATCCATTCTTTGATTTCCAGTCTCTCCTTTTGTTCTAGAGTGTTGACAGGTTAACGGTCCCTACAAAATAAAAGTGGACCACCCAGTCGATCCCTTAAAATGGTGGGTCTTCCGTTGACACCTCAAAGAGACATTTAGAGATACAGAATTTTTTTTAATATTTAGTATTCGTGACCACGACCTTAAGTTAAAATCCAGACGAACTAGTACAAGGAAGGAATGTACTGAGTTTATTAATCTGATAAGTTGTCCATATTTTCTTTAGGTCCTCCAAAAACCTTTGTAGTCAGGAAATTACATTAGAAAGGTAAAGAAGGCTTTATACCTTCTATGATCTTCAGGATAGTAGGTACCACGATTCTGTAATCGTAGAGATCTTACTGTCCTCCACCACCGTAAAATAAAGAGACGAATAAAACGAAAGTGACTCCAATATTATATATAAGTAAAAGTAAAGTTATGTATAAGTTTATACTTCAAGTTTTTGAGTCAGATGAGTGTCAGGTTTTAGGACAATTGTTTCTGAATCGGTAGTATTCCAAAATCTAAAACCCCATACTAAAACCATATTTACGAAAAATACATCATCAAGTCAAGTCCAGTTAGTGAGTCAGGACAGACTGAGAAACGTTGGGGTACTTAGCGTCGTGCGGTCCGGAGGGACAGGTAGTGGTTGAGGGCCTCAAGTGAGTCTAAGTACAGGTAGCTCAGACACTACGGTAGGTCGGTTGAGCCAGCAGGGGAAGAGGAGGACGGGGGTTAGGGAGGGTCGGAGTCTCACAAAAGGCCACTCAGTTGAGAAGAGTACTCCACCGGTTTCATGACTTCAAAGTCGAAATCGTAGTAAGGAAGGTTTCTTTAGGGTCCCGACTAGAGGAAGTCTTACCTGGCCAACCTAGAGGAAAGTCAGGTTCCCTGAGAGTTCTCAGAAGAGGTTGTGGTGTCAAGTTTGTGTAGCTAAGAAACCACGAGTCGAAAGAAGTGTCAGGTTGAGAGTGTAGGTATGTACTGGTGACTTTTTTGGTGTCGGAACTGATCTACTTGGAATCAGCCGTTTCATTACAGAGACGGAAACTTATACGATGGATCCAACCAGTACTGAAAAGAAGCTTCCTCATTCGCGGAAAATTAAAGTACCGACGTCAGTGGTAGACGTCNGAGTCGAAAGAAGTGTCAGGTTGAGAGTGTAGGTATGTACTGGTGACTTTTTTGGTGTCGGAACTGATCTACTTGGAATCAGCCGTTTCATTACAGAGACGGAAACTTATACGATGGATCCAACCAGTACTGAAAAGAAGCTTCCTCATTCGCAGAAAATTAAAGTACCGACGTCAGTGGTAGACGTCACTAAAACCTCGGGGTTTTTTATTTCAGACTGTGACAAAGGTGACAGAGGGGTAGATAAAGGGTACTTCACTACCCTGGTCTACGGTACTAGAAGTAAAAGACTTACAACTCGAAATTCGGTTGAAAAAGTGAGAGGTGAAAGTGAAAGTAGTTCTCCGAGAAATCAAGGAGAAGTGAAAGACGGTATTCCCACCACAGTAGACGTATAGACTCCAATAATCATAAAGAGGGACGTTAGAACTAAGGTCGAACACAAAGAAGGTCGGGTCACAAAGAGTACTACATGAGACGTATCTTCAATTTATTCGTCCCATTGTTATATGTCGGAACTGTACGAGGAAAAGGTAAACCTTGGTCAGACAACAAGGTACAGGTCAAGAAACAACGAAGGACTGGACGTATGTCCAAAGAGTTCTCCGTCCAGTCCACCAGACCATAAGGGTACAGAAAGTCTTAAAAGGTGTCAAATAACATTAGGTGTTTCAGTTTCCGAAACCGTATCAGTTATTTCGTTTTCATCTACAAAAAGACCTTGAGAGAAGAAAAAAGGTACTAGGTCGTCTACAACCGTTAAACTAGAGACCAAGGAGACGGAAAAGATTTTGGTCCAACTCGTAGACCTTCAAGTGCCAAGTGCATAACGACTTCGGACCGAACCTCTTAAAACTCGTAATGAAATGATCGCACACTCTACTCACGTTAACACGTCATCAAACTTGTAAGAAACCCTAACGGAAAGAAACTCTAACCTTACTTTGACTGCAAAAGGTCGGGAACTGGTGACTACTCAAAAGGTTTAAACGACCGTGTAACTCACTTTGTGAAAGTGTCGTAGTAGAAAGCCCTAAACTTTATCGAGTTGACCTTAAGGTAGTGGAGGTGATCGAAACAAGCATCACTACGAAGGATTGCGTGTAAACTGAAGTGTAAGGTCCTACAGACCGAGATCCACTCACTAGTGTGGTAGCACTAATAGACACAGCACTTCTAGAAAAAACATGTCAAGAAGACACATAAGAACGGTGGAGAAGAATTATAGAAGACGAAGAGAATCCAGGTATGGTAAAGACAGGAAACAGCTCGGGTAGGAACGTACTTTACAAGGGAACCATAGAGATTAAAAGAACTTCTCGAGAGATCAGTAAGGGTAAGACAACAAGAGGAGATAAAGAAACGTAACTAGTGATTCCTTCCGAAAGAATAGAGAAGAACGATAAGAAACCTTGAGATGTAAGTCTTGAGTGTAATTTTAAAAGTATTCGACAATATTCTCTCGTGTATTCATTCCAGTCGTAATACCGTATCAAACGTTAGTATTACTGACTGTCTCTCGAACTTTGTGATTCGTATCATGATAAACCGGATTAAGATACAAATAATGTAGAAGATAACTCAACCAAACGACTTTCCTGTCTGATGTCATTACGTAAATACACCTTTGGTCGAAAAGTCTTAGATGAAGTGCGAATTATAAATCGTTTTATTTTATGATATATAATGTCTTTAATAAGACTTTACCCCTTCTTTAAATAGTACATATAAATACCATCGTCCATTTTAAATATTCTGAAAGTTTGATCTTTCCACAAATACTTAACAAACCAGATCATAATATACAAAAATTTTCTGATCGTCTTATTCTGTATTTTTCTTAGGATCATTAGTTACATAACCCGAAGGGACCATCGAATCACCATTATTTGGGTGGTCGGTTACATCCTCTGTGTCCAAACTAGGGACCCCTCTTTTCTAGGAGACCTCCTCCTTTATCGTTGGGTGAGGTTATAAGAACGGACCTTTTATGGTACGTGTCTCCTCCGAGCGTCTGACGTCAGGTACCCCAGGGTCTTTTCAACTTGCGTTGAATCGTTGACTCGTCCTCGTATTATTTACGTCTACAAGGATAGCAAAGTACCGACAAAGCAGAGACCTCCATACATACAAACCAAAACAAAGAAAAAATTCAATTTAACTGAACCGACCCAGGCTGAACCTATTTTAACTACCAAATGGATAAACTCTCTGAAACTTTATAAATATAGACATTAAACGTAAACCGAGATAAAAAAGAAATATAGGAAAGACACGTCGGGTAAAAGACGAATAGGAAAGGCTTCGATATGATCGTCCTCTTATTCATCCTCAGGTTTCCCCTAATTGGTTACGTTCTCTTCGAATACTCATAAGTATTCAACGGATTTTCACCCGTCGTATAGAATCCCTCCAAATACACCAAATTTCCGTGTAACAGTGTAAAATTGTCCTGGAAGAATTAATATCACCCGAAGGGACCACCGAGTCTACCATTTCGCAGACGGACGTTACACCCTCTGGACTCAAACTAAGGACCCAGTCCTTCTAGGGGACCTCTTCCTTTACCGTTAGGTGAGGTCGTCAGAACGGACCTTTTAGGGTACCTGCTCCTCGGACTATCCGATTTCAGGTACCCCAACGTTTCTCAGCCTGTGTTGACTCGCTGAAGTGAAAGTGAAAGAATTAACATCATCTAGAAAAAATCAAATCAAGTCAGTGAGTCAGGACAGGCTGAGAAACGTTGGGGTACTTGACGTCGTGTGGTCCGGAGGGACAGGTAGTGGTTGAGGGTCTCAGATGGGTTTGGGTACAGGTAGTTCAACCACTACGGTAGGTTGGTAGAGTAGGAGACGGCAGGGGAAGAGGAGGACGGAGGTTAGATAGGGTCGTAGTCCCAGAAAAGGTCACTCAGTCAAGAAACGTAGTCCACCGGTTTCATGACCTCAAAGTCGAAGTCGTAGTCAGGAAGGTTACTTATAAGTTCTGACTAAAGGAAATACTACCTGACCAACCTAGAGGAACGTCAGGTTCCCTGAGAGTTCTGAAGAGGTTGTGGTGTGAAGTTTTCGTAGTTAAGAAACCACGAGTCGAAAGAAATCTCAGGTCGAGAGTGTATGTATGTACTGGTGACCTTTTTGGTGTCGGAACTGATCTACCTGGAAACAACTGTTTCATTACAGAGACGAAAAATGATACGACAGATCCAATCAGTATTGAAAGGAAGGTTCCTCATTCGCAGAAAATTAAAGTACCGACGTTAGTGGTAGACGTCACTAAAACCTCGGGGGGTTTTATTTCAGACTGTGACAAAGGTGATAAAGGGGTAGATAAACGGTACCTTACTACCCTGGTCTACGGTACTAGAATCAAAAGATTTACAACTCGAAATTCGGTTGAAAAATTGAGAGGAGAAAGTGAAAGTAGTTCTCCGAGAAATCAAGAAAAAGTGAAAGACGGTATTCCAACCACAGTAGACGTATAGACTCCCATGACTATAAAGAGGACCGTCAGAACTAAGGTCGAACACGAAGAAGGTCGGGTCGCAAAGAGTACCATATGTGACGTATATTCAATTTATTCGTCCAACTGTTATATGTCGAAACTGCATGAGGAAAAGGATAAACCTTGGTTAGCCAAGGTACAAGTCAAGATTGACAACGAAGGACTGAACGTATGTCTAAAGAGTTCTTCGGCCAGTCCACCAGACCATAACGGTAGACAACTTCTTAAAAGGTGTCAAATAACATTAGGTGTGTCAGTTTCCGAAACCGTATCAGTTATTTCGTCTTTATCTACAAAAAGACCTTGAGAGAACGAAAAAGGTAATAGGTCACCTACAACCGTTAAACTAAAGACCAGGGAGACGGAAAAGATTTTGGTCGAACTTGTAGACCTTCAAGTGCCAAGTGTATAACGACTTCCGACCGAACCTTTTAAAACTCGTAATGAAATGATCGTACACTCTACTCACCTTGACACACCATCAAACTCATAAGAAACCGTAACGGAAAGAAACCCTAACCTTACTTTTGACTAGAAAAGGTCAGGACACCGGTGACGACTCAAGAGGTTTAAACGACCGTATAACTCACGTCGTGAAAGTGTCGTAGTAGAAAGCCCTAAACTTTATCGAGTTGACCTTAAGGTAGTGGAGGTGATCGAAACAAGCATCACTACGAAGCATTCCGGGTAAACTGAAGTGTAAGGTCCACAGTCCGAGATCCACTCACTAGTGTGGTAGCACTAATAGACACAGCACTTCTAGAAAAAACATGTCAAGGAGACACATAAGAACGGTGGAGAAGAATTATAGAAGACGAAGATAATCCAACGATGGTAAAGACAGGAAATAACTCGGGTAGAAACATACTTTACAAGGGAACCATAGAGATTAAAAGAACTGCTCGAGAGATCAGAAAGGGTAAGATAATAAAAGGAGATAAAGAAACGTAACTAGTGACTCCTTCGTAAGAATAAAGAGGAACGATAAGAAACCTTTGAGACGTAAATGTACCCATATAGAAAGGAAAAGAGGAAACGAAAAGTGGAAGGGAAGAAAAGTCTCGATAAACATTACGGAGGAGTCTGTCGAAAAAGTGAAAAAACGTAAAGAAAAAGAACTCCTACCAGAACTAAGGACAGAGGACATGTTACAGTACTTGGAGACAGGTATCAAGTAGTCCGTGAGACGGATAATCAGATCAGGGAATTTAGATAAACAGTGAAGGTGACACATCAAGAGAGTTTATATTATACCTAAAAGTGAATAACCGTCCATCGGATCAGTTTCGTTACCAAAAAGGTCATCAGTACATACCTACACTCTCAACCTGATATTTCCTTCAACTCGTGGTTTCTTAACTGCGAAAACTTGACACCACAACCTCTTCTGATAACTCCCAGGAAACCTCACGTTCCTCTAGTTTGGTTAGTCAAGATTTCCTTTAGTCAGGACTTATAAGTAACCTTCCTGACTACGACTTCGACTTCGAGGTCGTGAAACCGATGGACTCTTGACTGAGTAACCTTTTCTGGGACTACGACCCGTTCTAACTTCCGTCCTCCTCTTCTCTTACTGTCTCCTACTCTACCGACCTACCGTAGTGACTGAGTTACCTGTACTCAAACTCATTCGAGGCCCTCAACCACTACCTCTCCCTTCGGACCGTAAGACGTCAGGTACCACAACGTTTCTCAACCTGTACTGGCTCGCTGACTTGACTTGACTCGGATTCTCCAGTACTGTACATAATTAAATAGTGAAACGACTCCCTACACAAAAGTACTACGGACATAACTTCTACCGGAGGGTGAGGTCATAAGAACGGACGCTTAGGGTGAATGTCTCCTCGGACCACCCGATGTCAGGTACCCCAGTGTTCGTCATCCTGTACTGACTTCACTGGATCGTACGTGTACGTGTAGGTATCGGGTTGGATATATTAGACCTAAGTGTAGAGTAATAAAACACAAAGAGTAAATTTTGCAGTAGTTAGAGTTACAGGTAAAGTGTCTCACCTTATATATCTTTTGTATAAAATATAATAAACATATTTAGTTCCCTAAGAACTTCTAGAAATATGTGAACTTTTATTACTCACCATAGATTCATTAATAACAACAAATCAACGATTCAGTACAGAACTGAGAAACACTGGGATACCTGACATCGGGTAGTCCGAGGAGACGGGAACCCTAAGAGATCCGTTCTTATGACCTCATCGAACGGTAAAGGAAGAGGTTCATTAATAATATATTAATATAATACATATATAAATAATACATTAATAATAATAATGTATTAATTACACATTAATAATACATTAAAGACATAATACTCACCATAGATTAATAATACATTAAAAATCTCTATGTATTCCTTTTTACAACTAATGTATAGGATTCCTTCAAATATCAGATAAACATACAAAATATACTTAATAATGTTTCAAATGTATTTATTGATATTAATATATCATTGTGTAATCGTTCACGAGGTGACATAAATAAAAAGTTACGTACACGAATCTTCATTTTATTCCTGTTATATTAATTCTATTCTAAATAGTACTTTCTGAAGGACCTCCTCCCCTTGAAACTTTCTTCGGTTAGAATTTATAGAGATGAACTACTCATAAGGGTGTGAGTACTATCCCAAAATTCGTTTCTCGTCGAAATCACCATCTATTTGACTTGAATTTGAGTCATTAGGTGTCCTATACTAAAGAGACTGTTCCTGTCGGAGAAATCACCACAGATTTCAAAAGAAGTGTCCAACCTGTCACGGAATAAGTTCCGAAACAGTAGACAATTATCTTTGTCAGAGGGGATCTTTTTCCGTCGGTATCTAACTAAGTTCGTAAATAGGAACTTCCATACACATAAAACTCGGAAATAATTTTTCCTGTGTTAAACGTACCCAGGACCCCTAATGGTCTACGTTAGACTATTGAAATACAAAAGTATCCACAGCAATGAGCACTTGTCTATAATTACTTCTAGTTCATTTACTAGTTCCCTAGAGAAGTATTAGAATTTTGTACCGATGAACATCGGAGTTATAAGGTTGAATAAACCCTTTTTAATAGAAAACTCGAGTTCTTTATTTTTTTACAATCATTTAGTTTCCAAAAATAAAAATTTCTACACTATATAAGTATACTATCTTATAATGACTGAGAGTTTTTTTTTTTTTTTTTCCTCTAGAACTGTAAACACCGTTGTACCTACTTGGACCTCCTGTAATAAGATTCCCTTTTAATGGGTCTTTACGGTGGACTAAAGTGAGTGTACACCTTGGATTTTAGCAACAAGTCGGTGAGTCAACACAGGTGAAGAACCACTGGGGTCCCTGACATCGTGTGGTCCGAAGAGAGAGAAAGTGATAGAGGACTACAAACGAGTTTGAGTACAGTAACTCAGCTACTACCGTAAGTTGGTAGAGTAGGAGACAACGGGGGAAAAGGAGGACGGGAGTTAGAAAGGTCGTAGTCCCAGAAAAGGTTAATCAACAGAGATTTTATCGGATTTATAAAATTTATAAATTTTTTATAAAATTTATCCGTCTGAGTATCTTCGTCTCTCGTCTTGACACCAATGATTCCCGTCCCCCTTCCCCTTAACTCCTCTATGGCAAGTTTTGCATACTTGAAGGTCATTACGTTCTACTTATACACTGATATCATTTTAATGACTTAACGTATGTGAACTTTAAACGATTCTTTAAACGAATTTGTAAGAGTGGTTTTTCATTTTATTTTATTTTTCTTACTTATTCTTAGAAGAGACCACTAGGTCACTAATTCTTAGACTGAAAGTTACGTACCCTATACCCAAACTAGGGACCAATACCTTGATTATAGGGTGTACAACAACCGTTGGTGTCGGTACATGACGTCACTTCTCGGTGTCTCGACGTTGATTCTAGACTACATCGGTTTAAATTTTTTTTTTCTTATTTACCTTTATTACCATTGACATTACCTATGTAATTAATTGAACTAACTCTATTAAAGTATTATACAAGTCGTTTTATAGTTCAAGATATGAATTTATATATCTTAAAGATAAAAAACTAATATGGAGTTATTATGACCCCTTCTCTTCTCTAATTTTATGATAGTACAGACAAAAGTATTGTTTTACTTTTTCGGTTTTCGTTACTAAAATACGAACTGAAAAAGTCGAGTAATTGGAGATCTAACGTCCTTCTTTTTAGAAGGTCTCCTGGAAGAGAAACATTCGTGGTCTCGTCAGTTAAAGTCACTTTATCCTATTTTTTACTTGTGTGTCCCTCTTAAGAGTTTTACGTCTACAGTCCTGGGTAGGGGTTTCCCGTCTAAAGTTAGGACCTTCCTCCTTCAGAAAGTAATAAAAGATTTTCGTGGGTGCGTATAAACCTAGACTACGACAGTAGATCTTGGGGGAGTCTTAATAGAGACCCACCCTCTCCGACAAGTTTTTTAGTTCGGGAATACCGTACGAACACTAAATAGTCCAAACCTTCGAACTGAATTCAGTAATACACATCTACGTTTGTGATCGTAATAAGTTCCTTACCACACTTTCTCACTACAATACCTGATAAAGTGAGGGTGAGATAAAGATGACATATATTAAATGGAAGATCCAATTCAAATAACAAATTTCCTATTGCAAACTGGGACCCTATGGGGGGACTTCTTCCAAACACACTGTATTTCACAATTAAAAAACGATCTGATGAAAACAAGGGAAGGAATATATACCAATCAATGTTAGATTTGTCCTTTAATTCGAGGTAGTCGGATGAACAAAAAACCAGACAAAATTCCTTAACCCGAAATAGTTATTATGTTGAAATAGGTGTACACACCCACCCCAATTTCCTTACAAACTGATATTCATTTCCATTAAAATTATTCCTGGAAAATCTTCTCTTTGACTTTGTTAAAGTCTTTTACCAACACAATAAACGACATAGAATCTAGTCCGAATGGTTGTAACTAAGGAAAAAAAAAAAAAGGAAGGAGTCTACATGTAGGTCTGTTGTTGTGAGTGACAGAGGTACTCAAATTCACGAAGCCACAGAGATCCGTACGACATATACGGGTTCCAAATATAATATTAAAAAGTAGGTCTCGTCTTACAAGTTTTTGCGTTCTCCTCGAAGTTCCGACACCACTGGCGACGGTGGTACGTTTCGTTTGACTAGGTTTTTCCGTTACTGTCTGGTTTACCGCTCCACTTTTCGCTTGAGACACTCTCAGAACTTTGGTTGTCATTCAGTAGGCATCTGAAAGGCTACCAGTTCTCGCCCTCGTGAAGGACTATCTACATGCAACTTGTAAGAAGATGACCAGAACCCCTGACATGTTGTACCAAGGTTCCCGTACCACGATAGGTGTGTGGTACTCTGGTAGTGTCATCAATCTTGGTAAACCAATCTTGGTTTCCTAAAGTCACGTTCACAGAGGAGAGGTCTCGTACTTGTATCTGTGTTTAAGAGAAAGTGTTTCCCACTGCGAGTTCAGAGAGAACACTTCGTAGTGTCTCGAACTTCGAACCTTGATCCGAGGTAAATTTTAATAGAAAATCACAAGTAAGAGGTTAACAACAATCAAGTTATACCCAACGAGAAGTATCTTAATCGTCAATTGATCATAAATACCTGGTACAATGGTTTCTAGAATGTGTTTATCGTACACACACACGACTCAACGAAGTCAATGCAAGTTGAGAAACACTGGGGTACCTGACATCGGGCGGTCCGAGGAGACAGGTACCCTAAGAGATCCGTTCTTACGACCTCGTCCAAAGGTACGGGAGGAGGTCCCCTAGAAGGGTTGGATCCCTAGTTTGGACACAGAGGACGAAAGGTCCGTCTAAGAACTGGGTGACTCGGTAGTCCCTTCGGGGAATGTGTTCATCTGATATACGATAAATCCATAAATCTCTTTCCTCTTTTAATAAATCGGTTGTACAATCGAAGTCAGTATCAAATATAAACAAAGGGGTTTCACTAGGGGAAGAGACCGAAAGTAACTAGAGAGATTAAGAAGTATATATAAGTCTATCTCAAGAAGAGACTTTCGGAGTACTGGGACTTTTATCCTGAGAACGATGATGTTGGTGGGGAGGTGAAAAGGAAAGGAGTGGATAGAAGGAGAAGAGACATAAGTAGGGACTTCTTCGTGTATTGTCATGTGATAATGGTTTGATTAGGTCATCTCAAATTGACTTGATAAGTTCAGGTAGAACGATAGATAACTTCTTCTCGTTTAACTTTCATGCATAACGTTTTATGGTCTTTTAACTTATGTCACTGTCACATATATATATATATATTTGTGCGTGTGTGTGTGTGTGTGTAAGAGAGAGTCTAAGAAGGTCCTCCGATATAGAGGATAAGAGACATGTAAACTGTAATTTATGTCCCTACTAATTCAACTAAAATCGACTAAGTTAATAATATTGTTGAATTAGATGTTGTGACAGATTACGGGATATACGTCTTAATAGGAATGATTTATTCGTACATAATTAATTTGAATGACTGAAGTTAATGATAGTCTGAAGAACCTTACTAACCGGTCTAGGAGATCCTTCTACTTATAGTTTAAATAGGTATATAGATAAGTGGGAAGACGTTTACACTTGGGAATTTTTTCATGTTCTCTTCTATGTTATTCCTAACCAAACCATAGTCTAACAATTTTGGTGGAGACTAATATCCATCCCTTAACTGACTATCATCTCGATAAACCCGTGAATCGTCTCCCACATGATTTTGGTGAGAATTTCCGTAAGATAGTCTCATCTTACGAACACTGAACTCCCGTCTTAAACTACACGAAGGCACGAAACTTTCGTAGTCACGTCCTTCAATTATGGATAACATCCTACCGGTCACTATGTCAAACTTGTGACCGTTGAGAGTCATACTGAGTGGTCTCAGATGTCTACGTGAACCAAAAATTGTCGTCAGGTTTCTTGAAATATATTATACCAACGTTTACCTTTGTTCGTTTATATGTCACTTCATTTATAGTCAATAGGATCTAAATGGAGACCTTGCATCATTCCTTTTTTTTATTAGTTGTAAAAGGTGGGGAAATTTTGTATTTAACCAAGGGACTTCCCTTTCAAAGACCACAACTATTTCTGATTAGGGTACAGTATTTTTATTCAGATTGTGTAAAACAAAAGGAAGATAATAAAAGATAACTGCGACTTTACCTTTAAAGTATCGTACTCATGTAAAGGGATAAAGAAGACTTTATTCTTACTTTCTAATGTTTTCACCTCGGAGAGACCACCCATTAGGTTATTATAAGACCTCCTCAGCTTACGAGCGAAAACTTTCCACTGTCTTTCGATTCTATTCCACTTAGTTCTATTTCAGTTAATACTGGAGTTTCTTCCAATTTGACATGACACATCAAAAGTAGAAAATGTCCTCACCAAACCCAACTTATTTAATCCGAGTCTATTTCACTAATGTCAAGTCTGTAAGTTCTTTTCTCATATCCTTTAGAGGTGTGTAGGAAGAAGGTAGGATGAGGGACATTGGTGATAATTGGAAACGAATGAATCTGGTGATCGTTGGTACCTGGGACACCTACGGATAGAGCAGACGGTGTACAAACTTACCTCAGTTTTCAGAAGGTTTTAGTGTTTGAGAGTTTTTGAACTTCTCGAATTTACGTTATAAAAAGAAGATATTCTTGTAAAATACAGAAACTTTCATATTAACTTTTGACTTTTTTGAGAACGGTAATTTAAGGGACATTGATCATAACATGGAGGAACCTAAACTTTATGGAGGAACGTTTTGACTCCCTCGGGTAAGAGTTAGTCAGGGTCCGACCAATTAAGTGACCCTGACACAGGTATAACAACGTAAGAGAATGAAAGACGATAGTCTGAAAACTATTTAGTTGGAGTGATGGTACTGTACTGTTACTGTATGTCCTATCACAAAACATTTGATATTTAGTGATATATTTCCATGTACATAGTAACGACAGAACTTTTATATTTAACCGGAGCCCCAGTATCTTTTCTCTTCTGTTTTAAGTTTTTGATATCAAACTCGTAGAGATAAAAATTATACACTTCCTAAACTATTAATACCTATGACAAGATGTCAACCTTAAAAAAAGTTTAATCGACACATAAAAACTATATGTACGTTATAAAAAAGAAGTTTAACTATCTAGAGATGTTTAAGGAGTATGAATTCGGTAAAGTAGAATTTCTACTGAACAATTACGGACTTTAAGACTAGTATGTATATTCGAAAATTTCGAAGATTTCCATGTGTCTTATTTATTTTCCTTACACTTCGACCTTCCATGTGGTTTGGTCAGGTACAATTACTAACTTAAACGTCTTATGATGTAAAGTGTACATTTTTCCAGTTCACAACAAAGTATTTTGAAGAGGACTTTTCTCTGAATCCTTGTTTCAACTATATATACTTAAAATAGTTGCCATGGGTTAATTGTTTACAACATTGTACCATCAGGAATTCGAGACAAGTACGTATTAAGTACTCTTGTCGACGACAACCTCCATCTAGGCGAAAGAGACCGAATATTTGGGTCACACACACGTGTCCTTTAAGTAACAACGACTTAAGTTTGGACTAAAAGTGTTTCGTATAAGTAGTAGTCTTCATAATGTAATCGAGTATACATATAGAGACTTAGGAAACACAAGACATTCCGAAGACCTTACTTCCGTTTCCATGGTGACGACGGTACTTTTAGGTGTCTGTATGGAGGAAGATAACTCGAAGTGAACTAACACAAAGGGTCTATGACGTAGAAAAAGAAAAAAAAAAGAGTTTTTGACTCGTAAACACACTTTGAACGTAACAACCTACTACCAATCGTAAAAAGTCGTTATAAAAACAGATCAAATTCCGTACACGTAGTACAAAAATCTGTGTGATAATAATGTATGAATTATCCGATATCTTACGATATTTGTCTTAAAAAAAAAAACCCCCCCCCCGGTACGCGACGGTTTAGGGACACACCGTGAAGTAAGGGACTGGTCCCTACCTTGAGTACGTGCGACGTGACCCTCGAGTCTCAGAATTGGTGACCTGAAGGTTCCTTCAGGATTGCATCGGGAGTATACGTCTCGCACACACGCATGGATACACGATTCAGTGAAGTCTGTACAGGTTGTAAATTGTCGGGGCACTTGACATCGGGCGTTCGGAGGAGACAAGTACTCTAAAGGATCCGTTCTTATGACCTTACCCAACGGTAAAGGAAGAGGTCCCATAGAAGGTCTAGGTCTCTACCTTGGACGTAGAGGACGTAACCGTCCGTACAAGAAATGGTGATGACGGTGAACCCTTCGGGAATATACGTGACTGAACGTTTTTTATAAGTGTACTGAACGAAATAACACACGTTATAGTAAAAGGGATCACTATACCGGGTGTTTCAGATCTAACAAGAGACTTATTATCTTTTCTATTCTGAATTTTAAGTCTGCACAAGTCTCGGAACGTAGGGAAAAGATTATTTTTTTTAATGTTAATGAAAGGAAAACATTTCATATCAGAATCAAGAGTCATCTTAAGATGGTAGAAAAAGACTTCCAGTGAAGATTCTCAGATTTTTTATTTTGTACTTAAAGATTTCTCCAAATCTCAGAATTTCAACCTTACTAGGAACTTATTGTAGACTTATAGTAGAAGTAGTTCCAGAAAACCAATAACAAGAAGACAATGGGGGCATTAAAAAGAAAGATGGATAGAAGTTTAGACTATTTATAAAGAATGTACAAATCAATAATTTATATGACTTATACCGTTTTTCAACTCATAAAAAGAAAGTCCCGGTAAAAAAATTGAGTATTAAAAAGAAGTAGAATAGTTGTTTCTGGTATACTTTCAGAAAGTTTTTGTATCGACTTCATATCTAAAATAAAAGAATCTTTTATAAATCTCCCTATACTATTGTAATATGTTTGTTCTTACTTTTTTTTTTACTTTATTTCTGGTATTCTTAGTGACAGGGTAAAATGTGGTTTGGTTTACCTTGTCTGTGGGATCGAAAATCTTCTCATTTATCTTTCTTTCGTAAGGTATAACTAAGAGATTCTTTTGACGACAAGGGGGTGTTTAGAGGGGACGGAGACAGAAGTGTTTTTGGGTTACAATACCTAACACCTGGTCACTACTTTGACTCCGGGACATTGGACCAAATCACTACAAAACCGTGAGTAAAACATCTCTTCTCCTACGTTAAATCTTGGTTCAGATTCTAGATGAAGGAAAGTTAACGTGCAGTTATTATTAGATTACACTCGTGATATCTTTCTATACGTCTATACAGGGTGGACAAAAATCGTACTTCGAGCATAATCAGTTCCTTTATTTTTATCGTTTTTGTAGATGTTAATTGTGTAGGACCCGATGAACGAAATTAAAGTGACTAACACCAGAAATCCATTACGGCCAGAGACTATTTTTAATAGACCAGTTAATGGTCTCAAGTACATGTGATTTTACCTTACTCACATTAGTGGGTAATAAAGTCTCTTCTTTGAAATGTTAAAAGAATAAGTCACAAGTTTTCATTTAGTAAGAGATTTTTTTTTTTTTTAGACAAAGTGACACTTAACCTAAATACATCACTTTATGTATCCGAAGGGACCACCGAGGTACCATTCCTTAAACGGACGGTCAAGTCCTCTACTCCCAAACTAGGGACTCAATCCTTCTAGGGGACCGTTTCCTTTACCTTTGGATGCGGTCATAAAAACGGACTCTTTAGGGTACCTGTCTCTTCGTACCACCCGATATTAGGTACCCCCAGTGTTTTCTTAGTCTGTGTTGAATCGTTGATTTGTTGTTTCACTTTGTATATACAAATCGTAAAAAAGAATAAAAAAGAGTAAGTAAGGTCTTAAGGTGACTTTTTATCTTGTAGTGTAAACCTAAAGTCTTGTCTCTAAGTCGAAAGTTTTTGTGTTTCCTTAATAGACCTAAATCTGAACATAAAGACCTTTAAATTCATATTTATAGTTAAACTGAATCTTATAAAAGAACAAGTATGGATAAATTATTAGAATATTATTACCCAAAATAAAGTGTCATTCGACCATGGTCTTTTGAATTTATAAGTAAACGAAGAAGTTCAGAAATAAAAAATTTGTAGAGGTAAACATAGGAAAACTACTTTGGTCTGGTATTTATACACAACCGTTATGTAAAATCACGTGAGTGAAAATCTCAAGTTTTCATAATATAAATTTATTTTCTATGTAAGTGAGAGTTTCGTACTGATTAATATTACTTCACTTCACTTCAGCGAGTCAGCACAGACTGAGAAACGTTATGGTACCTGACATCGGATGGTCCTAGGAGTCAGGTACCCTAAAAGGTCCGTTCTTATGACCTCACCCAACGGTAAAGGAAGAGGTCCCCTAGAAGGGTTGGGTCCCTGTCTTGGGTGCAGAGGACGTAACATCCGTCTGCGAAATGGCAGACTCGATGGTCCCTTCGGTTAATATTACTGACTGGGAAAAAACCAGTAGTTCGTCCGAGTTTTTTAGCTACAGAAATTACACCTAATATTTTTTTTTTAGAAAAAAATAAAAAGTCCTATGTCTTAACTAGACAAGAAAGTAAAAAAATATGACATTTAGAGACAATTAGTTTTGTGTGTAATTTATCTTAAAGTGGATTGAAATAATTTGTGGTTCCACAAGTATGAAAATCAAAAGACGATTTACATATATAATATTTACTTTGATCACTAAAGTGTCTAGTTTTTAAGACGAAAAATAAAGATGTCGACAACTTAAGGATGGTGCACCAAATTTTATTGTACAACATTTCTGGTGTATAGTACTTTTCAGTGAAATTCTAAACTTAAAATTCTAGTAAAATTGTTTGACTACATAATAGGACATGATATTAAACAGAATTAAACAGAATTGTCGAAGGAGGTGGTTCTGCTGTATATAGTCGATGTCGTTAGTAAGTTAGACTTTGTCCCTTTGCTATGTTATACTTCTTTACACCATACGCTAGAATTTGTTACTTGCACTGTGGTGGTTGTGAGTGAGGACCTCTAGAGACATCTGATGTTAGTTAGTTTAGTTATCAGTTAGAACATTCCTTGTTTTTCATCGGTGTTCGGTTTTCATAATTGTTATCCCTCACTTCTTTGGGCAAAATATGTTATGTTGGTTACTCACAGTTCGATTTCATAACGAATAAGTACTCGTCAATTTTTTTTTTAGTGTTTTCCTTTGATTACAATCGAACACTTTTTTTGTTTTTGTTTTTGTTTACGACAACTTTATACTTTATTTGGAACAGACTACAATAAGAACATTCATAAAAAGACACTAACACTCTTGAGGGCAAGGACAGGGTGTAACAAGTTGAACATATTCTGTTACTCAGACAAAGAACATTACCGACTGGCCTAACTTCGGGACCCAACACGATTTTTATTTACGTTACCAACTGCGTACGTTAAAAAATATGTTTATTAAATAAAGATTATTATTTCCTTACAAAACGTTTACAACTCTCAACAAAACAAGGTCAAAATTTCGGTCCCTTTTGAGAAAGGTCAACCGTGAAGACGACAATAAATTGAGGACGACATTTTCGGGACTACACGGTTCTTTTATGATAAAGGAGCTCCTTACACAAAAACATGTACAGGAACATACACTTCTTCTAACAAAAAATAAAGATATAGTTTTTCTTAATAAACACATTCTGAAACACTGATAAAGTTCTAAATACACCATCAAAAAGTATCATTAACGGAGAAAGGACTTCTTAGTTCATCATCAAACTCCAGTTAACGAAGTCTATAGTATTAATTGTTTACTACTCAATTTGTAATTTACACTGAACACTCTTATATTAGACTTTCAGAAGTAGATTTTCATATAGGTTCATAGTGACTTTAAGAGGTAAAAGATTCAGTTTGAAAACGTATTACTTTATCAGGTTCCACATATTATAATTGAAAAAGTGTGGACCTATACCACAGGTTACTTTAGTTACTTCATTACTGGGAATGGGTTATGTAAGGAGTTTCGTGTCTTAATTGTATAAATAAGGGAACCGTAGTGATTTCTTTGGTGTCAAGTCTATTGTACAGTTACGAAAGAATAAAAGGTTTACTTTTGTAAGTAACCAAGTATCTTGTCATAGTAATTTCTCTCTCTTTTGTCCCTCGGACACAGTGAGATTATTTGGTACGATCCTACCGATTTGTCTGGGACAATGTCTGAAGTTTAGATGATGGTAAAAATAGTACCCACGGAGAATAGATGTGTCAGGGTCTGTAGGTAGTTCAGTTACCCAGAGATTCTAGTAAAACAATGATTTACAAGAGAGACGACTCAATCGAACCTACCGAGTAACGTGAGGAATATTTATATTTCTCGATAGACACGAGACATCGAAGTTGATCCTATAACTGTCAGTGAAATAAATTATATCTCCCAATTTCATCTTGTCAAATCCGTGGAAGTTGTGTCTCATTGTAAAGGATCTAGGGTTGGGTCTCTCGACGTATGTCTTCCTTTACCCATGAATAACCGGAGAACGATATCATAGACAACGAACATCTATTGTACATTTAGTTCTTTCTCATAATAAAAGTTCAAAAGTCTATAATACTTAATGACTATTTATGTTAGGACATTAGTCCTAACATTTGGGTAGAGATCCACACGGAAAGATCTATTCCGGATCAAATTTTGTTTGATTTGAGTATTGATGTATAAATTATATAAAATAACACGGTACATCGAGTCATAGTTATCGATTGGTTCTTTTAATTAATACTAGTATAAAATTAAAAATTTACCTGTCAAAAGAGACATAACCTCTAATGATAGGTAAAAATATTAAAAAATTTGATCATTCATATATCTGCAAACCGACTCCTTTTTTTACGAACTTAAAACGTTCGGAACATAAAGTAAGTCTCTCGTTTTAAGTTCATATATAAGTATAAAAACAAATTATCAACTGAGATCAGTCCCATTCACCTACGCTGTCTCACTAATGCTCTCGTTTCGACCTGGTTGCCACCCAAAAATAATACTACTACTAAAAAAGGAAAATTCCGAAATCTTTCTTTTTATTTTGTAATTCGGTTTAAGTAATGTAAAGGTTTAACAAAAAGGTCAATGTTTGAATGATTACCCAACAGAAAGAATTCATAAAAACATTTGTTAACTATTAAGAAACCACAAGATGTCTAAAAATAAATCGAGTATTACCTCAACTTATTATCAAAAGTATCTAAATGTATACGGTTAATAGAACATATTGTAATAGAGTCACCCTTTAAAAGAAGGACTACTTTGATAGTAGAGGGGTCCGTTACCCTCCTATTTGAGGGAGTGAGAGAATATCATCCTCGACCTTGTAAGACTGGAGGTGACGTCAATAAAAGAGTCCCTGAGACGTCTCCCGAGTC
This sequence comes from Capra ibex, assembly GCA_006410555.1. Taxonomy (NCBI): domain Eukaryota; kingdom Metazoa; phylum Chordata; class Mammalia; order Artiodactyla; family Bovidae; genus Capra; species Capra ibex. Next base: position 22,889,856 of record SJYO01052474.1, read on the forward strand.
CCCTATCAGTATGTACGACCCTGTCACACCCCTCTGTAGGACATTCCTCTTCCTAAATCGCACACGAATCATCACCAAGTGTTCAGGGTACGAAATTTTGCTTGACGGACACATGATATCTATTCGTTTACGTTTCAACGTACCTTTATTATATGATAATATAAGAAATCTTAGCTGGAACACAAAATAAGACCGGTCCTTTACAGTGTAGATTAGAGTCGTACGGTCTCCCTTACGATTTTTACATCGGATTCCATTATAAGTCGTTTACAGTGAACATATGTTATTCGTTGTATAGTCACACTGGAACCCGGTTGATTTAGACTGGAGTTAATTTTTTTTTAATCGAATTGAACGATTATAAATTTCCGTAGACTTAGACACTACCAACTCGACCGTGTCTGATTAAAATAAAAATTCCTTTTAAATAGTATTTAAATTTAAGCTCCCCACTGGTGACCCTGTACTTATCCCTCGATTTACTAATTCGAATTAAAAACCACAAATAGTCTTTAAAAGTGTATTTTAAATAGTAAAATCTTCTTTTCCTAAAATGAAAAAAATTCATTTATGGTATAATGTCCTTTAGAGTGATTCTTGTCTTCAAACACAGTAAAATAAAGGAAGGGGAAACTGAGATATAAGAGATAATAAATGGTTACTGTCACCTCTTATCGTTAAAAGATTTAATACAGTCGGTTGTTACTACAAAATAAGTCAGAAATTCACCTTCTTTACGGTAAGAATTTGAGATAATACGTTGTAATGGTTAAAAAGAGTAAAGTAAATAAATTTAAGGAAATTACACTCATAAAGTAGATAGAAAATCTTATTTTAATGATTTTTATTGTTATTCCAACGTACTTTCCTACTTATTCTTTGTTACGGTTTAATATCTTATAAGATTAGTATGTTTTAGAAATCTTTACGAGGAAAAACGAAAATAATAACAAGGGAAAATTATCTGTGTACTTATTACTTCTTTGTAAACTCGTATCGATCTTCTTTTCTAAAGGACTTCTTCTTTACTTCAGATACTGACAAGTCTTCGAACGACAGTAAGAATCTTAGTATAATATCATTGTTTTTCTTATTAAAAAAAATTTTTTTAAGGTGACAGATACAAGATAAAGTCAAATAAGGAATGTTTTGAAAAACATCGTATTGGAAATTACTACGAGACTGAATACTCACGGTAATAAAAAATAAATTAAATTGAGAAGTAACCCTATAATTCTTAAAAAAAAAAAATGACAACTTGAGTCACACAACACTTCGGAGCATGATATAAAATCGATAGATGTCTCACTATTCCTATCTTTTTTCCTTTAAACTGGGTAATTTATAAATAAAAAGATTACGGATTAAATCATCAAAATCGTTTCAATTGAAACTGTTTAATGAAAAATGTTTCCATACTTCCGGTCCTTACCTAACCCTGGATAACTTTTCTTATCCGGCACGTTATAGAACCTACCCTCCATCCCCACTACACTAATATCTTTTGTCCTTTCCGTTTTCTAGTTGCACTACATAGTCCGAAACTTCATTCGTTCGTTCTAATAAATGGTTACTTGTCGTAAGAACGGACCCCTTAGGGTACTTCTCTCTTCCGCCCATCCGATGTCAGGTGTCTCACCGTTTTCTCAGTCTGTGCTAAGTCGCTGACTTGGTGGTGGTGGTGGTGGTGGTGGTGGTGGTGGTGGTTACTTGATTCAAGGTACTCCATTCAAGTGATCTTGTATCCTACTAGATTACTTTTAGTAGTCTGTCGATTACTTCTCTCGAGTACTTTTGACAGTCTTACCATTTCATCTTAAGACTTTCTCAATTTTTATATTGAAGGTATTCCTCCGTCTTCCTTATTCAATTCCTATAATAAGTCAGGTGAATAATTAATCCTTTGGTCATTATACAATTTTTGCTTATGCTTCTCGTCTACTCTTCGATTGCTATTTATGTATAAAAAAATTATAAACATTAATCTATCACTCTATTTAGTCCCCTAAGGGTCCACCACGATCTCCATTTCTTGAGTGGACGCCTACGTTCTCTACGTTCTCTGTGTCAAAACTAGGGACCCAACCCTTCTAGGGGACCTCTTCCTTTACCGGTGAGATCATAAGAACGGACCTTTTAAGGTACCTGTTTCGTCGGACCGTCTGATGTCAGGTATCCCAGCGTTTCTCAGTCTGTGATGACTTCACTGAATTGTACGTACGTAATCCTATATAGTCCCCTATTCTATATTTTGATCTATTTGACATTTGAATCTCCAGTAGACAAGGTGACCTGTCTATAATGAACTTAGATGATTTATTTTTACTGTTTAATTGGGGACATGAATGTCTCAGCATTTTATTAGTACAACTATCTTTAAGTTTACCTCGTGATATGACCTTTTTAGGGGAAATTATAGAAAATGGATAACAATCCAAAAACCTATTAAAAAGATTCAATATAAAATAACAAAGGGGATCGAAGGTTGTAACGTAAACATCACAGACTTATTATTCCCGAAGGATCTACCTCGTCAACCGTCTCAGGTGGACTATCATATCCTCTGGGTTCTCTACATCCAAGGTAGGGACCCAGCCCTTCTAGGGGACCTCCTCCTTTACCGTTGGGCAAAGTCATAAGAACGGACCTTTTAAAGTACCTGTCTCCTCGGACCGTCCTATGTCAGGTACCACAACTCTTCTCAACCTGTGATGATTCGTGCACGAGTATGTGTGTGCGTGTGTGTGTGTGTGTGTGTGTGTGTGTGCACGTGGATTTTAGTATAATTCTATTAGGTTCAATCATGTTCTTCCCAAGACCCTACTCTGAGACAAAAGAAAGAAATTATAAACACACGTTGAGACTCCGACCTAACTTATTCTACTATACCTTCTATTTACGTTTATTTACACAACGTCGGAAGTCAAGTGTCAGGAGATAGTTCGCCAAGGTGTTTGTTAGACACTTAGACACTAAAGAAGGAAAACAGGGCATCCCTAAACAGTAGAGACCCCCCACAAGTAAGAGAGAAAAAAACATCGTATAATACGTTTTTCCCGTTTAACCGGAAAATTCTAACAGCGCTTTCTACTGTTCGGTACCCATTAAATAGAACGGAGGTACGTATAGAGGATCGACAGGAACCGATAATGGGACCAGAAAAAAGTATAGGACGGTGACCACAGGGGGTCCGTTCTCTTCGTTCTTGCTTCAGAAAGGTTAGTCTTCCGACCTCAAACGTTCCCGTCTTCATACTACTTATCTCGAGACGAAAAGTTGTTTATAGGATCTTGAATACTTGTAGGTAGATGGGGAGTGAAGATCAAAAATTACCTCAGGATCATCGTAACCTTGAGTTGCTCTTAGAACTGATTGGACCTTCTTCCTTCTTCTTCGTTACACATCTTTCGTATTGTGTCTGCTCTAAATGATTGAAAAGACAAAAAAAAAAAAAGAGCATTACAAGAACTGGAAAAAAGATGGAGGACGTGTACAATATGTGCATTACTTATCGGAGAAGTATGTAAGATCCATGGGTCTCTAGGTGAAAACGTAAAAGGTAAAGACCTAGGTGATTATGAAAAGATACGAGGTTACGGAGTTAAGGTTTAATGTAAAGATACAGTTTCGTCAGGGGTAGGGACTGTGTGTGTCTATAGTTTTTTCGTATAGGTTCCCGGAATCCCTTAGATGATGTCGACCTAAAAATTCATTATTTTGTATATAAATTCTATCAAATTACTAAGTGAAAATCTTTGATAAATGACTCCTGGTCGATTTGTCTTCTACAAAATCCACGACTCTTACATAAGTCAAGTCAAGTGAAGTAAGCAACAACACAGGTCGAGAGGTGTTGGGGTACCTGACGTCGTGCGGTCCGGAGGGACAGGTAGCGGCTGAGGACCTCAAATGAGTTTGAGTACAGGTAACTCAGTCACTACGGTAGGTCGGTAGAGTTGGAGACAGTAGGGGAAGAGGAGGACGGGAGTTAAAAAGGGTCGTAGTCCCAGAAAAGTTTACTCAGGAAGCGTAGTCTGCCGGTTTCATAACCTCAAAGTCGAAGTCGTAGTCAGGAGGGTTACTTATAAGTCCTGACTAAAGGAAATACTACCTGACCGACTCTTACATAATCGTTTTTTCTGGTGTTGTTTTTTCGTTAGAACCAGAAGTTCCGTAAATGTAAAGATATACTGTCTCTTTATTATTTGTTCTATTTACATATTCATGTCCTACACATTCACTATTTATGACTACCATTTTCTATTTAGTCTCTTTTACATATACTTTATCCAATTTATCGTTAACATCTCATTGCCTAACTTTAGAGTCAATCTATCGAACCCTTCTACTTCATACTAATTTTCGGACTTCGTTTCCTCCCTGCCTAGATGTGTCCAGGACTCCTTCTCTTAAGATTCCGTCTCCCTTGCCGTTCTTCTATCCAGGTCTCCGTCCTCGTTTACATCTCGTCCCATTTCACTTCCCGACCGTACACGACTTGTTCGAGAACTTCCCGGGACTCTCTTGGCCTTGAAAATGGGGCTGACTACCCTCTGAGAGTGCCCCAAAATTCGTTTCCTCACCGCACACCCAGAATTGACATTGACGTGGAAAGACTGACGACATTCTTTTATTGTAGTCGAAGTTCCTCCGTTTCCGTCTTCGTGTCTGTAACCAATGTGTGAGAACCTACTAGGACCTCACCCGACCCATTTCGTCACCTCCACTACTTTTCGCCAATCATTTGAGGTACGTAAAATTGTCTTTTGGCATGATTATACGACTACGTAATCTACACCAACTCTCGTTTCCCACTAAGGTCCCGAAAACGGAATTCATTAACTTTTCTGCCTCTACTCCTCTGACACTCTTCTTGCGCAACTTCCTTTATATTAAGTATGATCTCATACTTACAGGTTATAAAGAAGGGCGAACCCGAGGAACTAAGCGTAAAAATTTCTACGTACTTAGTGATTAACCTTATTGAGATCTTTAGAATACTACTCAGACCCATGTCCTTTATGAAGTACTTACTCGGTGACAAAGGAGACACTATAAAAGTCGTCCCAGAATCTAGTAGAGGACTACAGTGGTTTAGAAAGGGAAAAGAGATTTGAGAGAGAAGGTCCGACTTAGGACTCGACTAAAAAGAAAAAGAAAGTTCGAAGAAAGTTATCGTAAATAGATAGAGGACCCTGGATAGGGTCAACAAAACACCATAAAATTAAAACAAACTAATAACAACATCAGTAACAACTATAAGAGAACGAAAGGGTCCTTATGGGACACCAGAAACCTAGTTAAAATAAGAGATTGAAAGACAAAGGAATCGAAGACTCAATAAAATTTCACTTACCACGAGGAGTCTTAGATGGGGTCCTTATAATATAAAATAGGGGAAAAATAGAGTTAGTTTTGAGTGAAACAAACTCTTCCAGGTAACAGAAGAGTTCTTTGTACGCATGACCCGAAGGACCACCGAGTCACCATTTCTCAGTCGGACTGTTAAGTCCTCTGTGCCCAAGTTAGGGACCAGGTCCTTCTAGAATGTACGGTGTCTCGTCGATTGGGTATACGGTGTTTATAACTCGGACACGAGATCGTCGGGTCCTAGACGTTGATGACTTCGGGTATATAAGATCTCCGGCACGAGACGTTGTTCTCTTCGGTGACGTTTTCGGATGAGTGACGTTGATCTCTTCTCGGTGTGTCGTTGTTTCTGGGTCATGTCGGTTTTTGTCTGTATAATTTTTTTTCTTTGTATCGATGGACCGACTTTATATCTTATTCATTTATTTCCCCTATAACGGACTCTAGTTTTATTTATAATTCCCGACGTACTGATGTCATGAAATCAGTACCAAAGACTATCATATGTTCGAGGGACAAAGAGTTCCCGAACGGAAAATTTTTTAAGTAGTTTAAGTAAGTTAGTAAGTGAATCAGGAAGTCATTCTTGTTACACTTTTGGTATATAATAAAGAACGCACCTCTACGTTTCTCGAATGTTCGACCTTCTCTACTGTTCTGTGGATTACTATTGTTATTAATGTTATTAATATTATTTTTGATCCCTGAACCTCTTCCGCTACCGTGGCATGAGGTCATGAGAACGGATCTTTTAGAGTACCTGCCTCTTCGGACCATCCGACGTCAGGTACCCCAGCGATTCTCAGCCTGTGCTGACTCGCTGAAGGGAAAGTGAAAAGTGAAAGTACGTAACCTCTTCCTTTACCGTTGGGTGAGGTCACAAGAACGGACCTCTTAGGATCCCTGCCCCCTCGGGCCACCCGACGGTAGATACCCCAGTGTGTCTCAACCTGTGTTGACTTCGTTGAATCGTCGTCCCTGAAAGGACCACCAGGTCACCAATACTGAGGATCGAAGGGGACGTCCCCTGTGTCTAAGTTGGGGACCAGTCCTTTGACTCTAGAACATACGGTACGTCGTTATGGTTTATATATATATATATTTTATACATTCTAATACTACAGGAGTCTAGTATGTCGAACATTAACGACGTGACTTCATTTAGAACGTTTTCGGAACACCCTAACCAAGATAGTAGCGAGGACAAACATCTGCTACTTTGCCTCTGTCGTAACTACTCAATTGAACGACCTCTAGTGGTTCGTGGACCGACACCTCGAACATATCTCGATACATAACCTGTCTTAGACAGTGACCTTTCAGTCCTGTGAAATCCCCAGTCGACTTTTATGATCCGTGTTCGGATAAGAAAAAGGATCTTAGGAAGTTAGTCTGAAGACTATGATCACACAGACTAGACAATATCTTTTCGATTGGTAGGAAGGATTGAGACCACTTATATAAAACTACTCCCCATCAGAAACCTATTTAAGTTCAATCACGATTGAAAATATAAACGAACTTAAAAGTAAAGATAAGACATGTTAAAAATATCAATAGGTACACGTAGTATTCCGGTCTGTGTCTTACGTCCGGAAAAAGAAGTACCAAATACTAGACGACATAGAGTAAACCTTTTAGAAGTTTGTGTTACTTTCTGTAATTTTTTTTTTTTGTGGTGGTGGTGAACTTCCTATATAAATGTTGAATGACCATTCAAACGTGTTTAGCAGGAATCGAAATGTTAACGATATGTGTCCCATTCCCATTGAAATAAGTCTGTAAGTGGGTTTAGTAAACGTTTACACAAGAATAATATAAAAATCGGTTTTAACAAAGAAAGTCCGTTTTCACGAAAAAATCATGAAATCACGTACTACAGGAAGGATTCTATATCTGTAATATTAGTATTGTAGAATGTCTGTCCTGTTAGTTTCGACTTCTAATAATTTCAAGCAACAACTTAGTAGGTAGTAATTAACTCAGTTCTTATCTTTACATATTAGGTGTTACGACCCGATTATGAAGAATCTGGTTTGACCCGGATCGGTGGAAGAAACCCAGAACTTGTGACAGTAATGGATTACCGATAAATGACCCGGGTATTGGGATCGTGCCGGTATTCGTCTTCAATAGATGTCAGAACCTTAGATAATGTCACCTTTGAGGACCGTCTCGTTTTTCCGTATTGACTCTCTCTAGAACGACGGAAAAGTGACCGTACAAGTTAGAGGATCCAACCTCCCCTCTCCCTTTCACAGACCTATCTGTTCACGAACCTACTGTTCGTGGAAATAATCGTGATATACTCTAGGTCCCACGTTAAATTCCTTTTTTCAAAAGATCCCGAGGGGACCACCGAGTTACCATTTCTTAGGTGGACAAGGTAGGGACTAGGCCTCCTAGGACACACGGTACCTCGTCGATTCGGGCCCCGGCGTTGATAACTCGGACGTGAGAACTCGGGTCCTCGACGTTGACGACTTCGGTACGTGGGCTCTCCGACACGAGGCATTGTTCTCTTTGGTGGCGTTACTCTTTGTGCACGTTGTGTTGAGCTCGTATCGGGGACGCGAGAGTCGATCTCTTTCGGACGAGTCGTTGCTTGTAGGTCGTGTCGGTTTTTATTTAATTTAATAAAAATTCTCTCCAAAAAATCCACGAAACTTCAACATTTTGAGACTCAGGATAGGTCAAAAGGGGATTAAGAGAATTGGTTGTGTGTGTGTCTGTCTGTCTGTGTGTCGTTGTAATTAGTACTAAAAATTCTTCGTTTTCGATCTGGTTCCAACACAATATATTTTACCTATAAAGTTTTTGACAATATGGATAAGTACGTCACATTGACCCCAAGTCAAACTCTTTGACACAGAAGATAGTCGTCCGTAGACTCTGGATTTTATCTAGAAATTACCTCGGGACCCCGCCGACCTGTGTTAACAGGTATTACTGAAATACCTCACCCAGTCACTTAGTCTTATGTCTCCCAACTATACTAACCAGAATTGATAATACTTCTTCGATATTATCGGACGTTATCGTTTGGAGAGTGAAAAGTCTTTCATGGATTAATGGTTAAATGTGTCATCCCTAAAAATTGATTGTGACTGTCGACAGGGAATGTCTCCTCCACAGAGAAATGATCATTGGTTACTCTCTTTTAAGACAACGAAGTCGCATAAATTAAAGATTCACATAACTGACGTATCATAAGTTTATATTAGTGGTATAAATACCCAGAGTAAGACGGATGTCTTATACTCACCGTATAAATTATATTTATTATTTCTCTTTTACAGAAGAATCATATAAGGAATAACGATAGTCGAAATCTTTAAGTGTTCACACAATTTTATATGAAATTGAATTAAAAGTGGTATTTATGTATTATTACTAAGGAAGAAAGTTAGTGATATACAAGACTCCAATCGTAATTTTAGGTCCTACTTTACTGAGTACGACTTAATTCAATTTATTTATAAATTTTAGTAAAACTTGTAAGTCCTTACTATTTTAATTCGGTATGCTACCATAACTTTATAAATTACCGCCATAAAACAACTCTCCAACACGTTTCCAGTGATTGTATCGATATACGACTATTTTTAAAAAGAACTTGAAAAATTACCGACGTATTTTAAATAAATAATAACTTATCTGTTGCCTCAAAAAAATTACCTTTTAAATCGTCATTTATGAGTCTCAACAAGATTTTAATATATCAAAATCTCGAATTAAATTTATGACACTGATACCATACCAAGGAAGTGGTTGATTCGACTGACCCTAGTATAAAACTTCGTGTTTTTATGTTTTTTTTTTTTTTTTCTCAGGTATGATATATAGTCATTTACCACTGTCAAAAGATTTAATTTTATACATTTCGGATACATTTATACACACCCGTTCAGTAAAATATTCTATTCGTTCTCCGTTTGTCACTCGAGTCAGGAGCACAAAGATGGTGTGTAAAGATAATGGTAAAGTGGTACGAGTCCTAGTGTCTTCCTGGTAAATTCTCGATCCAGAAATCTTTGTTAGATATTTATAGATTCAGATTTTAATCGAATTTTAAATTTTGACAAATTTATATGTATTAAGACGGAGTGGAGAGAAGAAACTAACCATGGGTGACTGGGGTCTTTAAAGGAAACTAGAAGTTTATCTTGTACTAATAAGGCCTTTAGTTCATTTTGTTTTTAGCAAATTTCTAGTAAAATTAACGTTCAAAGAGGTTTTGACTAGATTTGTGTTAAACGGAGTCCCAGATGTCCCTACACCAAATTTTCATCAAATACTTCAGGACGACCTCTGGATGTCTTAATCTTAAAGTCCCATACCCAGAACTCTTAGACGTAAAAATAAATAAAAACTGACATGGGGTGTCGTACATCCTAGAATCATGGGGAGATTCTTACTTTGGGTACGGAAGACGTAACCTTCGTACCGTAGAATTGGTGACATGGTGGTCCCTTCAGGTCTCTTAGAGATAAAAGTTTAGTCTTGAACATGAGTCATTTGGACACTTGGTGACCTGATCTCTCTACTGAACCTCTTTGAAGGAGGGTGTTTACCGGGTACTATGTGTGACGTAGAGTCTCTCAAAAAGAATGGTTTAAAATGATAAAAAAATCAGAATTAAGATATCCAAGGAACATGGTGTTATATTAATGAATATTCACATACATTCAAAATTGACTGATACGTTACTGGTATCTCTCAAAATTGATCGGTTCTGGAAAACCGAAAAAGAAACTAGATTTGCTTTTCAGAAGTGGTGTCGAAATCATTTAAGCGGCAAGAGACAAGTTATTTAAGATCCCGACTATTGTACATGAAGAGTCAGACCATTTGATCTCTTCTCAAAGGAGACTAGAATGAGATAAGGGGTGAGGGGTAAGTTAGTCGACTCAACATGAATTTGTACGTGTACCTATTACCCGGTAAAAGGGTGGTTACAAGAACAGAATATGGATGTTGTCCTCATTTCTCGATTTATCTGTATTAATTAGTATTACAGAAAGTCACCGTGTACTACGAAAATTGACACCACAACCTCTTCCGGAAATTCTCATGGAACCTGTCACACTTCTAGTTTGGTCAGTTAGGATTTCCTTTAGTCAGGACTTATAACCTTCCTGACTTCGACTTCGACTTCGAGGTTATGAAAACCTGTGGACTACTCTTTTTGATTGAGTAACCTTTTCTGAGACTACGACCCTTTCTAACTTCCGTCCTCCTCTTCCCCTGTTGTCTCCTACTCTAACTAATATATCGTAACTGACTAAATTACGTGTACTCAAACTCGTTCGAGGCCCTCAACCATTACCTGTCCCTTTGAACCGTACGACGTCGGGTACCCCACTGTTTCTCAACCTGTTCTGACTCACTGACTTGACTCGATTTAACTTAGTACAGTACCCAAGACTCCCTCATTTATACCGTACATTTCAAACAAGTTGAACTAATAACGGAAATAGTCATTATCTGTCACTCAGATGAAATACCTTTGATGATTGATAAGAAATTCTTAAGGTTTCTACAGTGGGCAGAATAACTAAGTGTGATGACGAAGTACAATAGTTTGGACAAAAGAGTTTACTAGATACCTTGTATAAAAAAGTATTTATTTCTTAGTGTATAAGTATTACACAAAAAAAATCGTGGAACGGAGAGACACTGTGTCCTACTTCCGATCATTTGTAGTCTTCGAGATGACTCTTCTGTCTAGAGTTTTGGGAGGACTTTACCTGGAGAAAAGATCAACTGATCTTTTCAACTTATTATTATTAATAAATGATCAACTTATTACCACACCACAAACCGTATTGTGAAAGAAAAGAGTTTTTACGATTGTCAACAGAAAGGTGAATCCATTCGTTTTACGTTATTAAGTGAGAGATCTCCGTTACTTTAGAGGTCGTAATTTTACTCGTATGACAAGTCTTGCTCTCCTTCTCAAACAGTGTAGGGTATAATTAGTCTGGTTTAGATACCTAAATCCAAACCCCAGTCTCAACTTCTCTTTCTCAATTGTTTGTCCTCATATTAATTTACTCGTACTTAACTTTAGTAATATTCCATCCCAAAAAAAAAAAAAAAACTTTTCTTCTTTTTTTATTAATAATGTATACTTCAATTTTCTCTTCTGAATCAATTTCTCCTTTACGTATTATTGACTGAAGTCTAAGTGCTCGACAGGAATCTACTTCCTAACCTAAACCAATTTAATACTTCCGTCTAACTTTGACGGAACGTTATACTGTTTCAAAGCCTACCTTCGATATACTGGTAGAGATTCTTTAATACACGTCTTCAAAGAACGAAATTTAATTTTTCACGCTGCTCTACTAGGGGAATCTAATACGGCCGTTAATACCCGACTCATGGACGTTGTACGGTGAGTAGGACGGTTCCCGACGTTCTTGTGTCTTTTTATTCCTGTGGTAGACACCGGAGTTGACACTATCTACAATCTCCTTTTCGATTTTTTAGGGATGTCTCATGGCTTCAGTCCTTTGTAAAGTAGAGATTCTTAGAGACTAAACACCCACGGAAAACTCTAAATAGTAGTATGTCAAAAAATTGTGTCGTGACTCATTCTATTTTGTTCCTAAGTTTGAAACAGTTAAGATCCATTGGACCTTCGTTTAGTAGATTCTGTCGTCTCTTCAGGGAATACTGAACTCGTTTATATGGGACTTGTGTCTCTAACCATGACCTCTGATACTCACCACAGAGATTTTACGATAAAATTTTAATAGACGAGTCCTGGTATTAATATATAAACGACTTTCACCTAGAGAAAGTCCACGTGTACACGTCTCAAGTAACTATTTACTTTTGTTTGGAACGTTTTACGTTTATACTTATGAAACAAGTCAGTGAGCCAGCTCAGACTGAGAAACACTGGGGACCTGACACCGTGTGGTCCAAAGGGACAGGAAGTGGTAGAGGGCCTCAGAGTAAGTAGCCAAAATTGTCGTCTGGTATAGTTACTGGAACTTGTCAACAGACTATGAGTCAGGTCATATTTAAAGCCCAAAGACCTTTCCTATCGTAAATTTGACGAACGACAAAACAAAACAAAAGAAGAGAAACGCAAGAAATTCTGTTACTGACAGTAAAGACATTTTTCCCAGTACTCTACAAAGACTTATAACAGTGTACCGAATAAATAAAATTAGTGCTACCTATCGTGATGGGTACCGTTAGGTCCTTTCTCCTTCTGTCTTCTTCTGGATGGAGTCGGAGTGAGAGGATAGGAGTTTAGAGGAACCTTACGGAGGATCACCGATTTGGGTTCCACCACGGTCCTACCGAGGTATGCCCAATCGGTCACCCAGTCTGTCATTTCTTAGACGGACATTACGTCCTCTGGCTCCACGTTAGGGACCCATTCCTTCTAGGGGACCTCTTCTCTTACTTTTGGGTGAGTTAATAAGAACGGACCTCTTAAAGTACCTGTCTCCCCGGCCCCCGGACCGTCCGATATCAGGTACCCCAGTGTGTCCTTAGCCTGTACTGACTTGCTGATTGTAAATTGTGGTCCACGTCCTGTCTCATAATCTCTATCCGATAGATCATACCCTAGATCTTTTTACCATCTCTAATTAGGTAAACGTCCCGTTATATCTCTACGTCTGCATCTTTCACCTGAACACCTGTATCGTCCTTTTCCTCCCACCCCTTTTAACCCTCTATCGTGACTGAATATTAGTGAGTAGAGTCAAGTCAAGTCATCAAATCAACACCGACTGTTAAACACCAGGGTAACTGACGTCGTGCGGTCCGAAGGGGCAGTTAGTGGTTGAGGACCTCGAACGAGTTTGAGTACAGGTAACTCAGCCACTACGGTAGGTTGGTAGAGTAGAGGACAGTAGGGGAAGAGGAGGACGGGAGTTAGAAAGGGTTGTAGTCAGAAAAAGTTACTCAGTCAAGAAGGGTAGTCGACCGGTTTCATAACCTCAAAGTCGAAGTTGTAGTCAGGAAGTCTACATATAAGTCCTGACTAAAGGAAATCCTAACTGACCAAACTATAGGAACGGTGGGTTCCTTGAGAGTTCTCAGAATAGGTTATGGTTTTAAGTTTTCGTAGTTAAAAAACCGTGAGTCGAAAAAAGTACCAGGTTGAGAGTGTAGGTATGTACTGGTGACCTATTTGGTATCGGAACTGATCTGTCTGGAAACAACTGTTTCATTATAGAGACGAAAAGTTATATGATAGATGAAACCAGTATTGAAAGGAAGGTTCCTCATTCGTAGAAAATTAAAGTACCGACGTCAGTGGTAGACTAAACTAAAACCTAAACCTTGGGCACTAAAACCTTGGGGTACTAAAACCTTGGGGAGTTTTATTTCAGTCGGTGACAAAGGAGTAGATGAACGGCACTTCACTACCCTGGTCTACGGTACTAGAAGCAAAAGACTTACAACTCGAAATTCGGTTGAAAAAGTGAGAGGAGAAAGTGAAAGTAGTTCTCCGAAAAATCAAGGAGAAGTGAAAGACGGTATTCCCATCATAGTAGTCGTAATAGACTCCAATAACTATAAAGAGGGTCGTCAGAACTAAGGTCGAACACAAAGAAGGTCGGGTCGTAAAGAGTACTACATGAGACGTATATTCAATTTATTCGTCTCACTGTTACATGTCGGAATTACATGAGGAAAAGAATAAACCTTGGTGAGACAACAAGGTACAGGTAAAGATTGACGACAAAGAACTGGACGTATGTGCAAAGAGTTCTCCGTCCATTCCACCAGACCATAAGGGTAGTGAACCTCTTAAAAGGTGTCAAAAAAACACTAGGTGTGTCAGTTTCCTAAATCACATCAGTCACTTCGTCTTCATCTACAAAAAGACCTTAAGAGAACAAAAAGGATACTAGGTTACCTATAACCACCAAACTAGACCGAGGAGACAGAAAAGATTTTGGTGGAACTTGTAAACCTTCAAGAGTCAAGTACATGACAACTTCGGATCGAACCTTTTAAAACTCGAAATGAAACGGTCGTATACTCTACTCACGTTAACACACCATCAAACTTGTAAGAACCGTAACGGAAAGAAACACTAAAGATACTTTTGACTAGAAAAGGTCAGGACACCGGTGACGATTCAAAAGGTTTAAACGACTGTATAACTCACGTCGTGAAATTATCGTAGTAGAAATTCCTAGACTTCATCGAGTCGACCTTAAGGTAATGAAGGTGACCGAAACAACTGTCACTACGAAGGACTCCGGGTGAACAGAAGTGTAAGATCCTACAGACCGAGATCACTAGTGTGGTAGTACCAATCGATCCAGTAATTCTAGAAAAAACATGTCTAGAAGACACATAAGAAGGTGGAGAAGACTTATAGAAGACGAAAACAATCCAGGTATGGTAAAGATAAGAAATAGCTCGGATAGAAACGTACTTTACAAGGGAACCATAGAGATTAAAAGAATTTGTCTATAGATCAGAAAGGGTAAGAAATCCAAAGAAGATAAAGAAACGTAACTAGTGACTCCTTCCGAAAGAATAGAGAAGAACGATAAGAAACATTGAGACATAAGTCTACCTATATAGAAAAGAAAGAGGGAACGGAAAGTGAATAGAAGATAGGAGACAATAAACGTTCCGGAGGAGTCTGTCGTAAAACGGAAAAACGTAAAGAAGAAGAACCCCTACCAAAACTAGTAGAGGGGGACATGTTACAATACCTTTAAGTAGTCCGTGAAGTCCGCGAGACAGATAGTGTAGATTAGGAAACTTAAATAAACAGTGAAGGTGACATCTTTGTATTCCCTAAACTAAATCCAGTATAAACCTACTAGATCACGAAAAAGGGATGAAAAGTTAAATTCAGACCTTAAAATGTACTTCCGTAAGTACTAGACTCGGTGTCAGTCGAGGACCAGAACAAAAACGACTGACATATCCGGAAGAGGAAGAAACCGACGTTTATTATATTAGTTAGAATAAAAACATAACTGGTAGACCACTACAGGTGAACATCTAAGAAGAGAACACAACAACCTTCTCTCACAAACGATAGACTGGTCACGCAAGAGAGACAATCAGATGTAGTAAAAAATGAGGTTCCGCTTTGACCGGACAATGAGGTCCATAGAGAACTGAAGGATAAAAACGTAAGGTCAGGGGATATATTTTTCCTGTAGAAAAAACCAACAACCAAGATCTTCCAGAACATCCAGTAGAATTTTGGCAAGCTGAAGATGAAGAAACCGTAATGACCGACCCCGTATCTGAACCTGATGACATTATAATTTACTAAATTTATAGTAACCTTTACTTGTCTCCAGTAAGACAGCAAAAACTTTAACGTGGGTTCATGACGTAAAGTCTGAGAAACAACTGATACTCCCGATGAGGTAAAGAGGATTCCCTAAGAACGTATGTCATCA
Organism: Capra ibex; assembly: GCA_006410555.1. NCBI lineage: Eukaryota > Metazoa > Chordata > Mammalia > Artiodactyla > Bovidae > Capra > Capra ibex. Next base: position 22,905,638 of record SJYO01052474.1, read on the forward strand.
TCTATATTACCAGTGTACTTAATTTAAACGGGTAAGGTCAGGTATCGACTTCGAGGTTATGAAACCGGTGGACTATGTTTCTTGACTGAGTAACCTCTTCTGGGACTACGTCCCTTTCTAACTTTCATCCTCCTCTTCTTCTACTCTACCAACCTACCGTAGTACTGAGTTACCTTCTCTTCTCCTACTGTCTCCTACTTTACCAACCAACCGTAGTGACTGAGTTACCTGTACTTAGACTCGTTTGAGTCCCTCTATCACTTCCTGTTCTTCGGACTGCACGACATCAGGTGTCCTAGCGTTTCTCAGGCTGTGCTGACTCTCTGACTTGACTTGACCTGACTAAGGTCAGGTAAAATCAAGTGACTAAAGATTTTACAGCTATAAGTGAGAACGGTAGAGGACAAACTGGTGAAGGTTAAATGGAACTAAGTACCTGGATTGTAAGGTCCAAGGATACGTTATAACGAGAAATATCGTAGTCTGAAATGAAGGTAATGGTCATTGTAAGTATTGACTCGTAACAAAAGCGAAACCGAGGCGGAGAAATAAGAACGACCTCGGTAAAGAGGTGAGATGACTGCATCGTATAACCCGTGGATGTCTGGTCCCTCAAATAGAAAGCCACAGAATAGGAAAACGGAAAAGTATGACAAGTACCATACTTTGTATGTATATGTGACGTGTACGATTTTGTCTGTCGAGTACCTTCACCGACGTGTCGGGTCCTTCGAGTCGGGACCCGAGACACTACTGGATCCGCCCACCATACCTACCTACCCACGTTCCCTCCGAGTTCCCCCTCCACTATATACATATCAATGTCGAATAAGAGTAACAACATGTCGTCTTTTGTTGTGTTGCAACATTTCGTTAATAGGAGGTTATTTTTAATTTAATTCTTTTATTTTTTCTATTCCGAAGATCTCTCCATTTCTTATCTGGTCCACGTGTATGCATTATATATATTCCGAGAGAAGATACATGCACCTCATGCTTCTATTTCTCTTGTTGAAGGTGGAACGCCTTTGAGTCTGGTCATTTCTTCAGTGAAGTTTGACCACTTGATCCTACTACCCATAGCACAATCTTCGGTCGGACCCCGAGAAACGGTGTTTATCCTCCTTAATTGGATGTCAACGTAGAAGGAAGAGACCTACCAGTTATAAATGTGTGTCGGTGGGAAAGTGTTTCTACTCTCCGTTATTTCTACCTTAGACACCTCTTCGCGACTCAAAGATTCAGGGTATGTACGAAGACGTTTCGAGGTTTAGGTCCCTCTAAAAAGACTCATGTCAACTAACAAATGTGTTTTCTTTTTGTGCAAGCTGAAAAATTTTCAACTATAAATTGTAGAGTACGGCCTTAGATAGAAGAAAAATTTCGTTTTTTTTACTCCTCTTTCTTTCCACAAAACACTAAGACACTGAGTTCATATTTAATACTGTGTAAACAGTCTTTCTTTCAGATGAGAGAAAATCCAATCCTCTACTGTTCTGTTTATAGAGTATACCGTCCTCAAACAAAAACGAAAATAAAGACCTAGAATGTAGGGACTGGGGTCTTTGTGCTCCCGAGACCTAAGACACTCCGATGTTTTGTTAGTAAATCGGAAACCCGGAACTGACGAAATAGACATTTTACCTTCATTATTGTGAAGGATAGAGGAAGTCTTCTGGAGTTAAAACTATGGATTATTCTTGATTATTGTTTTATAAATTCAAGGGACCTCCAGTCGGTGATGGACCCTATTTCACCCTAATAGTATTATCGTGAAAAACTCTATGACCTTGAATTTCTTTGGTTTTTGTTTTAGATAGTATAGGACAACTTTGACGGGAACCTATCCTTCTCACGTTAATAGGTCCCAACTTTAACTAACGTCTCACAGACCCTTGTAGACCTATAAATATTTCACACAGAGACTTCGAGATTCTATACATCTGGTATATATTTTCACCTGAGGAGAGTGTCTTCTCAATTCGTACTCTCTGAGGAGGACAAAGATGTCGTAAAATTGTAACACTATCCCAGTCTTTCTATACTAAGGAAACGGGGATGGTCGTTATGATGGTAAACATTCAGTCCCCTACTTCTATCTGAAAAGAGAAACACCCCGCTCAGTAATCACAGTATATTAAATTTCTCCCCTTTGTATACACCTTCGTTGTGACCAACAAAGTCCGTTGATAAAGTTTAGGGTGATACGGTCATCCACCCTGTTATTTATTTAGAACCCACGGAATAACTACTTTACTCTGGGTGACTTAGTCTGGAAGAATCCTCACTCCAGGTCCGACGAGACAAAACTCCTTCGGGACGTCCCCTACGACTCCTCGTCGGGTAAGTGTCTACACGAGGTGACTTCGTCCACTACTGGTCCCAGGGTTGTAATTAAGAGACAAAGTCTTTACCGGGCTCCGTCGGAGTAAAGGAAAGAGGTAATGGAGAATTCTGGAAGTTAAGTTGGAATTAAGGAAGGACGGTTTCTTTTTACAAACCAGGATACCTGGATTGTTGTCGTGTCGTTAATAGTGGGTCCGAGACGGAGAGGGCATCCGTATCCTTTTTTTACCGTTCCAGGACCCTCGGACCAAGACTAAAGAATAGAGAATGTCCTCCCCCGACCAACCTAAGAAAGACAAAATCGGTCATAGGACCTGAGACTTTATATCGAGTCCTTTACTTTTCAGTATCCCAACGGTTACGTCTCATCTTAATTACTTTCAACCATCGTAACTTTCTTCTCTTATCTTTTATCTTTGTTATAAGTTCAGGGTAAGAACCCGTCGTAATAAGTTTGTAATAAAATTTTCACGTAAACCTGGTGTGGGACCACTAGATCACCAATTCTTAGACGGGTAGTTACGTCCTTTGTACTCAAATTGAGGACCAGACCCTTCTAGGGTGTACGTTAACTCGTTGATTTAGGTACGTGGTCCTTATTACTCGGGTGCACGACGTTAATGCCTTCCGGCTCGTGGATCTCCGACACGAGACGTTACTCCTCGGCGGTATACTCTTCGCGCACATGGCGTTGTTTTTCATCTAGAGTGAGCTGTGTGGATCTCTTTCGAGCACCCGTCATTGTTTCTGGGTCGTGTCGGTTTCTATTTTATTTTATTTCCGACGTGAACTAGTCCCCTAAGTCTTTACGACGTAGAACGGGAGTCGGTGTTGACGAGGAGATTCTCAAGGGACCGTTATGTTTTTGTGTGTATGTGTGTGTGTCTGTACTGTCTCGTCCGTCTCTTCGACTCTATTCAATAGTAATGGTTGACGTCAAACCTGAGATTTAAGATTTCGTTCTTGATTTTGTCGACCAAAGTTTCGACTAGGAACTTTCTCGAAGTATTCGTAGTGGACCTTTGAACAATCTTTATGTACAAGAATCCGGGGCGGGATCTGGATCTTCCGTTACCGTGGGGTGAGGTCATGAGAACAGACCTTTTAGGGTACTTGCCTCCTCGGAGCACCCGACGTCAGGTACCCCAGTGATTCTCAGTCCCAGCCTGTGCTGACTCGCTGTAGGGAAAGTGCGTAACCTCTTCCTTTACTGTTGGGTGAGATCACAAGAATGGACCTCTTAGGGTCCCCGCCCCTTCGGACCACCCGACGGCAGAAACCCCAACGTGTCGTAGTCTGTGCTGACTTCGCTGAATCGTCGTCGTCGTCTGGATGCTTCAGACTGTAAGATGTCACTCAGGGTCTCCGACGTAAAATTGTTCGGGAGGTCCACTAAGAATACACACCGAGTTCAAATTCTCGATAATTGAATTTCCTTGTTCTATTTGGTACCAGTGACCCAGTGACCCAGAAGGAATAGATGAATAGGGGTTTGATAGGGTCCAGAAACCGAGAATTAAGACTTACCCCTTTCTACGTCTAGGTTTGGATCTCCTTTCCGCACTCTCTGTCCTATTCTCTTTCGTCAATAAATGACTGGGAACGATATCCTAACCAAACCTGACGGACGGGGTTTTCTGGGTCTCCAGAACGGTTTTGTCCCTTTATCGACAACTTGGCTGTCTTTTCACGAACCTTGTATCTGCACCTTCAGGGATCAATAGATTTTTGGCTGGGTGGGAACACGAATCACGTTGTCATGTAAAGTTTTTAGAGACGACTGGGAGAAAAACACACACACTCACATACGCACCATTCAACAAACAGCCAGACTGAGAAACGCTGGGTCACTTGGTATCGGACGGTCCGGGGAGACAGGTCCCCTAAGAAGTCCGTTCTTATTACCTCACTCAACGGTGCGGGAGGAGGTCCCCTAGAAGGGATGGGTTCCTAACTTGGGTGCAGGGAATGTAGAAGACGTAACCGTCTACCCGAAAAATGGTGGTCATGGTGGACCCCTCGGGTGACTGAGAGAAATTGTAAATAAGAGATTACAATAAAAAGAAATATCACAATGTACTTGCTTCGTGGTATTAAGAGTGTGCAAGCAAATCACGAAGGCCTATAGATTGAGAATCTTATCTCAACTCTCGACTCTCCTTTCTTCCCGCCACTCTCCTGTCTCAACGCACGTGAGGTCCGAAACCCTCGATCAATCGCTCAGAGGGAAGACCCGGAGTCCGTGACTGACGGAGGACTGGTACGTCTAAGACACCTATAATTCTGTCTAAATGTGACAGCGGTACTAGAAAAAGGAGCTGTAAGTGACAAGTCACGAAGTAGACATAAGACTTAGGACTCATTGTGAATAGAGTAGCCCATCCCTTCGAGACTGGTCATTAACCTACCGAGTCTACCATTTCTTAGACGGACATTACGTTCTCTGGGCCCAAACTAGGGACTAAGTCCTTCTAGGGGACTTCTTCCTTTACCGATGGGTGAGGTCATAAGAACGGACCTCTCAAGGTACCTGTCTCCTAGGACCGTCTGATGTTAGGTGCCCCAACGTTTTCTTATTCTGTACTGACTCGCCGATTGAACCACTCTTCACTCTCCATACTCGCTTCCAGACCTCGAGGGGGATCTCCACCCGTGGAGATTATCAGAGTCCTACGGTCTTCGCTGCATCGACCACTGTAAAAGTTTCGTTCCGTTAAAGGTACGGTGTTCTCCGATAAGTTAGAATTTAAGTAATTTTAATTTTTAAGTCAAGGAGCCAGCATGGTCGGCGTAAATTTCACGAGTCGTCGGTGTACACCGATCACCGACGTTAGGACCTGTCACTTCTACGTCTTGTAGTAACGTGTCGATCTCCACAATCTCTCTGTTAATCCTCATTCCTGCACCTCTATTAGACTATAATTGTACTTATTGAGGGTAGGATCCCTCCACTGTGTCATTGGATGTCTACGGTTCATCACATAAGTGTCTTGTTTACGAAGACTCAACTTCCAGTTAAGCTCCCCTTTCCGTACGACGTGGAATCCGAAAATGCACAAAGTTTCTGTGTCGAAATAATAGTGTTTTAGGAGGCACCAGTTGAGATACTACACCTTAAGACGGAATAGTAGGGACCTCTCTCTCGGTGTCTGATAGAGAGGGGAGATGAAACATTGGGTTCCAGGATTAGTACCCATTAGTGTTAATCTGTTAGTAATGAAAGTGATTCATTGTCGTCCTTTAAGGATAAATGGAACTCGAATAACATAAGTAAGGTGATAGAGAGAAAGGGGTCAGTAATGTAGTTAAGCGCCACATTTCGTCCTGGGTAAATGAATTATCCATTGTCTTCCAGTCGGATGGAAGGGACAAAGGAAGGTTTGGAAGAAAGTCCACGAGGACCCTCCTTCCGATCCACTGACTTCTTCCCCAAATTGAAATATCCATCCTTTGATTTATTTTTCGTAAATCGTTTATTCTCATCGACGGGACCGTCGAAAAAAAAAGAAACGGATAAACCGAATTTCCGGAAAATACTCGAGATGGTCAGGTCAGGTTAAATATACTAGGCGAGGACCTTATCCTACTAACGTTTCGTAATACGCCTCGATATAAAGGTTTAAATGAATAGTCGTTCAGACAAAGGTTTTTCTAACTTCCCGTCAAAACAGGACATTTATAATTGACAAACCCCCCTTTGTTTAAATATTAGTATGTTCCTTACCAATACTTTCATGTTTTGACACAAGGGTTCCGTGTGTGGGTTAGTTAGAGTAATTGAATCTCGATACAGAACATTTATGTGTGTGTAAAAGGTAGGGTCTAACTACGATGAACAGTAAGTATATCTAATGTTGTATTAAGTAGTCGTACCAGGTCCTTTAGTAGGCTATTTTTGTTTTCACGGATCTAGTAAATAATTTTTTTTTTGTTTGTTGATACAAAAAATTTATCTGTCTTATCTGTTTTTATCTCGTTGTTACCGTATCTGTGTGTAATCCTGTATTTAGACATATATTTTAACTCATTTTCGTCTATACCTATATCATTCTGAGGAGGTTTACTATGATTTCCCCTCTTCCCTATTAGTGTAGAACCTCTTTGAGACTTAATATCTTATGAAGTTCTTGTGTCAAAACAATATAGGTCTCTTTGTCGTTGTTACTACTGTTATTCGGATTCACGAGTGTTCTATAAAACTCCATAGTTGATGGAGGAAAGTACTCGTCTAAAATGACATTTTACTTGTCTTCTCTCAAAATAACCAGTCCTCTGTCTCCGATTTGGTCTACTCGAAAGTTCTAGTAAGGTCTAGTACTGGATACTCAGGTACCAGACGTTGATCGTCGCAGCTCAATCTGTTTGGATTAATTACACTATTTCAACAATTTATATCAGGAAAGTTTACCCAATTTATAAAAGATATCATGGGAAATACACAGTGAAAAATCTCTCTCGTATTTTGGCTTGATGTATTTCTGGTCCAGTTTACTATCGTATAAAGTTCAATTACCTTAGACTTAATTATGGTGAGGAGAACCTATGTATAGAAGTCATATGTGTGAATTCTTTCTTCTGTCCATCATCGCAAGGTCGAGACGAAGTTTACTGTCAAAATGTTAGAGAGACTGGAGGTGATACCTCAAAGTGAGGAGAGTAGAGACTCCCAGGGAAGGAAGAGATTGGAGACTACAATGTATGTATCGAAATATAAGGAACGTTAAATATAGATTGGATACTGTAATTATATAGATTGGATCTCCTTACTTCTCTAATCTCGGGGAAAGAATAACCTGACTCAGCAATATAGAAGTTTGGATTTTCTCGTTCTAAGAACATAAAACGAGAGATATAATTCTTCTCTGACTTGTAAAGAAACTATTAGTAATCAAAATATAGACTAGACTTTTACAAGTGTAACCAGAAAATTAAAATATTGAGTTCTTTTATCATGTCTTTTTTTTTTAAGACTCCCGAAGGAACCACCGAGTCACCATTTCTTAGGTGGATAGTTATGTCCTCTCCCCAAACTAGGGACTAGGCCCTTCTAGGGTGCACAGTACTTCGTTAATTCGGACACGTAGTGTTGATACCTCGGACACGAGATTTCTCTCGGTCTCTCGGTGTCTATATGACTCGGGTGCACGGAGTTTATGACTTCGACCCCTCGGGATCTCGGGTACGAGACGTACTTCTCTGCGGTGGCACTACTCTCATCGGGGGTGAGAGGAATTGATCTCTTTCCGAGAGTGTTGTTCCTTCTGGGTCGTGTCGGTTTTTATTTTGTTTATATATTTAAAAAAAAAAATTAGGACGTTATAAACGTTAAGGTTAACAGAAAGACAACTGGATCTCTTTCAGACACCGTTCTTATTCTATTCTTCGGTTCCTTGAAAGTCGACCTACGACCATTCCAACTTACGAGGATTTGTGTGTAGAGGACACTTTTTAGTATTACTGTCCACTGGTCCTCCCTCCGTCTCGAACAAGAACGCAACGGGATATACTTTCACTTTTCACTTTTACTTCAACGAGTCAGCACAGGCTGAGATCGGATGGTCCGAGGAGACAGGTATCCTAAAAGGTCCATTCTTATAACCTCACCCAACGGTAAAGGAAGAGGTCCTCTAGAAGGGCTGGGTCCCTAACTTGGACCCAGAGGGCGTAACATCCGTCTGCGAAATGGCAGATTCGGTGGTCCTTTCATTTTTTACTTCAGGGTCTCGTCTTTTACTCGTAGGACTTATTAAAGGTCTACGTTGATTATAGAGACCTCGAATATATAGAATTCTGTTAAAAATAAAACGAGGTACAATATTTTGTCCCTTCTTCATCTTTCTTTAAGACTCTTCTTACGGTATTTGTAATTCTAACCTTTTCGATAAGTTACATATAGGACTTTCAGTTCACTGACAAAAGTAAACCTCCTTTTACTTTGTCATCCATCTCTTTTATTTGAGTAAAAATCATTTTTAACTTTCACATGGGTGACAGATAATTCATAAGACGAAAGTACACAGTGAGTTTAACGGTCCAAAACCTCTTTTAGCATAGGTTAAGTGTTTCCGGTTGAAGAGGTAAAGCTAACAACCAGACTGATCGTCGATCAATCGGACCAGTCTAGTTAGGTTTTTACGGTAAATGCATAAATCTTGGCCTTATGTCAGGAGTTTTACGTTTTGTCATAAAGGTAACTAAAATAGTGGAAAATAGTCTGTGAGTAGTAAGATCGAGTAAAGTCACGTAGAACAATTCTACCAACGTTTTGACACCCTCAGGACTAAATTACTGTTACAGTCGATTAATTGTCGTTTTGAAGAGATTAAACCTTCCAAACTATTTACGAAATCGGAGTTTTACAAACAGAGAGGTACTGTCTATGGATAAAAGTGGCTAAAGAGAGTAGAGGTTATACTAACAGTTAAAATATCATCGAAACTGAGTGAGGAACAGATACAAATACAAATTGAACTAGTCATTTCTTTCACGGTGTACAATTTTGTACCTCTTCTTTTTTTTTATTGTTGTTGTACTGAAACCCCTACTTGTTTATGGGATAACTATAAGTCGATGTCGAAGACTTTTACGAGTGTCCTACAAACCTTTAACGTAAAGATTTACGATACCCGAAACCCAGAAAGTTGGTACATTACTTATATATAAAAAAGAGGTAAATAAATAATAACCATCTTTAACTCATTACCTGAAAAGGTGACTACGGGGACAGGTACAAATAAAAGAGTAACGAGGTCAGTCGTAACAATAGACTGTTACGTTTTGTCAATACAAACCCAACTATGTGTATCCGTTAGGAAGAAAGTTTCTAAAAAGCAGACAGTGGTAGTAGGGGTGATTCTACGTCTTGTCCTTTACTGTCTTACTAACCAGAATAGATATAAAACCATATAAAAAGAAACTTACCGTCGGACCCTCTTGTGTTAAAAGTTCTATTTTTATTGTTTTGACACTACTAACGTTTACCGTCCTAGATTACCTCCCAATATTTAATAACGGACATTACGGTTTATGAAACTTGACCATCGACCTTTAACACAAGACCTCTGACAAACCTTACTGACGAAGAGTGTTAGAGAGAAAGAAGTAATTTTTTTTATTTGATATTTTGGTTTTTTTTTTTTTTTTTCTTTTCTGTAGTGTTTTATCGTTCCAGTTTTATTTGAGTTTATTTTATCTGACATATGAAGGGAAGTGTAATCATCGAGAACAGTTATCATGAATAATTTCTATATGAGGAAACAAAAGGTTTTCATTTTATTAAAAATTTTGTATAAAATCAAAATCAAAAAGTTTACTATACCTAAGTTTACGTTGACCCAATTCAGACTATTTGAGTCTTGTAGAAATAGTAGTTGAGGATTAACTTCCGAGTAATGTTATAATTTATAACTACAAGTGTTTCTTCTCGAAACACTATATACGATTGGTTCAACTCCAGGTCAGTTACCTGGATAGTTTATTCTGTGGACAAGGAACCCGAACCCAATTCGACTCGTCACCGATCCTCTAACTAACCGGTTTCTACCATGGTTACTGTGTCTATAAAACCAGTTTTGAGAAGAGACCTAGAATGTCGTCTTTATATTACTATAAAAGTTGGACGTCCACTTATAATGATACGTTTTACAATTTTACGTCGCCACCCAATGGGCTAGTAAAAAGGAAGATGTTCCCAAAGATCTAATTCCTTCTTTGCATTTTACGACTTACGTCGAGACAAAGGTATTGGATACTTTATACTGGACTATTCCAGTTGATGATACGGAGTTGTATGAGGGAACAACTAGATACTATCTCCTCTTATACATCCTTCCTACTACACTAAACAAATTCTGATTTCATAGACTAAAGTCACTTTTATCAAAACGTTGGACTTACTCGTAGTCTAATGTCTGAGGTGACTACAGGGGTCAGAAGGTCGGGACGGTTTTTTTTTTTAGATAGTCACTAGGATTGTGACAGTTATAAATGGACAGTTTTGTCCCAACGGGTTAAAGTCTTGTAGAGACTCGATTTTTATGTCGATTAGATCTACCAGATCACTCCTTTTTATTTTTTCAAACCCTAGTTTCCATGGACGTAAGTACTTGACCTAATAACACTTAAGTCATCAAAGACGAAACGAAACGATTTCTTTCTGTTTTGTAATGTAACGAAAACTCTTATCATACTAAGAACTTCGATAGTCACTCTTTACAGACACGTTTAATTAATATTTATTTACTGATGTCCTCTCTCGAAAATGTAACTCATTGTATAGTAATTCTATTTTTCAATTTGTCGACTCTTCAAATGTTTCGTAATTTTGACTAACTGTCGGTGTATATGTAGACGAAAACCCGAGACTCTATTCTCGTTTTACTTCGAAAGAGCCGACTAATAACAGATTTAATCCATAGGGACCGAGAGACAAAAGACAAATAAACCTTTCAATCGTTACCACTCCGTCCCCTTTCTCTTTCTTCCTTATTAAATCACTCTTCTCGTCTTCTCTCCAAGTAGAAACTTACTAAAATAAGATAGACCTCTTTACCTTTGGCTTCTTTATTGCAGATATAAAAGGTGGGGTAAAGTTTTGTTTTACACGTCAAGTTCTTGTTATCTATCCCTGAAAAGACCACCAGGTCACCAATTCCTAGGTGGACGGTCACATCTTCTGTGTCCAAACTATAGAACAACCCTTTCTAGGGTGAACGACTCCCCGTTGATTCGGGTACTCGGTGTTGATGACTCGGACGTCGTTGATGACTTCGGACTCGTGGATCTAGAACACGAGGTGTTCCCTTCGGTGGCGTTACTCTTTTGACATACGTTGTTGATCTTTCATCGGGAGTGTGGGACGTTGATCTCTTCTGGGGAACGTCGTTACTTCTGAGTCGTGTCGGTTTTTATTTGTTTATAAAAATTTTTCTTGTTGTCTATCTCTTACTTGAAGACCGTTTGTGACACTAGTGAAGTTACCCGGTGACTTTAAAAAGTAACTCTTCTTGTTACTAATTACCACACGATTTAGAATATAATTATGTAATTTCGATACCATCTTTTTTCTTAATTTTTTTAAAAAAATAGTTTCACCAATAAATGTATACAGTTTGTCCTTTGATTCTACAATGATACCTTTAGTTTCAGGAAACCTCAACGGTTTAAAACGGTCATGTTAATTTGTCAAGATCTTTTCTGAGTAAAGATCCTTTTTATTTTGTTGTATACCAAAAGAGATTTTTATCTAGAGAACTTCTTTTTTCCAAAATGCGTCAATTACACGAAAACTCCCGAAATTCATAAGAAGAAGGAATTTTGTTCGAACAAGAATTTTAAAAATTCTTTTCAATGTTTAAGGGAATGAGAGTAGATCATTCTCCATTCACTGTTGTGTCTAAGGTCGATCACTATGGAACAGGGTAAGTGAAATCTTTGTACAACTTACCTATTTTGTCAATAGTATGTCGGTTCCCGATTCCTTACTTCAACCACAACGATAAGGACAGACAGTTTTAGGTATCTGTTCGTGTGAAGATTTCCAGAAGAGAATAATTTAGTTCAGTGGTCATAATCTTAACTCCATCGAAGAGAAAGAGACTTCTCTATTCTGACACTAGTCTTAATCACTATTACATATTCAAGTTGACAAAGTCTACGCCATTTTTTCGGTAAAATTTTATTTAGTTAATTCGTTTTAAACCCGAAGAGACTATCGAGTCAACCATTTCTTAGGTGGACATTACGTCCTCTAGGTCAAGCTAAGGACCCATCCCTTCTAAGTGACCTCTTCCCTATCCGATGAGTAGGGTCATAAGAACCTGACTGAAACACCGAGTCAACCATTTCTTAGGTGGACGTTACACGCTCTGGACCCAAACAAGGGACTCAACCCTTCTAGGGGACCTCTTCCCTTTCCGATATGTGAGGTCATAAGACCTGATCTTTTAAGGTACCTGACCCCAACGTTTCTCAACCTGTACTGACTCGTTGAAAGTGAAAGTAAAACCTACGAGTCTCAGTCTTAAATTTTTTATTTTATTTTTTTATTTGGCGATGGGTACCCGAACAAAATGAATGACAATTTAAGATTGAATGATTTTGTTATTCATGTATCCGTGAATTATACACGACTTACTCATTTACTTATTTATAAACGTTTTATGACTTCCTACACTATTTTTATTTTAGAAAATGTTAACAAGTTCGTTAAACATACCTAATAGAGGAAATAATATTGATGCTACAAACAAAAAAACTATTGTCATGGGACTAAATGTACACTTTTTTTGACTTCTTATCCGTTAATTTGCAGAGTGAATCCCAAGTCAAGTCAAGTCAACGAGTCAGTACAGGTTGAGGAATACTGGGGTACTGACGTCGTCCAAAGGAACAGGTAGTAGTTGAGGACCTCGAATGAGTTTGAGTACAGATAACTCAACCACTACGGTAGGTTGGTAGAGTAGGAGATAATGGGGGAAGAGGAGGGTGGAAGTTAGAAAGGGTCGTAGTCCTAGAAAAGTTTACTCAATCAAGAAGTGTAGTCCTCCGGTTTTATAACCTCAAAGTTGAAGTCGTAGTCAGGAGGGTTACTTATAAGTCCTGACTAAAGGAAATCCTACCTGACCAACCTAGCGGAACTTCAGGTCACTGATAGTTCTCAGAAGAGGTTTTGGTGTCAAGTTTTCGTAGTTAAGAAGTCGTGAGTCGAAAGAAATATCGGGTTGAGAGTGTAGTTGTGTACTGATGACCTTTTTGGTATCGAAACTGATCTACCTAGAGACAACCGTTTCATTACAGAGACGAAAGTTTGTACGATAGATCCGACCAGTTTTGAAAAGAAGATTCCTCGTTCGCAGAAAATTAAAGTACCGACGTCAGTGGTAGACGTCACTAAAACCTCGGGTGAATTTCAAGTCAAGTCAAGTCAAGTCAACGAGTCAGTACAGGTTGAGAAACACTGGGGTACGTAACGTCGTCCGGTCCGGAGGGACAGGTAGCGGTTGAGGACCTCAAGTGAGTCTAAGTGCAGGTAACTCAGTCACTACGGTAGGTCGGCAGAGTAGGAGACAGTAGGGGAAGAGGAGGACGGAGGTTAGGGAGGGTTGTAGTCTCAGAAAAGGTGACTCAGTTGAGAAGCGTACTCCACCGGTTTTATGACCTCAAAGTCGAAATCGTAGTAGGGAAGGTTTCTTTAGGGTCCCGACTTGAGGAAGTCTTACCTGACTAACCTCAAGGAACGTCAGGTTCCTTGAGAGTTCTCAGAAGAGGTTGTGGTGTCAAGTTTTTGTAGACACGAAGCCGTGAGTCGGAAGAAGTGTCAGGTTGAGAGTGTAGGTATGTACTGGTGACCTTTTGGTATCGGAACTCATCTACCTGAAATCAGCCGTTTCATTACAGAGACGAAAAGTTATACGATAGATCCAACCAGTATTGAAAAGAAGGTTCCTCATTCGTAGAAAATTAAAGTACCGACGTCAGTGGTAGACGTCACTAAAACCTCGGGGGGTTTGTTCAGACTGTGACAAAGGTGACAAAGGGGTAGATAAAGGGTACTTCACTACCCTGGCCTACGGTACTAGAAGCAAAAGACTTACAACTCGAAATTCGGTTGAATAAGTGAGAGGTGAAAGTGAAAGTAGTTCTCCGAAAAATCGAGGAGAAGTGAAAGACGGTATTCCCACCACAGTAGACGTATAGACTCCAATAACTATAAAGAGGGTCGTTAGAACTAAGAAGGTCGAACACAAAGAAGGTCAGGTCGCAAAGAGTACTATATGACACGTATATTCAATTTATTCGTCCCACTGTTATATGTTGGACCTGTATGAGGAAAAGGATAAACCTTGGTCNAAAAGAAGGTTCCTCATTCGTAGAAAATTAAAGTACCGACGTCAGTGGTAGACGTCACTAAAACCTCGGGGGGTTTGTTCAGACTGTGACAAAGGTGACAAAGGGGTAGATAAAGGGTACTTCACTACCCTGGCCTACGGTACTAGAAGCAAAAGACTTACAACTCGAAATTCGGTTGAATAAGTGAGAGGTGAAAGTGAAAGTAGTTCTCCGAAAAATCGAGGAGAAGTGAAAGACGGTATTCCCACCACAGTAGACGTATAGACTCCAATAACTATAAAGAGGGTCGTTAGAACTAAGAAGGTCGAACACAAAGAAGGTCAGGTCGCAAAGAGTACTATATGACACGTATATTCAATTTATTCGTCCCACTGTTATATGTTGGACCTGTATGAGGAAAAGGATAAACCTTGATCAGACAACAAGGTACAGGTCAAGATTGACAACGAAGGACTGGACGTATGTCTAGAGAGTTCTCCGTCCAATCCACCAGACCATAAGGGTAGAGAAAGTCTTAAAAGGTGTCAAATAACACTAGGTGTGTTTCCGAAACCGTATCAGTTATTTCGTCTTTATCTACAAAAAGACCTTCAGAGAACAAAAAGGCTACTAGGTCGCCTACAACCGTTAAACTAGAGACCAAGGAGACGGAAAAGATTTTGGTCGAACTGGTAGACCTTCAAATGTCAAGTACATAACGACTTCGGACCGAACCTCTTAAAACTCGTAATGAAATGATCGTACACTCTACTCACGTCAACACACCATCAAACTCGTAAGAAACCGTAACGGAAAGAAACCCTGACCTTACTTTTGACTGGAAAAGGTCAGGACACCGGTGACGACTCAAAAGGTTTAAACGACCGTATAACTGACGTCGTGAAAGTGTCGTAGTAGAAAGTCAATGGATGGTAGATAGTTTGTCAACACAGTTTTAATTGTAAGTCAGGTAGACTAAAGCTTCAGGTGTGAGAATTGGTGAATAATCAATGTTTATGTCACGATTACAACGAGGGGAAATAGAGTATGTAGAAAAGTCATGTCACTTTACATTCAGTTTCAACTAAAAATTTGTGAAAGAGACCTAAACAGTTTCGAGTCACTATTTATAAAGTCATTCGTGGACGGTAATTACTGTACTTTTATAGACTACGACAATGCATAGACTGAAAAATAAACCTGTATAAGTCTTTTTGGTCGTAATTTCGATTGTATAGATACAATCCATAAATCTTATCCTTTTTCCTCATTTCTTACCCCCACCGATTTTCTGTTCCTTCCCTTTTCGGACACTTTTATCTTGTTTCCTTCCAGGTTCCTGACCTCAATTCTGGAGTCCATCTTGTTTGTCGTGAGGACGGATCGGGTCAAATGTATTCCGTCCGGGTCCCTCTCCTCCTTTTTTTTGTACATTTTTCTCCTCGGTTTTTTAAACCGTACCCGGAGAATAGAAGCGTAGAAAACTCAGTCGTACGGGAGTGTTGAACTCCTACATAAAAGGAAATGAAAGATTCATTTTAACTAGACATTGTCATTAGATAGGCTCCCGACATTGTGACCAGACAGTGAAGTTTGAAAACAACGCTACTCTGTCTTGGCTCCTTTAATGTTTGAGGGGACTGTCAATAATATCCAACTAGATTATTGAGTCCAAAAACGTTAAATTTTTCTTAAAACCTGGTGTTCATAAGTGTAAACATTACGATTTTTTTTTTTTTTTTTCTGATATTATTATAAAGGTTCCGTATGAACTCTTAAGACAGTTAGGTAGAAAAAAAGTAAATACTTTCGAATCACGTGTAAATGTTGAAATTGTAAAGGATTGTGGTAGGAGTACTCTTCTCAACTGAGTAATCCTTTCTGAAACTACTACCCTCCCTAACTCCCGTCCTCCTCTTCCCCTGCTGTCTCCTACTCTACCGACCTACCGTAGTGACCGAGCTACCTGTACTTAGACTCACTTGAGGTCCTCAACCACTACCTGTCCCTCCGGACCGTACGACGCTAAGTACCCCAACGTTTCTCAACCTGTGCTGACTCGTTAACTTGACTTGACTTGACTTGTGGTAGGATTTCTGTGTCTTTATGTTCTTCCGTTATACCAACAGACTTCTCCGTAATTTGATCGACTCTTTTCTCTTCACTTTCCGTTTCCTCTTTCCTTTTCAGTATGGGTTGACTTACGTCTCAAGGTTTCTTATCTTTCCTCTCTATTCTTTCAGAAGAATTCACTTGCTACGTTTCTTTATCTCTTTTTGTTATCTTACCATTTATGATCTCTAGAGAAGTCATTTTAATCTCTATGGTTATTTCCTGTCTTTCCATTCCTGTATTGTCTTCGTCTTCTCTAATTCTCTACCGTTCTTATGTGTCTTTTTGATATGTTTTTTCTAGAATTATAGGACCTATTAGTGTTACTACGCTAGTGAGTGGATCTCGGTCTGTAGGACCTCACAGTTCAGTTCACCCGACATCCTTCGTAACGATACTTGTTTCGATCACCCCTACTATCTTAAGGTCGACTTAAATTTTATGACTTTCTACGACGACGACTTCACAATGTGAGTTATACAGTCGTGTAAAAATTTTGAATCGTCACCGGTGTCTTGACTTTTTCAAGTCAAAAGTGAGATAAGGGTTTCTTCCCGTTACGGTTTCTTACAACTTTGATGACGCGTTAACACAGGTAAAGTGAACGATCGTTCCATTACGAGTTTTAAGAGGATCTCTCCGAGGTTGTCATATACTTTGTTCTTGAAGGTCTACATGTCCGACTTAAATCTTTTCCGTCTCCTTGGTCTCTATTTTAACGGTTTTAGGTAGCCTAGTATTTTTCTCGTTTTCTCAAGGTCTTTTTTTGTAGATGAAGACGAAATGATACGATTTTGGAAACTGACACACCTAGTGTTGTTTGACACCTTTTAAGAAGTTTTCTACCCTTATGGTCTAGTGGAATGGACGGAAGACTCTTTGGACATAAATCCAGTTCTTCGTTGTCAATCTTGGTCTATACCTTGTCACCTGACGAAATTTTAACACTTTTGTCATGTAGTTCCGACATATAACAGTGGGACGAATAAATTGAATATAAGTCTCTTGTAGTATTCTTTACGATCCGACGTACTTAGTGTTTGATCTTAATTCTAACGGTCCTCTTTATAGTTATTATATTCTATACGACCACTATGAAGAGATTGACGTCTTTCATTTCTCCTTGATTTCTCGGAGACCTATTTTCACTTTCTCCTTTCACTTTTTTCAACCGAATTTTGCGTCGTAAGTCTTTTGATTCTAGTACTGTAGGTCAGAATAGTGAAGTACCGTTTATCTGCCCCTTTCTTGCCTTTGTCACTGTCTGAAATAAAAGAACCCGAGGTTTCAGTGACGTCTATCACTGACGTCGGTACTTTAATTTTCTACGAACAAGGAACCTTATTTTCGATACTGGTTTGATCTACCGTATAATTTTTCGTCTCTGTTGACGAAACTCCACGTACATCAATTTCCCCGTATATCAGTTTCAATACCAAAAAGGTCATCCGTGTATACCTACCTAGACGGTCAACCTGATATTTCTTTCGACTCGTGACTTCATAACTACGAAAACTTAATACCACGACTTCTTCTGAAAACTGTCAGGGAACCTGTTCGTTCCTCTAGTTTCGTCAGTTAGGATTTCCTTTAGTTGGGACTCATAAGTAACCTTCCTGACTGCGACTTCGACTTCGAGGTTATGAAACGAGTGGACTACGTTTCTCGGTTCAGAGACTTTTTCTGGGATTACGACCCTTTCTAACTCCCGTACTCCTCTTCCTCTGTTGTCTCCTACTCTACCAACCTACCTTAGTAGTCGCGTTGTCTGTGCTCAGACTCGTTTGGGACCCTCTATAATTTTCTATCCCTTCCGACCACCCGACGTCAGGTTCTCCAATCCTTCTCAGACTTCACTGACTCACTGATCTGTTGTTATCGTTGTGAAGAGACCACTGATTCTACCTTTTCTTAGACGGACACTACGTCCTATGGACCCAAACTAGGTCCCCAGACCTTCTAGACGACGTCTTCCCTTACCGATAGATGAGGTCATAAGAACGGACCTCTTAGGGTACCTGTCTCCTCGGACCACCCGATGTCAGGTATCCCAGTGTTTTTAAACCTGTGTTGATTTGTGTTGTTGTGTCAATCTTGTGAAAAGTTTCCTTTGTGTATTATTTCATTATCCTTACAGTTAAAAAGTTTGTTATTCAGGTTCCGTCAGTCTAAACAGAAAACTATTGTAAGTAAGGAAGAAGATCGGTTCGACAGTGAGACCTACATTGAACCACGGTTTAGTTGACATGCCCCTGATGGGATCTGGGGAGGACCTTGGTGTCTCCTAAATCGTATACTAATTTATTACTTCTAAAAGATTATTATAAGTCAACAAAGAGTGGACTCACTTATTACAGTCACTAGGGAACCCCAGGTAAATTCGTAGTCCACTATTGTCGGTGATAGTTATCTCTACTCTTTCCCGTTTAGAGAGAGTTGAAGAGACATCGAAGTCCGACTCCACAAAACCGTGAAAGTATTTACATTCACATTTGTGGGTGAACGGAACTCTTAGTCAGGGCGAGGTGGAAGGATGACACAGTGAGTAAAGAGAGAATATTGAAAGTTACAAACTTCTGTCCGTGTAACCGAATGGTACACTCGTCAAAACAATACAAAATAGATTTGTCCATTAGAGTTCCAGGGTTGTATGTCCTGAAATCCCTGTTCAATAATCGGTGCAAGCTACATAATCAGCGAGTCAGCACAGGTCGAGAAACACTGAGGTACCCGAGGACAGGTACCCTAAGAGGTGCGTTCTTATGATCTCACCCATCGGTAAGGGAAGAGGTCCCCTAGAAAGACTGGATCCCTAACTTGCGTGTAGAGGACGTAACGTCCATTTAAGAAATGGTAGACTCGGTGGTCCCTTGGGTAATCATAGTAGATTTGAACTGGTCTTAATTCAGTCTTTGTCTCGTTAGTACTTGGTACTCACTTTGTCAGTAGACCTTCTTCAGTTCCCACTAAATGATCCGAGTTCAGATCTTACGACGTCAGTCGTATCGTAATTCCCCTCTCCCTTCGTTTCCCAACGTTAATTTATGATTTTGACCGTATCGCTTCGTCCGTCTTTTCTGAACTCCTAGAAGTCGTGGGTTGTTATAGTCGGTACAGTGAAGGGACAGTAGAAAGAAACTACTCTTTCTTTTGGACGATTTGACGACTTAGCACTAAAACAAAAAGTTACTACTGACGAAACCATCTCTGAAGATGAACAGGTACTTATAAATAATTTACGTGGTGTTAAAAGTCGACCTGTGTTTGGGTAGACATTATTTCTGGTATAAAGGATAGGGGAACATCCACCACACTCGTACTGGAAAGAAAAGAGAAGTACTAAAAAGACGATCAATTTTATGTCTACACTTTTTTTATACTGGTCGATTGAAGACTATTTCTTCTGATTTTGTTAAGTTACTTTTTAAGAAGAATCGTTTGTCTTAACCTAATCAACGTAGTTAAAGGGGGTTTTACTTGGAACTGGTTACGGGTTTGAAATGTGTTTTAAAGTGAACTTTACCTGATGGCTATATTTACACTTCACATTTTGACATTTTGGAAAAAACTTTTCTTATATCCTCTTTTTAGAAGTACTGGTTAGTAATCCTTTGTTCAAGAAGTTATACTATGGTTTCCGTACTAGATATTTTCTTTTTAAGTTAATAACCTAAGGAAATTTTAGTTTAATAAAACAAGACATTTCTTGATACAATTCTTTTACTTTTCTGTTGGTTGACTAAATGTCTTTTATAAACGTTCAGTGTATAGTCTGTTCTAAGTATAGGTCTTATATATTTTTTGAGAGATTTGAGTTGTCATTCTTTCGTTTAATAGGTTAATCTTTTACTCATTTTCTAAGGTTGTCTGCACAGTAGTTTCTTATATATGTCTACTGTTTATTTGTATCCCTCTCTACAAGTTGTTATGAGTCAAGTCAAGTCAAGTCAAGTCAGCGAGTCAGCACAGGCTGAGAAACGCTTGGGCAGTTA
This sequence comes from Capra ibex, assembly GCA_006410555.1. NCBI lineage: Eukaryota > Metazoa > Chordata > Mammalia > Artiodactyla > Bovidae > Capra > Capra ibex. The sequence goes on from SJYO01052474.1 coordinate 22,925,917, forward strand.
GTCGTGCGGTCCGGAGGGACAGGTAGTGGTTGTGGGCCTCAAGTGAGTCTGAGTGCAGGTAGCTCAGGCACTACGGTAGGTCGGTAGAGTAGGAGACAACAGGGGAAGAGGAGGACGGGGGTCAGAGAGGGTCGTAGTCTCAGAAAAGGTCACTCAGTTGAGAAGTGTACTCCACCGGTTTCATGACCTCAAAGTCGAAATCGTAGTAAGGAAGGTTTCTTTAGGACCCCAACTAGAGGAAGTCTTACCTGACCAACCGAGAGGAACGTCAGGTTCCTTGAGAGTTCTCAGAAGAGGTTGTGGTGTCAAGTTTTCGTGGTTAAGAAGTCACGAGTCGAAAGAAGTGTCTGGTTGAGAGTGTAGGTATGTACTGGTGTCCTTTTTGGTATCTGAACTGTTCTGTCTGGAAACAACCGTTTCATTACAGAGACGAAAACTTATACGATAGATCCAACCAGTATTGAAAAGAAGGTTTCTCATTCGCAGAAAATTAAATACCGACGTTAGTGGTAGACGTCACTAAAACCTCGGGGGGTTTTATTTCAGACTGCGACAAAGGTGACAAAGGGGTAGATAAAGGGTACTTCACTACCCTGGTCTACGGTACTAGAAGCAAAAGACTTACAACTCGAAATTCGGTTGAAAAAGTGAGAGGAGAACGTGAAAGTAGTTCTCCGAAAAATCGAGGAGAAGTGAAAGACGGTATTCCCACCACAGTAGACGTATAGACTCCAATAACTATAAAGAGGGTCGTTAGAACTAAGGTCGAACACGAAGAAGGTCAGGTCGCAAAGAGTACTACATGAGACGTAGATTCAATTTATTCGTCCCACTGTTATATCTCGGAACTGTATGAGGAAAAGGATAAACCTTGGTCAGACAACAAGGTACAGGTCAAGATTGACAACGAAGGACTGGACGTATATCCAAAGAGTTCTCCGTCCAGTCCACCTCCACCAGACCATAAGGGTAGAGAAAGTCTTAAAAGGCGTCAAATAACACTAAGTGCGTCAGTTTCCGAAACCGTATCAGTTATTTCGTCTTTACCTACAAAAAGACCTTGAGAGAACAAAAAGGCTACTAGGTCACCTACAACCGTTAAACTAGAGACCAAGGAGACGAAAAAGATTTTGGTCGAACTGGTAGTCCTTCAAGTGCCAACTTCACAACGACTTCGGACCGAACCTCTTAAAACTCGTAATGAAATGATCGCACACTCTACTCACGTCAACACACCATCAAACTCGTAAGAAACCGTAACGGAAAGAAACCCTAACCTTACTTTTGACTAGAAAAGGTCAGGACACCGGTGACGACTCAAAAGGTTTCAACGACCAGTAAACATTTACGTTTAACTTTGGTGGAACTCCTGATGGGATCACCGTGTCACCCATTCTTAGGTGGGTGGTCACGTCTCCTGTCTCTAAGTTAGGGAGCAGACCCTTGCTTCTAGGGTGTACAAGGGGTGTTGATAACTCGGATTGGTAGTTCTCGGACACGAGACGTTGTTCTCTTCGGCAGTGTTACTCTTCAGTGCGCGGTGTTGATCTCTCGTCGGGAGTGAACGACGTTGGTCTCTTTCGGGAGTTTTTCGTTACTTCTGGGTCGTGTCCGTTTTTATTTATTTTGTTCAATTAATTAATTAATTTTAAATTTTTGGTGATACTATGTGGGGATCTATAGATAATTTTCCCTATTTTAATTTGATCCATCTATCTGTCTATTACTACGGCCACTCTAAGGTTTCTTTGACTTTGAGAGTACATAACGACCACTTTTACACGGAAAATCTATGTCGGTGAGTCTTTTTATCAGACCGTCAAAGAAACGTTCAATTTATATATGAATGGTATACTGGATCGTGAACATGAAGACCCGTGAATAGAATCTTTTACTTTCAATGCAAAAATGTTTTTAGACATGTACTTATAAGTACTGTCGAAATAAACACTATCGGGGTTTGACCTTTACGGAGTTTACAGGAAGTCACACTTGACAATTTATTTGACACCACATAGGTCTGTTAGGCTATGAAGAACCTTTATTTCTCGTTACTTAATGACTATATACTCTGTTTAACCAAGTTAGAATTCCAATAGGATGATGGTCTTGTTTTCGGTTAGAGTTTTCATATATCACATACTAAGGTAAACATGTACGTACGAGTTAACACAGACTGACAAGTACTACGGTACCTGATATCGGGTGGTCGGAGGAGACAGGTAACCTAACAGGTTCGTTCTTATGACCTCACCCAACGGTAAAGGAGGAGGTCTCCTAGAAGGGGTGGGTCTCTGACTTGGGTACGGAGAACAGAGGACGGAACCGTCCCCCTAAGAAATGGTGATCACGGCGGACCCTTCGGTCCACCTTACCGTTTAATATTTCTACTTCTTGTGTGACGACAACAGTCCATTATCCCTTCTCCTCTATCCCATACTCATATCTCTCCTTCGGTCTCCTTCCGTGAACATAGTACCTTGTCAAGACATAGAATTAATATTCCTACCAATATACTTAGTTATAGACTCTATTTAACAGTATCTTAATCAATTTTTCTGTATGTTTTTACTCACGTACGTTTGTTACTACTTTGGACTCATTCCGGACATCATGTCAAATAACATGACAAAATTAATTGGAGAACGAAAACTATTACGAGATATCGATACATTTTACCGTGGTCGTGTTCCTACACCCACTACCTATATGTTTTGGAAAGACGTGATAAAAACGTTTAAGAACACCCGGATCCAGACATTGATAAAGTTTTACAATTTTCAATTGATTTTACGAGGACCAGTAATCCAATTTTCTTACTTAGTCTTTTTATTTTTACTGTACGTGTTAATTTACTTAAAATAATAGTATGATTATGAATATTATTACTACGTATGCGATACAAAAGAAGAGATAAAGGAATTGTCCTCTCACATTATACCCTACTCTTCTAAATTAAAGTCCTCCAATACCTGAGAATGGATATGGTCCCTTTAAACTAAGGACTCCGATTGATAGACCGAGACCTATTTCTGTTACAAAAACCATCGATTCCCTGAGTCCAAAGTATGACATAGGTCTTAAGTCTCGTAGGAGTAAGTGTAAGTTGAAAGTTATAAAGTAGTAAAATACACAAATAACGTGAGAAAAAAGAAATGATCTCACAGTAAATCTTTTAACTCGAGTAAGTTTTTTGAGAGAATAGTTATACCATCGCAAATTCCATTTTAGGAACCACAGATGGAAAGTTATACTTTTCCGACTAAAGTCACCCCCGACCTTCCGACGGGACGTCGTAGGGGTAGAGAGACTGTGAGGGTCCTAGTAGAAGTATCACTTATAGTGTATCAGGTCTCATGGTCCATAATGTTTAGTGGAGGTGTATAAAAGTCGAATTAAGACTTACAAAACAAGTGGATTTTCAGTATCTTCCACATTTGGTAATGTCAATTAGCCGATTATACTCCAGAAGTGTCGTGTCCTGTTAAAACTTCGTCCTCGATCTGCCCGAGGTTCATTCTGTAAATGTCGACCGGAGAAAAAAACGTAAAGTACCCCGTACTTTTTCATCCGAAGCCCGACCTAAGAATTATTGATAATTGTAAAGGACTCTGTTATCTATTTTTTCGAGGTCAACTCCTTAAATGTAACTCGGAGGACAGACGAGAGGTTTTGCCTTTATTGTTGTCTTTGTTCCATTTTTCGGTCACAAATTCCATTGTCAGTACCGTTCCTGTTTCTTCCCGTTTTGAGGCAAATTCATTTCCTAATTCCCTAGAGACGACGTCCCGTTTCTGATTATCTCAAAACGGTCCTTTTACGTGACCAGTATCGTTTGTGGGAGAAGGTTGTTGTGTTCTCTTTTGAGATATGTACCTGTAGTAGTCTACCAGTTGTGGTTTTAGTCTAACTAATATAAGAGACGTCGTTTTCTACCTCTTCGAGATATGTCAGTTTTTTTTTTGTTCTGGTCCTCTACTGACACCGAGTCTAGTACTTGAGGAATAATGGTTTAAGTCTGAATTTAACTTCTTTCGTCCCTTTTGGTGATCTGGTAGGTCCATGTTGGATTTACTTTAGGGAATACTAATAGGTCACCTTCACTCTTTATTTAAATTCCTGGATCTAGACTATCTATCTCACGGACTACTTGATACCTTACTCCAAGCACTATAACATGTCCTCTGTCCCTAGTTCTGGTAGGGGTACCTTTTCTTTACGTTTTTTCGTTTTACCGACAGACCCCTCCGGAATCTTTATCGACACTTTTCTTCTCTTCTCTTTTCAGTTCCTCTGTTCCTTTCTATATTCGTAGACTTACGTCTCAAGGTTGCTTATCGTTCTTCTCTATTCTTTCGGAAAANCCTTCACTCTTTATTTAAATTCCTGGATCTAGACTATCTATCTCACGGACTACTTGATACCTTACTCCAAGCACTATAACATGTCCTCTGTCCCTAGTTCTGGTAGGGGTACCTTTTCTTTACGTTTTTTCGTTTTACCGACAGACCCCTCCGGAATCTTTATCGACACTTTTCTTCTCTTCTCTTTTCAGTTCCTCTGTTCCTTTCTATATTCGTAGACTTCTTATCGTTCCAGGTTTCTTATCGTTCTTCTCTATTCTTTCGGAAGAAGTCACTAGTTACGTTTCTTTATCTCCTTTTCTTGTCTTACCCTTTCTGATCTCTAGAGAAGTTCTTTTAATCTCTATAGTTCCCTTGTAAAGTACGTTTCTACCCGAGCTATTTCCTGTCTTTACCATACCTGGATTGTCTTCGTCTTCTATAATTCTTCTCTACCGTTCTTATGTGTCTTCTTTACATGTTTTTCCTAGAAGTGCTGGACCTATTAGTGCTACCACACTAGTGAGTAGATCTTGCTCTGTAGGACTTTACACTTCAGTTCACTCGGAATCTTTCGTAGTGATACTTGTTTCGATCACCTCCACTACGTTAAGGTCATCTCGACAAAGTTTATGACTTTCTACTACGACACTTTCACGACGTGAGTTATACAGTCGTTTAAACCTTTTGAGTCGTTACCGGTGTCCGGACCTTTTCCAGTCAAAAGTAAGGTTAGGGTTTCTTTCCGTTACGGTTTCTTACGAGTTTGATGGCGTGTTAACGTGAGTAGAATGTACGATCATTTCATTACGAGTTTTAAGAGGTTCGATCCGAAGTCGTTATGAACTTGACGTTTGAAGGACTACCAGTTCGACCAAAATCTTTTTCGTCTCCTTGGTCTCTAGTTTAACGGTTGTAGGCGACCTAGTAGCTTTTTCGTTCTCTGAAGGTCTTTTTGTAGATAAAGACGAAATAACTGATACGGTTTCGGAAACTGACACACCTAGTGTTATTTGACACCTGTTAAGACTTTCTTTACCCTTATGGTCTGGTGGATTGGACGGAGAACTCTTTAGACATACGGTCAGTCCTTCGTTGTCAATCTTGACCTGTACCTTGTTGTCTGACCAAGGTTTATCCTTTTCCTCATGTAGTTCCGACATATATCAGTGGGACAAATAAATTGAAGACACGTCTCATATAGTACTCTTTGCGACCTGACCTTCTTCGTGTTCGACCTTAGTTCTAACGGCCCCCTTTATAGTTATTGGAGTCTGTACGTCTACTGTGGTGGGAATACCGTCTTTCATTTCTCCTTGAGTTTTCGAAGAACTACTTTCACGTTCTCCTCTCACTTTTTCAACCGAATTTCGAGTTGTAAGTCTTTTCCTCCTAAGACCGTAGACCAGGGTAGTGAGGTACCCTTTATCTACCCCTTTGTCACCTTTGTCACAGTCTGAAATAAAAAACCCCGAGGTTTTAGTGACGTCTACCACTGGCGTCGGTACTTTAATTTTCTGTGAATGAGGAACCTTCTTTTCAATACTGGTTGGATCTATCGTATAAGCTTTCGTCTCTCTAATGAAACGATTGATTCCAGGCAGATCGGTTCCCATACCAAAAAGGACACCAGTACATACCTACACTCTCAACCTGACTCTTCCGACTCGCGATTTCTTATATACGAAAACTTGACACCACAACCTCTTCTGAGAACTCTCAGGGAAGCTGACCTTCCTCTAGGTTGGTCAGGTAAGACTTCCTCTAGTCGGGACCCTAAAGAAACCTCCCTAACTACGACTTCGACTTTGAGGTCATGAGACCGGTGGAGTACGCTTCTCAACTGAGTAACATTTTCTGAAACTACGACCCTGCCCAACCCCCATCCTCTTCTTCCCCTACTGTCTCCTACTCTACTGACCTACCGTAGTGCCTGAGCTACCTGTACTCAGACTCACTTGAGGACCACAACCACTACCTGTCCCTCCGGACCACACGACGCTAAGTACCCCAGCGTTTCTCACCCTGTGTTGACTCTTTGACTTGACTTGACTTGATTTGACTGTGAACACGTCTTTCGGAGGAAGACCCAGTTTTCAGTCCCTTATTACGGTCTGGTATTACTTAAAAGAAGGGGGTCTTAGGAAGTGAAACTCTAGATGGAACCGACTGCCCACTTACGCGTGGTTTCCCTCCCAGGGTCCCATCCAGTCCACACCTTTTTCTTTGGTCTATTAACCAGACTTCCTTCTATTTCTGGACCTTATTGAGTAGGTATTTTTACTGAATTGGTGGAGAAAAAATACGAGGAGGACTGATCCCCCTGCGGGTGTATGAAAGAGAGACCCAAACGTAAAGACGGAACGAAGAGAGAATTGATTTATTTCACAAACACACGTGAGGGAGAACTAGTATACGAAACAGAGATTATTAATTACGACATGGACTTAAATATTAAAGACGGAGTTACTATTTACTTGAAAAGTGACCCCCGTTTATAGGTCCACCTTTCTCGTCGGGAATGACCAGACCAAGAGTAGGCCCGAGAGTAGGTCCAAGAGTAAGTCCAAGTTAAGGACCCTTCCCTTACTTCTAGAACGAAGTTCGGTGGTGAGTGACGACGGAGTGACTGTAGTCAAATAGGATTAGTTGATGACTCAAGAAATGAATGGTATTGTCTTTTGTCGATGGTTTATGAGTACAGATAGATGAGAAAATTGGATAAAGTCAATATTTTTAAAGATCTTTCGATATTGAAGGTCTTTGAATATTATTAAAGATCTTTCTTGTTGTTTTTGGTAAATGATACAGGGAAATTGATCAATACCCCCGAAGGGACCACCGAGTCTACCATTTCGTAGACGGACGTTACGCCTTCTGGGTCCACACTAGGGACCCGTCCCTTCTAGGGGACCTCTTCCTTTACCGTTGGCTGAGGTCATGAGAACGGTCTTTTAGGGAACCTACCTCCTCGGACCATCCGATGTCAGATACCGCAATGTTTCAGCCTGTGCTGACTCGTTGAAGTGAAGTTATCAATATAATAATCGTCAAAATTATTATTCAGCAGTTATAAGAGTCATATTAATTATGTAATTTTAAATTCACAAATTTGGTCATTCGTAGGGAAACACTTTCTACTCGGAGTAACTTCGTATATCCAAAACAAGAAAAGTACAAATAAAAGACTCACGTCTTTTGTTTGGGTTATCTTTTTTTTTTTGGTAAAAGTAAGAAATTTAGAAACAACTCACTTATTTATTTATACACGTACTTCTGTTATTTACCACCACCGTCTTCGAACAAAGAACAGTTGTTTATAAAGGTCGTGTAGAATATATCTTATTATTTCATGATTTATACCGAAAGGATTCACTCGTTACGTTTATTTAACTCCTTTTGTTATCTTACCTTTCTGATCTCTAGAGAAGTTCTTTTACTCACTTAGGTCACCTTGTAAAGTACGTTTCTACACGTGTTATTTCCTGTCTTTACCATATCTGGATTCTCTTCGTCTTCTATAATTCTTCTCCACCGTTCTTATGTTTCTTCTTGACATGTTTTTTCTAGAAGTATTGTGTCTATTAGTACTACCACACTAGTGAGTGGATCTCGGTCTGTAGGACCTTATTCTTCCTTTCTCCCGGAATCCTTCGTAGTGATGCTTGTTTCGATCACCTCCACTACCTTAAGGTCAGCTCGATAAAGTTTAGGTTTTTCTACTACGACACTTTCACGACGTGAGTTATACGGTCGTTTAAACCTTTTGAGTCGTTACCGGTGTCCTGACCTTTTCCAGTCAAAAGTAAGGTTAGGGTTTCTTTCCGTTACGGTTTTTTACGAGTTTGATGGCAGGTCGACGCGAGTTAAGTGTACGATCATTTCATTACGAGTTTTAAGAGGTTCGATCCGAAGTTATCATACATTTGACTCTTGAAGGTCTACAAGTTCGACCAAAATCTTTTCCGTCTCCTTGGTCTCTAGTTTAACGGTTGTAGGTAACCGAGTATCTTTTTCGTTCTCTTAAGGTCTTTTTGAAGACGAAGTGACTGATTCGATTTCGGAAACTGACACACCTAGTATTGTTTGACCTTTTAGGAGGTTTACTACCCTTATGGTCTGGTGGACTGGACGAAGGACTCTTTGGACATACGTCCACTTCGACGTTGTCAATCTTGGTCTGTATTTTGTTACTTGACCAAGGTTTAACTCTTTCCTCTTACAGTTCCAACATATAACAGTGGAACGAATGAATTGAATATACGTCTCATGTAGTACGTATTACGGCCCGACCTACTTCGTGTTCAACCTTAGTTCTAACGGTCCTCTTTATAGTTATTGGAGTCTATACGTCTATTGTGGTGGGAATACCGTCTTTCACTTCTTCTTGACTTCTCGGAGAACTACTTTCACTTTCTCCTCTCACTTGTTCGACCGAATTTTGAGTTGTAAGGTTTTTATCGGGGTTTCTAGTACCGTAGGTCAGGGTAATGAATTACCGTTTATCTACCCTTTGTTACCTTTGTAACTTTCTAAAGTAAAAGAACCCGAGGTTATCGTGACGTCTACCACTGACGTCGGTGCTCTAATTTTCTGTGAACGAGCAACCTTCTTTTTGATACTTTTTTGCATCTACCATATAATTTTTCGTCTGTAGTGAAACGACTGTTTACAGGTAGAACAGTTTCGACACCGAAAAGGTTATCAGTACATACCTACACTCTCAACCTAGTATTTCACCCGACTCACGACTTCTTAACTAAAAACTTGACACCACAACCTCTTTTGAGAACTCTCAGGGAACCTGTCGTTTCTCTAGTTTGGGTAGGTAAGATTTCCTTTCATTGGGACTTATAATTAACCTTCATGACTACGACTTCGACTTCGAGGTTAAGAAACCGGTGCACTACCCTTCTCGGTTGAGTAACCATTTCTGGACTACGACCCTTTCTGACTTCCGTCCTCCTCTTCCCCTACTGTTTCCTACTCTACCAAACTACCATAGTGACTGAATTACCTGTACTCAAACTCATTCGAGGTCCTCTACCACTTCCTGTCCGTTCGGACCGTACGACGTCAGGTACCTAAGTGTTTCAGTATATACAGACTCGGTGATTTGTGTCGTGACGACGATGACGATTCAGCGAAGTCAGGACAGGCTGAGACACGCAGGGGTATCTGCCGTCGGGTGGTCCGAGGGGGTAGAGACCCTAAGAGGTCCGTTCTTGTGACCTCACCCGACGGTAAAGGAAGAGGTTACGTACTTTCACTTTTCACTTTCACTTCAGTGAGTCAGCACAGGCTGAGAAACGCTGGGGTACCTGACGTCGGGTGGTCCGAGGAGACGGGTACCCTAAAAGGTCCGTTCTCATGACCTCACCCCCCGGTAACGGAAGAGGCATTTGTGTCGTGTCGTGTCGTGTTTATATTTGATCAAACTTTTTTTAGTCAATTTTATTTATTATAAACCCTTCGTATGAACATAAACCATTATTAATTTGTAGAAGTTGAAAAGTCATAATTTGGTAAGAAACACGTTAAACGAAGAACAATAATTGTAGTATACACACACGCACGCGTGCGTGCGAGCACTACAATGAAGTCAGTACAGGCTGATAAACGTTGAGATACCCTACATCGATCGGTCCGAGGGAATCGGTACCTTAAGAGGTCCGTACTTATACCTCACCTAACGGTACATAAGGAGGTCACCCAAGAGAATTGGATCCCTGACTTAGGTTCAGGAACACAGAGGACGTAACCGTTCGTCAAAGAAATGGTCGTCACGGTGGACACTTCAGGACAATTATAGTGTCACGGAAGTAAAAGGACTAGGCCAAATCTTATTTAAGGATTTATTAATACTGTGTCTTTCATGAGACGTTCCTGACAGGATAATAGAAACGTGGAATAGATAAACTCCCAGAGTGTGTAATACCTATGTTGTAAGTCCTCAAAAACTCCTCAACCGGTAGAATGATACGCGACTTACATTCTTTTAAAGGGTCGTTTTAAATAAAGGTTTAAAACCTAATCATAGGTTAATCTGAGAGGGAACACCGGTGACTCATTTAGGTATGTAAAAGTACATTCAACTTTTTACATTATAATACACCCTACCCACGGAAAAGATCCTTTGTTCTGATGTATAAACTGAGAAAAGGTTTTCATAGGTTCTAAATTTTATCAACGGGAAGTGACAGAATAGACTTTCAACACCTACCAACGAGAGAAAGAAAAAACCCCCTTTCCTCTAACTTACCTGTTAAATTACAAACTACGAATATCCCGAAAAAAGATACAAAATTTTATTAGTTCTGTGAGACGTGTTAAGGGTGTCCCACAAAATTTTCACTCTAAGTCAATCTAATATTTACTAGACTGAGTATCGAGGTATATAAGGCCGTTATAAGTTGATTTCAGTTAATACGTAGGAACACAAAAAGTTCAAAGGTTGTGTACCCCGGCTCCTTCCTGTGACGTTTTCGTAGGTCTTTGAGTCTGTATAATGACTTGGTGTGTACGTTTGACCAACTCTTTAAGACGACTAAAGTAAACGTCTTCCTAATTAAAATCCTTCTTAACTGATGATTGATCGACCATTTATTAAAGATTGAATCATTCTCATGACATCGACCCTACTCTGAGTTCATAAACGATTTCGGGTTTATCAACACCCCCTCTTATGGGTAGTCGAAAGTACAACAGTAAAAGAAAAGTATAATAAATCTTAACACTGTAAAACTTAAGTTAAAACTCTCGTCTACAAGGAATTGAAAGACCTTCTTCCCTTCCCTGGGGTGTCCGGAAAAAAAACAAACAAACAAAAAGATTGTATTTCCAGTGATAGGATCAGACCTTCCCTAATAAACCTCCATTCCTATTTGGTTTATAACTACTTTTATACGTATTATTACTTTTCAAACAAAAGAAGATCTGTTTCAACGTAGACACTGTAATAAGTGTAAGTCCTTTTATTTTTGTTACTTTATTGTATTTTGTTGTCTCCCCCCTAAGAACAAAAGAGTGATTCTTGAAGTGTTTCCCACTCCCAGGTCTGACGTCCGTCCCACTGGACTCTATCCCTAAGGAGGAATACGCCAACCACTTGACTGGTTGACTTTAGTATCATCCGTACCCAACTCTCGGTGTAGGTAGGTCATTCTCTTTGACACATCCAGATACTAACCCTTATAGGTAAAATTTTAGATGAAACACATAAATAAATGGGAAAATAATACGGTTCTAAAACCACTTAAAAACGATGTTCACTATCGGTTGCCAACCACGACAGGAAATCCTATCCCCAGCGATTGGACTCCCTTGATTGCAGACTTCTAGACTCCACCCCAACCATAATATTATCATCCTTCTTTCACGTGTTATTTACATTGCGTGAACTTAGTAGGGGTTTGGTGAGGGGGGTGTGGGGCCCGGCACCTTTTGACAGAAAGTACTTTGGTCAGGGACCACGGTTTTACAAACCACTGACGACGAAATCCTACTCTGTCATACTCTCTATGGGGTATAGACTTGAACCGTCTGATCTCCTGACATCCTTCTCCCCTTTACTCTTCAGTTGTCCAACGTAGTTTGTGTTTACGTGAATGACCCAAAAGAGTTTATGTCTACCCCGTTTGTGAACTGAAGGAGACTGGTTTATACTCTCCGTCAAACCTATTATTTCCTAATAGAGACCTCTGATCTCTTCAACTTCTACCGAATACGTCCTTATAGACCGATTTCTCTAGGAGACAAATTTTACTTGATACAGTAAACAGAGGGGGGTTTCCAGTGATGAATTCACTTTTCCTCAATTCTATATGAATCAACTACAAATTATTGACAATGGTAAATAGTTCGATTTTGAATTTTCTTTATTGGTACAACTTAAAACAATATGACTAAATACACTTTTTTGTGTACAATTAGTGTTTACTATTAGAAACATTCTGTACTTCGTGTCATTCATTCGTAAAACACTAATTACCTAAGTTTCTAAGTCAAACTTCTCTTACTTTTATTTATATCGGATGTCTCGAATGCCGAAATCCTGTGATTTCGACGACTATTTTTGTTTCGATTCACTAATTAGTTAGAATACTTAATGTAATTACGTCGGTCAGTTAACCCTATAAAACACCCTTTAGAAAAATAAAAAGAGTTATCGTTTATCAAAACAGACATTAAAAACAATTAGTAAGTTTATTAACGTAATCGATAAAATGAAACGAACACACTTACTGAAAAGAACTTAATAAAGTAGAAAATAGACATCCAACCTATAAATTAAAGACTTCCAAAAGATGGTGTACAGGACAAAAATAAACACTAGTAGGTTTTAACAGGGAAAAGGTATTTTATACATAGTAAAGTTAATAGACTACAAAAAAGGGAAGAAGCTACTATTATTTGGTCTCTAACACTGGAACTAGAAGAACAGAATTTAGGGTGAAATAGAGGAGGTATTTCAAAAGAAAATGAAACAGATATGTAAATAGAATTAATCGGAAGTCAAGGAAGTTAATTCATATAGAGATAGTTACAAGTGACACTGGTCCTGTTTAGCACCTATTTTCACGATAAATTTCATTCATACTCAGTCTATTGACGTCGGGGTCCTTCCGACACAGAAAAAGAGGAGGAACTTTCAGGTTCCTGGATCTCTTCCTGTTTACCTCAGTGCTCTTACTCTCAACATGGAAGTATCATGTCCGTCCCAGATCTCTACAAATGCAAGTAAATACACCAATAATCCTTTCGGAAGACAACGACACTACTATTGTTCTATTCAGTTCACGAAGTCATTGTAATTTACTTGTCCTCTATTGATACATCCTTGAGATATCTAAGACAACTTTATATAGTGAATAAAACTCATCTACTTTTCCATCCGAATACTGTTAAGTTAGTACGTCTGTAAATTCCTTTTTATCAGTAACGATATCAATTTTTTTACAAAATCGGATCCCGTCTTTATTAGGTTGTGGATTATCATAAACCAAAGGGAAAAAGAGAACAAACGTACCTTTACCACTCTCATTATAAAATTTTTACACCCTTAAGGTGGGAGAGTGTGTGTCTGTATTTTGAGAACATTCTATTTAAAGAGGGGTTTACCTTTCTTATACATCAAATATCCCCTTTTGTTGAAGACTACCATTTGGTATTTATACAAAACTGTAAGTGTAAATATTGAAAAGAATTAGATCTATTAAAAACGAGTCTAGGATAAAATAAACGAGACGTTAGATACACTAAACAACTGGACAGAGATGGAGACATGAAATATTCTAAGAGTTTCTTTACACCAAACGGAATAATGATATTTAACACTAAGATATTGAAAGTATTTAAAAAAAGAAAGAATGTTTTATTTTGACATTGAGTTATATAGGTCGATTGAAGGTAACAAACAATTTTCTATTCACATTCATTATTCCTCTATGTTCTCTTTCTTTATTATGTCAAATAGTCCTTGTAGAAAAACTTATCGTTTAATTTTGACGTATAAAAAAATTCGTTTGGGTAGTAGTCTAAAATTTCGACGTTTAGCTTTTACTAAACAGGTCACAGAAATAAAAATAGTTACTTCTTCAACTTCGAGTCTCCAGAATTCTCTGAACCGGGGTTCGACACCCTAGGTCATATTAGTCGACATTCCACAAACGGACTGGACTTCGTATCGAGATCTTCCCACTCTTTCTGTTTCTATCTTGAATTACGTCCGATTTGAAGTCGGACTTGGAGACCACTACTCCTGTCGAAGAAAACTTTTAAGGTTTATCCCTCACCTCAGTTCTGAGTAAGAAAAGGGACCCAATGAATTAAAAATAAAAAGGGACAGAGTCAGTTACGGTTTATACACACTATGGATCTCGGAGTGTAGACGGAGAAAGTGGTGAGATACATGATACGGAATCCCGGTCCCTATTTATTAGACAAAATTAAAAAAATAAAAAAAGGGAGTCGGGAAGTAGATGTGGAATCGGAGGAGAAGGGAAGCCAGTCCTCCGCACCACTGGAGTACCAGGGTCTGGTGGTGTCGTAAGGAATCACCTCTTGAGATACTTAACTCAAGAGGTCTAAATTGGGAATTACACTACTTATAATATTTTCTTTGACCTTTTAGAAGAGAGTTCTTTTACAGGAACGATCCTCCCGGTTACAAAGTGACGTTTTAGGATAAAAAAAAAATTAAAATTTTAGAAATTAAGAATGTACGCAAGGGTTTGTACTTGGGGGGAGGGTGGAGGGAGGGGTATTGTAGAGAGACCCAGTAGGGGTACGTGGTCGGGGTTCGTACGACATAGGACGGTTTTCGTTCTACAATGAAGTAAAGAATGAGATAAGAGTCCCTTTGGATTACTTTGGGGGTCTTTCTACCTACGGGACCCCTGTATAACTTCCCTTTCTTTACGTTATTTCTTTCGTGTATTTATTAAAAGTTGAATCTTAAGACCAACGTAAATAAAAAATTGATTCGTTTATTAGATCCTTCTTTAGTGATGTCTCTCCGAATATGGATTAGGTTATGACCACCAGATTCGACACAGTTTTTGGATCATCCTAAAGATTTACGGTAGTTAGTCTTCAATGTCAATGTAACGATAACCTCAGTATGGATACTCTGTAGTCTTTTTAACCCTACGATTATGTAAACTTTACGTCCAACCCATAGACCCCTTTATCTTCACAGAGAAATGGAGACTTTAATATATTGAAACATGTATCTCGTTTTTGGATCATACACCTAGTCGGTAGGTTTCCCTTGAATTTACTAAAAAAGGACAGGACAGTAAGACACTCAAAGAGTAAAATGCTATGAATACCATCTCCGTTTAACGTTTTCCTTCAAGTGAATCTTACTTGTTTTAGTTTCTGATCGTTACTAAGTTTTTAGAATACCAGAATCGAAGTGGGGTAGGATCGGAAGGTCATTGATGTTCATTAGTGTTGGTGAAATTCTGAAAATACATTCGAAAGTAATAAAAGAATAAGACACATTAAGAGTGACATCTTCATTCTATATAAATGGTTAGACACTTGACTGTGTGTCATTGACCATAGATTTATGTTTACTTTGAAACCCTCTTGTTCCTTTCCAAATTATACACTTCTAGTGAATTGGACATCTACAAATATGGAAACACAAATCCAAGAGAGTAGGGGAGTCCTACAGTAGATCACATTAACAAAAACCTTATCGAGATCACTAAAATTGTTGGAACGAACATCCCAAAGAAAAAAATAAAGGATAAAAAATTTCACAAAGGTTATAAAATACTTTTCTACGAAGAGTGTAAACGAAACTATAAAAAAGGTAAGTTAAAGGTGAATATGGGATTAAGGTAATAAAGATCCTTGACCCTTTGACTTCGAAACATATACTAGTTCCGATACTTTTCGTACATAAAAGTAACTTCGGAGAATGGTAAAACAAGACCAATAATAGTCGGAGTCATACCCTTGTCTTTCCCTTTTCAATTTCAAACCACCATCAAATCAACGATTCAGCACAGGCTGGGAACGCTGGAACACCTGACTTCGGGAGGTCCGAGGAGACAGGTGTCCTAAGAGGTCCGTTCTTATGTCCTCACCCAACGGTAAAGGAAGAGGTCCCCTAGAAGGACTGGGTCCCCAGTTTTAGTCCAGAGGACGTAAAGTCCACCTAAGAAATGGTTGACTCGGTGGTCCCTACCAACGGGAAACAAAAATAAGTGAAAATTCTCAGATCCTTATCACAAATATTAAGATTACGTGAACCTATTGTTTTGAGCATAGACACATATTTAAAATAAATACTTTACTATAACCTTTCACTATTTTTTTTGTTACTAAACTGACTGACACTAAGAAGGGTCGTATTTCAACTGCTATTTCTGTAAAATGTAAAAATTTTAATTCATTAATGTCTAATAACTAGTAATCGAATTACAAAAGACTAGGATACTACACATAAGAGTGGTCGTAAAGTCGACATTAAACAAATCAAAACTTAATCCCTATAAAACATGGTATTAAGTAAACTACGTGGATTTAAAATGTTTTCGCTGTTAAATCAGAAAAAAGTCAAAACATGCGTTTCCCATTATATTATTTTTACTAGACCTTTGAGTCATTCTTTTATCCTTGACTTGTAAGTACTTTCGTAGAATTATCTATTAAATAATACTACTTCTCAAGTTTAATATTCCGGTCGAGGAGAATTTAGAAAGTTTCTTATGGGAACGGACCCAATCGTAATTTTCTCGTAAAGAAGGATCTAAATTTTTTTTTTTTTTTAATTCTCCACAATTTTTGAAACTTGGATCTTCGATTTAGTAAGTTGGTTATAAATGTCTTGTGGATAATACACGGTCAGAGACAAAACTAGAGATCTCTATTTCTTCCTTTTACTTTCGTCCATTAGTTGGATTTTTATTCTCGAGTTAAGACCAATTGACGTAACCCTAATAAAGTGAGTCCTGTCTTTTCCAGTTCTTTTAATTTTACTGTAGGACGAATTAATAATCCATGATGACGTCTCATGTAATACACTTTATGGTCCGACCTACTTAGTGTTCGACCTTAGTTCTAACGGACCTCTTTATAGTTGTTGAAGTCTATACGTCTACTATGTTGGGATTACCGTCTTTTATTTCACCTTGATTTCTCGGAGAACTATTCCTACTTTCTCCTTACATTTTTTCGAATGAGCTTTGAGTTGTAAGTTTTTGATTCTAGAACCATAACCCAGACTTTTTCTGAGAACTCTCAGGGAACCCGACCCGACGTCCCTCTGTAGTCAGTTAGGATTTCCTTTAGTTGGGACTTATAAGTAGACTTCCTGACTACGTCTTCGACTGAGAGGCGATGAAACGGTGGACTACACTTCTCGACTGAGTGACCTTTTCTGAGACTACGTCCTTTTCTAACTCACGTCCTCCTCTTCGACTCTACCAATCTATCGTAGTGGTTGAGTTACTGGTACTTCGTCTTGTTTGAGACTCTCTGTCACTTCCTGTGTCTTCGAACGACATGACGTCGGGTAGCCTAGTGTTTCTCAGTCCATACTGAATCACTGGCTTGTTGTTGTTTTTGTGGTGGTACCTTAATAAAAAGGATTGAATGTTTTAAAGAAGAAAAAAATTTAAACATTTTACATTTATTCTATGTTTATACTTTTATGTGTTATGTCACTTAATTACTTAATAGTATTCTGGTTGTGGATGATGTGTGGTAAGTACAGTTCTTTGATTTGTTACGGGTCTTGGGGTCTTCCGGGAAAGACACGAGGTAGAGTATTATTAGAGAAGGGAGGGGGTTTTACATTGGTTAAAAAAATGAAAATATCATTAATAGAGAAAAGTAAAGAAATATCAAAATAGTGGATCTATAAGATCCCAGATCTAGTATTGAACGTTTGACGTACATGAGTTATTTAAGGATTGGTTTAATTCAGTGATTTCTAAGTAAGGAGTTTATATGTAAGTATCTTTAATATAAAATAGAAAGGACCAAAATCAAATCAAAAAAACCCCCCCTCCCCCGACCCCCCTCCACCAGTCCCATCAAAAACCTATACAGAGAATTCAGTAATAAGATGTAAAAAGAAGGGTAGGAATTAAAAAGAATGTTAAATAAAAAACTTTTTGATTCAGGTAGACCGGATATCAGAAAATTTGTAAAAATTAACCTCCTATTGACGAAATGTTACAACATAACCAAAGACGGAATGTTATTACGTTTACCCAGTATTCATACATATATGGGAGAGGGAGAACTCGGAGAGAGAGGGGGAGGTAGGGTAGGCAGATCCAACAGTGTCTCTTGTCCCGACCCGAGGTACACAATGTATCGTCGAAGGATAAACGTCCCGTCCATATCTCTACGTCTACCTCTCCTACCAGAACACCTATGTCGTCCCCTTCCCCCACCACTCCAAGTCCCCCGCCGCTCCCCCTGTTTATCTCTCTTGTCGTAACTATGTTGCTACACATTCTATCTATCGATTATTGGATATCCAAATTTGTACAGGGACTACGCATAAAAGGTGATAAACCGTCGACTATCTCTTTAAACTAATCTGAGTCTGAGTAAGGGAAACCGTTGTAACGTTGAATATGACACAAGAAAATAATCCTCCATGTACGACAAACCAACAGGAAGAAAAACACTATAATCGTCGACACTTCCGATATTGATCTAGGTAATTAAACTACCCTCAATATTTTACCACTATAAGGTGACGACAGTAAATGAGAAGTAAATGACCCACCTTATTAAAATATGTATCTCCTGGAGAAAGTTGACAATAAAACCATGGGTCAGTATAGACATTCCCTCCTATTTACAAAATAAATAAAAGGAAAATAAAGGGTAAAGGGTGTTATTACTTTAACAGGGGTTTGTGGAAGACTTTCGTTGGTTAAGTGAGAAAATAGGAAAAAGACGTAGTAATACTTGAGTACCTAAATTTGTATAAAATACTCACAGTCAGACTAGTCCGACGACATTGTTTTATGGTATCTGACTTACCGAATATGTTAAATAAAGAGTGTCAAGACTACACGCAGAAGTCAAACACTCTACACAAAAGGGAGGGTGAACATAAAACCTCAAGTACCTCCGCTAGTATAGTGGATCTACTACCATTCACAACATGGAACCAAAATAAACAATGAGACAAAAATGTTTCTCGAAATGTCTCTGAGTGTTTGGTATGTCGTGGTTACCACACAAGAAGGGCCTAAGGGAATGGAGGAAACAGAAAAATAAAAGGGTTAAAGAGGTGAAGAAATAATATTTGGGGTTTAGTAGATTTTGACTATAAGGGGGGAACATTCAATTAAGAAGTCGAATCGTAGTGTCTGATATGTAAACTCCAGAATGGTACAATAGGGCTAAAAAATTTTTATTTGTGTTTTATTAACTCATGTCTACAAAAGAAGGGTACTCAGATTTCGTAACACATGATCTACGGGTTATTTTCAATGAAACCTACTAATAAGTGTGACACATACTAGGAAACTGTAATCCTTCACAATATTTTCTCCTATTTTTAACCAGACTTATGGTCGTAGAACCCTTTGACAACTATGATATAAAGGGTCTCCCTGTTTTATTCTTGGCTCCGTATCGAAAGAGATTGGATCGAGGTTTCTCAACAAAAAACAAAAGAAACTAATTTCTTCTGTGTTGTTTCTTTTTTGAGGGAAAGGTCACTTGGTACAGTGTTACAGGAAAATCAGTGTCAGGGTAAGGTTATGTCATACTTATGGTTTGTACGTTTTGTACCGTACCGTTACCTTCTCAAATGGACCCAACCATCACCACCAAATTAGTGGTTCAATACAAATTGAGAACACCCGGGTACCTGACACCGGGGACGGTCCGAGGAGACAGGTACCCCCAAAGACTCCGTTCTTAAGCCCTCCCCCAACGATAAAGGAAGAGGTCCCGCTAGAAAGACTGGGTCCCTGACTTGGAATCAGAGTCAGACAGCGTAACGTCCGTCTAAGAAATGGTTGACTCGGTGGTCCCTTCGGAACCCCTGTGTGACTAAAGGGTATCACTGGAAACGAGAAGAAAGTGAAAGTCTCCCGACTCAAATGGGATTCCGTCACGGGGTCAGAAAAACTATAGTCCCTGACCAAAGTACTCTCTATTAAAAAAAGCACCTAGTCCACCCCCGTCTACTACCAAAGTCCTACTAAGTTTACGTAACGTAAATAACACGTCAAATAATAATAATATAGTCGGGGTGAAATCTAGTAGTCCGTAATCTAAGATCTCCGACCCCTGAGGAAGAGATTTCTTACATTCCAAAATCGGACTAGGACTAGGAGTAAATCGAAATAGGAATGAGGAACCTTCCTTTCAATACTGGATGGATATATCGTTTCATTTTTCGTCTCTGTAATGAAACAGTTGTTTCCAGACAGATCAGTTCCGATACCGAAAAAGTCATCAGTACATACCTATACTCTCAACCTGATATTTCTTTCGACTCACGACTTTTTAACTACGAAAACTTGGCACCACAACCTCTTCTGAGAACTCTCAGGGAACCTGAAGTTCCTCTAGGTTGGTCAGGTAGGATTTCCTCTAGTCAGGACCCACAAGTAACCTTTCTGACTACAACTTCGACTTTAGGTTATGAAACCGGTGGACTACACTTCTTGACTGAGTAAAATTTTCTAGGACTACGACCCTTTCTAACTCCCGTCCTCCTCTTCCGCTGTTGTCTCCTACTCTACTAACCTACCGTAGTGGTTGAGTTACCTGCACCCAAATCCATCTGAGTCCCTCAACCACTACCTGTCCTTCCGGACCGTACGACGTTAAGTACCCAGCGTTTCTCAACCTGTACTGACTCGTAGACTTGACGTGACTTGACATGATGTATTTTTAGACATAATTATTCAGTCCGAATCGTACAATAGACTTTTGTACCTTGTTACCTTTGATTGAATAGGAATGATCCGTGAACTGAGGGTGTTTGTGGTACTGGATTGTTTGACTTGAATGACTTTGTGTTCATTACAAATTTTCTTATTAGTTGTACAATAGAAATTACGTTCTTGAGAAATGATTTCAGTACAAATAAGTAAATTTTCATTCACTGTGTAAAGATATATGTGGTCCTCTTTCACCAGGTACGACTTAAGTTTAATTCGTAGCGTTCGGAGTACAAATATCTATCAGAGAATTAATGCTTTTAACGGTCCTTGGTCAGAAACTAGATTTTGGACAGTCGGACGTAACTTAATGTTAGATTAAACGAGGGAGACAAGATTTTACTGGTCAAACACGACATTGTATTAGAAAATTATTACACTACACTTCATTGACTAGTTTTCTTTAAATTAAACAAACTACTCGTCTATGTTTTTATCACGTCATTATAAAAACAGAATCTTTCTCTTAATTTTAGGGAAAGAAGACTACTTCCACGGAATCTATATGGATATAAAGGTCACGGGATCTTACGTTCGTCAATTACCATCATTCTTAGTTTCCGGGTATCTTTCTTATAGAGTTGTGGCACTAAAATAAAACTCCCCGTCTTGGTCCTGTTTGTTGAACCGTTTTGGTTCAGTTTGTAGTGTACCAAACATGAGGTAAACTTTGTACGTAAAACTTCAGTTATAAACAATAACAACAACACATCAACGAGTCAGTACAGGTTGAGAAAACACTGGGGTTCCTGACGTAAGCGGTCCGAGGAGACAGGTATCTCAAAGGAAATTGACCTCTTCCCGTACTGTTGGGTGAGGTCATAAAAACGGACCTCTTAGGGTACCTTTCTCCTCGGACCACCCGATAACAGGTACTCCAACGTTTCTCATCCTGTACTGACTCCTCTAAGAGGTCCCCTAGAAGGACTGGGTCTCTAGATTGGTCTCAGAGGACTTGACCGTCCACCTAAGAAATGGTGACTGGGTGGACCCTTCGGGAACCACATTAATGTTAGGTAACCTAAAAAGAACGATTATAAAGACTCTCTCACACAAATTTACGTACGTAAACCCCCTCCCACCTACATGTCTACTCCTGATTCTAACGATGTTGTTTATAGACTGGGAAAGTGAAGTATTGTGACGGTAAAAACGAGAGTCGTCTCAACAAACGACAAACAATAAGTCAGTGATTCAGGACAGGCTGAAAAACACTGAGGTACCTGACGTCGTACGGGTCGAAGGGACAGGAAGTGACAGAGGACCTCAAACGAGCCTAAGTACAGATAACGGGACATCGTCGTCGTGTACAAGGTTTTACCGACCTTAACATCTAGTACTTTTTCAGGTAACACTTAAGCTCGTCCCTCCCAAGTACTGAACATTACAGTTTTTCGTGACTGACCTTTGTCACTCCTTTCTAAATCCTAACTCAGTATTATGTAAATGAACCCGTAGGGTCCACCGATATGACCGTTTCTTAGGTGGACGGTTACGTTCTCTACGTAGAGTTCTCTAGAGGGACCCAGTCCTTCTAGGGGACCTCCTCCTTTACCGTTGAGTGAGGTCATAAGAACGGACTTTTTACAGTACCTGTCTTCTTGGACCATCCGATATCAGGTATCCCAACGTTTCTTAACCTATACCGACACTCCGACTCGTATGTGGTAAATGATAAATGAATAAATGCAATTAAAAAGACAAGGGTCATTAGATATGAGAAGGGTGCATGTACTTTAAAGAACACATCGATTAAATGGTTTAAGATACTAATCAGACGAGTAGACTTGATTCTGTACAAGTATTTCAGTGAATTAGTGTAACCACTGATAAGAGAGGAAAACTTCTTTTTGTTATTCAATGTAGAGAGAACATCAGATTCTTGTTCTTACGGATAAATTCTTAAACTATTTTTGGATCGTGATTTAAGATATAAAACCAAGTCACAGGTTTGAATGAAACTTCTCTCTAAATATCACTATAATAGGGAAACTGACGTCTTCCCGTACTGTTGGGTGAGGTCATAAAAACGGACCTCTTAGGGTACCTTTCTCCTCGGACCACCCGATAACAGGTACTCCAACGTTTCTCATCCTGTACTGACTCACTGATTGTGAAAGTGAATAGGGAAACTGTTGATAGGGTACCTAACGAGACCTACAATTTATAAGTTTTATTACAAAGACTTCAAAATTACATGATACAGTGTCTACACTATTAGGTTATAGTGTCCTTTGTTTAATATTTAAATTTATTTGATATAGTGACTTTCGTAAAAAAAGTTATTTTAATAGAACTTAGGATAGATTTTGTCGAAAAAATCGTACAAGTTTTAATATGGGAGGAGGAAGTTCATGAGACGGTTGTAAGTACTTTAAGTTTGTCAAAGAAGATTAAAGAAGGTGATACTATGATGACGGGAGACACTTCAGTAATTTCCGGAGAACAGTACGTTTAATTCATTAATAAAAGTAATGTAGAAAATATAATTAAATAACTATTTAGAGAACAAGTAAGTAAAGAAGTTGTTTATAAACTCGGGTTTGTACTAAAACCCGTACTCCTTATTTCCTTCCTAGTTTTGTTCTCTATAAGAGACAGAAGTACTACGGTTTCAGAGTTTCTCTCCTTTTTAATTAGGTATTATTTTATAGTTTATGACTTTTCATGATATTTCTTTTTATTTCGTCTCATTCCTCTCTTCTAATCTACCACGGATCCTCCCGAAAAGGACCACTACATTAGACTAGACCCTGGACGTAATTCACTCCCTCCCTTATCCCACTGATAGACCCTTCTCCCTACAAGTTCGTCGTCGTGTTTGACTCCGAATTTCTTCTTACATATAGCTGTAGAAACTTTTCGATCAACCTATCTCTCTACCACTAATCTTTAATCTCGTATGTCCATCGATCCTCAACCTAATGTATGCCGGAGTTCCGGTGTCATCTAAGAAACAAAAACACTTTAAAGAAAACCTTTCCCAAACACGTTCCTCTCCGTACAAGTAATTTTATTAGTGTTCACCAAAACCGACAATATACCTCTCAGTTCACACACACACACACACACACACACAGACACACACACACATCCTACCCATACAAACCTTACAAAAGTACTAGTACCGTTCTACTCCTCGACCCTCGTCCATCTTATACTATAGTCATTAGGTTCAATAAATAATACTACTGGATCTGATTATTCACCTGGATCAAGTCTCTTCCTCGTCTTCTATCCTATTCTTCTAGGTACAAGTCTTATATCAATTTTACATATTGACTTCCTGGAATTACCTTATCTACTCCTTACACTCCTTTTTTTTCTTTTTTTCGTTGTTCCTACTAAGGTTACCAAAACTGGACTCGTCGAACCATATACAAAAACTGTAGATAGGTGGATCTCTTTGACTTAGTCTTTGTCCCATCTCTTGACTTAAGTCAAAGTCTGTATATTCACCCCTATAATTTATCATTCAACCTATTTTCAGAACTCAATACTTTCTTCAACCCAGACATTAACATTTTTACCCTCAGTAGTCAAAGGTTTAACATAAAATTTCATACTCAGACTTACCTTATTGGTCCCTCACATCTACTCTTCTCTCTTCACTTCTCCTGTCCTGTCCCGGGGTTTATCTCATGTCCAACTTTTCTCTTCCTTTTAGGTGAACTTTTTCACTCCTCACTCTGTCGTTCTCTGTTACTGGACAGGGACGGTTTCATTCCTTTCCAAACGTTCTACTTGACATAGCTAACAAAACTCTTTCAATTCCTTCTACTTGTGAATCTAATATAGGAACCTAAAAGTCAAACTTCAGTAAGTACTGGAACTGTTCTTATTGAGACAAGTCTACAACCTTTGTTTTCAAACGATCTACATCCAAGTTTTATCGTATTAGTAACTACTTTACTTATCGTGAATTCCCCGAAAAGTCAAATTTTTTTCATATTTCTTTTTCTCCCTTTATACAGTTTTTATAATTTAACTTCTTTGTTGACGGTAGTCCCTTTCATTCTCGATTTAAACTCCTTTAGTACCTCTCTAACGTACAACATAATAGGTAAACCGTCTAGGTCTTTCAATGTGGGATTCATTTTGAAAGTTTACGATGCTCAGGCGATTGAATCTAGGTACCCTTTTTCTTGTCCTTACTCTCCTTCTATTCAAGTCCGTCTTATCTCAGATACTCAAAACGAACCATCTCAAAATCGTGAAGACCCTAAGTGAAAATACTACTATCCACAAATACCATGTGTTCACATAATACCACCAAATCTTTATCAGTCCTTCTGTAAGCAGAATGACTTAAGAAAAAGGATTCATAAAATAAGGTGATATTATCTGGATTTATAACGAATATTTGTCCATATTGATTTTAAGTTTTAGTACAAAGAGTAAGTAAAAGACTCTTGTCGGAGGTTAATTGTTAATAAACGACCCATAGACGGTGACTTTAAGGGTGACCATTAAGTTGACTCGTACGAAATCTTAGTTTAGTAATAGGAGAATTTTATTTTAAAACAAGGAGCGTAAAAAGGAAGTGTATTATCAGAAAGGTAAGAACCAAAGTTTTGACTGAACAGAAGTAAAAGAATCTCGGTTAGTAAAGGGTTTGATGGACACGTCGCCAGAGATGTAGGTGAAGGGGAAAGGTAAACATGACAGTCAAGGAATTAAGTGTGGGAGTAGTTGTAAGTGTGACTGGTACGTTACGGGAGGATGAACCCAGGACGTAATGGGGTGTTAGATCGGAAAATATAACAACATAAACGAATAATAGGTGGACATCTTAGTATAGTGAGGGAAGATGAAATTAGTAGAACTTATAATAATACATTCCTTAAATTGGAGAACAGATTGAAAGTTCCATAAGCCAGAAAACCAAAATCGGACTAAAACTTCCATTTATTAAAAGACCTTCCTACCTGTCGACCCTCAGCTCTTCCCTTTGTTCCTTACGGTCCGTGATTTTAATGAAAGAGGGATTTTATCTTATACTAAAACAGTTACACGCGTATTCCATTCTTTCGGGTCGACAGACGTTAAAAAAAGATAACTTTCATATTTCACTGACTTATACAAAAGAAGGGACTTTTGTCTACTCTTAGGTTTCATATTTTTATGATCCTTCTGTTTTGAAAATTCTGAAAGTCTGGATTTTTCAAGGATTAAAAGATCATGTCAATAACTACTGTCTAATAGTAGAGGTGGTCCCTGTGAGTGGTTTCTTTACTTCGATAACATTTTATTAAAACATACAAAACGAGTTCTATTATTACAATCATTATTCTCGTTATCATTATTATTCCTCGTTCGATTTAAATACCAAGCCAAAACAATACGTGGGTATTTAGATGTCAGGTAAGACTCCTCGACATGGATATGACTCAGTGCACAAGGACGAAAAACTTTCAAGAGAAATACGGTGGTCCGAAATACTTTCTGGGTGCAATCATAGACAAACGTGGCTACCTTTCTTTAGGTTTCTCCTAAAAATGAAAATGTACAAACAAAACGTCGTTTAATAGGATCTTCGTCGTGTGTGGGTCTTGTCACTCATACCATGGAGTTCAAGGAAGGGGTCGTTGATGTGAGTCGTAGAGTCGTAGTTCGTTGGTATCGAAACTCGGTACAAACCCTCGTAGACGCGAAGTAGAGTTAACTAAAACACTTAGATAATAGTTCTACACAGAATTCCATTAACGAAGAAGTGAAATGTGGTAAAGTGGAATGTGTTCAAAAGTGTCCTTGTCTGAGGAAAGTTTATCGTCCCCTTTTGACATAAGAAACATAGTATAGAAAATCCGTCACAAGATAAGAAGGTACAAACAAGTACGACAACGGAAACGAAAACTACCGGTGAGAAATGAAGTATTAACAACATCGACAACAAATCAGAGATTGAACACAGGTTGAGAAAACGTTGGGGGGTCCGAGGAGACAGGTACTCTAAAGGGTCCGTTCTTATGGCCTCACCCAACGGTAAAGGAAGAAGTCCCCTAGAAGTGCGTTCCTTCCTTGGGTGTAGGGGACGTGGCCTTCCACCTCAGAGAGTGACTCGGTGGTCCCTTCGGGACGAAGTATTAATATAAAGGAAGTTTAAAGTTCAAAGGAACTTACGACGAAGATGTTATTTCACAAGAAGGACGTCGTGAAACGACAATAAGGATGTAAATAAAATACAAAAGGAACACGTCTCCATTTGACTATTACACAGACCCTCGACTGGTGTAGTAATAAAGAGATAGGAGTGTCGACGACAACAGGTCAAGGAATGAGATCCTTCCACTAATTAATATAAACGTTGTCACCCCAAGTCACCTAGTCGTATGTATCCTCGTGGAAAAGTGATGTTATCTTGAGAAGACCTGTCCACAGGGTTTCCACTCTGACGTTTTTACGCAAAGTCCCTTATGTCCTATCATTAATACTACTATCAAAATAAAAATTTTGGTAAAGTGTCATATGTTGAGTCACTAAAATTCATATAAACGTTACGACACTTTGGGAGTGGTGATATTTTATAATCTGTATTTATTTTTGGGATTTGCAGGGTTAAAGAGGAGTGGAGACCGTTGGTGATTGTAATAGGACAGAGGTAACTAAAGAGATGAGACCTGTAAAGTATATTTGTCTTAGTGTATTCTCCAATGGAAAACACAGACCGAAGTAGGTACGACGTAATAATAGTCATGAAAGAAGTGAGGAAAAATAGCAACTTGTTATAAGGTGACACGTCTACGTAAAACTTATTAGATAGGTAGTAACTACCTTTACATTTAACAAAAGTGAAAAAACGATAATACTTATTACGACGATTCTTATAAGTACATACTCAAAAACACTTGTATATAAAAGTTAAATACACAAACTGAAAGACTAGGGTACTTGACAACGGACGGTCCGAGGAGACAGGTACTTTAAGAGGTCCTTTCTTATGATCTCACCCAACGGTAAGGGAAGAGGTCCCCTTTGGGTCCCTAACTTGATTCCAGAGGACGTAACGTGACATCCGTCTAAGAAAAGATAGACTCGGTGGTCCCTTTAGGACACGTATATGTATCTTCGTTATAATGACCTAGTATGTCATTAAGACATAAATTGAATGACTCTTCGACGGTTTAGATAGGTATCAATGACAGGTAAAATGTAAAGGTGGTCATATACTCCTAAAGTGAAAAAGTGTATGTATGCCTGTGATAGTTGTGATCAATAAAAGAAAAAGAAGAAGTTAATTTATTATAGAAAACTATAATCAGTAACATATAGAAGAAACCTCTTTGTAGGTAAGTTTGAGGAAAAAGGTCAAAATTTGACCCAAAAAGCCGACGTTTTCTCAGATCGTCCCAGTGTCTTCTCAGTCTGTACTGAATCTCTGATTTGTTGTTTTTCGACACACAAAAAAAACACCTCGAGATTCTTGAGACAGATACAAGGTCAGGAATAGTTCATATACTGAAGTTTATCAAAGAGGGTAAGATTTTCAAAAGAAAATTATAAAAAGACAAAAAAGACAGTATAAATTCTTTCGTAAAGAATTAGGTTTCAGTTTTTCAAAAATTGGATAAAAAAAAAAGACAAAATATCAAAATCAAGAATATGAAAATCGGTAACTATCTAAAACTCAGTCAAAAACGTATATTAAACTTCATTCTCTAGTTTGTATAATAAAACTTACACCTATAGGTTAACAGGGTACGATAAACGACTTGGTCTATAGTGTAACGGTTGTGGGTAACCTTGTATCTTTTTCGTTCTCTCAAGGTCTTTTCGTTGAAGACGAAAATAAAGACGAAGTAACTCAATTCGGATACTGACGCACCTAGTATTGTTTGACCTTTTAAGAATTTCTCTATCTTTATGGTCTGGTGGACTGGACGGAGGACTCTTTGAACATACGTCCACTTCTTCGTTGTCAATCTTGACCTGTCCCTTGTTGTCTGACCAGGTTTTAACCCTTTTCTCATACAGTTCCGTCATATAACAGTAGGACGAACAAATTGAAGATACGTCTCATGTAGTACGCTTTACGGTCCGACTTACTTCGTGTTCGACCTTAGTTCTAACGGTCCTCTTTATAGTTATTGGAGTCTATGTGTCTATTGTAGTGGGAATACCGTCTTTTACTTCTCCTTGATTTCTTCGAGAACTACTTTCACTTACTGTTCTCACTTTTTCGACCTAATTTTGAGTCGTAAGTTTTTTGATTCTAGTACCGTAGGCCAGGGTAGTTAAGTTCCGTTTATCCACCCCTTGGTTACCTTTGTCACTGTATGAAATAAAAGAACCCGAGGTTTTATTGGTGTCTACCACTGACGTCGGTACGTTAATTTTTCGTGAACGAGAAACCTTCTTTTCGATACTTTTTGTATCTCTCGTATAACTTTTCGTCTCTGTGGTGAAACGGTTGTTTCAAGTCAGATCAGTCTCGATACCAAAAAGGTCATTATTACACACCTACACTCTCAATCTGGTAATTCTTCCGACCCGTGGTTTTTTAACTACGAAAACTTGACAACACAACCTCTTCTGGGAACTCTTAGGGAACCTGTCGTTCCTAAGTTTGGTCAGTTAGAATTGTCTTTAATTAGGACTCATAAGTAACCTTCCTGACTACGACCTCGACTTCGAGGTTATGAAACCGGTGCAATACGTTTCTCGATTGAGTAATCTTTTCTGGGACTACGACCCTATCTAACTTCCATCCTCCTCTACCCCTACTGTCTCCAACTTTATCAACCTACCGTAGTGGCTGAACTACCTGAACTCAAACTCGTTCAAGACCCTCAACCACTTCCTGTCCCTTCTGAGCGGACGAAGTCAGGTACCCCAACGTTTCTAGACCTGCGATGACACACTGACTTGACTGAGTTATACGACATTTCTGATAAGAAAAGGGTAACGTATCAGAACAGTAGGGACAGATTTTAGTTAACTCGTATCTGCACACCCAAATAAAGACATTAGAATTAAAATAATGTAATTAGATAAGTAAACACGAGTACCGTCATGGTTGATAAAATTACATATATAGAAACATCAATTAAAAACTTAGTACACACTTAGGTGGTTGAATGAAGAAAAAGTTCCAGTAAAACCGATAAGTCCTTAGGAACATAAAAGTATACTTAAAATCTAGTTACAACCTATCATCAACATTCTTGTCTGGGAGAACGATAAGAATTAGAGTCTCCCTTTTTATCATAAGATTCTTAAAAATGAATAATTATACTCTCAAATTGAATATCCATTAATGACTTTTCTTGAGTGAAGACGGTTAAACGACAAACAAAAGAGATACGATATATAAAAAAGACAAGGTATTAGGGGGTTTTCCACAGAATATTAACAATTTGTCTATAAAAGAACCGATAGTCAATCTAAGATAATAATAAAAATATAATAAACAAAACTCTATAAAAACTCACCAACGGAATACTTAATATTAGTTGTTATTTAATCGTGAGGTCAAACTTAATTATAGTCAAATTTAAATTATCATATGTTTTAGACAAAAGGATACATTGTACACTCCAGATGAATAAAAGATTACAGAAAAGTAAAGTCGGACTTTTAACGGAAAATCGTAAAGAACATCCCTTTCAGATTATCAGGTTGTCAAAAAGAGAGAAACAAAAACAAGAAAACTCTTGTTTTACGAACAAAACAGGAAATTAAAACTTACTATCAACGACCTGTTTGTTAAGTACTAACAGTCTAAAAAAAAAAAAAGAAAACCTTGTAACTGATACAGTAGGATGGTGACAGTCCTAGGAACTTTAAGTATATAACTCTGGGATTCGTGGTTTTATTACCACAATTCTACACCCCAGAAACCCATCTCGTCCAGTGCTCATACCCGGTGAGTACTAACCTTAATCACGGGAATATTATCTCTACGTCTTTTGAGAGAAACTCTTGTCTCACTCTGCTACGGTAGATACTAAGTCCTTCGTTTTGAAGTGGTCTGTGACTTATAAGACAGTGGAACTAACTAGTACCTGAGATTTGGGAGTCTTGATACTCTTTATTTAAAGACAACAAACTTTCGGTGGGACAGAGAACATAATACAATGTCGTCGGGTTTGATACTTTTGATGAAAGTCCGGTGGTGCCAAAGATCACTCTTTACTCGACAATTAGAATAATTCTTAGGGACAAGTCAAGTCAAGTCAAGTGTGTCAGTACAGGTTAAGAAATACGGGGTATCTGACTTCGTAGTCCACCGGTTTCCTAACCGCAAAGTCGGAGTTGTAGTCAAGAGGTTACTTATAAGTCGTGACGAAAGAAAATCCTACCTTACCAACCTAACGGAACGTCAGGTTGCCTGAGAGTTCTCAGAAGAGGTTGTGGTGTCAAGTTTTCGTAGTTAAGAAACCGTGAGTCCAAAGAAATCTCAGGTTGAGAGTGTAGGTATGTACTGGTGACCTTTTTGGTATCGGAACTGATCTACCTGGAAACAACCTTTTCATTGTAGAGACGAAAACTTACACGACAGATCCAACCAGTATTGAAAAGAAGGTTCCTCGTTCGTAGAAAATTAAAGTACCGACGTCAGTGGTAGACGTCACTAAAACTTCGGGGGGTTTTATTTCAGACAGTGACAAAGGTGACAAAGAGGTAGATAAACGGTACTTCACTACCCTGGTCTATGGTACTAGAATCAAAAGACTTACGACTCAAACTTCGGTTGTAAAAGTGAGAGAAGAAAGTGAAAGTAGTTCTCCGAAAAAATAAGAAGAAACTAAAGACTGTATTCACACCACAGTAAACGTATAACTCTAATAACTATAAAGGGGGGTCGTTAGAACTAAGGTCGAAGACCAAGTAGGTTAGGTCACAAAGAGTACTACATGAGACGTATATTCAATTTATTCGTCCCTCTGTTATGTGTCGGAACTGTATGAGGAAAGGATAAACCTTGGTCAGACAACAAGGTACTGGTCAAGGTTGACAACGAAGAACTGGACGTATGTCCAAAGAGTCCACCGTCCAGTCCACCAGACCATAAGGGTGGAGAAAGTCTTAAAAGGTGTCAACTAACACTAGGTGTGTCAGTTTCCAAAACCGTATCAGTTATTTCGTCTTTATCTACAAAAAGACCTTGAGAGAACGAAAATGCTAGTAGGTTGCCTACAACCGTTAAACTAGAGACCAAGGAGACGGAAAAGATTTAGGTCGAACTTGTAGACCTTCAAGTGCCAAGTGTACGAGAACTTCGGACCGAACTTCTTAAAACTCGTGATCAAACAATCAGACACTTTAATCACGTTAACACACCTTAAAACTTGTAAGAAACCGTAACGGAAAGAAACCCTAACCTTACTTTTGACTGGAAAAGGTCAGGACACCGGTGACGACTCAAAAGGTTTAAACGGTCGTATAACTCACGTAGTGAAAGTGTCGTAGTAGAAAATCCTAAACTGTATCGAGTTGACCTTAAGGTAGTGGAGGTAATCGAAACAAGTATCACTACGAAGGATTCCCGGTATACTGAAACGTAAGGTCTTTCAGACCGAGATCCACTCACTAGTGTGGTAACACTAATAGACCCAACACTTCTAGAAAAAGTATATCAAGAAGACACATAAGAACGGTGGAGAAGGATTATAGAAGACGAAGAGAATCCAGGTATGGTAAAGACAGGAAATAAAAAGGGTAGAACATATACTCAACGAAATCAGAATGATGAAAGTTCCTGAAGGGTAAACCACGATCAAATTAGGACGACGGTTACGTTTTCTCAACCTAGGAACCCATCCCTTCTAGGGGACCTCCTTCTTTACAATTGGGCGAGGTCATAAGAACGGACCCTTTAGAGTACCTGTCTCCTCGGACCACCCGATATCAGGCACTCCAGTGTTTCTCAGTCTGTACTGACTCTTGCGTGCATGTTCGATGAAAGTTCGGAAAAACAGTAACTGAAAATAGTTACACTAAAACCCGTACACTTAGAGACTCAAATATATTTTAAACTCGAAGAGTCAACCCATACGATTATAAAAAGTATTTAAAAATCTTCAAAGACTGGTATTAAAGAAGTTTATTGAGATACAGAAAGAGAAATAATTATAAACTTAGTCCAATAGTGATCGTAGGATGAGTCAGAATATAGTTTTGACGTCTTGACCTTAAAGATGTAGATCGGACGGTAAAGTAATGGGTATCGTGTTCTAATTTTGTTTTTATTCGATTAGTCTAGACTTGTTTTCAAACTAAAGTTGTAAGTTAAATTCCTATTATAAACATTGTACCTAAATATTGTAATAAGAATTTTACAGGTTGTGGAATTCATTTATAAATTGTAAATCTACAAGTAATTGTACACTTAAGTGGTACTACTTATTGTTTTATGTAAAATTTTTATTCGTATGTTTTGTCCTTATTTTTGTAGATGTTATCAAAGTCACTAAAAATTTTTGTAATTACGAGTCATTTTAAGAAATATTTTATAGTGACT
Source organism: Capra ibex (assembly GCA_006410555.1). Classification (NCBI taxonomy): domain Eukaryota; kingdom Metazoa; phylum Chordata; class Mammalia; order Artiodactyla; family Bovidae; genus Capra; species Capra ibex. Next base: position 22,959,165 of record SJYO01052474.1, read on the forward strand.
ACAGTTGTATTGTCATTTATAAATCTATCGAAAAAACTCTTTAAAACCAGAACTTTTGCTTATTAGTCTATATTAACCTCTTTATGAACAATAAGGAAAGTCTCACTTTGAACGATTTTATTATGTGATCTTTTTATTAGACTAGAATTTGATCTTTACACAAGAAAGTAGTCTTCTATGACAATTTTCTATGTGTCTTTTATCACGGTTTCTAAATCTTTTCGTTCATTGTCTAGTTCAATGACTCATACACTCGATGATATCAACCTACCATTTTGTACAAAGATTGTTTAGAATAGAGTCCTTTAAACTCCTGTTTATGAGTTTAATAATAAAAAAAGACACTTGGAGAGTTTTGTTATATACAACCTATTTCACCACCGCCACCAACCACCACATCAACGATTCAACACGGACTGAGAAACGTTGAGGTACCTGACATCAGACGGTCTAAGGAGACAGGTACCTTAAGAGACCTCTTCTTATGACCTCACCCAAAGGTAAAGGAAGAGGTCCCCTAGAAGGGTTGGGTTCTTAACTTGGATCCAGAGAACGTAACGTCCGTCTAAGAAATGGTTGACTCGATATTCCCTTTGAGTAGACTATTTCAAAGTTGTCATTTATTAATAAAGTTAATTGTCATGTATTAATAAAAAGAATTAATCTTTTTTATATTTTACATTGGTGGTTTATGACCAAAGAGACTGAAATAATTCTTTTATTACTCATCTGCTATTGTAACTTCTTTAACGTAGTATGTACTTTACGTAAATAACGTAATAAACATCGGTTCTGTAATTTCCTTCCTTTTATTTCCGTCGCCATCTATTTTACGATACAGCTATAATAAATATATTTTTTATTTTTAGAAATATGTATCATTTTAGAAAATTTATCTAATGATGTCCTTCTCAATACTAGGACTTCTAGTTTTCATATTGAATCTTTACACGACCGACGAAACAGAGTTTTTGAACTCAACTTGAACCTATATTTGTTGTGTAAAAAGAAAATCTCTTTTTAGAAAGGTTTATTCACCTTTAAAAGAGTATACCAAAGTCCGTTTATGCTTTTCTTTTACACTGAGAAGTTTCATGTAATCGTAAATTTTTACATGAATAAATAAAATTAACCTCCGATTAATGAAATGTTATGAGACCACCCAAAACGGTATGTAACTGTACTTAGTCGGTGCCCACATGTACACACGGGGTAGGCTTGGGGGGAGAGTGGAGGGAGGAGTAGGGTAGGGAGACTCAACAGGGTCCCGTGGTCGAAACTCACGGGATAAAGTGCGTAGTGTGAACCTGACCACTTTGTCACTTACCGTCAAAAAGTCAAAAACTTTCTTTGAACACGATATCTCATTTTTAATAGCTATACCGGAGAACCACTGATAAAAGTAATCCGTCAAATCAACGACTTTTACTTACACACAGTGGATATTTTTATAAGTCTCAAAGTTTGAGGTCTTTATTTTACAAGATTGTATAAATTTTTTAAAATTCACTTACAAAGGTACCAACAAGTTATATGATCAATTGTTAAAATTTTCCGTAGTAAAAGACTAGTCGAATTTTGTTCATGACCCATGATCCCTTTTACTTTGAAATGGTCTAGTTAAAGTCATTTTTGTGACTGTCTTAAACATTCACACTGTCTTTAAAATTATAGTACCACACCATCCGTGTCTACTGTCATGAGGAAATAAAACTTTGATTGGAATAATACTGTATATAAAAATGGACGTTGTCACTTATTTTAGTTAATAAATATATTTGACTTGATTTTTAGTTTGAAACTTAAACAACTAAGTTTGACGAAATGATTTAAAAGTTTTAATCATTTCGTAAAAGATAGTATAATAGATACTCGCTTTAGAAAAAGTTTAGTACTTATTTATTGATTTAAAACTTTATTAAAAATAAAAATTAAATATGAAAACGTATAAAACATTGTAATTTAGTACTTATGTTATCACATACTAAATATTTTTTTATGATTTCTAGTCAAAACGTTAATACGTTTAGATTTATAATTAGTAACTAAACTGAAAATTCATAATTATATGTAGTCGTTGATTTTATAATACAAGAGACGAGAATTAAATTTGATGTAATTTCGACAATACTCTTTATAGAAATAGAAATGAAATTTAATACGTAAAGACCTTTTTACGACCTTTTAACAAAACAAAAATCTGGTACAAACGAAACCTGTGTAAAGATTGGAAATAGACCCGGAAGGGTCAATCGAGTCACTTAGGAGGACGGTCACATTCCTTTACGTTCTCTACACCCAAACTGGGACCTAACCCTTCTAGGGAACCTCCTGTCTAACCGTTGGGTGAGGTCATAAGAACGACCCTTTAGGGTACCTTTCTCCTCGGACCGTCCGATGTTAAGTGTCCCAACGTTTCTCAGTCTGTACTGACTTCGACTCTCTGACTCGTACGTACGTACGTTGGCAATAGACTATCACTTTCGAAAAGTATAGGAGGGTTTAGAATAGAGTGGAAAAGTAAAATTCAATAGGTCTTAAATAAACAAGGAGTCCTTTACCTCAACTTAATATTCGGTAAGAGTTTATGTCTATTTTATCGGATTTTACTCAACGTACGTATAAACTATCCCTTAAAATACATGGTGTCTATTCTCTTGTTTGTGGTTCTGTGTATAAAACGATCCCATTAGTTTAGACTCACTATTAAAGAATTTTTACATTTGAATAAACTCGAATTTTTCAGACCCTGTTTTATAAGACATTTATATTAAACCTTAGTCTGATCTTGTCTCTCGTCTCTAGTTTAAGTTGTCATTCGATCACACGTGTGTAGGGTAGATATTATTCTATTACTAGTATCATTAACATCATCATAGTCATCATCTACACAACCGCTACCACCAACATCATTTATTATGATTATTGATACTCGTGTTAAAATTTGTAGAATCCTTGAAGGACTACGGGGTCACCGATTCTGGAGTCCGAAGGTTAGGTCCTCTAGACCAAAGCTAGGGACCGGTCACTACTTGATCTAGGGTGTACGGGGTTGGTTCTCAGGCGTACGATGTTCGTTTCTACGGTACACGGTGTTGGTTCTAATCCGTGTCGATTTATTTATGTATTTATAAATTTTTATGTGGAATACGCATTAATAAGTAATTAAGAGTGTTGTTTGAGTATTCTGATCATATTAACGTGAATAATATGTCCACTCCTTCGTTTCGAATCTTTACATTCATTGATCAAGAGGTTTTAGTGTAAACCGTTGATCTTATTATCTCTAAGTTTAGTCTTTAACATACGGTTCAGGTACGAGAATCGGTGTCATGATACAAGTCACCGCGTCGTCACCCTCTCCTCCATTAATGTGTCCTACCCTAGGTCCCTACGGAGTCTCTATAGTACCGAAACTATTTCGTTTATAGTGTAATTTCACTCAGAGTGTTAAAAAAACCAAGGGATCACGTATATCACTAATACAGATGTGATAGGACGTCAAAAATTTTATACGTTATTGTAATATAGATTTTTTCATGTATTGAATTTTGTATAAAATAACGAATCTTTACGATCGGTGGTAGACAGTTACGTCCCAACAGTGTTTGGAAGTGAAATATTTTTGACGTCGTAAACACTTTGTGTTATTTTACTCTAGACGGACATTCACCTTCTTCTGTGTTCTAACATGTCCCACCTCGAACCCTAATTTTGTTTGTCTGATCATATATGTTTTGTCTATTGGTTGTCCCTGGATGATATATCGTGTCTCTTGATATGAATTGTAGGATATTATTGTATATTATCTTTTTTTGAATTTTTGTATAGATATATTAACTTAGTGAAACGACATGTAGACTTTGATTCTGTCGTAACATTCAGATATATATATATATATATATTTGTTTTCTGATATCCCTTCTCCAAGAGTCAGAGACCTAGATTACGAACTATTAGACTCCACCTCGACTACAGTCGGTCATGTTAACGAGTCAGCACAGGTTAAAAACGTTGGGGTGCCTGATATCGTACAGTCCGAAGGGTCAGGTAGTGGTTGAGAGCCACGAACGAGTTTGAATACAGGTAGCTCAACCACTACGGTAGGTTGGTAGAGTAGGAGACAACAGGGGAAGAGGAGGACGGAAGTTAGAAAGGGTCTCCATTCCAGAAAAGGTTATTCAGTCAAGAAGTATAGTCCACCGGTCTGATAACCTCAAAGTCGAAGTCGTAGTCAGGAAGGTCATTTATAAGTCCTGACTAAAGGAAATGCTACCTCACCAACCTAGAGGAACGGTAGGTTCCCTGAGAGTTCTCAAAAGAAGTTGTGGTGTTAAGTTTTCGTAGTTAAGAAGCCACAAGTCTCAAGAAATCTCAGTTTAAGAGTGTAGGTATGCATTGATATCCTTTTTGGTATTAAAACTGATCTGCCTGGAAACAACCGTTTCATTGCAGAAACGAAAAATTATACGACAGATCCGACCGGTATAGAAAAGAAGGTTCCTCGTACGCAGAATTAAAGTACCGACGTCAGTGGTAGACGTCACTAAAACTTCCGGTTTTTTTATTACAGACAGTGACAAAGGTAACAGAGGGGTAAATAAACGGTACTTCAGTACCCTGGTCTACGGTACTAGAATCAAGAGATTTCCAACTCAAATCTTTGAGTTGATATGTCGGAGTAGTTCTCCGACATATCAAGAAGAAACAAAAGACTGTATTCTCACCACGGTAGACGTATAGATTCCAATAATTATAAAAAAGGGACGTTAGAACTAAGGTCGAAGACGAGGTATGTCCCACCGTAACACGTATTACATAAGACATATATTTAATTTATTCGTTCCACTGTTATATGTTGGAACTACATGAGGAAAGGGATAAACCTTGGTCAGACGACAAGGTACAGATCAGGATTGATAAAGAAGAACTGGACGTATGTCTAAAGAGTCCTCCGTCCAGTCCACCAGACCATGAGAGTAGAGAACTTCTTAAAAGGTGTCAAACAACACTAGGTGTGTCAGTTTCCGAAACCGTATCAGTTATATCGTCTTCATCTACATAAAGACCGAGAGAACGAAAAAACTACTAGGTCCTCTACAACCGTTAAACTAGAGACCAAGGAGACGGAAAGATTTAGTCGAACTTGTAGACCTTCGAGTGTCAAGTACATGACAACTATGGACCGAACCACTTAAAACTCGAAACGAACGTACACTCTACTCACGTTAAGACACCATCAAACTTGTAAGAAACTGTAACGGAAAGAAACCCTAACCTTACTTTTGAATGAAAAGGTCAGGACACCGGTCACGACTTAAAAGGTTTAAACGACCGTATATCTCAGGTCGTGAAGTTGTCGTAGTAGAAGATCCTAAACTGTATCGAGTTGACGTTAAGGTAGTGGAGGTGATCGAAACAAACATCTGAAAGAAGGATTCCGGGAGGACTGAAACGTAAGGTCCTACAGACCGAGATCCACTCACAAGTGTGGAAACACCAATAGACCCCTCAACTACATTATTGTCTTTGTTTTACGTGTTATTTACAATATACCAGATTTTGGGGGTGGGAGGAGTGTAGGTACTTTTTAAGAGAAAGTACTTTGGTCAGAGAATACGGTTTTTCCAACCCTTGGTGACGATGTCCCATATGAAGTACGAATTAGTAAGTCAACCCAGGTCTAGAAACGTTAGGGTACTTGATATCGGGAGGTCCGAGGAGACAGGTACGTTAAAGGGGTCGTTCTTATGATCTCTCCCAACAGTAAAGGAGGAGGTCCTCTAAAAGGGCTGAGTCCCTACTTTGGGGACAGAGAACGTAGAGGATGCAGAGGACTCAGAGGGCGTAACGTCCGTCTAAGAATAATGACTCGGTGGTCCTTTCAAGTTTTCATATTTAACTGAGAAACACTGTGATACCTGACATCGGGTGGTCCGAGGAGACAGGTATCTTAAGAGGTCCGTTCTTATGACCTCACCCATTGGTTAGGGATGAGCTCCCGTAGAAGGGTTGGGTCCTTTACTTGGGGTCTAGAGGACGTAACGTTCGTCTAAGGTATGAGAGACTCGGTGGGTCCTTCGATCATTTTTAATGAAAACTTCTAATAAAGTATGGTAGGTTATTTCGTATTGTCTTCGTTCTGTCGTATCTGTTGGTATCTCTCGAAGACTTTTAAAGGTCCTCGTTGGGGGTCGAGAAAAAGAAGAAACCTAATACCTTCTGGTTTGTACACACTCCATAGAGTCAAAGTCCCCTCGGGTCTGGACTCGACCGGCGTCTTAGAAAGTATGAGGAGAATAGTCCATCGATTTCGTTCTCTTATTGACTAATTCAGTGAACTTTTGACGTTTAGATGTGTAGTATCTGTGGGATCATGACATACACCCCCAATTTTAGACCGTGTAAGAAAACAATAACTCAGTACATAGGACCTTAGAAAATTCATCCCGACTTAAGCAGGTCTATTTTACCTTCAAAGGATTAACTGTCTACAGTGGAGCACTCGGTTGTCACTTGTACATCGACTTTCTTCAGAAACGTTCCCTTATCTCTTCGATACTTCTTTGTGACCAGTCGTTTTACTCTCTCCTTCCACATGTGACTCTTTTTTATACTACTTCTGTTTAAAAGTCAAAACAAGTTATATGATAGTCACCAATACTGAAAATAGGTAGAAAGAAGGAAACGTATTAAATTTGATAAATCATATCATATGGTCAAATTTTACATTTCCTGGTGTCACAAAAATAGGAAATTTTAAAACAACTTATAGATACTTATGATCTATTATTCTATTTTTTTACACACACACCCACGAAAGGTCCACTGAGTCACCATTTCTTAGACGGACGACTACCTCCTCTGTTCACAAACTAGGTACCCAACCCTTCTAAGGGACCTCTTCCTTTGTCGTTGAGTGATATCATAAGAGTAGACCCTTTAGGGTTCCTTTGTCCTCGGACCGCTCAATGTCAGAAAACCCAGAGTTTTCCCAGTGTGTACTGAATCGTTACTTTGTTCTTGTCTTTCTATTTTACCACTTATTATACATCAATGACGTCAACATAACCTCTTCTGTTACCGTTGGGTGAAGTCATGAGAACGGACCTTTTAGGGTACCTGTCTCCTCGGACCACCCGACGACAGAGACCCCAGCGTGTCTCGACCTGTGCTGACTTCACTGAATCGTCGTCGTCGTCGTCGTGAACATCGTGAAAACTACCTTGTGGACAAGGGAAGCGAGTCGGTGGTACAATCCGACCTAGAGTAGAGTTAGTGAGAACGAGAGACAACGATTGTCACTGAAATTGACTTATTTCGGTTTAATAGTATGAGGTTAGGGTCTCTTACCAGGAGTACATTTGTAAACTGGGTTAAACCCATTTAAATGATTTATTACACAAAAGACCTAAACTGAATATAATCAAGTTAAAGAAAAGACCTCTTCAATGGTCTTCCTTATGACGACTAGTCCCACCTTAAAAAAAATTTGAAAAAACAAAACATAACCTCATATCGACTAATTGTTACAACATTCTCAAGATCAACCTGTCGTTTCCCTGAGTCGGTATGTATATAATTATATACATAGGTAAGAGGAGGTTTGAGGGGAGGGTAGGTCCGACGGTGTATTGTAACTTGTCTCTAAGACACGATATGTCATCCAAAAACAACCAATAGGTAAAATTTATTTCGTCACCTCAAAACCCAGTTGTACATGTGTGTCTACCCCTACCTTACAATCACCCGATAGTGTATTCCCTCAGACCAATCTCACGGTCTTTCCTACTGTCTCTTAGTCTCAACCTAGAAAGAATTGTGAATTTGAATAAAAAAACGAATTAGGATCTATTTCGACTTTAATTCTCGTACACCTATAACCATACACGGTTAGATACATCGTCAAACCCTTTTCTATTCTGACCTTTTATTCCAAACTTGATTTTTTTTTCTTCTTTTTTAAACTTAAATGATTTTCAAAAGAAGATTCGTGACACCTCTACAGATGTTAAAAAAATTACACTTCTTGATTATAAAAATACTCTTTACAGTCTAATATATGGAGACGTCAACCTCTATTTCCTCAGGATTTAAAACCTACCGATTGTAGGACCTTCAAAATTATACGTTGTGTCAGAGACATATTAGTGTTATTTTCCACATTAGTTAACTTGTGACAGTTTCAATTAACGTCAAACTTACCAAGTCCTACGGTATGAAGTACAGTTTGAATTAAATTTAGCTGACTTTTCCATCCCAACTTAAAATCAACCTAACTTTAGAAGGGGTTTCGTACGGAAAGGTCGACTTGAGAGAAGTGACACTTGTCCCTTTTTCACTACACGAACTGTATCGGTCTACTTTGTGTAGTGGTAACATGGACTGTTGGTTCTTTAAATTTGACTGTTCTCGGAGAATTTTCTCCGTGTCTTTTTCACCTGAAACTTGATCGTCACGTGTGTTATCTGTGACCACACCGGGACCCGTGTTACCCACCTTAAAAGGAAAAAATTTGTAGAGAAAAGAGTTTTTAGATGAATTCCTTTTCTCAAAAAAGAGAATTCAAAACAACTCTCGAGACGTATAGGGTGGATACTTTTCCTTTACGTCACTTGATTTTCGTATATATCTCTACGTTGGGTAATAAAACCGAAATGAAAGACATTAATTTCTTATTTCGACTAAGAGGGAAAACTGAATTACTGTTATTTTGGACAAAGAGAGGTAAGAAGGTGTATGCAGATTAGCTGTGATGGTGGGTGGAGAACCGTCGTACGACTTTTTCAGTGAATAAAGTAATAGATTAGTAAGTCGTTTAAAACAACGAACATGTATGTTTATGTAATTTTCCTTAAGTAAATACAGATAGAGACGGTGAAAGAGTCAGGTATATTAGTAATAAAGAATTGATTTACGACTAGTTATCAATACAAGTGATTCATAAAACTTGACAGACGAAGGGTCCCGAACAGTTTTAACATAAACGAGTGAGGTGAACTTCAATACGTATCGGTACAGTGAAATAAACCGGGTATTTTACACTCACCTTTATTACAGACAATGAAGGTCCACTTCCGAAATTTTCAGTTATATTACAAGGTAGACGGATTTATCGTATAATTTATCGTCTCTGTGGTGAAACGACTGTTTCTAAGTAGGTCAGTTTCGATACCAAAAAGGTCATCAGTGTAAACCTACACTCTTAACCTGATATTTCTTCCGACTCGTGGCTTCTTTACTACGAAAATTTGACACTACATCCTCTTCTGAGAACTCAGGGAACCTGTCATTCCTCTAGTTTGGTCAGTTAGGATTTCCTTTAGTCAGGACTTATAGGTAACCTTCCTGACTACGACTTCGACTTCGAGGTTACGAAACCTGTGGACTACGCTTCTTGACTGAGTAACCTTTTCTGGGACTACGACCCTTTCTGACTTCCGTTCTCCTCTTCTCCTACTGTCTCCTACTCTACTAATCTACCGTAGTGACTGAGTTATCTGTACTCGAATTCGTTCGAGGTCTCTACCAATTCCTGTCCCTTCGGACGGTACGAAGTCAGATACCTCAACGTTTCTCAGACTGTACTGACTTTGTGACTTGTTGATGTTACAAGGTAGAAAGAAAACTATGGAAGTGTCAATTCTTTCGAGTCTCCACGTTAAAGAGAGAGAGGGTCTAAGTCCCTCTTACTGTACCCTGTCTCGGATTTACCTGGGAGTCACCGGTACACCGAGTAAGAATGGTTACTTTATACCTGTCTTTACTTTAATTAGGGAAGGTCCGTCTTTGATCTGGCGGAGAAAAAAGGGAGAAATGATAAGGGAGTTCTTTACTGTTTCTTCGACATATGACTCAACAGTAGTGGTATAACATGGTTAGACATAGAAGTTATATGGAGTGTAAGTTCAGACTCCGAATTAAGTGTTACTTGAAACATTCTCATTCTCTATTTGGGGTCGCTATTTTACAAGGTGAGTGGTTTCATTATATTTGTAAGGTTTAGCTTATGTAGATCACTGTAGTTTCATACATTTCTATATTAGCTATCTTAGTGTTTCCTTTCGACGGTTTAAGTAATAACGTCAGCGCGGCTCTTAGTGAAAGTTTTTTCGTCATGTTCTCATTACTACGTCCAAGTTAGGGACCCAGTCTTCGAAGGGACCTCTTCCCACCCCTGTGGGTGAGGTCATGAAAACGGACTTCTTGGGGTACCTGTCTCCTCGGATCACCTTATGTCAGGTACCACAACGATTCCCAACCTATGTTGACTTCGTTAATTCATGTGTGCGTGCGTGCGTACGTGTTGTCCTCACTTCCTTACTTTGCAACTTGTCTTTTTAGTCAATCTAAATTAAATTATGTGGATATGCTACGGGACGTACGTCGTTCCTCTCTTGGGCGTAAGAGTTCGTGTGTTCTTCGTGTTTACTTTTAACACATACATACACCAGTATTTCGTGCGGAGTTCTTCACAGTCTCTACTCATAGGATTTCTGAGAATGTCCTGAAGGGACCTCCGACGTACCATTTATTAGACGAACGGTTATGTCCTCTGTATCCAAGTTAGGGACTAGCCCCTTCTAGGGTGTACTGTACCTCGTTTATTTGGGTACGTGGTGTTTATAACTCGGACGCGAGGTCTCAGACCCTCAGCGTTGAAGACTCGAGTGCGCGACGTTGATGACTTCGGGTGTACGGGATCTCGGTCATGAAGTGTTGTTCTCTTCGGTGGCGTTCCTCCTCGGGTGCCTGACGTTGGTCTCTCTCGGGGGTGAGTGGTGTTGACCTCTTTTCGAACACTTTTTTATCTCGACGTCGTGTCGGTTTTTATTTATTTATCTATTTAAATAAAAATCAGTCCTGTACCTTCGTTGGACCTACAGGTAGTCGTCTACTTGCCTATTATTTCGACACCATGTATATGTGTTACCTCATAATGAGTCGGCAATTTTTCCTATGTAAACTTAGTCAAGATTACTCCACCTACTTTGACCTCGGCTAATATGTCTCACTTCGTTCGGTCTTTCTTTTTGTGGTTATGTCACATGATTGTGTATATATACCTTAAATCTTTCTACCATTACTGTTGGGACATACGCTCTGTCGTTTTCTCTGTGTCTACATATCTTATCAGAAACCCTGACACACCCTCTCCCTCTCCCACCCTACTAAACCCTCTTACCGTAACTTTGTACATATTATAGTATATTCTTTACTTAGTGGTCAGATCCAGACTACGTCCCACGTCCTACGAACCCCGACCACGTGACCCTACTGGACCTCACTACCACATCACCCCCTCCAACCCCCCACCCAAGACCTAACCCTTGTACACATATGGGCACCACCTAAGTACAANGTGTCGGTTTTTATTTATCTATTTAAATAAAAATCAGTCCTGTACCTTCGTTGGACCTACAGGTAGTCGTCTGCTTGCCTATTATTTCGACACCATGTATATGTGTTACCTCATAATGAGTCGGCAATTTTTCCTATGTAAACTTAGTCAAGATTACTCCACCTACTTTGACCTCGGCTAATATGTCTCACTTCGTTCGGTCTTTCTTTTTGTGGTTATGTCACATGATTGTGTATATATACCTTAAATCTTTCTACCATTACTATTGGGACATACGCTCTGTCGTTTTCTCTGTGTCTACATATCTTATCAGAAACCCTGACACACCCTCTCCCTCTCCCACCCTACTAAACCCTCTTACCGTAACTTTGTACATATTATAGTATATTCTTTACTTAGCGGTCAGATCCAGACTACGTCCCACGTCCTACGAACCCCGACCACGTGACCCTACTGGACCTCACTACCACATCACCCCCTCCAACCCCCCACCCAAGGCCTAACCCTTGTACACATGTGGGTACCACCTAAGTACAACTACACACCGTTTGAGTCATGTTGTAACATTTCATTTTTTTATTCATTTATTATTATTATTTAAATTTTTTGGTGAGAATGTCTCGTACTCTTTATTTCTTTTGTAATGAGTCAACATTCGACCGAGTTGGATATTGGATTTTTTATTCACTCCGACTACTATATACTTTCCCTTTGTTATGTACGTAGTTTAATAAACATATGAGAAATCGTTTTATACTTTTGGCGTTTAGATCCTTGAATTTTAATTCAGAGTACTGACTCAGAACAGATAATGTCCTTATGTTTTCACGAATAAATTTTTAATATTTACCGTAAGTAATTTCATCGTCTACTTTCCTTTTATTAGAATGGAGTTTTTTATATCTTCTTTATAAACTACAGTCATGGGTAAGTACTAATTTAACGGATAATTAAATCCCTCTTTTCTTTGAAAGAATTATACGATTCAATAGATGGTTATCAGATGTCGTTTTTACACAAATGAGAACTTTCGAAAGAGTAAATTAATCACTGTTCGTTTCTAATAGTTGAGAGTGGTATAGATGAACTAAAAAAAATAACCATTGTAGACGACTATTATCATACATTCAATTTATCTGTTCTTGTTTTATATGTATTAATCAGTTCCCTTTTTTGTTCAGGTTTGAACAGTAATGGAATAAACTACCTTAATAAAAGTGTTTTTTGTTTTACAGTCAATCTCTCGTAGTAATCTTAATCATAAAAGGTATTCTACCGATTTATATTTTAGTTTTATGTTTTTATTTAATATATCTATGGATAATCGTCGTTACTAGTTGAAACAAAGGATTCGGATTAAGATCTGAACGATAAGTCACAAGACTACTACTTCGACTATTAACTAAAATGTTAGGATACAATCGAAAAGATAACAAAGAGGTAAAGACTACAGTTCTGTATACATTTTTTGTCATTATCAACAAATCGTTATCTCTCATTTACCCGGTCCGACAAAGACCGGTCTCCTCTTGGTCAGGTCTAAGGAAGTACCGTGTACGAGAAAGTATGACTATTTGGTGGATTTCGAATGGTTCACATGAGTATCTGTGAAGTACTAGATCACCCATCTTTACACATTGGTGGGGGTTACTTCAATAAAAAATTATCTAGACTAATTTTACCAATAATACGTGTACACAATAGACTATATGAGAGGACCGTCATATCGGATGAATCTTGACTGACTCTTTCTGATAGTAATTAAGAATAATATTATGACTTAACTATGTATTTTGGTAAGTAAAGGAGGTGGTTTATTGAAATAAACGTCACAAAACTAGTCCATATTATCAATAGAGTTATACTTAGTCCGAACCTTTCGAGAAAATTAGAATTTTGGATATTCTGGTCTAAAGGTTGAAGTCATAAATTTTGGAATCCATCAAAGTCCTACCTTACCCTTTGTTATCATTCCACACAATTAATAAAACCTTACAAAAGATATTTTAAAAGAAAATTTTTAATCTGACCTGTTAAAAAGAAAATTTACTCAAAATCAGATCCTCAACGGATCCTTAAAGATTCAAGTCTATAAATAAATAGTTTTTCCATTTGTTAGACATAAAATTATAGTGAAGTGTGTGTTGAACCCCGTCTAATCTTCCTATTTTATAATTACACCTTGGTTATATGTGTAAGTTCTAAGTCTGAGTACTCTAGTCATTTAGTCAAAGGAGGTAAGTGACAGGGTGTAAAGAATGGCAAGTTTCCGAAAGTTGGAAACAGTCTTGAAACACAGTAAATAATCCTCGAGTCGCTGAGACCAAATGAACGAATAAAAACCAGAGTTAAATGGTGATAAAAATTGTCAACAGTCGTAATTTACACTAAACGACTCAGTCGGTTGAATGTGTCGTTTACATTTCGGAAAACCTAAAGTGAACGTCAAAGACCTGAAGGGGTCGGAGGAAAAACGAAATAGTCGTAGTAAACTACAAAACGGTAATCTCTGTCAAGAGTCACTAAAAATAACAAAAGTTCCTTTATCTTTGATTTTAATCGAACAAACTAATCTGTACCAACAGGTCACAATGTGTTTGATCTCGTGAACATAAAGTTGTTGTCGTTAGATCTAGTGATTCTGAAGTGATAGAACACTGACTATTATGTTTTAGTAACCTTACAAACTAGTTTATAAAACTAGGTTCCAAACTGAGTCGAAACCCTCCTGTTACATTCTTCTCCTATGTACTTGTGGTCGGGAAATCCGACAGAAGTATGACAAGGTAATATCTTACGTTGACACACAAATGGAAAACAAATGATGACAAACTAAAATAAAGACTTTTACTGTTGAGTGTGGTATAAAGGACCACTTATAGGTTGTGACATAGTAATAAGTCTTTAAATCGAAAGACAAACCTGTCATTAGATTAAAAATCGTGGTAAAGGTACGATTTAACAAAGTCAGTACAGACTGAGAAAACGTCTGTATAGACTGAGAAACGTTGGGATGCCTGACATCGGGTGGTCAGAGGAGACAAGTGTACTAAGAGGTCCGTTCTTATAACCTCACCCGACGGTAAAGGAAGAGGTCCCCTAGAAGGGTTGGGTTCTTAGCTTTGATGTAGAGAAGGTAGAGGATGTAACCGTCCATCCAAGAAATGGTGATCACGGCGGACCCTTCGTGGTAGAGATCTAAAGAAATTAATATAAATTATAAGAATTTCCCGAAGGGACCACCGAGTCTGACATTTTTTAGGTGGACGGTACACCCTCTAGCTAGACCCAAACTAGAGACCCAAACCTTCTAAAGGGACCTCTTCCCTTACCGATGGGTGAGGTCATACGACCGGACCTCTTAAGGTACCTGACATATCAGGTACCCCAATGTTTCTCAGTCGTTTCTTTTTCTCAACGTTTCTTTCATTCGTTGAAAGTGAAGTGAATAGTAAGATTTTTGAGAAACTTGTAGTTTTCGTTTAACGAAGTATAGGAAATAATATCTAGTACCCATGTACACAAGTTTGTCCGTAAGAAGGTTTTGACCCACTCCACATTTTGGTACCTCTACGTGAAAGACCAAAAAACGGAAGTTGTCTTCATCATCGTTTGAGTAGGTAAATTTTAGTTCACCTTACAGGATTAATTTACACTTTCTCATTTGGATTTTAGTGTTTTAATACGTTTATGAAATTTTTTTGATTATAGTTAATCTTTCTGTTCGTTTTCTTTAAGTAACGGTCATTGACTTAGTATTGTGAGGACTTGGGATTTGAAGTTTTGACGATTGGTCACTTTTCGTCGTCCATCTCGTTTTACCAAACTGAAGTCCTAGGAAGGGGAAACGGATGGAGAACAGGAGGACCTATGTATAAAAGTCTCGGACTTAAACGATACCCTTCCGTGTCTGGAAAGGACCTAATTGCTGCCGTCTAAAGGAGGTAGAGTCACCAATTTACACCGACGTACTTCAGACCCTTTCTCACTCCGGTCGTCGGGAAACTAACCAAAGTTGTTAGTACCAAGAGACGGACCCTAGTCCATGTAGTAGAAATCTTGGTTTTACCCTAAGAAAATCGTTTCTTCTCCCCCACGTACAGTCTATACGTTGAGACACGTGTAGTGAGAAGAGATTAAGTCTCTTTTTCTGATTCCACCATGGAAATAGGGAAGATAGGAGGATAATTTCGTTTATTCTTACTCGTAACTCTTCACCCTTTTAACATCTTTAACCTCCTTTTGTTGATTCTAAGATAATGTCTTTGTACCCCGATACCAAGGTCTACCTTAACCCTTTTATTTGTTATATACAGAGGCACCACTCGAAATAAGTACAACTCCAAATTGTCTTTTGTTGTTTTAAGATATTTCGTTAATAGGAAGTTATTTTTTTATGTAATTTTTATATTAAGGAGGTACACGGGAGACAGGGGACGTTTTCTATGAGTGTAGGATTAGGGACCTCGGAACATACAGTTTTATCTTTTCTCAGAAAATTTTCTTCTTAGAATTCCATCCCTCTAATGTAACGTAATAAGTCCACCCGAGATTCACGGGATTTAGGATTTAGGAGTATTCTCACCCCGTCTACCTCTAATGTGTGTGGGGGTCTCCACCTCCTCCGTAACACTTATGACTTTGCGTCTACACCAGTATTTGGTTTCTGACGACCTCCGGTGGTTTCGACCCTCTCCGTGGGACCTGAAGACGAGGTGTGAGTACATTCGTGAGACTTCACTCGATCGTCATAAATGGGTCTATGTACATTTTATATTACACGACATAGTCGTTTCTTCGTATTTCATAAAATTGAAAAATAAAGTAACAAAAGGTAAAAGGAAGTATTCGGTAAACGAAAGTAAAATGACTCTTGTACGAAGATAAAATACTCTAATCCGAATATCGTTCTTTTCTTCACCCCTTTTTTCCTTCTGCTTAGAACTTTTCTGTTTACGAAAGAATTAATTCGTTTGTTTGAAATCCAATCATAAAACAAATTGTATCCAATTGCAGAAGAATGGTAAATCCGTTGTACCGTGAAGTTCCGGTGAGTAATTTACAAGTAGTAAGGTATTATGTATGAACTACAGATTTACAAATGGGAGTAAAGTGTTTACTTTAATAACACTGTATTTTAACTCTCTAAATTTTATAAAAATGTACCAAATTATCAGATATAGAAAAGTACTCTGTACTTTTTACACTAACCTTACAGTAATTAAGGACTCTTCATAATAGGAATTTGTCAGAACACACGAGGTTCAACATTTTACTTTTACAGTCGGTGAGTCAGTACGAGGTGAGAAACACTGAGTTTCCTGACATCGGTGGTCCGAGGAGACAGGTACCTTAAGAGGTCCGTTCTTACGACCTCACCTAACGGTAAAGGAAGAGGTCCTCTAGCAGGGACTGGGTTCCTAACTTAGGTCCAGAGGACGTAACGTCCGTCCCAAAGGAAGGTAGACTCGGTGGTTCAACATAAAAACTCTAATCGAGTCGAGATAATAGATATGTACCATCTCAAGGAAATGGAGTATGGGGTAGGAGTTTAGGGAAATAATTTTGGACTCTAAAGAAAGAATCTCGATGTGATAAAGTCCACTTCAGAACCCAGTAAACAATTTAAGTTGTCGGATGTCATCTTCCATTATAATACTCACAATAATACTCACATTATAATACTTACAATACTCACAATTCAACTTTAATATTAAAGACTTATTTCTTTATACATATTTAGAACCCCAGGACTTATCTAACTCCCATAAACACCTTCCTGTGTCATTTCTTTTGTTGTTGTTGTGTCTATTACCAGTGAGTCGTACTTTTCTCTTTTTTAGTTCTGACACTCGCTATCGTTACGGTTTTTGTTCGAAGTCAAGAAGATTCTAAAATTACCGACTTAATATTGGTTCACGTCAAGACAGGAGGCGACTATTTGTAGAAATTCACAGTATACTTCTTTGGTCGATATCAACTTCAAGTAAGTTATCTGTTTTACACGTTGTGATGAGAGTTTTGTTACATTGTTTGTTTGTTTTTTTATCAAAATATCGAAGGTGAGAAAGACCATTCTTTCTTTAGACATAAAACCTCTGAAGAGGGACGAAGGAGGTGTAAATAGAAACGTTATGCATATAACTCTGAATCTGGTTTGTTTAATATATATGAACCTTTAATCCTTTACTCACTCTTATAATCTCTTGTGAACTCTCTCTGGTAAATTTTGACGAATCTATAAGTGTCTCTCTACCGACTTATTAGCTAGTTCAAATAAGTTCGTATACATACACTATCAACATAACTAAATAAAAATTCATTCGTTTTATATAACAGACGGAACTTAAATTATAACAATCAAGTGTCTGACGGACGGAAATTGACATTAACTGTAAAAATCAAGATACTTGAGTACACACGTACACACAAGTCAACGAAACCAGGACAGACTGAGACTCTGGGGTACCTAACATCGGGTAGTCCGAGAAGACAGTTACCCCTAAGGAGTCCGTTCTTAGACCTCACCCAACGGTGGGAGACGGTCCTCTAGAAGGAATGTCCCTAGTTTAGTTACAGAGGACGTCGAGGACGTAACGTCCACGTAAGAAATGGTGACTCGGTGGTCCTTCGTGGGAGACACAAGGATCAAATGCAGTTTCTTATGTATCGATACTTTCCTTAAAATATTATTACTTAGTTAAAGATCTTATTAAGAGTCTAAATCTCTGTCTTCTTTCATAAACCTTCGACTATAAAGTGTCAATCGTTTATCAAAGGGACTTCAAATCGCCAGTTCAATATAAAGGATAATAGAGATTTGGTTACTTTGTCAAATTTACGAAAAATTAATAATAAGGAATATTCAACCAAGTCAGTGAGTCAGCACAGACTGAGAAAGGTTCGGGTACCTGACGTCGTGTAGACCGAAGGGACAAGTAGTGGTTGAAGACCTCGAGTGAGTTTGAGTACAGGTAACTCAACCACTACGGTAGGTTGGTAGAGTAGGAGACAGTAGGGGAAGAGGAGGACGGAAGTTAGAAAGGTTTGTAGTCCCAGAAAAGTTTACTCAGTCAAGAAGTGTAGTCACCGGTTTCATAACCTCAAAGTCAAAGTCGTAGTCAGGAAGGTCATTTATAAGTCCTGACTAAAGGAAATCCTAACTGACCAACCTAGTGGAACGTCGGGTTCCCTGAGAGTTCTCAGAAGAGGTCTTGGTGTCAAGTTATCGTAGTTAAGATGTCGTGAGTCGACAGAAATATCAGGTTGAGAGTGTAGGTATGTACCGATGACCTTTTTGTTAGTGAAACTGATCTACCTGGAAACAACCGTTTTATACCAGAGACGAAAAATTATACGACAGATCCAACCAGTATCGAAAAGAAGGTTCCTCGTTCGTAGAAAATTAAAGTACTGACGTCAGTGGTAAACGTCACTAAAACCTCGGGGTGGTTTTTTATTTCAGACAGTGACAAAAGTAACAAAGGAATAGATAAACGGTCCTTCAGTACCCTGGTCTACGGTACTAGAATCAAAAGACTTACAACTCAAAATTCGGTTGAAAAAGTGAGAAGAGAAAGTGAAAGTAATTCTCCAAGAAATTAAGAACAAAAGACTGTATTCACCCCACAGTAGACGTATAACTCCAATAACTATAAAGAGAACCGTTAGAACTAAGGTGGAACACGAAATAGGTCGGACCATAAAGTGTACTACATGAGACGTATATTCAATTTATTTGTCCCACTGTTATATGTTGGAAAGGGTTAAACCTTTGTCAGACAAGAAAGTACAGGTCAAGATTGACAACGGAGAACTGGACGTATGTCTAAAAAGTCCTCTGTCCATCCCATCAGACCATAAGGGTAGCGAAATTCTTAAAAGGTGTCAAACTACACTAGGTGTGTCAGTTTCCGATATGTGATCAGTTATCGTGTCTTCATCTACAGAAGGACCTTGAGAGAACGAAAAACCTACTAGGTCGTCTACAACTGTTAAACTAGAGACCAAGGAGACGGAAAAGATTTAGATCGAATTTGTAGATGTCCAAGTACCAAGTGCATGACAACTTCGGACCAAACCTATTAAAAATCGTAATGAAACAATCGCACACTCTACTCATGTTAACACGCCATCGAACTTGTAAGAAACGGTAATGGAAAAAAACCCCTAACCTTACTTTTGACTGGAAAAGGTCAGGACACCGGTGACGACTCAAAAGGTTTAAACGACCGTATAACTCACATCGTGAAAGTCTCGTAGTAGAAAGTCCTAAACTTTATCGAGTTGACCTTAAGGTAGAGGAGGTAATCGAAACAAGCATCACTACGAAAGATTCCGGGTGAACAGAAGTGTAAGATCCTACAGACCGAGATCCACTTACTAGTATGGTAGTACCAATAGACCCAGTACTAGAAAAAACACATCAATAAGACACATAAAAACAACGGAGAAGAATTATAGAAGACGAAGACAATTCAGGTATGGTAAATACAGGAAGTAACTCGGGTAGAAACGTACTTTACAAGGGATAAAGATAAAAAAAACTCCTCTAGAGAGGGTAAGATAAGAAAAGGAGATAAAGAAACGTAACTAGTGACTTCTTCCGAAAGAATAGAGAGGAACGATAAGAAACCTTGAGACGTAAATTTACCCATATAGAAAGGAAAAGAAGAAACGGAAAACGAAGGGAGAAAAAGAGTCGATAAACATTCCGAAGGAGTCCTTTGGTAAAACGGAATAACGTAAAGAAAAAGAACCCTCATCAGAACTAGTGAAGGAAGACATGTTACAGTCCTTCGAGACAGGTATCAAGAAGTCCGTGAGACAGATAGTCTAGATTAGAAAACTTAGATAAACAGTGAAGACGACATATTATCATTCCCTAAACTAAAGCCAGTATGGACTTACCAAATCACCAAAAGGGATGAAATAAGTTACTTCAGACTTATACCGTTATTCCTCAAGTACTAGACTCGATGTCAGTTGAAGGTCAACAAAAAAAAAAAAACGACCGACATATCTCGAAGAGGTAAAAACCGACATTTCTTATATTAGTTAGACTAAAACCACAACTAGACCACTATAGATATACATCTCAGAAAAGAACAGAACAACCTTCTCCCACAAACGATACTGGTCACACAAGAGAACCGTTTTGAGACAATCGGAAACTGGACGAAGTAACACATAAGGTTCCGGTTTAAACGGACAATGAGGTCCACAAAGAACTTAAGGATGAAAACGTAAGGTCAGGGGATATTACTTTTCCTGTAGAAAAAACTTACAATTAAAATCTTTCAGAACATCCAGAAGTATCTTGATACGTTGAAGTCGAAGAAGTCACAATGACGAGCCCGTGTCTGAACCTAATGACACTATTACTTACCAAACGAAGCCTTTGCTTGTCTCTAGTAAAACAGTAAAAAGTCTGACGTAGGTTCATAACGTAAAGTCTGAGGAAACAACCGATACTACCGACGAAGTAAAGAAGATGTCCTAATAACGGTATCATCGTCAATAAGAACGACACCTATATTACCACTAGACTCAGGTTTAGTCCCTTCCTCATGCAATTCCGACGTATAACAGTGGGACGAATAAATTGAAGATACGTCTCATGTAGTACTCTTTGAGACGTGACCTTCTTCGTGTTCCTCCTTAGCTCTAACGTCCCTTTTTTATAGTTATTGGAGTCTATACGTATACTGTAGTAGGAATATCGTCTTTCACTTCTTAATTTCTCGGAGAACTCCTTTCACTTTCTCCTCTCACTTTTTCATCCGAATTTCGAGTCGTAAGTCTTTTGATTCTAGTATCGTAGACCAGGGTAGTGAAACTTTCCACCAACGACTTGGTTTTCTGTGGTCCTAAGAACCAGAGACCTCTTAAGTTAGGCTCCGGTCTCTGCTTCGAACTAACGAGTCTCGAAAACACATTATTTCAAAATAATTTCACATTTCCTCTATCTCTTTCGAAGACTGTATCCGTAGTCTTCCCCCGTCTTTCTCATGGGGGACAATCACAAGTCGACCTACAATATATCAGTGACTTCGACTTCGACTTCAGCGAGTCAACACAGGCTGAGATACGTTGGGGTACCTGATATCGGATAGTCCGAGGAGACAGGAACCCTAAAAGGTCCGTTCTCACGACCTCACCTAACGGTAAAGGAAGAGGTCCCCTTGAAGAACTGGGTCCTTATCTTGGACCCAGAGGACGTAACGTCCGTCTACGAAACGGAAGACTCGGTGGTCCCTTCGGGTAATATATCAGTGATCGTCAGACAATTACTTTCTTTCCTTACAGACTTTTGAGTCTTACCGTAGTCCGGGAGTAGGTATTCTACATAAAACCCTATTAGAACCGTGGTCTACTAAGTAGGGTCCGGTGTTTTACTAACTGAACTTAGAACTTCTTCCCTTATAATGGTATGTTTATCAAAGTAAATGTATCTAATCCCCCAGTTACAGACTCATATCGTATGACCAAACAGTTCATACAAGACTCGGTAATCCACCTTGGTTAAACTTCTGTCTCAGACCCCATTTACTTATCATGTAATTGTATCGAATTCTGTTTGTAAAGGTATTCTTTTTACGTAAACAATTGAGTTCCAAACTTTTATCAATTGAAGTCCACTTTGGTCCATAGTAATGGCGTTGTCTCATAAAATTCTCTTTGGAAAATTTAAACATATCTCTTCCTTTTTATAGTTATCAAACAAAGGAGGACGACGAATTCTCTCTATTTTTACGGACTATGAACGTCGGATAAAGGAGGGGAACCTCTGGGGACCGGAAAGACGGACAATGGGAGAGTTGAAGTACCGTTTATCTACCCCTTTGTCACCTTTGTCACCGACTGAAAAAAAAAAAAAAACCGGATGTTTCAGTCACGTCTACCACTGACGGCGGTACTTTAATTTTCTTTGAATGAAAAACCTTCCTTTCAATACTGGTTCGGTCTGTCGTATAATTTTTCGTCTCTGTAATGAAACGGTTGTTTCCAGGTAGATCAGTTCCGATACCAAAAAGATCGTCAGTACATACCTACACCGACAATCTGATATTTCTTTCGACTCACGGTTTCTTGACTACGAAAATTGGACACCACAACCTCTTCTGAGAACTCTCAGGCCACCTGACGTTCCTCTATGTTAGTCAGGTAGGATCTCCTCTAGTCAAGACTCACAAGTAACCTTCCTGACTACAACTTCGACTTTGAGGTTATGAAACCGGTGACTACACTTCTTGACTGAGTAAACTTTTCTGGGACTACGACCCTTTCTAACTCCCGTCCTCCTCTTCTCCTACTGTCTCCTTCTCTACCAACCTAGTGTAGTGGCTGACTCACCTGTACTCAAACCCATTTTAGGCCCTCAACCACTACCTGTCCCTCCGGACCACACCACACCAGGTAACGTCTCAGTCTGTGCTGACTCGTTGACTTGACTTTCAATTTAAGTAGGTAAGGTCAGGTAAAATCAAGTGACTAAGGATTTTACAGTTACAAGTGAGAACGGTAGAGGACAAACTGGTGAAGGTTAAACGGAACTAATTACCTGGATTGTAAGGTCCAAGGATACGTTATAACGAGAAATGTCATAATCTGAAATGAAGGTAGTGGTCAGTGTAGGTGTCGACCCACAACAAGAACGAAACAGAGGTAGAGAAGTAAGAGAAACCTCAATAAAGAAGTCACTAGAGGTCATCGAATAACCCGTGGATGACTGGACCCCTCCAGTATAAAGTCAAAAGATTGAAAAAACGGAAAAGTATGACAAGTATCCCAAGAATTCCGTTCTTATGACTTCACCGAAGGGTAAAAGAAGAAGTCGCCTGGTATAAAACAGTCTTGAGAGGTGGTACTGGGAAGGTAGAACCCACCGGGATATACCGTACCGAGTAACAAAGTAACTCAATCTGTTCCGACACCAGGTACACTAGTCTAACCAATCAAAAGACACTAACACCAAAAGTCAGACAGACGGGAGACTACCTCTTCCTATTCTCCGAATACCTTCGAAGGACTACCGTCTCTGACTGACTCCCCCTTTGACCCAGAACAAAACTACCCGCCCCGGTACGAATCAAGTCAAGTCATGTCAAGTCAGCGAGTCATCACAGGCTGAGAAACGCTGGGGTACTTAGCGTCGTGTGGTCCGGAGGGACAGGTAGTGGTTGAGGGCCTCAAGTGAGTCTGAGTGCNAGTGACTAAGGATTTTACAGTTACAAGTGAGAACGGTAGAGGACAAACTGGTGAAGGTTAAACGGAACTAATTACCTGGATTGTAAGGTCCAAGGATACGTTATAACGAGAAATGTCATAATCTGAAATGAAGGTAGTGGTCAGTGTAGGTGTCGACCCACAACAAGAACGAAACAGAGGTAGAGAAGTAAGAGAAACCTCAATAAAGAAGTCACTAGAGGTCATCGAATAACCCGTGGATGACTGGACCCCTCCAGTATAAAGTCAAAAGATTGAAAAAACGGAAAAGTATGACAAGTATCCCAAGAATTCCGTTCTTATGACTTCACCGAAGGGTAAAAGAAGAAGTCGCCTGGTATAAAACAGTCTTGAGAGGTGGTACTGGGAAGGTAGAACCCACCGGGATATACCGTACCGAGTAACAAAGTAACTCAATCTGTTCCGACACCAGGTACACTAGTCTAACCAATCAAAAGACACTAACACCAAAAGTCAGACAGACGGGAGACTACCTCTTCCTATTGTCCGAATACCTTCGAAGGACTACCGTCTCTGACTGACTCCCCCTTTGACCCAGAACAAAACTACCCGCCCCGGTACGAATCAAGTCAAGTCATGTCAAGTCAGTGAGTCATCACAGGCTGAGAAACGCTGGGGTACTTAGCGTCGTGTGGTCCGGAGGGACAGGTAGTGGTTGAGGGCNTGGTCCGGAGGGACAGGTAGTGGTTGAGGGCCTCAAGTGAGTCTGAGTGCAGGTAGCTCAGTCACTATGGTAGGTCGGTAGAGTAGGAGACAACAGGGGAAGAAGAGGACGGGTGTTAGGGAGGGTCGTAGTCCCAGAAAAGGTTACTCAGTTGAGAAGTGTACTCCACCGGTTTCATAACCTCAAAGTCGAAATCGTAGTAAGGAAGGTTTCTTTAGGGTCCCGACTAGAGGAAGTCTTACCTGACCAACCTACAGGAAAGTCAGGTTCCCTGAGAGTTCTCAGAAGAGGTTGTGGTGTCAAGTTTTCGTAATTAAGAAACCGCGAGTCGGAAGAAGTGTCAGGTTGAGAGTGTAGGTATGTACTGATGACCTTTTTGGTATCGGAACTGATCTGCCTGGAATCAGACGTTTCATTACAGAGACAAAAACTTATACGATAGATCCAACCAGTATTGAAAAGAAGGTTCCTCATTCACAGAAAATTAAAGTACCGACGTCAGTGGTAGACGTCACTAAAACCTCGGTTTTATTTCAGTCGGTGACAAAGGTGACAAAGGGGTAGATAAACGGTACTTCACTACCCTGGTCTACGGTACTAGAAGCAAAAGACTTACAACTCGAAATTCGGTTGAAAAAGTGAGAGGAGAAAGTGAAAGTAGTTCTCCGAAAACTCAAGGAGAAGGGAAAGACGGTATTCCCACCACAGTAGACGTATAGACTCCAATAACTACAAAGAGGGTCGTTAGAAGTAAGGTCGAACAAAGAGAAGGTCAGGTCGCAAAGAGTACTACATGAGACGTATATTCAATTTATTCGTCCCACTGTTACATGTCGGAACCGCGGGAGGAAAATGATAGACCTTGGTCAGACAACAAGGTACAGGTCAAGATTGACAACGAAGGACTGGACGTATGAGTCATTTAGTAATTAGGTTAAAGACCACTACCCGTCCCGACACAAGGGAGGGACATCAAACTGAACTCCGGTTTGATACCACTTTCCATTACTTCTATTACCGTTGGAGGTAGTTTTCCAGGGTACGTCCGTGACGACGTGAGACGGGGGTTGGGACGTCGTCCGGTGGTGGTTGGGAGCGGAGACGGTCTCTGAGGACCTGTGAGTTCCCGTTCAGACCCAGTCAGAGCAATCCAGTGACGAGGAAAGAGGACCCAGGACCACACGTGTTCCAAAACAAAGGAATCTTTCGACATGGATTTTGAAACAAGTCTCTTTGATAACGTACTGGATTTTAGTCCTCTAAAGTTGATACTTCGACACTTCACTGGTTCTTAAGTACCTTATAAAATTTACCCAACCATACGACCGGGTCAGTACTCTCTCGACGTCTCAGCTGACCTTCATCCACGTCTTTTTTTTTCACGTCTTCACAGGACATGAGTTGAGGTGTTTTTCCTCAACTCATGTCCTGTTTTCACTACGAGTCCTGGTTTAGTGAACGTTTCCCTCACTTCCTGAAGATGATTTAGACGACGACGACGGTTCAGCGAAGTCAGCACAGGCTGAGACGCGCTGGGGTATCTGCCGGCGCGTGGTCCGAGGGGACAGGGACCCTAAGAGGTCCGTTCTTGTGACCTCACCCGACGGTAAAGGAAAAGGTTGCGCACTTTCACTTTTCACTTTCACTTCAGCGAGTCAGCACAGGTTGAGAATCGCTGGGGTACCTGACGTCGGATGGTTCGAGGAGTCAGGTACTCTAAAAGATCCGTTCTCATGACCTCACCCTACGGTAACGGAAGATCACCCTCCATTTAGATTGTTACCTACCGATCTTTACTCTCCCTTCTTAAATCAAACTTCTCTATTCATTACTGAAACCGTCTGTGTCAACGTCATTTCTTACCTCTATTAGTCATGTCTTTACAAAGAAAGAAAAAGGGGAAGGTCGAAATAAGACTATATTCACTACTGTCGTAACACATTATGCATGTTCTATGACTAAATTATGTGACTGTATGACGTTATACTCACAATAATAGTTTAGTATATTTATGGAAAAGAAAAAAAACACCACTCTTGTCAATTCTAGATGAGGACATCGTAAAAAGTTCATGTGTGGTGTCACGACAATTGATATCAGTGTTACGGTACGTAACCTAGGGGTCTTGAGTAACTCGAAGATTGACCTTCAAACATTGGAAACCGGTTGTAGAGGGATTAAGGAAGTAGGGGGTCGGGGATCATTGGTGATAAGATGAGAGATAAAGATACTCAAGTCGAAAGAGTCTAAGGTGTATATTAGCTAACAATACATTCTCCGTATCAGAAGACTATTTGACATAGTAATAAAGAATCTCTCCCTCCTTCTACTTTTTTATTGGATGTACGTAAATATCTATTCTAAATTATTTTAACGTACACTCTTTTCCAACTCATTTCAACTATAACTCTGATATAAACTGTACGAATCTTTAATTTCGTGACATACTCATTATCGATCTCTCCTACGTATATGCTCTATTAATATAACTCGTTACGTTACGAGTCATAATCGAGATGATGAAGACTTGTTTGAAAAACAGTTATATAAAAAGTTTCTTACACTTTACGTAACACGAAGAGATATTCTTCCTAAATATAATTCAGGGACATTAACGTCACCTAAATAACGATAATTGTCAGGTTTGTCTTTAGCTCAAACAAACTTGAGGGTAAACGAGGACTCACTCTGTACGTTAGATAAATTTTGATATAATACTAACTCACCAGTATCGACTCTCTTGACTAATCTTGATGAAGTTGTTCCTTTTACTTCTTGAGTAATGGAATTAAAAGACGATTGTCCGGAAAACTCGGGAAAATTGGTCGTGACTCAACAGTACCACTACCGTTTTCAATTACCCACTGACCCACTCTTAAGACTGGGTTGGGAGAGTTCGTCGATTGTTCCATTAGTCCCATATCTGAAACTCGGTGTCGGAGAAATCTCGAATGTTCCTGTCTTTAGTAAAAATTGTACTCTCTGACTTTTATCTTCGAAAAGGAACCGGAAAGACTTTTGAGACCTAGAAGAAAATCACTAGAGGTCACGAGTTTAGAAAACTAATAAACTCGTTAAATGACACAAAAAAAAACCACCCCTGGTTCGGAACCGGGTAAGGTTAGAAACTCGTTTTAGTAAATACAACTACGGAGCACCGTATTGTTTTCGATGTGGTTTATGATAAAGAAAATGAAAAATTTGGGACTCAAATAAGACGTAAAATGTACGTTTACTGTACTTGTATAAGTCCTAACTTTCCGGGTTAAAAGAGTAAAAGAAAGAAGAAGAGAGAGTAGAGATAAAGTATCTTTTTCTATTTTTATCAAGTACTTTGTTCTGTTACACTAAGAAATCTTACATAACAAAAAAAACGGAGTGGTGTTCTGGACACCCTAGAAACAAGGAGACTGGTCCCTAGACACCCTAGCTTGGGTGTGGGGGACGTTACCTCCGGACCTCAGAGTTCGTGACCTTTGGGTCCCTTTAGAGGGTACACGAGAAAAACTAATTTGTAAAAACGACCAAATTCACATTAGATACGATACTGTAAATTATTGGAAGTTTTATTAACTCATTTAACTCTCTAATTCTACACAAGAACCACGGAAAATATGTAAGACATAGAACAGGATATTGTATATTGAATGACTCCTACCAAGTTTCTCTCGCTAAAAAGAATTTTCTAGTGATCTTCTAGTTCTTCCGAATTCGTTTTAGAATTTCCTAAAAGGGATCTTCTACCGGTGATCACAAATAGTTTTCTTTTAGTCTTTCTATGTAGGATCATATTCGTTAGAGTGAAAGGATAACAAACCTAGTTCAACTTCCAGTAGACATATTCAAGACTTATATGTTTTAAATATAAAGAAAATACTCTCCGGGTACTAACGTGAATACTAGGAACTGCATATAGTGGTCGTGTTGTCTTTCGGAACTGACGTTTATTTTTTATTCGTAAAAATAAATTCGGGACCGAATAGGATAACATTTTGAGAATCCAAACACTTCAACTCTTCGTCTACCTGTGTACGTGTGTACAACTATGTATTTCTTTACGTCTGACGTTCCTGATCTTATCCAAAAATCCAGAATGATTAAAGTTCCCGAGATCGTCATTAGTCAAGTTAAAGAGTTCTCTGATAGTTCTGTGAACGGGGTTAGACGTCGGTAGTGTCCAAAAATGTCGTCTTGAGGAGACGGGAGTCACGACTAGGAGTTCCTAGAAGTAGTTGGTAAAGGTGAAAAATGGACGTGTGTGACAAAGAGAGATTTAACACTCGTTCCAATGTAGTTACAAGAAAGGAACATGGGACCGAGTAAATACTGAGAACATAAGAAATTACTATAAAAGATGTAGAACTTACTTTAAGGGGGACAAGAAAATGTCATTTTTTTTTTATTAATATAAAATCAGTAAATTTTTGATCTGGTACGTGTCGGTCGCTGTTGTTTGTTTTAGTTTTATTTCGGTAGATAAATTCGGATTCTTCTTGAATCTAAGTGAATTACACCTCGAGTACCGTGGTCACTTAAGAAGACTTGATCTTTACCTAAATAAAAAACGATAAAACTAAAGAAAAAAATATATTGGATATACTCAATAACGTATTATCGAACGTGTGATAACACAATCTTTACAAAGGAATCCTGAAGTTACTGTATATACGTTTTCAATGTATTGTTCTACACAAAATTTTGAATAAGTTCATACCCCACCCCCCCCCCGGCCCCCCCAACGCTTTACCCTAGTAGTGGTCACTACCGTGGATAATTTTAAAATAGAGGATTGACTTTTCTCTGGTGATTTGAAGTTGTTACTAGATACTAAAAACTTTATATATACGTAAAAAGGGTTCGATATGAGTTTCGAAGAGTCGTTTTTTATTCTTATATTTTAATCAAAAAGTGTAATAATTACTAGTAACGTCAAAATTGTAGAAATACAATGTTTTTACAGAGGTTCAAATCTCATATTCTTTGACAGTTTTTATTCTTAATGAAGATAATAATATTAAGTATTTTTCTTTGTGACAATTGTAAAACCGTACATGGGGAGTCTTTGTGTCTATCTTTAAATCGATTTTATACGTTCATTAATTTTGTTCTATTTATTTTGATTTATATTTCAATAAATGTTAATAATAAACATAAAATACTTCAAATATTATACTACAATATTTTACATATACATGTGTGACCATTAGTCGAATAAGTTGAATTATTAAATACTGACTCACTCACTCACTCACTCACTCACTTCAGCGAGTCAGGACAGACTGAGAAACGTTGGGGTACCTGACATTGAATGATCCGAAGAGGCAGGTACCCTAAGAGGTCCGTTCTTATGACCTCACCTGACGGTGAAGGAAGAGGTTCCCTAGAAGGGCTGGGTCCCTAGCTTCGGCCCAGAGTGCGTAATCTCCGTCTACGAAATTGGAGACTCGGTAACTATACACAATTAAATTTTAAATTTTCTGAAGGATCATAAATTAACATACTGATATAGTACTAATTAAACTACACAGGGAATAAACCCAGACGAATAAAACCAAAGGAAAAATTTTATTTAACGTTCCTTGTATAAATATCTAAGTAAAGAAACTATAAACGTAGATATACTATATAGAGATGTTCACTTTAACGAATTATTTTAAAGACTACATAAAAGAGTTTTTATAAAGGGTCTTCCACGAGATGATATATAAGAGTTTTCTGAACACAGTCATAAGTGAAAAGTGTGTTAATTATCAGGAGATGGATATTCCTCTTCGTGTCGTCGACGCTGTCTGATACGTCTTCGTACCGGCTCTTCTCGATGGGGTGTGGGTTCTAGTCCGCACCGCTGACTCTCGCGGTCCGACGCTGTCGTGTCCTCGTCGGTTCTCCTCGATAGGTTGCAGGCTCCAGTCCTCGCCTGGAGCAGGCTCCAGTCCTCGCCTGGAGCAGGTTCCNCTCCGTCTACGAAATTGGAGACTCGGTAACTATACACAATTAAATTTTAAATTTTCTGAAGGATCATAAATTAACATACTGATATAGTACTAATTAAACTACACAGGGAATAAACCCAGACGAATAAAACCAAAGGAAAAATTTTATTTAACGTTCCTTGTATAAATATCTAAGTAAAGAAACTATAAACGTAGATATACTATATAGAGATGTTCACTTTAACGAATTATTTTAAAGACTACATAAAAGAGTTTTTATAAAGGGTCTTCCACGAGATGATATATAAGAGTTTTCTGAACACAGTCATAAGTGAAAAGTGTGTTAATTATCAGGAGATGGATATTCCTCTTCGTGCCGTAGACGCTGTCTGATACGTCTTCGTACCGGCTCTTCTCGATGGGGTGTGGGTTCTAGTCCGCACCGCTGACTCTCGCGGTCCGACGCTGTCGTGTCATCGTCGGTTCTCCTCGATAGGTTGCAGGCTCCAGTCCTCGCCTGGAGCAGGCTCCAGTCCTCGTCTGGAGCAGGTTCCATTCCTCGTCACTGACGCGAAACGACCTCGTCGGCACTTCTCTATGGGTTGCAAGTCCCATTCTCTTTGGGTTCTTCTGCCATCCACAACGCTCTCCCGTAGTCTCCCGTCTGTGTGACTTTGGTATTAGTGTCTTTTGATCGGTCAGACTAGTGTGCCTGGTGTCGGAACAGATTGAGTTACTTTGATTCGGTACTGTACATCACGGTGCGTTCTGTCCACCCAGCACCACCTCTCCAGACTGTCTTACACCAGGTGACCTCTTCCCATAGAGTTTGGTGAAGTCATAAGAACGGAACTCTTGGAGTACTTGTTATACTTCTCCGTTTTACTATTCTATGGCTTTCTCCTTGAGGGGTCCAGCCATCCACGGGTTATACGATGACCTCTAGTCACCTCTTTAGTGAAGTCTTTCTTACTTTCCTACCTCGGTTTCGTTTTGTTATGTGTCAACACCTACACTGACCACTATCTTCGTTTCAGACTACGACATTTCTCTTTATAACGTATCCTTGGACCTTACAATCCAGGTACTTAGTTCCGTTTAACCTTCACCAGTTTGTCCTCTACCGTTCTCACTTACGGCTGTAAAATCCTTAGTCTCTTGATTTTACCTGACCTTTCCCACTTAAATTGAGTTACTGGTAATATAGATGATGACACCCGTCCTTAGGGAATCTTCTTTACCTCATCGGTAACACCAGTTTTTTTCTCAGGTTTTACGTCATGAACCTACGTTAGAGGTTTTGCGTCTTACTAGAGACAAACAAAGGTTCTGTTTAGTAAGTTATAGTGCCATTAGGTTCGGATACGGGGTTGGTCATTGTACTTCTTCGACTTCCACTTGCCAAGATACTTCTGCATGTTATAGAAAATCTTGGTTGTGGGTTTTCTCTACGGGAAAAGTAATATACCCTGACCTTTCGTTTTCATCCTTCAGTTTTTTGTGGACCTTATTGTCCGTTTAAACCGGAACCTCATACCTTACTTCGTCCCATTTCCGATTATCTCAAAACGGTTCTCTTAAATGACCAGTATCGTTTGTGGGAGAAGGTTGTTGTGTTCTCTTCTGAGACGTGTACCTGTAGTGGTCTACCGGTTGTGGTTTTAGTCTAACTAATATAAGAAACGTCGTTTTCTACCTCTTCGAGATATGTCAGTCGTTTTTGTTCTAGTCCTCGACTGACACCGAATCTAGTACTTGAGGAATAACGGTTTAAGTCTTAATTTAACCTCTTTCATCCCTTTTTGGTGATCTGGTAGGTCCATGTTGGATTTAGTTTAGGGAATACTAATATGTCACCTTCACTCTTTATCTAAATTCCCTGATCTAGATTATCTGTTCTCACGGAATACTTGATACCTACCTCCAAACACTGTGATATGTCCTCTGTCCCTAGTTATGGTAGGGGCAGGTACAGACTACGTCCCACGTCGTACGAACCCCGACCACGTACCCCTACTGGGTCTCTCTACAACACCCCTCCCTCCACGAGTTTTAAGAGGGTCGGTCCGAAGTCGTTATGTACTTGACACTTGAAGGTCTATAAGTCCGACCGAAATCTTTTCCGTCTCCTTAGTCTCTAGTTTAACGGTTGTTGACGACCTAGTACCTTTTTCGTTCTCTCAAGGTCTTTTTGTAGATAAAGACGAAATAACTGATACGGTTTCGGAAACTGGCGTACCTAGTGTTATTTAACACCTTTTAAGACTTTCTCTACTCTTATGGTCTGGTGGATTGGACGGAGAACTATTTGATATACGTCCAGTCCTTCGTTGTCAATCTTGACCTGTACCTTATTGTCTAACCAAGGTTTATCCTTTTCCTCATGCAGTTCCGATATATAACAGTGGGACGAATAAATTGAAGATACGTCTCATGGAGTACTCTTTACGACCTGACCTTCTTTGTGTTCGACCTTAGTTCTAACGACCCTCTTTGTAGTTATTGGAGTCTATACATCTACTGTGGTGGGAATACCGTCTTTCACTTCTCCTCGATTTTTGGGAGAACTACTTTCACTTTCACCTCTCACTTTTTCAACCGAATTCGAGTTGTAAGTCTTTTACTTCTAGTACCGTAGACCAGGGTAGTGAAGTACCCTTTATCTACCCCTTTGTCTCCTTTGTCACCGACTGAAATATAAAGACCCGAGGTTTTAGTGACGTCTACCACTGACGTCGGTACTTTAATTTTCTGCGAATGAGGAACCTTCTTTTCAATACTGGTTGGATGTGTCGTATAATTTTTCGTCTATGTAAGGAAACAGTTGTTTCCAGGTAGATCAGTTCTGATACCAAAAAGTACACCAGTACATACCTACACTCTCAACCTGACACTTCTTTCGTCTCACGGCTTCTTAACTACGAAAACTTGACACCACAACCTCTTCTGAGAACTCTAGGGGAACCTCATGTTCCTCTAGGTTGGTCAGGTAGGATTTCCTCTAGTCAGGACTCAAAGTAACCGTCCTGACTACGACTTCGACTTTGAGATTACGAAACCGGTGGAGTACTCTTCTCAACTGAGTAACCTTTTCTGGGAGTACGTTCCTCCCCAAACCCCGTCCTCGTCTTCCCCTGCTGTCTCCTACTCTACCGACCTACCGAGAGTGACACTCTCGGTACCTGTACTCAAACCCATTTGAGACCCTCAACCACTACCTGTCCCTCCGGGCCGCACGACGCAGTATCCCAACGTTTCTTAGCCTGTGTTGACTGGATGACTTGACTTGACTTGACTTGACTTGGATAATCCTACCTAATATTAGTCAAGTCAAGTCAGGTAGACGTATATTCAATTTATTCGTCCCACTGTTATATATCGGAACTGTCTGAGGAAAAGGATAAACCTTGGTC
Source organism: Capra ibex (assembly GCA_006410555.1). NCBI lineage: Eukaryota > Metazoa > Chordata > Mammalia > Artiodactyla > Bovidae > Capra > Capra ibex. The sequence goes on from SJYO01052474.1 coordinate 22,992,786, forward strand.
AGAAACAAGGTACAGGTCAAGATTGACAACGAAGGGTTGGACGTATGTCCAAAGAGTTGTCCGTCCAGTCCACCAGACCATAAAGGTAGAGGAAGTCTTGAAAGGTGTCGTACGTTGTCCACGTCCTCACCGGCTGTTCTCGATGGGGTACAGGTTCTAGTCCCCTCAACCGACTCTCCTCGATGGGTTACAAGTTCCATTCCTCATCGACGACGTGAAACGACCTCGTCGTCACTTCTCGTTGGGTTGTAGGTCCATTCCCTTTGGGTTCATTCTGTCAGACACGACTCTATCCCGCAGTCTCCCGTCTGTCTGACTTTGGTGTTAGTGTCCTTTGGTCGGTTAGACTAGTGTGCCTGGTGTCGGAACAGATTGAGTTACTTTGATTCGGTACGGTACACCCCGGTGGGTTCTGCCTACCCAGTACCACCTCTCCAGCCTGTCTTACACCAGATGACCTCTTTCCTTACCGTTTGGCGAAGTCATAAGAACGGGACTCTTACAGTACTAGGTATATTTTTCCGTTTTATTATCCTATGACTTTCTCCTTGAGGGGTCCAGACATCCACGGGTTATACGATCACCTCTAGTCACCTCTTTATTGAAGTCTTTCATACTTCCCCACCTTAATTCGTCTTTGTTGTGGGTCAACACCTACACTGACCATTATCTTCGTTCCAGGTTACGACACCTCTCGTTATAACGTATCCTTGAACCTTACAGTCCAAGTACTTAGTTCCGTTTAACCTTCACCGGTTTGTCCTCTACCGTTAACACTTGTAGTTGTAAGATCCTCAATCACTTTATTCTACCTGACCTTACCCACTTAAAATTGAGTCTACTGGTAATAAAGATGATGACACCCGTCCTTAGGGAATCTTCTTTACCTCATCGGTAGTATCAGTTGTTCTCAGACTTTACGTCATGAACCTAATATTATTATAACATCTATAACAGTGAAGTTGTATATTAGTAATACTGACAATTTATACTAATAATTTTAACTGTATAAAAGTTCAAAAAAACACATAATTTTTAAATTAGTCATACATAAAATATATAGATGGTACAGAGTTAATTCTGTGACATAAAATTTGTTTTTATGAACTAAGTACAGATGTAAACTAATTTAAATGTTAATCTTTTCATATAAGTGTGTAAGTTCGAAAAACTTTGTATAAATTTTCGAAGGGTTATTGACTTAGTTCATAGTTAATTTTTAAAAAGTAAATTTAATTATACTTTAAATATAGGTCAGTGTGATTGGTCTAAAGTTGACGAGTTTACGATGTAAACCAAGTCCCTGTTGTCATGACGTACCGCGTCCAGGATCCAAGAATCATGTTAGTTGTTCTGGATGTTCTAGGTTACAAGGTATTTGGGACACGGGAGTAAAGAATGTCAGTCCGAGGAGTGAAGAGGTCGGAAGTGGAACATTAGAAGAGGTCGGGAGATCGAAAGGGTGCGATACCTCGTGGGGTTCGTAGAGTCCTGGAGACATTATCGATAAGAAAGACAGACCTTACGAGAGAGTAGTTTATGGGAGTACCCAACGATAATGATGAAGGGTAGAAACGACTATGTTGGGAATAGTCTCTGTCACAAGTACTGGTCACGATGACGGATGAGTGACGAGATGCTAGGAATAACCGAAATACAGAGAGAATCGTGATTTGAGGGGGACACTGTCACAGAGAGGTGAGATCTTATACTGACGTCTACGTCTACGCACGAGGGACAACGAGGAGGTCACGGACCGTGTGTCATCCACGAGTTTATGAACAATTTATGCTTTCGAGTAGATATTAAAGATTAATTATCATCCAAGACACACATACAGACACACACAAGATGGGGAGAAAGTAAAGTGACTTCTCGGTAAAGGGGGATGGAATAAAGTCTTAGTGTATGAGATAATCGAGAAGAGTCAAGTCAAGTCAGTCAAGTCATCGAGTCAGAACAGGCTGAGAAACGCTGGAATCGAGAAGATGGTTTAGGATGAAAAGTAACTACCCAGTCATCCATTTTTTGTAAAAGTGAAGTTTATACCCGAAGCAGTACGAGTCTTTAAATGTTTTTTATACGATCTTTAATTTTTGAGAACCTTTCTCGACAAATCCGGTTTCTAATGTTTTACCATACCGACCATCGATCAAAGTGGAATATACATTCTTTTTTACTAAGTTCTGTAAATTCATAGGGAGTAAAGAAGACAATTTGTTTTTAGTCAATAAGGATTTTATCTCGAATAGATACTAAGACCTTATCTAACGTTAACCTTCAAGTACTTATATAAAATCGAGACAAACGTATTACTTATGAATCGAGCCTTCTCTAGTATGTTTGAATCTTTTAATATAGTTGTCATTATTTCTAACTTAGTTATCCACATAGTCTGTAAAGAGTTGGTTTTAAAGTCTAGTATAAATATTTATAAATGATATTTGTAAGTATTGAATTATATTACGTTTAAAATTTAATGTTATTTAATGAGTATTAATGTCTTTCTCGTTAGTAGTAAAAGTCTCTCGAGAAAGACAAAATGACATAGAGGATGTTGAAGGAAAGAATATCTAGAGGTGTTTATGTCTTTAATTGTTTCAAAATTATTTCTTTATGTAAATCTTGTAAATAATAGGATTTCATTCAAATACATATGGTTATAGGGAAAACCATGACGTTTTAGTACAGGATTATCTATTAGAAGAGTAACAGGTGAAAGATTTATAAGAGACGGTACTTGTGTGACTCAAGAGTGATCCGATTACAGAGGAATACCGATGGTGACGGAAACAATAAAGTCCTACTCAAAGAGATTACGCAAGATTGATTTAGAGACAAACTTCTGAGAGTTCCCTCAGTCCAGAATTTTAGCAAGTAAACATCACTTTACCTCGTATACCTGATACCATAGGGATTTTATAGAGTGTTAAACAAAACCCAAACTTAAGTTCTAGGTCGATTCGAGGTAAAGTTGTGACGACAACTTATTGATTTGTCTTTTAATCTTAACGTGTCCATTAATCATCGAACACAATATAAGGAACCGTAACGTGTCAACCAAAGATTACGTAGGAAAAGTTTGAAGAGACGGACCACTCGAAGGTCATTGAGAACTTCTCACGCACGTACGATTCAGCGAAGTCGGTACAGACTGAGAATCCCTGGGACACCTTACATCGGGTGGTCCGAGGAGACAGGTACCCTAAGAGGTCCGTTCTTATGACCTCACTCAACGGTAAAGGAGGAGGTCCCGTAGAAGGGTTGTGTCCCTAGCTTTGGTCCAGAGGATGTAGAGGACGTAACCGTCCCCACAAGAAATGGTGATCGTGGTGGACCCTTCAAGGAACTTCCAGGTCCTATTAAAGGTAAAGGAGACCCTTTTACGTAGGTGGACCGTTTCCATCAATCAACAAAGAATAATACTGTATTGTGTCGGGAAACGAAGATCGAGACACAAATCGTTAAATATACGAAGGGATTACCGAGTCAACACAGACTGAGAAACACTGGGGACTGATATCGGGTGGTCCGAGGAGGCAGGGACCTTAAAAATGTCGTTCTTATGACTTCACTCAACGGTAAAAGAGGAGGTCCCTTAGAAGGACTGGGTCCCTGGTTTGGATGCAGAGGACACGGAGGACGTCACCGTCCGTTTAAGAAGTGGTGACTCAGTGGACCCTTAGAGTCTATGTAGATATAGCTATATATTCATATATAGAAAGATGTATAGAATATATCTATATCTATCTATCTAACTATATCTATATTCTATATACCCGAAGCGTCCACCGAGATTACTATTTTTTTTAGGTGGACGGTTACGTGCTCTGAATTCTCTGAACCCAAGTTAGGAACCCAGTCCTTCTACGGGACATCCTCCCGTCCCATAAGAACGGAGAGATCATAAGAACAGACCTCTTAGGTTACCTGTCTCCTCGGACCTCCCGATGTCAGATATCCCAGCAGTTCTTAGTCTGTGTTGACTTCACTGAATCGTACGTGTGTACGTATTCTATATATACACGTATATATATATATATATATATATATATATTCCAACCACGTTTTCATTGACACCGAAACGTAGCAAATTGAAGTAGTAAACTATAACTTTATATAATTAAAATTACGTGAAAAAGTGAAATACAAAAGACGATTACTGAATAACAACATATAAAATATAAATAAAATCCGATCACTTTACTACAATCTGTTTTTCGTTTAAACTCACTAAAAGAATAAACTCAAGTTTTACCCAGTATTCAGTCGTCTCTGTTGAACGTTGTATTTGTTACGTAAACTGGGTCCTTGATGATTAATTATATGTCACGTCACCACCAAGTTCTTTAAAACGTTTACTCTACTCTCGGAACTTCTACTCCTCACGTCACCGGTTGGTACCCTTCAACTGTTACTACTTGACTCTCCTAGTGACTTCGACTAGGAGAATTTTAATGAGTTCTTCAACGACTTTTTGAGTTGTAATTGGTAAGATGTAAAAGAGGTTTAAACCGTAAACTTCTTTTAACCTATCCACTTTTTCCAGTTATTCAACCACGGAACACTCGAATTTTTAGCAACAAAACTTCACAGTAGAAGAGAATAAGATGCGTTGTTGTAGTTTAGTAAAGAACTAGCCTAACACTGAACACTACTTTTCACCTAAGATACTCTGTTGACCGTCGTTGGTCGAGTCTTCGACTTCGTTCTTCTAGGTTTCGTAAAGGGTTTCGTTTAAACATGGTTTTTTCAAGTACCAGTGACAAACTACCAGACGATGACCAGACTGAGAGATGTCGAAAGACTTAGGGTTAATTTGATAATGTAGACTCTTTATACGAGTCGTTTATCTACTCTGAGTGACTTTTGATGTTACGGACGTCGACCGTAACCAGTCGTCTTTCCCAGGTCAATGAGAGGTGTTGTTACGGGTTGGAGTAAAGTGTGTTGGATGTGAAGTTTTCAACTTAGTTAACCTGATACCTCAAAACGGAGTAGATGGCATAAGTGGACTGGAGAACAGTCGACTGATAGTGAAGAAGTTCGTAAAGCTGTTGGAAAACGTCCTCCGTCTTTTACGGAAGGTTCTCAAACGACTTAGGACTTCGTACATAAAAATACGATGTCCTTATTTGTTGGACAAAGAACAACCGTTTTTTACACAACTAACATTACGAAGGATAAAACTAATTATTTCTACACAAACTCAGATGAATATTACTAAATTTTCAGTGTCAGTCTTCGACGTTAATGTAAACGTGGTTGGATTATATGGATATATACATATAGACGAAAATTTAGATATATACACACAAAGATATGTATATATGTCTATCTTCTCACGGACCGTCCTTCATTCGTGAGTTTTTACGTTAATGATACTCGATATCAAGAAATAAACGTAAAAGAGTGAACCCAAAAAATTTTGGGATACTCGATTCATAACTGTAAGAAGAGTTAAAGTCTATTCCTTTAACTCCAAATCTATCCTATTAATATACTTCATTCCCAATCCCAAACCTTTATGTCATTAGACAGACGTCCTGTACAATCAAATAGGATAAATAAACCTAATATACAATAAGAATAAATTAATTAAACCCTAAAAAAAGTTTAAACTTTAATTAAAAGGTATAGTTTGACGATTTGTAAGTATATACATTGTTTGTCTAGAGAATTTGTTGACTATTCTAAACCTCTCCATTTCAGTAAATAATTAAAGGGTCGCATTACTTCTGAGAGTCGACAAATACGAATTCCTCTCAATTTAAGTCTATTTTTTATAAAGGAATTTATGTTTCACTTTATAATACTCATTCAGACTATAAGTTGAAGTTCAGAAAGAACCCAAATATCGTCTCTTCTTAGTACATATAATTCTTCAGTCATCGAAATATATAGACCTCTTCCGTTACCGTTGGGTGAGGTCATGAGAACGAACCTTTTAGGGTACCTACCTCCTCGGACCATCCGACGTCAGGTACCCCAGCGATTTTCAGTCCGTGCTGACTTACTGAAGTGGAAGCGAAAAGTGAAAGTACGTAACCTCTTCCTTTACCGTTGGGTGCGGTCATAAGAACGGACCTCTTAGGGTCCCTGTCTCCTCGGACCACCCGACGTCAGATACCCCAGTGTGTCTCAGTTTGTGCTGACTTCGTTGGATCGTCGTCGAAATATATAGTCTCTTCCGTTACCGTGGGGTGAGGTCATGAGAACGGCCCTTTTAGGCACCTACCTCCTCGGACCATCCGACGTCAGGTACCTCAGAGATTCTCAACCTGTCCTGACTCGTTGAAGTGAAAGTGAAAAATGAAAGTACGTAACCTCTTCCTTTACCGTTGTGTGAGGTCACAAGAACGGACCTCTTAGGGTCCCTACCCCTTCGAACCACCCGACGGTAGATACCCCAGTGTGTCTCAACCTGTGCTGACTTCGCTGAATCGTCGTCGTCGTCGTCGTCGTCGTCGTCGTCGTCGTTGAAATATATACTAATTATTTATTCTAAGTCTATAATATAAAGAAAATTTATTTCTAATCAACTCACCTGAAAATACATTCTTTGACTTCGTTTTAATAATGTTATTTTTCTCCTCACCGGATTCATGAAACCCGGATAATAAAGAGTCTTAAAATTAAACAAGAATTACTCGTGTAAAATGAGATACAAATACTTGAAAGTAAACCTGTGTAAACCCATCTTACGAGATTTGTCGATGAAACTCTGAGTCGTCCAATTCCTGACATTTGATAAATACAAATATAGTGGTTATGGAACGACCGAAGAAGTAATCAAATAAGTCGTTGATGAGTCGTGGGTAATACCCTGTCCCTTACAGTAGAACAGAACTCTATATCACTCTGGTACTATCATTTTACGATAGAATTATGTCAAATGTAAGAATAGTCCTCACTATCAAGTCAAGTCAAGTCAACGAGTCAACACAGGCTGAGAAACGCTGGGGTACTTAACGTCGTGTGGTCCGGAGGGACAGTTAGTGGTTGAGGGCCTCAAGTGAGTCTGAGTACAGGTAGCTCAGGCACTACGGTAGGTCGGTAGAGTAGGAGACAGCAGGGGAAGAGGAGGACGGGGGTTAGAGAGGGTCGTAGTCTCAGAAAAGGTTACTCAGTGGAGAAGCGTACTCTACCGGTTTCATGACCTCAAAGTCGAAATCGTAGTAAGGAAGGTTTCTTTAGGGTCCCGACTTGAGGAAGTCTTACCTGACCAACCTACAGGAACGTCAGGTTCCCTGAGAGTTCTCAGAAGAGGTTGTGGTGTCAAGTTTTCGTAGTTAAGAAGCCACGAGTCGGAAGGAGCATCAGGTCGAGAGTGTAGGTATGTACCGATGACCTTTTTGGTATCGGAACTGATCTACCTGGAATCAGTCGTTTCATTACAGAGACGAAAACTTATACGATAGATCCAACCAGTATTGAAAAGAAGGTTCCTCATTCGCAGAAAATTAAAGTACCGATGTCGGTGGTAGACGTCACTAAAACCTCGGGGGTTTTATATCAGACTGTGACAAAGGTGACAAAGGGGTAGATAAACGGTACTTCACTACCCTGGTCTACGGTACTAGAAACNCATTACAGAGACGAAAACTTATACGATAGATCCAACCAGTATTGAAAAGAAGGTTCCTCATTCGCAGAAAATTAAAGTACCGATGTCGGTGGTAGACGTCACTAAAACCTCGGGGGGTTTTATATCAGACTGTGACAAAGGTGACAAAGGGGTAGATAAACGGTACGTCACTACCCTGGTCTACGGTACTAGAAACAAAAGACTTACAACTCGAAATTCGGTTGAAAAAGTGAGAGGAGAAAGTGAAAGTAGTTCTCCGAAAAATCAAGGAGAAGTGAAAGACGGTTCGTCGTCTGTTTATTTGTTTAATCATATATTACAGTGAGTTTCTATAGAATTTACTTATTACTAACTTAGTTAATATCTTCAAACGTCATAAATTGGTGAAAGGAAAGAAACAAAACATACTAGTGTTACGACCTTTTATTAAGTTCCACTATGAAAATGAAGAGTCTCCGCTCTGTAACTATTTAGATATCTAATTTGGTAGACGAGTTAGATTCGAATGTATCAATCAACTGTTTTTTTTTTTTTTTTCTTTTGTCGCATTTTTGTATACAGAAATCTAATTGGTCATGTTACAGTACGTTAAAAACATAAATTTAATGGAAATTTATATTTCCATTAATATGATGATGTCGTTTAAATCATCAGATACAGATCTACATGTGGTACGATGGGATTTTAGGTACTCGAGAAGGCGGTATTATTACACAGGGTCCTGTTTAAGTTTTATATGGGAATATTTTTATTACTTTTAAAATACTCGGTTTACGTTAAATTTACTTTCATCAACCATATTTCTTGTTATATATAGATGTGGATATAGATGGAAAGAAAAATATACAGATAGTTTGAACAGGTAGTATTTAAGTAACGAAAAACATTTTTACAGTCAAGTTAAAGAAATTTTAACACAGATAAATTCTCTAAAGTTGAAAATAAACTTTTGAGAGTTTAAAAACAAACTTTGAGTTCTACTCATTTTGTTTTAGTTTATAGTTGATTGAGTCTTCTGGTTAGTTTACGGGGTTAGAGTCTCCTTAAAGTGATTGACATTTACTACTTTCAACAACCTCTTTTGGTTAGAAGTGAAGTACCTTTGTTTTTTGGTGGTAGATATTCATGTGTATCTCTGTTAAATCGAAAGAGACCGGAAGACAGGTGATTAAATATCCTTGACTGAACATGGTTAGTCTTCCGATCCATCAGGAGGGACATAACCCGAGAGGACCACCGAGTCCATGTGTCAAGTCACGAGTCAACACAGACTGAGACACACCGAGTGACCATTTCTTAGATGGACGATTACGTCCTCTGAGTCCAAACTAAGGACCCAACCCTTCTAGGGGACTCTTCCTTCCTTTACCTTTGGGTGAGGTTATACGAACGGACCTTTTAAGTTACCTGTCTCCCTGTGACGTCACGTACCCCAACTTTTTTTCAACCCAACGTTTTTTTTTTTTTTTATAAAAAAACGTTTTATTTCAACAAGTGATTTATTTATTAACAATAAATCAGTGAACAACAATGAATCACTGTGAAAATACGTGAAAATACAGTGAGGGTGAGTTGTAGAGAGTCGTAGGACGACGGATTCTGACAGTTTAGGTAAAGGGGTGAACAGACGTAGTAACACTTCTACCTTTAAGGTCTTTACCAAGTGATACCAGGTTGTCTATACATCCTCTAGTTCCTCAAGAAAGATCATCTTGACTCCATTCCTTTACTGTAGATATAAGGTCGAGATTCAGATTCTTTTCCCAAACTAGTCCTGGAGTCGGTTTTTCCTCCTCCGTGTGTCCGTCGGGTTTGAAAAAGGGTCAACTGTATAAGACTTGTACCAGTCTAGTGAACAGAAAACTTCTTTTCGTCTCTTTTGTTCTCCTTCTCATTCTACACACGTCAAACTCTTCTTTTAATATGTCATTCTCACTTATCGTATTAAGATTTTTCTCAACCTGACACTTCTTTCGACTCGCGGTTTCTTAACTACGAAAACTTGACACCACAACCTCTTCTGAGAACTCTCAGGGAACCTGACTTTTCTGTAGGTTGGTCAGGTAAGACTTCCTCAAGTCGGGACCCTAAAGAAACCTTCCTTACTACGATTTCGACTTTGAGGTCATGAAACCGGTGGAGTACGTTTCTCAACTGAGTAACCTTTTCTGAAACTACTACCCTCCGTAACCCCCGTCCTCCTCTTCCCCTGCTGTCTCCTACTTTACCGACCTACCGTAGTGACTGAGCTACCTGTACTCAGACTCACTTGAGGCCCTCAACCACTACCTGTCTCTCCGGACCACACGACACTAAGTACCCCAGCGTTTCTCAGCCTGTGTTGACTTGACTTAACTTGACTTTTTATGACAGTTACTAATCTTCTTTGAAGTTTTTGACTATCGACATTGTTCAATTACTTTTACTTAATAGATACTCCAACCTCGTCTCTCAGTATCTTTTCATAGAGGACTCTATGTTACCCTCCTTGAAAAATTTTTAGGTCTTTTATTCTACATCTACGTTGTTTTGACGCTATTTCTCCATTATTTTACTAATTTTCTCACTCTTTTCCGGACTTTCCTTAACTTTAGTACTACCACTTTAATTTTAGGAGTAACCGTCGACAATGCATCGTCTTTTGTAAGAGTTTCCTTAAGTAGTTTCTACCTTTGTTCTTTTATTACTCTTCGTGTTAAAAATCTTTCCCTAGTCTTTTATCCATAGTTGTTGATTCTTATTAGGTAAAAAAAGACCTCCTTTTTTCGATTTCTAAACCCTTTTTTTTGTTATTAGTTTAATACCAACCTTTTTGAGATAACACTTAGTGTCTTCCTGTTCTTGTTTTTAGTGAGTGTCTAAAGTTTTGGAGAAGAGACCAACGGTACATTTTAGTTGTCTCTTTTTGACGATATCAGGGGACGGTGACGGAGTTTACGATACAAAGGACTGTGTCCTTTTTCGTCCAATTTACTTTCAATATTTAAGTTCCGTCTCTTTTAACTCACCTTCGGAAAGACAAACCCGTATTACACACACGTGTACACATGTATAGACGTGTACGTGTGTCATCTCTCACACTAAACTCCTCATCAGTTTTAGAATCTTTTTAAACTCTTTATCGTAGACACAGGTGGTAATCTTAGGTTATGTCCTTCAAAGATCTAGCTGTGACTTGTATTCATCTCATTGAAAGATCCAAAGGGTCCACCGCGATCACCATTTCTTGGGTGGGTGGTTACGTCCTCTGAGTTCTCTGTACCTAAGGTAAGGACCCAACTCTTCTACGGCACCTCCTCCCGTACCGTTGAGTAAAGTCACTTCTCTTAGAACACCTGTCTCCTCGGACCACCCTACGTCAGGTATCCCAGTGTTTCTCAACCTGTACTGACTTTGCTGAATCGTGTCTCGTACGTACGTCTCATCGAATTGGACTATATAATCTTTTCATTCTTACTACAAATGTTCGAGATAGGAATAGACGTCACAAAAACGGTACGAAAATCCGATGAAGACCTTCTAAGGAATAATGGACAAAGTGAGATAGTACACTAAAGAAAATGGACAAAAGTACAACAACGACAACAACAAATCAGTTATTCAACACAAGTTAAGAAAGCTCTTTCTGATTCTAGGGGACCTCGTCCTTTACCGTTGGATGAGGTCATAAGAACGGACTTTTTAAGGCACCTGTCGTCTCGGACCGTCCGATGTCAGGTACCCCAGCGTGTCTCAGCCTGTCCTGACTCCCTGATGGACAGGGAGTGTATAGTCGGTAACATCCGACCATCCCCTATCCTCCAAAGAGGCACCACCTATGACTGACCATCAAGAACAGGAAATACTTTGTGTGTCTCTTCCTTCGTCAGTCTTCCTTCCCGTCCACGATTTTCTGTTATCTCTTTTACGTCATTTACCTTTCGTACGTAATCTCTCCACCACTTCATTGTCTTTGGTACTCTATCTCCTTCTCTCTCTCTTAACCAACCATTGTAACTACTTCAGTGGAATCCGTACTTCCCTTCAACTTCTCACCGGTGACACGTCTCGACACCCGACATCACCTCCCCCCGTGGATGTCGTTTGTTGTCTCTTACCTCCCTCCCCAGGACCCGCTATGTAGCGACGTCAGTAAGAGAGGACGAGCGGTCAGAGAATGACCACGAGGGAATCCGTCTTACGTCGAAGTTCGGTCACCCGTTCTCTCGGAAACTATATGAAGACATTTCATCCAATCTGAGAATCCCCCGTGCCCCTTAATTTTTGTTAGGTTTAATGTTGAGATTAGGTTATTAGTTACTTTTTCATTATCTGACAATACTACTTCTATTTTAGAACGTTTACTTATAGATTCATCCATTTTTATACAATCGATTTACCTTACGTTCTAACCAAAGTAAGATGTGAGTCTTTGTAGAAAATTCTTTAAGAATTCGACTTCTAATTACATACACGAAGTCCGTCGAGAACTTAATATTTTCGGAAACAATTAAAAACAACCATAAAAGTTATCTATTTACGAACTAAATATACATCTCCGTTCTAGGAAAGTAGTTTAAACATTTCTACGGACTTCGGTTTTTTCAAGTCTTCGTGTCTAGTCATGTTTAAATTCTACTTTTCTAATGGTCGTTTCTTGACACATAAGAACTCCTAACAAAAGTACATTCTATCTTTGTCTTCTGTTAAGATCTGTATTTGATAAAGTCTTTATTTCAAACCACTGGAAGCCTTTTGAAAGAAGTCGGTTGGTTTTGTACTTACTTCTAATTTTCGTGTTCTTATGTTTATCTCACTCTATCTTCCGTCTATCTGTGATAACTTTGATATTCCAATTTTATTGACAACATTAATACCAATATTTTTACCTTATTAATTTTCCATATACATCATTATATTATATTATTTTAAATCACCTTTAATAAAAACATATTTACTAGTTAGATAATGACTAGAAAGAAGACACTCTTCTTTTTACCATTCAACTTTTCACCTATTTTCTCTTCCCAAAATCTAAATATCAGAAAACATTTCTCATCCGTTTTCTGCTGGATAATAATCAACTAATTAAACTCTTCATACGTGACTTATCACAAAAACTCTTTGAATTTTAGTGAACTTCTTAATGTTCACATTCTTAAGGTTTAGTGATACCTTGGTTCTGTATTAAGTACGTCCTTTTCTCTTTTGTTTCCGTTATCTTTCTTTATTTTAATACAGTCTCTTTATATTGACGTGTCAAGTCAAGTCAAATCATCGAGTAAGTACAGACTGAGAAACACTGAGGTACTTATCGTCGTGTGGTCCGGAGGGATGGTCGAGGGTCTTAAGTGGGTTGAGTACAGGTAGCTCAGCCACTACGGTAGGTTGGTAGAGTAGGAGACAGTAGGGGAAAGGAGGACGGAGGTTTTCCATTATGTTTATAAATATATTTACATTATAAAATTTTTGAATAGATTGATATCCGAAGAGTACTATTTGGGTGACTCTTGTTAATCTCCAAAATTTAATTTCTACGTGTCTTCAAATAATTTTTCAAACTAAATTCCGTTTTCTGTAATTTTTACTGTCTCTAAACAAGTGTGACTAATTTCCTTATTAACTAAATTACTTGAAAAGATACGATTTTTAGTTTAATAACCCCCCGCCAGGATTCTACCGTCTCCTTATCCTCTCCCTCTGGTGAAAGAGGGGATGTTTAAGTAGTTTTCTTGTAAACTTGTGACTCATTTAAGGTGTTTTGTTGAAGACTTACGGCCTTCTCCTGTAGTCCATGGGTCTTTTCGTCGGGTAACAGAAGTTTTCCTCCATCCTTTTTTATATTTTCTATTTTTCTCTCTGTTTTCTCCGTCCCTACCTCTTGGTAGGGTCCTTCCCTCATAATTTTTTCTCTCTTCAAAGGTTTGTGGTCCTTTGTGAGAGTGACGCCTCAGACACCGCTCGGTGATCGTTCGTCCCCGACCCGACCCTCCACGCCGACGTAACGAATCTCATTCTTGACCCGGACTTACGGGGTTCCCGTTAGACTCCCTTGATTGAACTCTATCGTTTGGTCTGACACCCTATCGATGGGACGCTTTTCGGGATTGGATTCTGTGACGGTCCGGGCGAGTGTCTTGTTTCCTGACCGATCTCGATCGGTCGAAGTCCGGTCGGGTAGGGAGAAGCCACTGTCCGCTCCCGTCGGTCTCGGTCTTCTCCCGTTAGTACCGGGGTCTCTCTGTATTAGATGGTTTGACGTTCGTCCAAAGTAACGATTGGTTCTGAAGAACCCTAAGACCTACCAATTGTAGGCGGACTCTTCCAACACGTGAGTCTTTTGGCTCACCGTCCCTACCCCCTCCGCTATTTACCGTCGCTGACACAAACGGTTTGTGGACCAGTGGACTTGACGAGTCTGGACCCTTCCCGTGTTTGCGTCCGTGTTGGTTCAGACGTGGAAACTCCTTATGGACTCATGGACTTGGACTCGTCGGATCTGGACCCTTCACGCATCTTGGATCCCGGCCCGAGTCTGTCAAGGACCGTCTCGTCGGATCTCGGACTCGTCACATCTGTTCCTTTCGTGTGTGCGGTACTCACCCCCGTTTGGATCACACTGCCTCTGTGACGCTCGTGTACAGTCACAATAAACAAACTCCGCAGGGAGGGAGGGGTGTCGTGCTGACTTGTTCACTGGGATTTTTGCACAGGTGGTGGCGGGGGAACACAGTCCCGTATTTAATCTGTGACTTCTCTGGTCGTTTGTCTTCGATTTAGTCTCCCTTGGAGGAACCTTCACTGTCTACATTATGTAATTTTGGAACATCAATCTTGACTGATGTATCCTTCTCCTTATATCTAGAACTCTTTATATTCGGCCTAGTTCCTTGATAGGTTTTTACTTGACTGGGCTGTGACAGGTGTTGTTGTCGTCTCTTTCAGGAGTCAAGTCAAGTCAAGTCAGCGAGTTAGTACAGGCTGGGAAACGCTGGGGTACTTAGCGTCGTGCGGTCCGTAGGGTCAGGTAGTGGTTGTGGGCCTCCAGTGAGTCTGAGGACAGGTAGCTCAGTCACTCCGGTAGGTGTGTAGAGTAGGAGACAGAAGGGGAAGAGGAGGACGGGGGTTAGTGAGGGCGTACTGTCAGAAAAGGATACTCAGTGAGAAGTATACTCCACCGGTTTCATGACTTCAAAGTCGAAATCGTAGTAAGAAAGGTTTCTTTAGGGTCCCAACTAGAAAGTCTTACCTGACCAACCTAGAGGAATGTCAGGTTCCCTGAGAGTTCTCAGAAGAGGTTATGGTGTCAAGTTTGTGTAGTTAAGAAGTCACGAGTCGGAAGAAGTGTCAGGTTGAGATTGTAAGTATGTATTGATGACCTTTTTGGTATCGGAACTGATCTGCCTGGCATCAACCGTTACATTACAGAGACCAAAACTTATACGATAGTTGCAACCAGTATTGAAAAGAAGGTTCCTCATTCACAGAAAATTAAAGTACAGACGTCAGTGGTAGACGTCACTAAAACCTCGGGTTTTTTTATTTCAGACTGTGACAAAGGTGACAAAGGGGTAGATAAAGGGTACTTCACTACCTTGGTCTACGGTACTAGAATCAAAAGACTTACAATTCGAAATTCGGTTGAAAAAGTGAGAGGAGAAAATGAAAGTAGTTCTTCGAAAACTCAAAGAGAAGTGAAAGACGGTATTCCCACCACAGTAGACGTATAGACTCCTATAACTATAAAGAGGACCGTTAGAACTAAGGTCGAACACAAAGAAGGTCAGGTCGCAAAGAGTACCACATAAGACGTATATTCAATTTATTCGTCCCACTGTTATATGTCGGAACTACATGAAGAAAAGGATAAACCTTGGTCAGACAACAAGTTACAGGTCAAGATTGACAACGAAGGACTGGACGTATGTCTAAAGGGTTCTCCGTCCAGTCCACCAGACCATAAGGGTAGAGAAAGTCTTAAAAGGTGTCAAATAACACTAGGTGTGTCAGTTTCCGAAACCGTATCAGTTCTTTCGTCTTTATCTACGAAAAGACCTTGAGAGAAGGAAAAAGGTACTAGGTCACCTACAACCGTTAAACTAGAGACCAAGGAGACGGAAAAGATTTTGGTCGAACTTGTAGTCCTTCAAGTGCCAACTTCATAACGACTTCGGACCGAACCTCTTAAAATTCGTAATGAAATGATCGTACACTCTACTCACGTTAACACGTTATCAAACTCGTAAGAAACCGTAACGGAAAGAAACCTTAACCTTACTTTTGACTGGAAAAGGTCAGGACATCGGGGATGACTCAAAAGGTTTAAACGACCGTATAACTCACGTCATGAAACTGTCGTAGTAGAAAGTCCTAAACTTTGTCGAGTTGACCTTAAGGTAGTGGAGGTGATGGAAACCTCCGGGTGAACTGAAGTGTAAGGTCCTACAGACCGAGATCTACTCACTAGTGTGGTAGCACTAATAGGCCCAGTACTTCTAGAAAAAACATGTCAAAAAGACACATAAGAACGGTAGAGAAGAATTATAGAAAACGAAGACAATCCAGGTATGGTAAAGACAGGAAATAGCTCGGGTAGAAACGTACTTTACAAGGGAACCATAGAGATTAAAAGAACTTTTATAGAGATCAGAAAGGGTAACACAAGAAAAGGAGATAAAGAAACGTAACTAGTGACTTCTTCCGAAAGAATAGAGAAGAACAATAAGAAACCTTGAGACGTAAGGCTACGAATATAGAAAGGAAAATAGGAAACGAAAAGTGGAGAGAAGAAAAGTATCGATAAACATTCCGGAAGGGTCTGTCGGTAAAACGAAGAAACGTAAAGAAAAGGTACTCCGATAAGAACTAGGGACAGAGGACATGTTACAGTACTTGGAGTCAGGTATCAAGTAGTCCGTGAGATAGTCTAGATCCGGGAATTTAGATAAAGAGTGAAGGTGACATATTAGTATTCCCTAAACTAAATCAAGTAAGGACTTACCAGATCACCAAAAGGGATGAAAGAATTAAATTCAGACTTAAACCGTTATTCCTCGAGTACTAGACTCGGTGTCAGTCGAGGACCAGAACAAAAACGACAGACATATCTCGAAGAGGTAGAAACCGACGTTTTTTATATTAGTTAGACTAAAGCCACAACTGGTAGACCACTACAGGTACACATCAGAAGAGAACACAAAAACCTTCTCCCACAAACGATACTGGTCACGTAATAGAACCGTTTTGACATAATAAGAGACGGGACGAAGTAAGACGTAAGGTTCCGGTTTAAACAGACAATGAGGTCCACAAAGAACTGAAGGATTGAAAACGTAAGGTCAGGGGATATTACTTTTCCTGTAGAAAAAACCCACAATCAAGATTTTCCAGAACATCCAGAAGTATCTTGGCAAGTTGAAGTCAAAGAAGTCGTAATGTCCAACCTCGTATCTGAACCTAATGACACATAACTTACCAAACGGAACCTCTGTTTGTCTCTAATAAGATAGCGAAAACTCCAACGTAGGTTTATGACGTAAAGCCTGAGAGAACAACTGGTACTACCGATGAGGTAAAGAAGACTCCCTAAGGACGGGCGTCATCATCTATATTCCCAGTAGACTCAATTTAAGTGTGTAAGGTCAGGTAAAATCAAGCGATTAAGGATCTTACAACTGCAAGCGGGAACGGTAGAGGACAAACTGGTGAAGGTTAAACGGAACTGAGTACCTGGACTGTAAGGTCCAAGGATACGTTATAACGAGGAATGTCGTAGCCCGGAACGAAGATAGTGGTCAGTGTAGGTGTCGACCCATAACAATAACGAAACCGAAGTAGGGAAGTAAGAAAGACCCCAATAAAGAGGTGACTAGAGGTCATCGTATAACCCGTACATGACTGGACCCCTCAAGGAGAAAGTCATAGGATAGTAAAACGGAAAAGTATGACAAGTACCCCAAGAGTTCCGTTCTTATGACTTCACCAAACGGTAAGGGAAGAGGTCACCTGGTGTAAGACAGTCTGGAGAGGTTATAAAAATGATAGTAAGAAATTAAATTTAAAAAAATTAAAATTCGGAACATAATGAGGAAATTCAAAGTAAAAATATTGGATGATAATGAAACGGTTTTTTTCTCTGGGATAAAAATTTTCATTCGAAGTATATATATAAAATATTAAAAAACTGAAAAAAAAGAAATTATAACTTAAAAACTTTTAGGTTGGAGATGAGATCCAAAAATTAGAAACGAAAAACCATAAACCATAGTTAAAACATGGAAATTCTTGGGTTAAAAGTCATGGGTAAAAAATGAACCCTCGCTCTAATGACCGGACTGACGAGAGAAGGACAAACCTGAGAGGAAAAAGAGGTGGTCCAGCGGAGATAGAGGTAGGAGGGGAAAGAGAAGAGATGGGTTGAGACACTTAGAAAAACACACAAGACCTGACACCTCTTGTGAATTCCTTGACTAATGACCGAGCTAGACAGAGATAGGCAAACTAAGGGGGGAAATAGGAGGACCGGTGGAGACAGAGGAAGGAAGGAGAAGAGAAGAGAAGAGACATATTGAGACACTTGTAGAGACTCACCAGGTCTAACACCTCACGTGTATTCCTTCACTAATGACCGATCGAAGGAGAGAGAAGAAAACTAAGGTGGAGTAGAGTAGGACTAGTGGACATAGAGGAAGGAGGGAGAAGAGTAGAGGTACATTGAGAGGTACATTGAGGTGGGAGAGACCCACAGGGAGTGACACCTCTTTACAAAGTAGAAATTGGATCTACAAAATAGTTACCACGATATATCTATCAGAACTCCTATGACATTTTTATTCTGACTTTTGGTCTTCGTCCTCCGAATTCAGGTTTAGGACTCTTATGGTCTCTTGAGGACTGAGGTCCTTTGGAATTAACTGTACTCGAGTAGTTTACGGAGGTATGGATGTGACTTTGGTTCGTGGTAGGTTTCCGGTTGTTCAAGGTCTCGTTCTGTATGATGTGTTTAAGAGGTCGTTGTGTCCTTGTATTGAGACTCGAAGTCATATGTCCGACGGGTTTCAGTGAGGATCAACCTGACACTTCTTCCGACTCACGGTTTCTTAACTACGAAAACTTGACACCACAACCTCTTCTGAGAACTCTCAGGGAACCTGACGTTCCTGTAGGTTGGTCAGGTAAGACTTCTAGTTGGGACCCTAAAGAAACCTTCCTTACTACGATTTCGACTTCGAGGTCATGAAACCGGTGAAGTACACTTCTCAACTGAGTAACCTTTTCTGAGACTACGACCCTCCCTAACCCCCGTCCTCCGCTTCCCCTGCTAGCTCCTACTCTACCGACCTACCGTAGTGACTGAGCTACCTGCACTCAGACTCACTTGAGGCCCTCAACCACTACCTGTCCCTCCGGACCTCACGACGCTAAGTACCCCAGCGCTTCTCAACCTGTGCTGACTCACTAACTTGATTGATTGATTGATTTCAGTGAGGTTTGAGTGACTGTAGAGTATTGAGTAATGACCTGTGAAGTAACGTGAGGTCTCTCTTCTTTAGGTCAAGGTGGGTGGTCTTGTGACTTTGTTCGAAGGGATCGGTCCTTTGGAACTGTTCGGTAGGCATGTTGGGGTGGGTGTCGCTCCTTTGAGGTATTATTTCTCTTGAGGTGTTTACGGTCTTATGTCTTTCCGGTGGGGTTTGTGTCGTTATATTTGTTCTACTTCTCTGTCTCCTTATGGGTCGTCCATTTCCTTGTCCTATTTATGTGTGGCGTGGTTTCTCCTTCACTATCCCTTAGATGGACTATTTCTTAAGGTTTATTACTATCACTTTTCCTAGGTTTTAGAACTTTTGTTTTATCTTAGTGTCTATTTATCGGACCTCTGTTCCTAAATCTTCTACTTTCTTTCCAAATTGTTCCTGGATCTTCTTTATTTTTTCTCAGTTATATATTACTCATTACTTTATTTAATCTAGTTTTTGTGAGACCTCCCTTGTTTATCATCTTATTACCTCCTTCTTCTATCCTAATGACTCCATCTTCGATTTTACCATCTTTATTTACTTAGTTTCTCCTTTTTTATTTTTACTTAATTTTCTTTACTTCTGTTAGAGTCTCTGGAGACCCTGTTACAATTTACCGGGTTGTAAGCTTAGTATCCTCAGGGTCTTCTTCCTCTGTTTTTCTTTCTAGTACTCTTTTATAAACTCCTCTATTATCAACTTTTGAAGGGATTTTACCCCTTCCTTTATCAGTGGGTTCAGGTTCTTTGTGTCTCTCAGAGTTTGTCCCATTTGGGTTTCACTTTGTGGGGTTCTGTGTATAATTAGTTTAATTGTTTCTAGTTTGTGTTTCTTGTTTATAATTTTCGTCGTTCCCTTTTTGTTGTTTATTGTGTGTTCCCCTAAGGGTATTCCCATTGTCGACTAGCTAGAAGGTAATCTTTGAGAAGTGCGGACCTCCCTTACCGTTCCGTATGTATTTCACTACTTTCTTTTATTGGATGTCGGGTCTAATAACATGGGTCGTTCCTAGAGTAAGTTTATACTTCCTCTTTAGTTTTCGAAAGGTTTGTTCGTTTTCGACTCTCTTAAGTCGTGGTGGTTTGGTCGAGAGGTTGTTTACGATTTCCTAGAAGAGATCTGTCCTTTGTGTCTTTCCCACATATTTGGGCTTGGGTTTTGTTATTTCTTTTGCCATTGCCCTAGTATGAATAGTTATTAATGGAATTTACATTTACCCAACTTACAGGGTTGGTTTTCTGTTCTGACCGACTTACCTATGTTTTTGTTTTGGGGATATATACAACAGATGTTCCCTGGGTGGAGTTTTGTTCCCTTTGTACGCCTGACTTTCACTTCCCAACCTTTTTCTATAAGGTACGTTTATCTCTGGTTTTCTTTCGTCCTCATCGTTATTAGTATAGTCTATTTTATCTGAAATTTTCTTTCCGAAACTTTTCTCTGTTTCTTCCTGTGATGTATTACTAATTTCCTAGTTAGGTTCTTCTTCTATATTGTTAATATTGATATATACGTGGGTTGTATCCTCGTGGTGTTATACATTCTGTTTTCGATTGTCCATACTTCCCCCCTTAAATGTTATTGTGTTGTTATCACCCTCTTAAATTATAGGGTGAGTGTGGATACCTATCTAGTTGATTTGTCTTTTAATTGTTCCTTTGTGTTTGAAATTTACTATGTTATCCGGTCAAACTGGATTAACTATAGATATCCTGTAAAGTGGGGTTTTGTTACTTAAAGTGGAAAAAAGAGTTCGTGTGTACCTTGGAAGAGGTCCTATCTAGTGTAGCACCCGGTATTTAGATTGGAACCATTTAAATTTTTTTTCGACTTTAATAAGGTTCGTAGAAAAGTCTGGTGTCACGTCATTCTAATCTAGAGTTAATGTCCTTTTCTTGATAATTTTTAAGGTTGTATACCTCCGACTTGTTGTGTGACGACTTATTGTTTGTTTAGTGTCTTCTTTATTTTTTTCTTTAGTTTTATATGTATCTTTGTTTACTTTTACTTTTGTGTTGTTGGGTTTTGGACACCCTGTGACATTTTCGTCACGGTTCTCCTTCCAAGTATCGTTATGTTCGTATGGAGTTCTTTATTCTTTTTTCAGTTTATTTATTGTATTGAGATGTGGACTTCGTTGATCTTTTCCTTCTTTAATTCTTGGGATCCCCCTCCCCCCGCCAGGATTCTACCACCTCCTTATCCTGCACTTCTGGTGAAAGAGGGAGTGTTTAACGAGTTTTCTTGTAAAGTTGCGACTTGTTTGAGGTGTTTTGTTGAAGACATCCGACCGTCTCCTGTAGTCCGTTAGTCTTTTCGTCTGGTAACAGAAGTTTTTGTCTAATGTTCGGGTTGTCATTGAGGGGGTCGCCTTTTCGTCGTGTCTACGGACGTAGACGGTAATTGTGTACCCCCGTCCCGTCTCTTCGCGCTCTCCGCGCCCGACGTCACGAAACATTCTTAACCCGTCCTTGCGGGGTGCGTGTTGGTCTTACTAGATTGAACCCGATCGTTTGGTCTGACACCCTATTGATGGTGCGCTTTTCGAGCTTGTATTCCGTGGCGGTCCTGGCTCGTGTCTTGTTTCCTACCTTGCCTTTTTCGGCCGACGTCTGGTAGGGGGCGACCCCTGTCCGTCGGTCTCGGCATTCCCGACCTTTCCCCGTTAACGTCTGGACCTCTCTGAAGTGAATGGTTTGACGTTTGTCCGAAGAAACGATTCTGAAGACCCCCACGACCTGTCAGTGGTAGACGGAGTGTTCCCCGCGGTCGCCAGGTGGGTCTTTTGACTCGTCGTCTCCGTCTTTTCCGCTGTTCAGCGTCGCTAGCGCGAGCGGTTTGAGGACTCGATGAGCCTGGACCCTTCCCGTGTTTTGCGTTAGGGTTGGCTTAGACACGGAGACTCCCGATGGACTCACGGTTTGGACTCGCCGAATCTGACCCCTTCACGTGCGTCGGATCCCGGTCGGAGTCTGCCAAGGACCGACTCGTAGTATCTCGACCTCACCAAACATGCGGCGTTCTTCCCTGTCCAGGTCGCCCCGACTCTGTGACACACGTGTGCTGTCACAATAAACAAACGTCGTAGGGGGGAGGGGTGACGTGCTTACTTGATCACTTGGATTTTTCGGTCGTATTTCTTCTTCAATTTGTCTCCCTTGGCGGAACCTTCACTGGGGTGTGACGGGTGTTGTAGTCTCTTCTCTTTCTATATAAAAATGATAAAAATTTTAGTATGGAAAAAAAAAGAAAAAAGAAAAAATAAAGATTGAAAAAAATTATCAATTCAGAAGATAAAGAAGAGATTAAAAATAAAGATATTCGATAATAATGATAAGTTTTTTTTTCTGAAAAAAAAAATTCCGTTTGTGGTATATATCAGNCAATTTGTCTCCCTTGGCGGAACCTTCACTGGGGTGTGACGGGTGTTGTAGTCTCTTCTCTTTCTATATAAAAATGATAAAAATTTTAGTATGGAAAAAAAAAGAAAAAAGAAAAAATAAAGATTGAAAAAATTATCAATTCAGAAGATAAAGAAGAGATTAAAAATAAAGATATTCGATAATAATGATAAGTTTTTTTTTTCTGAAAAAAAAAAATTCCGTTTGTGGTATATATCAGAAACCCACCAATAACCGCAAAAAAAAAAAAAAAAAAAATTTAGAACACCGAAAAAAAAAGAAAAAAAAAGGAAAGAAAAAAGGAAAAAGGAAGACGAAGAAAAGAAATTATAATATAAAAACTTTTAGGTTGGAGATGAGATCTAAAAATTAGAAACGAGAAACCAAAAACAACAGTTAAAACATGTAAATTTTTTGGTTTGAAGTGATGGGTTAAAATGGACTCTCACTCTAATGACCGAACTGGTGAGAGAGGAGGAAACCTGAGAGGACAAAGAGGTGGTCCACTGGAGACAGAGAAAAGAGGGGGTACAGAAGAGGTAGGTTTAGACACTTAGAGACACACAAGGTCTGCCACCTCTTGTGGATTCATAGACCAATGACCGTCCTAAACAGAGAGAGGAAGAGTAAGGAGAGAGAATAGAAGGACCGGTGGAGACAGATGAAGGAGGGAGAGAAGAAGGGACATATTGAGGTATTTATGGAGACTCGTCAGGTCTGATACCTTGCGTGTATTCCTTCACTGATGACCGATCGAACGAGAGAGGAGAAAACTAGAGTGACGTAGAGTAAGGTCAGTGGAGATTGATGGGGGAGGGAGAAGAGAAGAGGAACATTGAGTCACTTGGAGAGACTCACAGAGAGTTACACCTCTTTGAAAAGTAGAAATTGAATCTACAAAATAGTAGCCACGACATATCTACCTCTTCAGATCTCCGATGACATTTTTATTTTGACTTTTGGTCTTCGTCCTTCGAATTCAGGTTTCGGACTTTTGTAGTCTCTTGAGGACTTAAGTCCCTTGTAGTTCGTTATCCTCGAGTAGTTTACGGAGGTATGGATGTGACTTTGGTTCGAGGTGGGTTCCTAGTTGTTCAAGGTCTTTTTCTGTATGGTGCGTTTAAGAGGTCGTTGTGTCCTCGAAGTTATATGTCCGTCGAGTTTCAATGGGTTTTGGAAACTACAGAGTATTGGGTAATGACCAGTGAGGTGACGTGAGGTCTCTCTTCTTTGGGTCGAGGTGGGTGGTCTTGAGGTTGTGTTCGGAGGGATTGGTCCTTTGGATCTGTTCGGTGACTATCTTGGGGTCGGTGTCACTCCTTCGAAGTATTATTTTTCTTGAGGTGTTTAATGGTCTTATATTTTTCTGGTGGGGTTTGTGTCGTTATATTAGTTCTACTTCTCTGTCTCCTTATGAGTCGTCCATTTCCTTGTCCTCTCAACGGGTGGTTTGGTTTGTTTTCTCCTTCTCCATCCCTTAGATGGACTCTTTCTTAAGGCTTATAACTATCACTTTTACTAGGTTTTAGAACTTTAGTTTTACCTTAGTGTCTATTTATCGGATCTCTGTTCCTAACTCTTCTACGTTCTTTCCAAATTGTTCCTGGATCTTCTTTATTTTTTCTCAGTTTTATATTACTTATTGCGTTATTTACTCTAGTCTTTGTGAGACCTCCGTTGTTTATCATCTTATTGCCTCCGTCTTCTATCCTAATCACTTTATCTTCTATCTTACCATCTTTATTTACTTAGTCTCTCCTTTGTTCTTTTTGCTTATTTTTCTTTACTCCTGTTAGAGTCTCTGGAGGTCCTGTTATACTTTACGAGGTTGTAAGCTTAATATCCTCAGGGTCTTCTTCTTCTGTTTTTCTTTCTAGTACTCTTTTAGGAACTCCTCTATTATCAACTTTTGAAGGGATTTTACCCCTTCCTTTATTAGTGGGTTCAGGTTCTTTGTGTCTCTCAAGGTTTATCCTATTTGGGTTCCACTTTGTGGGGTTCTGTGTATAGTTAGTTTAATTGTTTCTAGTTTGTGTTTCTTGTTTATAATTTTCGTCGTTCCCTTTTTGTTGTTTATTGTGTGTTCCCCTAAGGGTATTCCTATTGTCGACTAGAAAGTTATCTTTGAGAAGTCCGGTCCTCCCTTACCGTTCTGTATGAATTTCACTACTTTCTGTTATTGGATGTCGGGTCTAATGACATGGGTCGTTCCTAGAGTAAGTTTATGCTTCCTCTTTAGTTTTCGAAATGTCTGTTCGTTTTCGACTCTCTTAAGTCGTGGTGGTTTGGTCGAGAGGTTGTTTAAGATTTCCTATAAGAGATCTGTCCTTTGTGTTTTTCCCACATATTTGGGCTTGGGTTTTGTTATTTCATTTATCATTGTCCTAGTATGAATAGTTATTAATGGAATTTGCATTTACCCAACTTACGGGGTTGGTTTTCCGTTTCTGACCGACTTACCTATGTTTTTGTTCTGGGGAGATATACGACGAATGTTCTCTGGGTGGAGTTTTGTTCCCTGTGTATGTCTGACTTTTACTTCCCGACCTTTTTCTATATGGTACCTTTATCTCTGGTTTTCTTTCGTCCTCACCGTTATGAGTATAGGCTATTTTATCTGAAATTTTGTTTCCGACACTTTTCTCTGTTTCTTCCGGTGATGTATTACTAGTTTCCTAGTTAGGTTCTTCTTCTATATTGTTAATATTTATATATACGTGGGTTATATCCTCGTGGCGTTATACATTCTGTTTACGATTGTTCATACTTTCCCCTTTAGTTGTTATTGTGTTATTATCCCCCTCTGAAATTATGGGATGAGTGTGGATACCTGTCTAGTTGATTTGTCTTTTAGTTGTTTCTTTACGTTTGAAATTTACTATGTAATCTGGTCAATCTGGATTAACTATAGATATCCTGTAAAGTGGGGTTTTGTTCCTTAAAGTGGAAAAAGAGTTCACGAGTACCTTGTAAGAGGTCCTATCTAGTGTAGGACCCGGTATTTAGATTTGAACTATTTAAGTTTTTTTAGCTTTAGTAAGGTTCGTAGAAAAGACTGGTATTACGTAATTCTAATCTAGAGTTAATGTCCTCTTTTTGATAATTTTTAAGGTTGTATACCTCCAACTTGTAGTGTGAAGACTTATTGGTTGTTTAGTGTCTTCTTTAGTTTTTTCTTTAGTTTTATACGTATCTTTGATTACTTTTACTTTTGTGTTGTTGGGTTTTGGACGCCCTGTGATATTTTCGTCACGATTCTCCTTTCAAGTATCGTTATGTGCGTATGGAGTTCTTTGTTCTTTTTTTCAGTTTATTTATTGTATTGAGATGTGGATTTCGTTGATCTTTTCCTTCTTAACCTCTTGGGACCTCAATCATCTTCCTTTCTTCAGAATTTTTAATCCCGTCCTCATTTACGTTTTCTTTGTTTTCTCTGGTATCGTTTTTAGTTGTTTCGGTCTTCGACCAAGAAACTTTCCTATTTATTTTAACTGTTTGGTAATCGGTCTGAGTAGTTCTTCGTTTCTCTCTTTTTAGTTTAGTTATTTTAATCTTTACTTTTACCTCTCTAGTGTTGTCTGTTGTGTCTTTATGTTTCCTAGTATTCTCTGATGATAGTCGTCAACATACGGTTATTTTACCTGTTGCACCTTCTTTACCTGTTTAAGAATCTTTTCATGTTAAAAGGTTTTGACTTGGTCCTTCTTTATCTTTTAGAATTGTCTGGGTAGTGTACGTGACTTTACCTTTGACATTAGTCTTTAGAAGGTCGTNCTGTTGTGTCTTTATGTTTCCTAGTATTCTCTGATGATAGTCGTCAACATACGGTTATTTTACCTGTTGCACCTTCTTTACCTGTTTAAGAATCTTTTCATGTTAAAAGGTTTTGACTTGGTCCTTCTTTATCTTTTAGAATTGTCTGGGTAGTGTACGTGACTTTACCTTTGACATTAGTCTTTAGAAGGTCGTTTGTTTTCGGGTCCAGGTCTGCCGAAGTGTCGACTTAAGATGGTTTTTAAATCTCTTCTCGATTGTGGATAGGAGGAGTTTGAGAAGGTCTTTTAACGTTTCCTTCCATTTGAAGGTTTACGTAAGATACTCCGGTGGTAGTGGGATTATGGTTTTGGACTGTTTCTATGATGTTTTTTTCTTTTGATGTCCGGTTATAGTGACTACTTGTATCTACGTTTTTAGGAGTTGTTTTAAGATCGTTAGTCTTAGGTTGTTGTGTAATTTTTCTAGTATGTGTAGTATGTGGTACTGGTTCACCCGAAATAGGGTCCCTACGTTCCTAAGACGTTTAGTTAGTTACATTAAGTGGTGTAATTGTTTAACTTTTTATTTTCGGTATACTAATAGAGTTATCTACGTCTCTTTCGGAAACTGTTGAAACTGTTTTAAGTTGTAGGTAAATACTATTTTTGAGAGGTCTTTCGTCCTTATCTTCCTTGTATGGAGTTGTATTATTTTCGATATATACTGTTTGGGTGTCGTTTGTAATAGGAGTTACCACTTTTTAACTTTCGTAAAGGGGATTTCAGTCCTTGTTCTGTTCCCACAGGTGAAAGTGGCGATGATAAGTTGTATCAAGACCTTCAAAACCGGTGTCGTTAGTCTCGTCTTTTTCTTTATTTTCCTTAGGTTTAACCTTTTCTTCTTCATTTTGAGAGTGACAAACGTCTACTGTACTAGGAGATGTACCTTTTGGGATTTCTGAGGTGGTCTTTTAATGATCTCGATTAGTTACTTATATCATTTCAACGTCCTATATTTTAGTTGTGTGTCTTTAGGGAACGTAAGGATATGTGCTTATTACTCTTTCATCTTTTTCTTTAATTCCTTTGTTAAGGTAAGTGGTAAGGTTGCTTTTCTTATTTTATGAATCCGTATATAGATGGATTTCTTTGATTTCTGGATATGTATCTTTTGATATTTTGTGATTACTTTCTTTAGTTTCTCCTGTGATTGTCTACCTCTTTATATGGTACAAGTACCTAACCTTCTTAGTTATATCACTTTTACTCATATGATGGGTTTCGTTAAATGTTTAAGTTACGTTAGGGATAGTTCGATGGTCGGTATAAAAAGTGTCTTGATCTTGTTTATTAAAGTTCTAAACATACCTTTATGTTTTTTGGAGCTTATCGGTTTCGTTAGAACTCTTTCTTCTTACCTTAACCTCCTTAGTTGAACGGACTGAAGTCCCATATGATGTTTCGGTGTCAGTAGTTCTGTCATACCATGACCGTGTTTCTGTCTGTATATCTAGTTACCTAGTTTTAACTTTCGGGTCTCAATTTAGGTGTGTGGATACCTGTGGAAAGGAAACTGTTTCCTCCGTTCTTATGTGTTACCTCTTTTCTGTTAGACAAATTGTTCACCACGACCCTTTTGACCAGTTGGTGAACATTTTCTTACTTTGATCTTGTGAAAGATTGTGGTATGTGTTTTTATTTGAGTTTTACCTAATTTCTAGATTTGTATTCTGGTCTTTGATATTTTGAGAATCTCTTCTTGTATCCCTTTTGTGAGAGGTTGTATTTAGTGTCGTCCTAGGAGATACTGGGTGGAGGGTCTTATGACCTTTATTTTCGTTTTTATTTGTTTCCCCTGGATTAATTTTAGATTTCGAAGACGTGTTGTTTCCTTTGAGATTCGTTCCACTTTTCTGTCGGAAGTCTTACCCTCTTTTAGTCGTTTACTTCGTTGACTGTTTATTAATTAGAGTTTTTATGTGTTCGTTGAGGACGTCGAGTTAAGATCTTTTTATTTACTGGGTTATTTTTTTACCCGGTTTCTTGATTTGTCTGTAAAGAGGTTTCTTCTGTATATCTACCGATTGTTTGTATACTTTTCTACGAGTTGTAGTGAGTAATAATCTCTTTACGTTTAGTTTTGGTGTTACTCCATGGTAAAGTGTGGTCAGTCTTACCGACGCTAGGTTTTCAGATGTTCGTTATTTACGGCCTCTCCCACACCTCTTTTCCCTTGAGAGAATGCGACAACCAGCCTTACGTTTGATTATGTCGGTGATACCTCTTGTCACACCTCTAAGGAATTTCTTGACCTTTATCTTGACAGAATACTGGATCGTTAGGGTGACGACCTGTATGTGTGGCTCCTTTGGTCTTAACTTTCTCTGTGAACATGAGGTTACAAGTAGCGTCGTGACAAATATTATCGGAACTGTACCTTCGTTGGATCTACAGGTAATCGTATGCTTACCTATTCTTTCGACACCATGTATATGTGTTACCTCATAGTGAGTCGGCAATTTTTCTTATGTAAACTTAGTCAAGATTACTCCACCTACTTTGACCTCGGATAATATGTCTCACTTCATTCGGTCTTTCTTTGTGGTTATGGCACATGATTATGTATATATACCTTAAATCTTTCTACAATTGT
Source organism: Capra ibex (assembly GCA_006410555.1). Classification (NCBI taxonomy): domain Eukaryota; kingdom Metazoa; phylum Chordata; class Mammalia; order Artiodactyla; family Bovidae; genus Capra; species Capra ibex. Next base: position 23,021,681 of record SJYO01052474.1, read on the forward strand.
TATTGGAACATACCCTCTATCGTTTTCTCTGGTGTCTACATATCTTGTCAGAAAGCCTGAGACACTCACTCTCGCTCCTACCCTACTAAACCCTCTTACCTTAACTTTGAACATATTATAGTATACACTTTGCTTAACGGTCAGGTCTAAGCTACGTACTATGTTCTACGAACCCCGACCACGTAACCCTACTGGGTCTCCCTACCCTACCCCTCCCTCAACCCTCCGCCAAATTCCTACCCCTTGTACACATGTGGACACCGTCTAAGCACAACTACATTCCTTTTGGTGATGTTATAACATTTCATTAATCGTCGGTTAATTTTATTTATACCAATATAAAAATTTTTTCTTTCTTTTCTTTTAGTTTAATGTATCTAGTTTATTATTATCTTTGGATGTTTTTACATTGACGCCCTTTCTCTATGATCGTACCTAGAATCAGAAACTATCTAGAATTTGTTTTTAGTTATTTTAATATCTCTTTAGAATTACAAAAAGATTTCAACTTTTACATCGAAAAACGATTGTATCTAACTATATAAAATTATCCATGTCTCGATATAGTTGTTATTTAGTACGTTTATAAATTGTGGGGTTCATATACGTCAGGAGGTTTACTTAAAGATCTACCCAAACTCCTGAATATTAAATTGACATTTAAATTAGGACTTCTTGTTATATATAAAGTACACTTCTATTTTTACGTAATGTATAAAATTTACATAATGTGTAAAAGTTTAGAAGTTTCACAATACGACGAATTTGTAGTATATCAAGACCAAAATATTAGTTATTCGTTTAATTATTATTGGATTTTGTAAGGAAAGATATTACATTATTAATTAAAAATTATTTTAAATATAGTTGTTATCTTTAATTGTATACTGTTGTTACGTGTACTATTGAAACTTATTTGATCAAAGGTCGGAAGGAACAGTAATCAGTGACAGTACATGTGTTAGGACCGATTGTAAAACACACAGTATTATTGAACAAGTCCAAAGAACCACTATTTCCCTTTACCATACGGAAAGGGGAGAAAAGGAAAATCGATGACCTACTTTATATCACCGACTTTATGTCTACGTCACTAACCTCGATCTTGTCGTTTGAGTTCAGTTCTTCATTTTTGGTTTATACAACTTCTACCTCTCAATTTTGTGTGTGTGTGCGTGTGTGTGTGTGTGTGTGTGTCTTCCTGATACACCACACTATTAACACCCACGTGGAAGAAAAAGAGGACACCGACCCGATAAGTGGTGAAGTCATTGTGTACTCTTTGTATTTAGTTGTAGAAACAGAACCAATTCAGTGTTAACACACTCAAAACAGAGAGACTACCTATTTTAATTAGAACCATATAAACAAAATCAAAGAAAAAATCACTTTGTCAACACAAACCAAGGTGTCTAATAAAAATGATTTTAAACTTACACTCTGTTTCAACATATATTATTATCTTTCAAAACATAAAAATTTGTAAATATTATAAAATCTACATTTTTACTTCAATTCTTACTGTTTATGAGTTTTGCTTGTGATTTGAATCTCTCATTCTGTAAAATTTATAAAGACTTTAAAAGGTACGTATAGAATGACTACAGAAAGAGGAAAGGATAGATGGTACGGACCTAGCGGTTCCCCTTATTTTTAAGACTGAAACCATAAGTAATAAGGGTCCATTCACAAACATAAAGGTGATATTTCCAACTGTTATACCTAAAAAAGAAAAAAAATTCTAAAAATTTTAATTTTATGTTGGAATTAACCCAGAGAGGGGGATTTAAGTTTACAACTTCGAGATTGGGGGTTATACTACCACCCTACAATAGACCTCTACTCTCTAGAAATCCTCTATTAATTCGAATCTACTTCAGTACTCTCATCTTGAGAGTGGTACCCTAACCACGGGAATATTCTTCTCTGTGGTCTATCGAACGAAGGAGAGAGAGAAAGAGGTAACTCACTCCTGTGTTACTCTTCCGTAACAGACGTACAGTCCTACCCCCGAGAGTAGTTCTTGACTTGACGGTCGTAGAACGAGGATATGAAGGGTCGGATGGTTTAACACTTTTTGGTTACAGACAACAAATTCGACGAGATAGATACCACAAAACTACATTGTTGGGTCCGTTTGATTCTGTCCTGGGTCTGACACACATCAGAAGATGTCCAACGAAAAGAGATTAATAATAACAAACTTTCTATGTGGGTACTATTGTAAAAAAGGTAAACGAGTAAGTAAAAGTGACACTATATCGTAAGGGAATACCTGACATAATACGAGGAAATAGATAAAAGTGAAACGACCAATAAATATAACAAAGATCATAAAAAAGAATATTTTTAACTTCCACAATACTTGTTTGGACATATAATAAAAAAACCTGTTTACAGTTAACAATGTATAGACCACCTTGAAGGTGTAATATCACATACATATGTCGTCTAAAACGGTTTAACATGACTTTTCAATTTCCAAGAGGTGTAAGTACAGTTATAAATCTATGAGTATAAAATTTTTGACAGTTAGATAATTCACACTTTACCATAAAGAAAAATGAAATTAAAAACGAATTAAAAGTGATTATACCACTTTGACAACACAAAATAGTTGGTAGATTCTAAAGTGCAAACTTAAATAGAAACCATAAAAACGGATTTAAAGATCAATTAATGAACACTGAAAGAATTGCTGACCAACCTTCACTAAAGTAAGAAGTGAACTTTTTCTACAGATCAGTTAAAATTAATTCAAAGGTGTTCTAGAAAACAATGATACAGTTACGATAACCCACAATCAAGGTTTTACAGAACATCCAGAAGTATCTTGGCAAGTTGAAGTCGAAGAAGTCGTAATGACCAATTCCGTATCTGAACCTAATGACACTATAACTTACCAAACGGAACCTCTACTTGTCTCTGGTAAAACAGTAAAAACTCTAACGTAGGCTTATGACGTAAAGTCTGAGAGAAAAACTGGTACTACCGATGAGGTAAAGAAGACTCCCTAAGGACGGGCGTCATCATTTATATTACCAGTAGACTCAATTTAAGTGGGTAAGGTCAGGTAAAATCAAGTGACTAAGGATCTTACAGCTGAAAGTGAGAACGGTAGAGAACAAACCGGTGAAGGCTAAACGGAACTAAGTACCTGGACTGTAAGGTCCAAGGACACATTATAACGAGAAATATCGTAGCCTGGAACGAAGATAGTGGTCAGTGTAGGTGTTGACCCATAACGAAAACGAAACCGAGGTAGGGAAGTAAGAAAGACCTCAATGAAGAGGTGACTAGAGGTCATCGTATGACCCGTGGATAACTGGACCCATCAAGGAGAAAGTCATAGGATAGTAAAACGGAAAAGTATGACAAGGACCCCAAGAGTTCCGTTCTTATGACTTCAACAAACGGTAATAGAAGAGGTCACCTGGTGTAAGACAGTCTGGAGAGGTGGTACTGGGCGGGTAGAACCCAACGGGGCACCCGTACCGAATCAAAGTAACTCAATCTGTTCCGACACCAGGATGACACTAATCTAACTGATCAAAAGACACTCATACCACAGTCACACAGACGGGAGACTACGGGAGAACGTTGTGGATGGTTGAATGAACCCAAAGAGAATGGAACCCGTAACCCATAGAGAAGTGTCGACGAGGTCGTTTCGGGGCGGTGACGAGGAATAGAACCTGCTCCCCATAGAGGAGTGGTGACGGGAAGGACTGGAAGTACCACCCTATCGAGGAGATCCGGGAGGACGCGGGCACGTCGGTGACGAGGAACCTGCACCCCAACGAAGAGGGTCGACGGCGGGGACCGGTCCCCGTGTCCCACCGAGAAGGGCCGCCAGGGACTGGAACCTACGCCCCATCGAGGAGAGCCGACAAGGACGTGGAAGCGTCGGACCGTGAGAGCCGGTGACGGGGTTGGAGCCTACACCCCATTGAGGAGAACCGGTGTCGGGAAACCCGTACCTAGGAAGGGCCGAAGACGGAGACTGGAGTCTGCACCCCATCGAGGAGAGCCGACACGAATCACGTGGCCAGCGCCGACGGGCGTGAATCACGTAGACAGCGTCGGTGGGTGTAAACTTTATCTCAAAACGGTTCTTTTATGTGACCAGTATCGTTTGTGGGAGAAGGTTGTTCTGTTCTCTTCTGAGGTGTGAACCTGTAGTGGTCTACCAGTTGTGGTTTTAGTCTAACTAATATAAGAAACGTCGGTTTCTACCTCTTCGAGATATGTTAGTTGTTTTTGTTCTGGTCCCCGACTGACACCGAGTCTAGTACTTGAGGAATAACAGTTTAAGTCTAAATTTAACTTCTTTCGTCCCTTTTGGCGATCTGGTAAGTCCTTACTGGATTTAGTTTAGGGAATACTAATATGTCACCTTCACTCTTTATCTAAATTCCCGGATCTAGGCTATCTATCTCACGGACTACTTGATACGTTACTCCAAACACTGTAACATGTCCTCTGTCCCTAGTTCTGGTAGGGGTGCCTTTTCTTTACGTTTTTTCGTTTTACCGACAGTCCCTTCCGGAATGTTTCTCGACACTTTTCTTCTCTCCGTTTTTCGTTTCCTCTTTTCCTTTCTATATTCGTAGCCTTACCTCTCAAGGTTTCTTATCGTTCTTCTCTATTCTTTCGGAAGGAGTCACTAGTTACGTTTCTTTATCTCCTTTTCTTGTGTTACCCTTTCTGATCTCTATAAAAGTTCTTTTAATCTCTATGGTTCCCTTGTAAAGTACATTTCTACCCGAGCTAATTCCTGTCTTTACCATACCTGGATTGTCTTCGTCTTCTATAATTCTTCTCTACCGATCTTATGTGTCTTCTTGACATGTTTTTTCTAAAAGTACCGGGTCTATTAGTGCTACCATACTAGTGAGTAGATCTCGGTCTGTAGGACCTTACACTTCAGTTCACTCGGAATCTTTCGTAGTGATACTTGTTTCGATTTCCTCCACTACCTTAAGGTCAACTCGACAAAGTTTAGGACTTTCTACTACGACACTTTCACGACGTGAGTCATACGGTCGTTTAAACCTTTTGAGTCGTCACCGGTGTCCTAACCTTGTCCAGTCAAAAGTAAGGTTAGGGTTTCTTTCCGTTACGGTTTCTTACGAGTTTGATGGCGTGTTAAGGTGAGTAGAGTGTACGATAATTTCATTACGAGTTTTAAGAGGTTCGGTCCGAAGTCGTTATGTACTTGGTACTTGAAGGACTACATGTTCGACTAAAATCTTTTCCGTCTCCTTGGTCTCTAGTTAAACGGTTGTAGGTGACCTAGTAGTTTTTTCGTTCTCTCAAGGTCTCTTTGTAGATAAAGACGAAATAACTGATACGGTTTCGGAATCTGACACACCTAGTGTTATTTGACACCTATTAAGACTTTCTCTACCCTTATGGTCTGGTGGACTAGACGGAGAACTCTTTAGACATACGTCCAGTCCTTCGTTGTCAATCTTGACCTGTACCTTGTTGTCTGACCAAGGTTTATCCTTTTCCTCATGCAGTTCCGACATATAACATTGGGACGAATAAATTGAAGATACGTCTCATGGAGTACTCTTTGCGACCTGACCTTCTTTGTGTTCGACCTTAGTTCTAACGACCCTCTTCATAGTTATTGGAGTCTGTACGTCTACTGTGGTGGGAATACCGTCTTTCACTTCTCCTTGATTTTTCGGAGAACTACTTTGACTTTCACCTATCACTTTTTCAACCGAATTTCGAGTTGTAAGTCTTTTGCTTCTAGTACC